>JAWVMQ010000155.1:0-600000 GCA_036321185.1 Trypanosoma lewisi | reverse complement strand
CCGCATCAGTACGCTGACCAGTAGTAACCGAGAATATATATATATATATATATATATATATTTCTAGGGTGAGAAAAAAGAGGAAAGAAAAAGAGAGAGAAGGATACCGAAGAAACAAAAACAACAAGCGAAAGGGGAGTATATATGTATGCGAATGAAAGAGGAGATCTGAGGAACCATAATTAACAAAGAAAAAAGGAAATTACAACAAGGACACACACAGAGAGGGAGAAAGAGAGAGGGAGAGAAAAGGAGGGAAAAAAGAAGGGCGGAAAATGAATTGATGGACATGCCAATGCCTTCTTGGCATTGTATCCACAGCCAAAAGAAAAATAAAAAATTTCTCTCTTCCTTTTCGTTATTTTATTCTTGTTATCCCCTCATGGGATTAATTGTTTGAATATATACGTGTGATAGTTGTTGTTCCTACTTTTTTTGTTTTCTTTTTTGTGGTTCTCTTTCTTTCTCTCGTTTTTGTTCGTTTGTTTGGATTTTTCAGCTTCCCTGTTTTTTTCTCTTTTTTTCTTTATTTTTTGTTCTTGCTTTCTTCTTTTGCGGGATTTCCCTTCTTCTACACCCTGTTATTGTTGCGACCTGAAACTGCTTTCTTTCTTTCTGTTTTGTTTCTTTATGCGTTATTGATATTGATATTATTGTTCTCACTTATTTTGTTTCACCTAATTCTTTATTGTCGCTTGCTTTTAACACCTTCCCCTCCCCCTCTTTTCTCTTCTTGCTGAATACATATACACACATGCATACAGACGAGCACGGAATGTGTCTGTGTGTGTTAGATAGGAATTCGCTCCCGTCAGTCCGGTATGCCGTATGACCGTTGCGGCGAGTGAGCTATTATATCTTGTTTCCGCAGCGGAAAATGAGGCCGAGTGGAAGGTGAAATTTGGGTTGTGACCATTGGAGACAGTCGATGGATGCAAAAAGAAGAAAAAAAAAGAGAAAATAACGATGTGGTTTGAAGAATTATTGGTTTCATTTGAATTACGATGATCGTCCCTTTTCCATGGCTGCGGGGTGGGGGGGGAGTGTTGTTGTGGAGGTGAAGTCTGTCACGGACGATATACAGGAGCTGGGAGCACACAACATTCAGCTGGCACCGCAAACACCGGTGGGAGTGGTTTCCCCCGCCAGTGTATGTTTACTCATGCCACCCCACACACCCCTTTCGTGTCAGTCGCCAGTTACAGAGCCAGAAATAAATTGGTGGCACGGACAACAATAGCGGTGCCCATAGCTCTGCATTCTCTCGTAGATATGATCGATAATACGTGCATGGCATTAGAAGCTGTTTTGATAATAGAAGTGTTTGAACTTCACGAGTGGCAAGAGATGATGCGTGGCACAGATACATTATTAAAGTCGAACGGTCCATGGGATGGTTATGACAATAATAATGATAATGTATTTTATCCTTTACCATCTATGATGAATGCAAGAATTTGTCGTTTGCCCGCACTTTCCACATTGCATATAGACGTATCTGGAATGGATCAGTCGATGGATGGGGTGAGGGAATTACTGTATAAATGTAATCTCATTGCTACCCCTGCACAGTGCAGTAATATTCCAATGACTGTAAAAATTGTGATACGCATGACAAACGTCAATCGAAAAAGGAGTTTAGAGTATACATTACTAGAGAATATATATTTTGTTTTCTTTTATTGCCAGGGATTTTATTATTTCTTATTTTTTTCCATGTTATTTTACTTCGAAAAATCGTTGTTCCGCATATTGTACAATTGGATGAATAAAATTCTCAAATGCCTTTTACACATAATATTACATGAGGACAAAAGAAGTCATAACCATGATTGTGTGGGGGGAAAGCAAAAAGAATAAAATAAAACCAATACTTTACACTTAGATAACGTATGGAGGACAGAGTCACGTTTGGAGAATACAGCAAATGGGACCTCAGATTCTTCAGAATATGCTCTTGTAGCTTGTGGTCGAAGATTGGGGCAGAAACTGAAAAGTATTTGTAGTAGTTATCTCTTGGTCTTATATCCTCCATTGCAACGGATGCTGCTCTCTTGTGCAATTCTAAGAGGACTCGTTTGTTTATTTTATTTTTTAATTCAATGCTGCGGTCTTTCTGAATCCATTATAGCCAATACAAAAAAAAAAAACGTATTGTTGTTCTTTCCATTCTACTTCCTGTGTGCACGCGTACTGTGATATTTGTGAGGCAAGCAACTCGTTTGCATAGGATTGGGCTCTACGTATGCACGGCCACCTACTCCAAAACTTCTCACTGTGGTGTTGGCTTCTTTGATTGTGTCTTTTGCCTCTATTCACTGGCATGTGTGGTATTCGCAGTACGATAAGGGAGTTTTCTCGTCTTTGATAGAGTCGGGAGGGAAGTTAATGTTCGATGCATGATGATTGAAATTATTGTTTTTTTTTTTTCATTCGAGTTATTAGGAACGTTAGTTAAATACTTCTCCACTTGTAACACTTATGACAACTATTCGTCGAGCTGCCTCAACGTGGTCGGCAAGAGGAGAGCATAGCAAAATAAGCAATAAAACATCTCTTTCTCTGCACTATCGTGGAATGTGTGTGGCACATACAATGTGTACTACTGTTCCAAAGGCAATTTTAATCATTATTTTTTAAAAACATCCTTATGAGGTTTGGTGATTTTTCTCTTGAGGTTGCTCTTAGTGAATTTTAACCGTGGTTCGTACTGCTTTCTGTCATCCTCTTCCTACGCAAAGAACAACTGTACCTCTGAGGAAAGGAACATAATCATTATGTACATAAAAGAAAAATTGAACGTTGCAGGGATTATACATATATCTCAAGTATGTATGGTATTGTATCTCTCTGTCTGCCTTTCTGTCTCACTCTCTCTCTCTCTCCCTCTGTGTGTATGTGTGTGTCCGGGTCGCTGCAATAAGGATTTTAGTTTTGTTTATTTATATTTTTACACTGTTCTATTACCCTTTGGTTATCCTTCTCTTCTTGCCCATGCATAATCCTGATACTTTTTTTGTACTGCTTTCCATATTCTTCATTCTTTCCATTCTTTTTTTCTCTTGTAACTGCAGAAAAACAGTTTTACTTAATTCGGTATTCTTTCTACCTCTATCTATCTCTCCTATACCTATATATATATATATATATATATATATATATATATACATCTATAATTTACCATTGTACCAGAGAGGTACAAATCAAATATCTGTTTGCATTATTGTCTTTTTGACGTGTTTTTATCTCTGATACTCTTCACTATAAAATGCAGATTGAGGTTCATGAACACGGTTCTGCTGAGGTGCTTCGTGTTGCCACGCCATGCTCTGTGGAGCCAAACACTGTGTCGCTTGGGGACGATGAGGTACTCGTGCAGAACACGTATGCGGGCGTTAATTTCATTGACACTTACTTTCGAAGCGGTCTTTACCAAAAACCGCATCTGCCCTTTGTTCCGGGCGAAGAGGGCGTTGGCATCGTCGTGAAGGTGGGGCCGAAGGTGACGTCGCACCGCACCGGCCAGCGTGTGGCGTACTTCGGCTGTGTTACCGGCTCCTACGCCACGTACACCGTTGTGAGGGCCGCTGATGCGGAGGTGCTGCCGGACGACGTGGATGACAGGACGGCGGTGGCGCTCACATGCCAGGGCCTCACCGCCCACTACCTCACCGGCGACAGCTACCGCTGCGGCCCCCAGTCGCGGGTGCTCGTCCACGCCGCGGCCGGCGGAACGGGGCTCCTCGTCTGCCAGATGGCGAAGCTCCGCGGGGCGTTTGTCGTCGGTGTCGTCAGCGGCAGCGAGAAGGCGGAGGTCGCGCGCAGCGTCGGTCGGGTGGATCACGTCGTGGACCACACCGCCTGCGGGGACTGGGCGGCGGAGGTGCGGAAAGTTGTCCCTGGTGGCTTTGACGCGGTTTACGACGGCGTGGGAGAGAGCACGTTTGAGGGAAGCCTCTCAGTGCTGCGCCCGCGTGGGTTTATGATTTCATTTGGCAACGCAAGCGGTCGCGTCGACCCCGTGGCGATGATGCGTCTTCAATTCGCTCAAAGCGTTTATTATCAACGTCCTGTGCTCAGTGATTTTATTCGTGACCCTGAAGAGAAAAAAAGCCGCGTTAAGGATCTTTGGGATTGGCTCACTTCTAAGAAAATACAGTTGACATTCAGCCGAGAGTTTTCCCTCAAGGATGCTGCTGAGGCCCATCGATACTTGGAGAGTCGGAAGTCCACAGGGAAAATTCTCCTCTGTTGTCCTTCTACAGTCAATTGATTATGGGATTTATTTTACCTTGTCTGGGGGTCCAAGTAAGGATATCTCATATATATGCACGTGTGTATGGGTGGGAAACCCGTTAGGAAATTATATAAATTATCCTATTTGCTTTTTTTCTATTATTTTAAACATGTTTTTGTTTTTGTTATGCAACACGATTTGATTAGGGGGAAAAAATGTGATGTTTAGGCGCCAGAAAAGATGAAGATACATTTTCCTCTTTTTTTTCTTTTCTTGTTCATTGGTGATTGTACGTCCGTGCTTTCTTATGCTCTTTTTTATTTTATTTTATTATTTTTGTAATGTTCTTGTTATCATTACTGCACACATGTCGATATGCACATTGTATTACCTTCGCTTGTGTACATGTTGACTTTTTTTTGACCTTCTTACTTCTGGTGTACGTTCGATCTTGTTTTGTCTCGTTTCTCATGTATATCTCTCTGTTCTTAGAGAGTGTTCCCAACAACACCAAAATAGCAGCGAGGGAAAAAAGAGAAGAAATATATTATTATTTTTTATTAACCCATACTTTGGTGGATGGAAGCATATGTCTCTTAGTGCAGAAGGTTTGGTAGGAGACAGGTTTTCTCCATTCGCAACAGAGTCTGCCGATGGTTGGATAATTGTGGATGAATTTCCCCCAAGTAACTCATCTGCGTCGTTGCTTAGTCAGAACTCTCTCTTTTCACGTCGGGAGTCGAAGAGTGACGCCACTGAAACTCAAAGAGGTGATACCGGATGCAAGGATACTACTGTGAATACTATGATAGAAAAGACAGACACGCTTGTAAATATTAGTTCTACACGCATTCGGAATGCTTATGTGCACCAAATCCACAGCAGTTCGAGCACTTCTAGCGATGAACACGTGACACTTTCTGAACCCTTCTTGCGCGACAGGACACGTTCCTGCGCTACAGCTGCGGAGGAAATACTTGGTCAACAGTTTGAAGATAATACATTCTTGCCAATGCCGTATTCCGAGCAGCCTCTTCCTGCATCACCAATGGAGGTGGTAGGCTCCCAGAGGGTGCCTACAGGCCGGAAGAGTCGTGATAATACCAAAACTGTGTGCTCGGTTTTCTCATTCTCTTCGGACGATAATGACGGGATTTCTGGGAAGTTCTTTGCAGCCCCGTGGATAACTTCGTGGGATGCTTTTCGGAGCAATGTGCCATTCAATGATGTCATGTGCTATTGTGTTTTCGCTGCAGCAGCCGTTTATGTGGTACATGTGGGATACTCCGCACTTCTGAATCCATCTGACGAAAATGAACAATGCTTTATTTTAGGCCTTGTGTCAAAAGCATCGCTGCTGGTGTGTATCCTAATGGTCGTTGCGGGCAGTGTTGTTCATGTATACGAGTTCTTGGATGCACGTTCTCCTGAACGTGGGACGGTGGCTTCGTCGATTAAGGAGAATTCAGAGATGGACGAGAAGAAGAAAAAGGATAAGGATGCGTCAGAGAAAATTGCGAGTGTTGTGAAAGTACTCTTTTCCTCATTCTTGATATGTATTCTCTTCACTGCTAAACATAAAGACGCTCCCGGTAACGAAGTGTTAGTGAGTGAACATGATGGTGTGTCGGCAAGTGAGAAAAATGCACTCGAAACTGAGAGCAATGAATGTACAGAGACAAGGTCAACGCAGCGAAAACAGATTCGGATGAGTTCTTTGTTGGTAATAAGTCTTGGTGGTGGTGCATTAGCCCAGTACGTGATCCTGAGATGCTCCTGAGCTTGCAGGTAAAATAGAGCAGCCCTCGGAAGAAGAGTGAGTAATAGTAATAACCAAAGGGAATGGATTGTTTTTTTTCTTCTTTTTTTTATTATTCTTTCTGTGCATGTTTTTATGATTGATGTTATTAATTATTGCTTTGTACGAGTGGGGATGTGTGGCTATTCTCTTTGTTTTTCTTTCTTGTATTATTTGCGTTGGAGAAGAAACCTGAATAAAGAAGTGAACGAAATAAGTTGAGGAAAAAGAAGTACAGCTCGAAGTGATTGTAATATGCATTTTTCCTGTTTCTATGTATGTATGCGTGCGTCTGTGTGTGTGTGTTTGTGTGGCTTCTTTATACCTTTCCTTTGTCGTATGCATATGAGAAAAAGAAGCAAAATCATATTATTATTATTATTATTATTATTATCATTTTTTTTTTCTATGCGTGTGTTTGGCCTATTAGTTTTAATGTTGTTTTGTTTATTGAGAAACGTGTTTTTTTTTTTGCTTCCAGTGATCTTTCTTCCCCTTAAGGAAGAGGGCAAAGAAAAGGAAAAGAAAACAAGAAATTTTTTTTTGCTTCCAGTGAAAGTAAGAATAGGAAAAAGGGGAAAAATAAATGGGTGGATGGTGGTGATGTAGTCACCTAGAACATGTTTTCGGTTTGTTTGTTTGTTTTTTCATTTTTTTCCCATCTGAATGTGTGTTTGTGTTTTTCTTTTTCTCTTTTTGCCTCGGAGGGACGTCCTTACACTTTCTTCTGTTGCGCTGCATGCGTGCTGCGAGACTTCTGCTCTCTTCTTTGCACCCAACTGAACCGCAACTGTCTTTTGGTTTTGCGCGTCGTGTCAGTAGTCTTGTCTGTGTGATCTCTCTGTGTGCATGCATGTGCGAGGTGGAGTCGAGGGGAGGATCATGGGAATATATAAATACTCCGAATGGGTGAAGTCCCGGAAAAGAAAAAAAAGAAAGAAAAAAAAAGAAAAAAGAGTGAAAACAAACAGTGTTGATGCATACATCTATATATCTATGGGATGTGATTAGGTGCTGTAGTGAGAACGGGAAATTGACCCGAAGTAGTTAGGCCTCATTGTTTCCTGTCTACATTTCTTAATACAATGAAACATAATTAGAGTGAACTTGAATCAATTTTACCCACCCCACCCCCTCCTTCTCCATGCACATGACCTCCAACAAGGAAAGATAAAAAAGAATAAAAATAAAATGGTCTCTGGAGAGGGTGAGGATTTAACACGACACGCGGATGAAGGAAAAACTCAGTGAGAAGGAAAGTGGAAGAAAGAGGAATATATATATATATATATATAAACAGTAAACATGCACCTCCCCATTTCCCTCTTTCTACGCTCGTATATATATATATATATATATATATATCTTCTTTTAGTTAAACTCGAACTTGTTTGTTTGTTTACAAACAAACGTAAGAGGGCACGTTATATTTATGCACAAAAAAAAATCACCTATAAAACATATAAATATCTCGGGTATTTTTTTTTTGCTATTGTTCTTGGGGTTTTCCTGATTAGACTCTTTTTTTTTTGATTTCCTTGTTTTTGTTTTCGTTCACTTGTGTTTTTTTCCATTTTTCTACTATTTGACTCTGTGTGAATGTGGTTCTGCTGCTGTGACCCATTCACCACCACCCCTTCCGCCATAAAAGGGAAAAAGAAAACTGAAATGAACGTTTGATGAATATAATTCGCCTCCTCCTCAATACAACTCCCCAAAGCCGCGTAGTTATTTGGCTTAGAAATAAGAAAAAATAAAAAAAGAGAGAATAGTTGTTATTTGCTGTGAAAGGTTTCATACAAAAACAACTGATTCTAACGGTTGCTGCTACGGCAACTACAGATCCATCTGCCATTGATAGACCTCATTTATTTTTTATTTTTTGTACCTCTTGCTGTTCTGTTCTATTTATTTGTTTTATTTTCATTTTCTCATTGTTGTCTTTCTCTGTGTCCGTGGACACTCATGACTTTGGGTGTTGGAGAGTTGTCTAAGCACACACACACACACACACACAGAGAAAGAGGGAAGGAGAGAAAGCTAGGAATAGTGAAGAGTAGTGGCACAATGAAGCTGTTGAAGTTTGTTAACTGTGATTCCCCGAATGTCAGTGCGGATGCGCTCCACCTGTCGCTAGAGAAGAAATGTCTTTCCGTCGCCTCCCAGCGGCCCGGCGGGGCGGAGGCGAAGAGTTGGGCGCTTCTCTCCGCCGCTCCCTCCGTCAGCGGGTCCTACTGGCTGCTCGGCGACGACAACACACCGATTGGGCCAATCGACGACGTCCTCCTCGCCGTGCGGGACGAGTCCACGGCTACTACTACTACTAATAATAATAATAATAATAGTGCTGGGAGGAGCGGCCCTTTGAGACTTCCCGACGGGGTTGCGGAGCCGCACGTTGACGGCGTTGACCTGCGCAGCAAGATGGGCCGGCAGCTGCAGCGCTCCCGCGAGGAGTACGGCCAGACCTTCAAGACGGCGGCGAAGAACGCGGCGCTGCTGATGGACGCGGAGCGGCTGCAGGCCGGCCGCGAGGGGAAAGTAAAGGCCGAGCGCAAACGGGTCGTGGACGCAATTGAGAACGGCGAGGAGCCCGCACGAAGGACTCGTGTAAAGACGGAGAACGGAAGCAAGGGCGGTAGTGGAGGCGCAAAGAAACGTGGATGAAAGTGAAGGAGGCAAACAAACTAAAAACAACTGAGGAAAAAAAGGGGGAGGAGGAAGAGGAGGTGGTGAAAGAGAGTGTGTGGGAATGTGTTCCTTCTGCGCCTCCCTTTCCCTCTGAGATTGGGAGAGAGCGGGGTGGGTAAGGAATGTCCTTCAATTAAGTTCTGTATTCACAACGACATGCGTATAAATACCCTGGATCTCCCCCCACAGACACAAACTTCTGTTTACAGTTTCACTAAGGGAATAAGAGGGTTACATTCATCAAGTGTGCATAAAAAATTTGAAGATAAAAGAGGAAACAACATGGGTCAGTCTGAGTGAGGAAGAGAAAAAAAGAATGAGAACACAAAGCTAAAAAAAAAAACAGGAATATATTATGGTGGTGGTGGATCTTTAATGTTATCCTGAAATGGCTACAGTTTATAAACCCTTTGTTGTTCTTTTTTTTTTTCGTTTTTCGCTTTTCCTGTACTTCTCTGACTTTGTTTTTCTCTTACCCCCCCCTCTCTTTCTCTCTTCTATCTGTGTATTTATGTTGTGTTCTTTCTCTTGCTGATGTTGTTTGCAATAAATTCACCTTTTTTTCTCCGTTTCCTTTTTCACATTCTGTCTTGGTGCTTTTTTATTTTTTTATTTTTTATTTCGCTTTCATGCAGAAGAGCTTTCAGACTGCAAGATAATGAGCTTTTTAAACAGGGACACTGCTGAAATCTTCTTGTCCTTCAATGAAGAAAGTTCGGAGTATCTCCCTGGTGATGTTCTCTCCGGTGTTATTGAAGTGGTGGTAAAGAGGGAGTTCTCATGGAGAGCCATCCGACTGCACATCCACGGTGAGGAGTACGCCCAAATTTACTGCAACGGTGCGGTGCAGCACAACACGCGTGTGCACTACGACAAGGTGTACACATTTGCTGAGGGTGCAGGCAGGTCTGCCTCTTTTGATTCTTCACAGCCCATACTCACGGAATTGGACAATGACATGGAGGTAGGAATCTCTGAGACCGATGTATTGTTGCCAGGTGTACACAAATATCCATTTGAGTTAGAACTGCCCACATTTTTACCACCCAGTTTTGATGTACGAAGTAAACACGATATATCTGAGGCTCGTATTACGTATACAGCAAAGGCATATGTGGATGTTTATCGGGGCTTTAATGTAAAATGTGTTCGTGATTTTTATATTTTGTCTGCTATTTCTAGTACACAACAGAAGGAGTTGAAGGAGCAGCCTACGGGCGAGCTTTTTAAATCTCACGCACACTTACGTAGATGTCCATTTTTGAGTCGATTTTTCTTTGCTAAAGAGGAACAAGCGATTATCACTGAGGCAACTGTAAGCCCCAGCGTGGTTGTCATGGATGAATGTGAAAATGTCGATTTTTTTTCAAGGAAAAAAAATGTTAATGCTAACAGTAATGATAATGGCAATGAGGACAATGATAATAATAATAATAATAATAATAATAATAATAATAATAATAATAATAATAATAATGGTGACGGTAACAGTAATACAGTAATTGTTGCTCTGAGGGTATTAAATGACACCCGTAAGACAATAAAATCTGTGCGTGTGCAGATAAAGAATATTGTTGATATCACACCTAAAGATGTTAAATATACCCGCCATGTGAGTGTTGGGAATCCGTTTTTATTTTCCGAACCAATTTATTCTGGCGAGGAAAAATCATTTTATGCAATTTTAAAATTACCACCATTTGTTCCATATTCGACGTTGGAGATGGATGAGTGCGAGTCACGAGAAGTTTATCGCCACGCCATCTTCCCTCTCATACCACCACGCAAACAAAAACGGTACGTTCTCCATGAACAGCCACTCATGTCAGTAATGACGGCATTCGTTCATAGCCGATGTGTTTTATTGGTGGATTTCCCAGGATTGAAGGCTGAAGGTACTATCGAGGCGGAGAATGCATTACTTTTAGTTGGTACTGTGGATGAGAATGATAACGCGTTGCCTATTCCCTCTGTCCATGATAATGTCTCCCAAAAACGGAAAACATCGCCTAACAACGTCTATATGAATGAACCCGACATGCATAACTACGTGAAGGGACCCGAGGAAACACGATATTCATACCCAGTACGAAATCATTATAATGAAGACCCCACTGGTATATTTCCTGCGTACACAGCTGGAAATTGGAATCGTTCAATGGGCATGTTTATGTGAAATCTTTTTTTTTTTCCTTTTGTTTTCTTTCCATATCTACCTATCTGTCTATATACGTATCTGTGTATGTATGTGACTATGTGGTTTTCTATTATGCCTCTTTTTATGATTCCAGCAGCTGGAGATTATATATCTATGTATATATATAGGAGTGTACACACCACAAGTTTGGAACTCTTTTGTCCGTTTGGTTGCTTGCTTTTATACGCTCGTGGAGCTCATTTCTTTCCTGAATTTTCGTTTATTTGTTTTCTGAAAGAAGCCGCTCGACACCCGCACATCTCTGCCTTTGCCTCTAGCTGGGAGAAAAGTATTAGGCCAAGAAAGGAAAAAAAAGAAGAATCGTTTTCTTTTCCCCTTGTTCTTTATGAGCGGTGGTTTCTTTTTTGCTTTTAACCACTTGATTGTTGGAGAAAAAATAATTGTTAACAAAAATCCTCTTCTGCTTTTATTTCTCGGTTGCGAGAATGCGTGTGCGATTTGAAAGAAAACAATAACGTTTTATTATTATTATTATTATTATTATTATTTGTTTTTGTTTGTTTACTTATTGCTCTCTTTTTTATTAGAATGTATAAGGAAAGTAAGTTGTGGAATATTATTTATTTGTTTATTTTGTGCGAGTAGTGTCACTATCATTTTCCTTTTCTTTTAAGTTATGTATAATGCATTTTTATATTATCTGTTTTTTTTTTTTAATCTCTTTGTCTCTCCTGCCTCCATCTCTATCTGTCCATAACTATTCTTACTGATGTGATGGAGACTAAAGGCTATGGGATCTGTATTATTCAGTTTACTCAGCATCCTTATTTCCCTTTTGCATCTCTTAGGTACAGCCCTGTAAGTAGCACTATTCAAATTCTTCTGACTTGCTATTGTTGCTGTCGATTCTGTTTTTTTTTTTTTGGAAATCTCTTCTTCTCTCAGATGCATTGTGTACATGTTTTCACTTGTTTGTCATTCTCACTCTCTAACTCTTTTGTATTTCTCCCATATGTATATATATATATATATATGTAGCGCGGGTGAGTGGATGTATGCTGCCGGCCCCTTCAGTGTGCCCTTTCCCTTCACGCCGTACCCGCTGCAGCTGCACGCCATGGAGGCGATCAGGGGCGGGCTGGCGGCCGGGGACGTCGTTGTGCTCGAGTCGCCGACGGGGACGGGAAAGACACAAGTGCTCCTCAACGGTGTGCTCTCGCACGTGTTTGAGCCCGTCGTGGGCGGCGGGAGGAGTGAAGGCGGAGCTCAGCAACAGTCTCGGGGGTTGGCCGCGGCGGCGCCTCCTGCGGCCGAGACAGTCAGGCGCGTCAAGAAACGGCAGCGGAAACAAAAGAAAAACAAAACAAGACGCATGAGCCCAAGCGGTGGAGCGGCAGACGAGGACGCGTTCCTGGTGGAGCAGGACGCACACGAGGAACTCTCTGAGCGGCAGCGGCAGCTGGAGGTAATGATGATGAGCCGTTTCTCCTCCTCTTCACGCTCATCGTCGTCCCTCTCAGGTAGCAGTGAAGAAGAGGACGAGGCGGGTGAGTCTGAGCCGTTATTCGTGGCATTGCAAAAACCGAAAGTATACTTCTCTAGCCGTACACACACACAGCTACAACAACTCAGTCAAGAATTGGGTTGCACTGTGTTTTCCAAGTATCCTGTTCGTCTTCTTCGTCGACAACAACAACAAGATGCAGACATTTCTAAGGAACAAGAAAAGAGGGAAGATACTGAGCCGGGTTTGGAAGAGGCACCACATATGCTGCGTTATGTTCATGTGGCTGGGCGACAGCAGCTCTGCTTAAATGCCAGGATAAGGGCTGCAGCAGGCAATAGTAATGAGCGCTTAAATGAGTTATGTCTAGAATCAATAGCATATGAATTCTCCAAAGAAGGACGTGCTGCCCGTAAACAGGAGGAAATGAGAAATAAAAATTCTTCTTCTCTGGCAGACATTGAAGACTCCGTTGATTCCGAAGGAATGAAAAAAGGATGTAGTTACTGCAGGAGAGAACGATTAAAAATTCTAAAGGATTATGTGGATATCGCACCGAGAGGACTTTCCGAGATGCGGGAATTGGGACGTAAGGTCGGTGCGTGCCCTTTTCTGGCCACACGTGAACTCATTCGTGCGGCCGACGTTGTTTTTATTCCTTACAGTTATCTTGTTTCACCAGAGATGCGGCACGTCTTGCTTTCGGGGACTGCGACGAATGAATGCCAAACAAGAGAGGAGATGGAAGAACAGTTACAAAGAAAAGGAAACGAAAAGGAAATAAATAATAATAATAGGGATGCTCTCCCAGCATCTGCTGTATTACCTTCTCACAATAGCGTGGCACTAAAGAAAAATTCTGTCTTACCTCCCAATTTCTCTGGTGACGTGGTTGTTGTAGATGAGGCACACAATCTGGTGGATTTCTGCCGCAATGCAACATCAAGTGGTGTCTCTGAGAGAGATTTATTATTGATACGGAAACTCCTAGATGGATACTACACGCGGTATGAGAAAAGACTACTCACCCGCAATAAACAACGTATTCGTGAAATGATGTCGTTTCTTGATAAGTTATTAAAGTATATACATGCGAAATCTCTGGAACAAACAACATCAAGGATGGAGACAGTTCTGGACTTTTCTTCTTTTGTTTTTGATGCGAATGTTGATAACGTCAATATTTTTCGTTTTTTGGCATTTTTGAGTGAAAGTCAGCTTTTACAAAAGCTACACGGTTTGGTGGCATTTATTGCTTTGAGTGAAAAAGAAAATCCACAGCAGGGACTACAACTCAATGTTTCATCAGGGAAAAATAAAAACAAACCTGAACTGTGTAGTTTCTCAGGGAATGATGCAAGTCGTGATGAATCGAGAGAAGAGGAGCTTCTATTGATATTTGGACAGGATCATAAATTAGTAACGAGTGCATTGCGTCGCTTTGAATCCTTCTTAAATTGGTACAATCGTTCTGATGAATATACACATGTCATATTGCGCCAAGAAGTTGTTGAAAAGGATAAAGAGTCAAAAGAAACAGTTATGCTTCAATTACTTCAATTAGAACCTGGAATGCACACACTTTTCCCATTGCTACAAGAAGTGCAGTCTGCTGTTTTGGCTGGTGGGACTATGAAACCACTTGCCCTTACATGCGATTTACTTTTACGCCGTCCCAAGTCACTCCAGTTTCCTTCAACTTCCGCCGAAGAAATGAATAGCACTGTTGCCACGGAGTTAGAAAAATATTCTTCTTCTTCGACAGAGAAGAAGGTTCGCTTTACAGAAGAAGGACATGTTGTACCATCATCATCTATTGCTGTATTTACATTGGGTGTTGGCCCAAGTGGTTACCGTGTGGAACTTCAACACTCAACGCGCAATCAATGGACTCGTCAGTTTGAAGAAATTGGAGCAGCTTTGTTGAATTTCTGTCAAGTTATACCTGATGGTATGATTGTTTTCTTCACTTCATATGAGGTGGAAGAACTTTTTGTAGGAGTTTTGCAGCGATCTGGGATGTATGATTCTATCAATGAAGTAAAGAATATCTTTCGTGAACTGTCTAGATCCCAGCATTCTAAGCCCACTACAAACAACAACGCTGCTGATGGTGATGCCAGTGGTGGTTGTGATGTTTCTGAGGAACGGACGCTTTTACCTGTTACTGTAGATGCAATGTTGTCTGACTATACCCGTTGTATTCGTGCAGAGTCTTCACGTGGTGCGATTTTGTTTGCAGTGATGGGTGGGAAGCTTTCCGAGGGTATCAATTTCAATGATGATCTTGGTCGTGCAGTGATCATTGTTGGCCTGCCATTTGCAAACCCAAGTGACGTGGAATTACAATTGTATTTAGGTCACATAGCCAACACACGCTTGGTAGCTCAGTCAAAAAGCACAAAAGCGAGGGTGCTCGCCCCGGACCCTGTTGCCAACAAGGATACAACTCCTCCATTTAATTCTTCTGCTGAATGGAACCTCTTTACGGATCTTTGCATGCGCACTGTGAACCAGAGTATGGGTCGTTGTATTCGTCATGCAGGTGATTATGCCGTCGTTATTCTTTTTGATGCACGCTACGAGGAGAGGGCGGATATACGACGCCGCATTCCCTCCTGGATGCAGCCGTCGATACGTATAACTCGTAAATTTGGTGATTGCTTTCGAGGTGTCAGAGGTTTTTTTGCCGAGATGAAGCAGCAGCAGCTGCTGCTGCAGAAATCATAATTTTGAAATGACTTTGAGTGTATTAATATTTAAAGCTGGCGAAGAAATATCTTTTTTTTTTTTCATGTAATCATTGTAAGGTAAACGAACAAGCGAATGATACAATTATGAACTCGTACTTAAAGTATGTATTCTCTCTCCATAATAGAATGTGAAATGTCAATGCCTTTTATTTTTTTTACTTTTTCGCCTCGTTTTCTTGAATTTGTTTTTACTTACTTCAAGGTGAAAAGGTAAGGAGGGGAAAGGAAGACAACAAACGCATACACACTTCTTGAATACATTGCAAGGTGTATACATATTTATACATACGTGAATACGCATTAGCCGGGTTCAAGCAGACAGGATGCCTTCCAAGAAGAATCCTCCAGTTAACCTGAGCGTTAAAGTTGGTAGTCAAGGGAGGGGGACTAATTTAAATAAGAAGAATGGATTCAATGACAGCCGTTCATTAGCACGGGTGGTGGCAAATGAATCCCTCCTTGCTACTGAAAGTGAAAAGAATGCGACATCGAAGAGCCTCTACGGCGACCCAACGGCGCGCATTTCCTCCAATCTCTATGCCATTCGTGATAGGATTCGTTTCCGCGCCTACCAGTCTGTGCTGAAGAGCATCAAGGGGAAGTCGTTGCTTCACCTCGGCTGCGGGATGGGAATCATATCTATGATGGCTGCACGTAATTTGGCATCTGTTGTGGTGGCTGTTGATCAGTCTGCCATTGTTGGACCAGCACAAGTAGTGGCGAGGCAGAATGGGCTGGACAACATTTCTTTTTTCCGTGGATCTTTGCGGGAGACAATGGAAAACTTTCCCGTCAAAACGTTTGATATTATTCTCTGTGAATGGATGGGCACCCTTCTTGTTAACGAACCGATCCTTGAGGATGCTATCTTTGCCCGGGATAATCTTCTTGCAGAGAATGGTGCCATGTGCCCTGATGGTTCGTCTATTCACATTGTCGGTGTCAGTGACTACGGGTTCCACCTGGACACAGTAGAGTACTGGAGTAATGTCTACGGGTTTACAATGGAGCCAATGAAGGCGCTTGTGCGACAGGAGGTAGAGACGTGTAGCATTCCTGCCAATTGTATTGTTACCAGTACGTGTCTGGCCCACACTGTCAATATCAGGAATCTCAAGGCAAAGGGTGAGAAGGGCGGTGATGAAAATGGGTTCACGGTCCCATTCAGCTTAAAGGCAACATGTGACACGACTGTAAACTATTTGACATTCTTCATTGATGCTACTTTTACAAACCCACATGATCCTGGAGCCAACTTTGTCATAGGAATACATCCCGGCGGTAGCAACACGTGGACGGAGACGAGTGTTGCGCTGCTTGAGCCACTGCCACTCAACTGCGGGGAGGTGCTCTCCGGGGAGATACGCGTGCGTGTGCTCGACATCAAACGAGCCGCGACGCTCATTGAGGTAACGGCGCAGACCAGCGGGGGTGTAGTGCGGCTGAAGACAACCGGATCATACATTTATCAACAGTCCCAATAAAATGGTTCATTGTGGTTTACTTCTTTTTTTTTGTTTTTGTTTTTTTTAGAGAGAGAGAGAGAGAACTCTCTGGAACGGTGAAGGAAGCGTAAAGAAAAAAGAGTGAAGAGTGAATACATGTATGTGTGAATCACGTCTAAAGAGCAAATAAGAGGTGTATTTATCTGCTCAAATTAATCTCACAACACCCATTTTCGCATGTCAATATATTTATAGTTATTTGCCTACATCAGACATACACAAGCTCAGAAAGAGAGAGAGAGAGAGAGAGAGAAAGAGAAGGAAGGACGAATCGTGAAGAGACAGAAAAAAAAAAGATATACCTGTTTAGAATCATAAAAAGGATAAGCTCTCAGAGTAAAAAAAAGAAAAAAAATGAAGGAAGAAATAACGATAATGAAGTATGGGACGTTATTCACGCGATGTTCTCTCGCCTTTGTTTGGTCTTCTAATTTTGTTTTGCTTTCTTTGTTGCCTCGTAGACGAGACGGTGGGGAGAAAAATAAAGCCCATGAATAAAAACAGGAAAATAAATAAATAAGACGCTATGGAGCTGTTGGAAGAAGGGAGAAAGAGAGAGGACGGATGTGAAGAAAAGAACGTAATGGTGATTCACAGTCTTTTTCTTGTTTTATGCGATATTTGTGTATGTGCGTGTACTTATTACAGCGGTTTATATCACTATTTTCTGGCATGTGACTCTCTGTTTCTTCTAATACCTCTTCTTGTTCCTCCTGATTCTACTACTTGATGTCTAAATGTATGCATCTAGAATTTAAAAATTAGGGGAAAGTGGTGGTGCAAGATCCAGTAAAGGGTTTTGAGAAGGAATTTATTGACAGAGACATAAGTACATAATCAAAAAGATAAAGGAAGAAACGAGAGGGGTAAATCACAGAAAGGCAGAGCTAGTGGAACTGCAAAGAAGTAATATATAAACGTATCATCATCTTTTTCTTCTTCTTTACTTTCGTATTTGGACGAATAGTGCTGAGAAGGAGAGATATTCATACTAGCATTTGCATTTACACATTACTTTCGTTTTTGTTTTCCTGTTTTTGAAATGTTGTACCGTTCCCGAATTCTCTTCACGGCAGATTTTCGAACTTCGCCGAAGTTATCTGATGAATTTAACAATGTTCTCAACCGCAGTGGGTGGGGCTTTGACCACGTGGCTATCGACATGGGTGCCCTTGCGGGTGCGGCAGGGCGGCTAACGAGGGATCTTATCGGGCAGGAGCGTGATGCAGAAACTGTCAAGATACTTCACCGACAGGTTACAAATGTTATTTTGCGGCGAATTCAGCCAAAGAAATCCCTTGCTATTTTTATTGACGGCAGCGAGCCACTGTGGAAGGTTCGTCACATGCGGCTCTACCCAGGGAAGAAATTCGAGGGAAAATTTTACCGTAGCGCGGCCTCACCAATGGTGTATTTACTTGAAGATAAGATGCAGCAAGTTGCAGCGGATCTGCGAACACCGCCGAAGGAGTTTGTCATCAGCGGTGCCGCCGTGCCTGGGCCGGTGGAGGGAAAAATGTCTGCATGGATGCTTGATCTCGCCTCCCGGGCTTTGCCGGATGGCGCGGTGACTGTCGCCCCGCCTCTTCCACCTGCCGCAACACCCGCGGAGGTCACCTTCAATGATACGTTTTGTCTCATCGGTGGAACAGATTTGTTTCTCGCTGCTCTTGGGGCCACGCCGTTTCATAATATCACGACTCTCACACTTCAGCAAGGTGAAATGCGGTCTCTTTCCTTGACGGAGTCTCTTGAATGGCTCGCCATGGACCATCTTTTGAAGGGTGATGTTGCCACCAATGAAAAAGGGGAAACGGCACGACAGGACTTACAGAAACGTCTTGCTTCTGTACGTACAGACGTTGTATTATTGTATCTGATGTCCAATGGAATATCAGCTACAGACCTCAGTGGACTAGGTCTTAATTTTAAAGACCTGATGGAATCATATATTGCAGAGGAAACATCTGGAACAAGTCATTCACACATTTTTGAAGAAGCAGAGCATAATAATGCTACTAATACATCCTTGTTATTATCTCCTGCTGTTTTGGAACGCATATTAACACGTGCAACTCGGAGGTCTGTTGTAACCCCACGAAAATGTCAACAGTCTGCGGACTATCTTGAAATTCTCTTGCAGACGCATGCAATGATATGCAATGGAGGTATTAGAAATTTTCGATGGACACCCGATGATAATGATTGCGTCCCAGAGAAACCTCCAAAGATTCTTCTTGAGAGATTTATTGGTCATCTAAAATATATTAGCTCGTCTGCTCGTGACGAAGGGGAAAGAGCAGCCCGACCTGATGCTGGTGAAGAGTCGGCGTCATCAAATAAAAAAAATGAATCTAAGCCCAGTACTACCACCAATGTGGTTGAGGCATCCGTAGATAGAACATTTGCTCTTACAGGCCTAGAAACTCTTCTTGTGAGTTCTCCTAAAGCTGAAATGATTGAACAAATTATTCCCGTCTTCACAAAGGGCCATTCATTGCCCACAGGCATCGCCGAAGATATTGTGAAGACAAAGAATGTTATGGAAGCTATTAAAAAGGCGCGTAACATATTGAATGTGGTGGCACATAATAACTCGGAAGAGGGCGAAGAAAACATGAAGAACCATCCGGCTCTCGATCATAATCCGTCACATTATTTTGTTCGCACGCCAGCCTCCCGTGGACCCCCACCGGGATGGTCATATCAAAGTATTAACTTGGGTCTGAGGTCTGCGGCGTTTGATGTTCGATATCGAACTGGAGCTGGGTCATCCACGGTAACATCGCGTGTGTTGGATGGTGCTGGCGTTGTCTCCAAGAATACTCTCTATGTGTACACAAATGAGAATGGGGGTGGTTGGTGTGAAAAGTTATGTGGGGAACTTAACTCTGCTACCGAATCGTCAGCAACAACAACAACAGCTGAGGAACTCTCAACACTTCGAGTTGTCACCTGGAATGTGCAATTCAGTCGCCACAGTGGTGAGCGGACTCCTCTTGGCCGCGATGGAATTGACTGGTGTACACCAACGCGGTATGTTGCACTTGCCAAGGCATTGGAGAAGCTTGATGCAGATGTGATTGGAATGCAGGAGGTTGAGCCGGCATGGTGGAAGTATCTCTCCGAGCAACAATGGGTACGAGATCATTACGCCCTTTCTTGCAATGAACACAGCCATGCTATTCGTCCTTGGGGTGTGATGTTGCTGGTTAAACGGCATTTGCGAATAGAGGGAATGCATCATGCAAATGTGCCCGGTTTCTCAGGACACACAAGTGTTATGCCGGAAGTGACTATTGCGGTTTCCAAAAAAGTTCCCATAACAATTGGTACATTTCATCTTCTTGCACCATATAACCAAAATAACATTAACAACCGTACAACACAATTGGAAAATCTTACCAAGCGGATGCGCCTCCGCCCTTGTACTGGTGGTATGATAACAGGTGCGATTGTTATGGGTGACTTCAATGACTATGCAAAAAATTACTTTACGTTTCCACAAGAATTGGGCTTTAAGGACGCCTGGTCCTCATTACATCCTCAAGAAAATAATAATAATGATAGAGAGGGGTATACTATTGATGGTGAACGGAATTTATATGCAGGACATATTATTGAAGAGGAATTCTTTGGTCGTGCCGATCGTATTTTATTTTCCTCCCGCCATTTGCAGCCCATCCACACAGAGCTTATTGGCACCACATCTGTACGCTCACTTGGGATCACAAAGCAGGTGGATTCCAACAAGGAGGTTCCAGAGTATTTGTTTCCCTCTGATCATTTTGGTCTTCTTGTCGAGTTTCAGGTCGTGTAGAGAGCCATTAACCACCGCACTACATACGTACATACACACATGAATACATACACTTATTTAGTCAAGATAATATTTTATAGTTTCACATGGGGGGAACACTGCGTGTCTATGTGGTGTGGAGGATGAGACAAGCTGTGTATTACTCAATTCACATTTACTTACTTTGTTATTATAATCATTGTTGTTATATCCCTTTTTTTTTCCCTGTTCGATTTGCTGTTGTATTTACTTTCTGTTCTGTCGTCAATGTTGTTGTTTTGTTTTCTTGTACCTTTGCTTTGACTTCTCCCCTCCCCATTCTCTGCAGGTGTTGGAGAGAAAATTTGCCCATCGGAGAGATACAGTCAAACACCAAAGAAGCCCACGTACATACATAAGGGATAAAGGGAAAGGGTTAGCACTATTTTTTTGTTTGTTTGGGGAATTATTACAATTTTTTCCCTTTTTATACAAAAACGCACATACATACATATATACACGCATGTCCTTTCGATATACGAACAATCTTGTCGGTGCGCTGAAGCATCGGCTGATGCTCGAGGCCTCTCATCGTGAGTTGGTGCGCCGTCAAGTTAAAGGGAATTGCCGCGGCGTGGAGGTGGTGTGCAGCGGGTACGGCACTGTGCTTGCGGTGCGTCTCGTTGACAAGACGACGTGGGCGCCGTTTTACCGTAAAGCCGCATCACCTCTCGGCTCAGCCAATAGTGATCAAGATGCCACTACCACTTCTACTACTCCGACTGCTACTGGGGAGCAAGGCATAACAGGGCCGTTGGATTTGGACAAACTGGCAGAGAGCATCAAGACCGCGGTGTGGGACGCCACGCGGAAGATACGCGCGACAAAAGAGGAGGCGCTCCACCGCAGCCTGTCGCACAACCCGCAGCTCCGCGCGCAGGGCCGCCTGGGCCACTGGTACGAGGAGGACGCGAACTCCCTTCGGCCCCTGGCCTTCGAGGCGCTGCGGCACGAGGCGGCCACGCCGTGGATGCAGTGCGTGCAGTTTGGTAAACGCCAGAAGGCGAAGGAGATTCTGCAGCGTGGCGCCGGCGGGGAAAAAGTCGACGGCTCCGTGGCGGACTTGGCAGAGGGCGGAAGTGTAGAGAAGGAGAGTGTGGGAGGAGCGTGTGTCACGGCTCTCGACGCGGATGATGTTGACCCCTCTTCTATTCCATTTGGATCTGTGCATCCACTCTTCGTGCCCGCACTCGTTCAGTTTGAAAACGGCTCACGCAGTTCACTCAACGAGAATGCCATCCGGCAGGAACAGTGGCGAGAACTGTCACGCGACGAGCAACTCTTCTGGGAGCGTGTAGAGTTGATTCGGAAGGGACAAATAGCCACAATTAAGAGTAACTGCAAGCGTGACTACGCAGATGAGGCTGCGGTGGCCGACGATAATGCGGAGGATAAAGTACAACTACGATTCACACAGTGAGCAGGATGGTGTTGGAGAAGGGAAGAAAAACAAAAGGAAAGAGGAGATTGAATGATTCTTTTCTGGAAGGTAATATTGTTCCGCTTTGCTGTCTTTTTTTTTCCTTTTTTGTTCTCCCCGTGAAGTGTGCATTGAAAATGACTCTGTTAAGAACGTTTTTATTTTCACCTTTTTTTTTCCAATTCTTTTTCTCTGTTGATGCTTATCTCATAAAAACAATGAAAGAAGTAGAGGAAAGAGGAGGAAAAAAGCACTGCAAGAGCTCACGGGGCATTGCTGCATTGCAAATAAAAGAACACACATAGAAATACGCACGTAAAGATAATACATCTAACGGGTTGGTTTACGTAACATACCCATACATATACATATATACGTACAATAATCACATTAATAATATAGTATTGTTGTCCTTGCTAATATTGTGGGGTACAAAATCAAGGAAGCTCAGAAGAAGAAGAAGAGATAGAAAAAAAAAGAAGAGGATCAGAAAGCAACTTTCACTTTCTCTGCTTATTTGTTTGTTTTTTTTCGCTCTCTCTCTCTCTATTTCTCTGCGTAGTAGCAACAAAAATAAAATAAAATAAAATAAAAATGCTTCGCTACACGTGCAGATCTCTTGTGGCAATTTCTGATACATGCGTCCCACATAATTTCGTGCACGCGACAGATCTGGCCTTTTATTTTCCTCGTTTTCAGCCGCGTGTTCACGTTCGCACGCAAGGCATTCCAGAGCTGCGCGATGCGGTGGCGTTGCTTCAGACATCAGATGCGGGGACTCCGCAGCAACGGTGGACAAAGCCGAACACGATGAGCCCAGATGAGTGGAAAAAGTCCCGTGACAAGGCTCTTGTTCTGTTGGCCCGCGGTGAGGAAATTATGGAAAATATATCTGGTATAAAAAATGTTGCCACAGTGGATATTGTAAGATCCTTGTCTGCAGTTAAATTTGAACTTCTCAACGGTGTGGAGCATTTGCCTCGTTTGGATTACGGGAAAGGGGTGCATGTCCAACGTTTGATTCTCAAGCAAGCAGGCCGTCTTCTTTTTTTTAACGATTTGTGGGATAAATCGGATGTGCAGCAATTGGACACAGCCTGCATCATTGTGGCCCATTTTATTAAGGCCTTCTGTGCATTAAATCAAAGGCCTTTTCACGCCAAACCTGATGACTCTGGTAAGAAGATACTTGACAATTTTTCCTCAAGCTGGTCAATGGTAATAGACGAAGCAAATGACAAGGGAGAGAATATTCTTACATTGCCCATGATCATGGATCGTGTTGATGAATTAATAGAGTTAAGCCGTAATTTGGCTGGGGTACATGCTGAAAAGAATCCAGACCTTCGCTGGAACGTACCGAAGCTCTTATTGCTGAAAGGCATTTTAACCATCCCTTTAACAGGTAATCTTCAGCGAGCTCAAGAGTGCATAAATGAGGCCGCGAAAATAGTTTATGAATCCCTAAGGAGGAAACAACCCATTTTGGATGGTGTTTTAGCGCGTAAACAAGAACCTGAGTTGGGTCTCTTTATGCTTGCCCAGGCAGAAATGGCAGCACGAATGTTTGATTGGTCTGTTGGCCCAAATGAAGTTGATAAAAGTGTCATGGAGATGTTTGAGGCTTCTGCAAAGTTTTATTCCTCTCCTTATAACACGTCAATAGTTGCAGATGGCATTATGTCGGGTGATGGAATTGAAGACCGTCGCTTTGAGGCGGATGCATATAGCTCATGTCTATTAAGTTATGGCACTTTTTTATTAAACGCACCACGACCCCCAGGAGCAGCGCGTCGTGATGTACCTGTGTTCCTTCCTAAACAGATCTTCACAATGTCCCCTATCTCTACCGTGGCAACATCGTCTGATGATATCTTCTCAGATGTAGGACAACGGGTAAACATGACGATTGACGTTGTAAGAAAACGAACTGGAGAGACACTTGAGAGGGCACTTGAACTTAATCGCACTCTCTTCCCAGAAAACAAGCAAAACCCAAAGGCTGGATGGATACTACTTGCAATGGCGTCCCTTTATGCAGATATGCGAGATTACCTCTATGCGTCTGGTCTCTTTGCATCAGCAGAAAAGACTCTGGATGAAAACTATGGAAATAGCTCACTAGAACGGTTGCTGGTTCTCAAGTTGCGCTATGAATTCTTGGCTGGAGTGGGCTCAGACCAAGAAGCAAAAACAGCTGCACATGAGGTGGTACAACTGTTGAAACATATGGATTCTATTCCCCAGTCGTGATATATGTATCTGCAGTTCTCAATGAGAACCAAAAATGAAAGGAATAATGGAATGAAATTGAAATGGTTAAAAGAGGCGGTCATAACATTAAAATAGGAGCGAAAAGGTCTGTGTGTGGGGAGGATGGTTAAAGAAACACAAAAAGAAAAAAGAAGGATGGCGGGTGAATTGTTGAGAGATGTACAGTTGGGTAAGGAGGAGGAATAATGTTTTTGTGTTCAAGTGTTATTTTTTTTCAGTTTTTATTTTTCTGGGTTGTGATTGTCCTTTTATTGTTTTATTTGTTCTGATCAATTCTGTTCTGTTCCTTTTCTGAGAATTTGCGACAGCAATAGCGCTGGACCCCACACACCTCCACTGGATATACTGTAAAACATGATTTACCTGAAAACTTCTTTATTCTCTCCATCACCCTATTTCCTCTACATTTTATGGACAACGCCAGTTTAGGGATCCGTCTAAAAAAAAAGAAAACACTCATTCATTTCCCAGCTGCCTCGCCCTGAGAAACGGCTTGATGAGGGGTTATAATGCAACTAACAGCTTTGACTTGAACATACTTTTAAACACCTTGGCACTGAGCTGTTTTCTTTTTATTTTGAAGTTTTTATTTCTTTCCTTCTTTTCTTCTCCTGATACACATAATAGTAGTGGGTTAAGCGAAGGAAGGAAAGGGGAAAAAAAAAGGAAAACAGAGAAGGGAGATATATATATAGGGAAGGATATCTCTTTTTTTGTGTGTGCGTGTTTGATGGTGAAGGAAAGCGAAGGTGCTCTGGAGAGACCAACTGGTTATGTTTTAGCTGAGAATAATTCTTCTTCTCAGGGAAATCACGATGCGTTTTTAGAGGGGAGACAGGAAGGAGGAGGAAGAGGAATCGCAAGTGGGGAAACGATTATTGTGGGGGAGAATTACACCTCAGTCAGTGATGTGTTCGTAAAGTTTGTGATAAAGTTGCGTCAGATGCACCCAGCACGCATTGCCTGGGTTGTTGTTCTCATATTTCTTGTGACTAGCGGAAATGCGATGCAGATTATCGGGCTGAATTTTTGGTTACGTTCGTTTCCCAAAGATGGAGCCCCTGGGAGCTTTACCACGCTTGCCGTCTCCTCGTTATTGTTTGGATTGTTTTTCCTGGTTCTCCTACTAGCATACATCATTATTGTAAGACCGTCTCTTTCATACCTTCGTGTGGCTCGAGGGTGGTGGTTGCTATTTATCATTGGCCTGGCAGACGCTGTGAATAGTTATATGGCTATATACGCCGCATCCTACACACCTGAGGTATTACAGGCCTTGTTTACAAGCATTGTGCCAGTCTACGCGGCGGTTTTTACAAAATGGATTCTGATGGACCCGAGGAATTATTATAATATGTGGATAATTGTATCATTTGGTCTTATTGTTTCTGGAGTTCTGGTGGCTTCTACATATCATTTTGCACATGCCTTTGGAAATGAGTCCAGGGATCAAGCATTCTGGAGTTTAATATTTTTTCTCTCTGTCCCACCAACCGTCTTAATGAATGTGTGGCAAAGTTTATATATGATTCAGTTTACATATGTTCCGTCGTTTGAAAGTTATTTTGTTTTAGAAAATCATGGAAGACGAGAAAATGAAGAACAACAACAAGAGGCAGAAACGCGGTATAACTTTTCTCAAGATGAAGACTCTTTCGTGGATACATGTTTAACTGAACATGAGAGGGAGAAGGGAAGGAACTGGGCTACTTATGAATCCTGTAATAATGGAAACTCTTCTACTCCATGTAAAGAAGAGCAAACATCAAATAGTATTCCTGGAGAGGATCACGCCTCTGAACATGACAGGGGCTTTTCTATTCGTTGCTTGCAAGGAGACGACACCCTTGTGAAGCTTGTGATGCTGGCAGTTGGAACAAATATTCAATTTGGTTTGATTATGCTCACTCTCCCAATGGATTCCATTTCTTGTTGGGGAGGTAGTAGTACAGTGCAGGAAGCATGGTCTAACTTCTCAGAAGGTATTTGGTGCTTATTCCACTGTAATAAAAACTTTTTCTACTGCATGTTGTACACAGTTGGCTTTGTCTTTACATATGTTGGCTCTGCCTACCTCAATCAGTACAGTGTTACACTTTGTTCCATGATTGGACAGTTATCCTCGCCGTTCACTGCATTGCTGCTTATCATTGTTCCCAAATGGAATTTGGAGAAGGGAGACACGCCGTGGTATCTGAGTTTCATAGCTGTTTTCTTACTTTCTGTGGGCTCATTTATTTATGCATTATGGGAAGAAAAGACAGAAGAGGAGAAGGAACGCGGGGAACACCATTTGAAAATGAAATTGCTCTATAATATGTATCACTCCACTCAACATACAGACCGAAGGCACAATTTATCTGTTTATACTAACATCGATGCCACCACTGGTGTTGATCAATAGTGTTTATATCAACTTATTTTCACTAAACACATATGGGAGAACAAAAATAAAAATAAAAATAATGAAAATCACAAGGTCGGGTGTACATAGGTATAGGTGATATATTTATGCATCTTCCTTATTTTTTTTATTGCTTTTATTTTCTCTGTATGAAGTGATCACAACTTAGAGTTGTTGGTTTGTTTTTTTCACGGTCGGGAATAATAACCATAGCATATTTATGCGCTTTTAAGTGTTTGTAAACTTCCTTCAGGTATTCGATTTGCTTCAAGATGTTGGAAATGAAAAATTTCATTGTAAAACCACAAAGGAATTGGAGAACGAGCGAGGAAAAAAGGAAGAATGATTCTGAAAATGAAAGAAAGTGATTTATAGTTTTTCCCCTTCTTTTCGTTTTGTGCATATGTGTTGTCGGTTGTTGGCCCTTTTTTCTCAATGTGTTTTTGTGTTTGTTATCCCCACGGTATTCTGCTGTACGCATACGTGTATAACCACCTGTAACTTTCTCTTGCGTGTGTGTGAATAAGTAAATAATTCTGTTTATCATCAACGGATAGGAACAACAACTTAACGTCTATCAAAAACAAGGCGAACGGTGCGAGAGCGAACAAAAAAAAAAAGAGGTAAGAAACTAAGGGAAGCAGCATCAAAAGAAGAAAAAGAAAGGAAGAAAGCAAATAGCACAAATGGAATGGATTACTGAGGGAATAATTTTTGCTTTCCTTCTTATTTGCCCTTGCATTCTATTCAATACTCTGTGGTTCTTCATGGGGTTATTTTTTTTTCCCTGTTTAATTACCTCAGAGAACCAATTACCATAATAGGATTAATACTTATGTACATGGCTATGCTGCATATCGCTCCTTTTGAACTTTTTCCTCCGCTCATTTGTTTTTTTTTTCCTTTTTTTTGCTTTCTGAGTGGGTAAGGAAAAGAAGTGGAGAGAGGAGGAGGTAGGAGGTAGGAGGCACATCAAAAATTATGGCCGTTGGATTCTCAGTGCGGGAAAAGGCCCTGGCGACTGCACGTTACTGGCGGCAATTACGTTTTAAGTCACTGCGACGACAGTTATCCACGCCGTATGGGGGAGAGCTGCGACTGCCGTTCACTTCACATGAGGGGTACAAGGGACCGCTGCTCTCCACAATTCGGCTTAAAGTAGAAACAAGCCAGGAGGAACTACTTCGATGGTTTCAGTGGGAGTACTTCAGTTTTTTCCGCAATGCAGGTAAGGAAAGTGTGGAGGATGGACAAGCAAGTGCCAATGTCTGTGTCCACGTTGGACCACCCAAGTCTTTAGGATATCCGTACACTCTTGTCTCGGAGGTGAACAACTTCACTGAGGCTGTGCGGCGTGGTGAGAGACAAGCTGAGTGGGAGGAGACAAACTCTTCCGCTGCTCCACACTCTACAAGATGGATTACACAGTCGCTTCTTGATGGCTTTGTCTCACGTCGTGTTGTGGCTCATGTCGGTTTAGCTGATAGTGGCATGCCTCAAACGTTGGAAATGGCACGCCAACTAAACTTAGAACTAAATCCCAGTGATTTATCTCCCTATTACTTTGCAAACGATCTTTTGTCGTCATGGGGAATGTTTGGAATTTCAAAAACAAATAACACAGAGTTTGAACATGATGACATTAGTCGTTTAATAAAATTTGCTCACGCAAGTGTCGTACTTCCCATGTATCGAGCTGTCTGGATAAATGGAGCCGCCGTGTGCAATGATAAAGGTGATGCTGTATTAATACTGGGACCACGACAAAGCGGTAAGACAACGTTAGCACTTCATTGCCTTTCTGCATCATTACCTCGTCTTTCTATTGTGGGCCTGGAGGACTTCCATCTTGCCAAGGCAAGCTATTTTATAAATGCAGAATCAAACGCACATGTGCCTACAGTACTGCTTATGGGTATTCCTGGGTCTGCTAAAGTGGGCATTGGAGCTCTCTTGGGAACTCTGCGGTCTAACCCTGCCTTGGCGGAATCTGCCCATAGTTTTTATCTTTCTCCATCTACTGTACAACAACTTGTAAGAAATAATGAATTGACAATTTGGAATATGGCTTCGCGTTATCAAATTCATATCGGTGAGGCATTTGGAAAGCAACGTTTGTGTCCTACGCTTCATGGGCGCTTAAAAGGTATTGTGCTTCTAAATTGGGATGTACAAGAACTCGCAATACCGCACTCGCATATTAATTCTGAGGTATTGAAATGGGAAGAAAATGAAAAAATCCTTGGATTATTAACTACACTTGCAGGGACAAGGAATGGATCATTATTTAAAGGACATTACCTTCTACGCTCAGTATACAATGAATTAAATGCAATGGAGTTACTGGAAAGTTCTCTTTTTGATGCATCTAGAGCTGCTATTCCGCCATTATATGAACTCCGGGGTTCTGTAAGTTTTGATATGGCAGTGCAGCTCATCTGCAAACATATTTTGAGGGAGAATGAGTAACTGTAGTTGACACTGAAAAAGCGATCCAGAGATTTATTCCTACTTGAAGGGTGGGGTACCACTACCTCTTCCTCTTCTTGTACCAGATGACTTATTGTTTCTCCACTCAACTGCTATTAATTGAGCAAACATCTATCACAGAGGCTGTGTTTCATACTGAAAAAAAAAAGGATTGGAATGAATTCCTGTTTTTGTTGCTACTCTCTGTAATATATTTATTTGCATTCATGACATATTATTGGATATTGGATGACTTTGTTATGAAATTCATGTAACATTTTTCTCGTTTTCTTTTTTTCAAAAACTATGTGTGTGCTCACCATACTGAGTTTTTTTTGTTTTTTTAGAGTACATTGAGTGGGAATTGCTTAAACCTTAACGTATTATTTCCATCTGTTGTTCTTTGCCTTCACATGCACCTGGGAATTAATGAACGTCTTTTTTATGTCCTCTTGAGCCTGCAGAATAAGTCGCTCTTCTGGGCATCTTGTTGTTGTTATTGCGCCATCCCGCCTACTACAAAAAAACAAAAACGAATACGAAACGCAAAAAAAAAAGAAAACAAGGAACTAAAATAAATAGTCTTAACATACTTCGACTGGCATTCGCGTTTGTTTTGTGGGGCGTGTATCTGTGTGAGCATGTGCATTCATTTAGTTTGCCTTTACGATTCTTGAATCGCCATTCTTGTTGTTGCTGTCTATTGTTATTTTTTTATTTTATTATTATTATTATTATTATTATTATTATTATTATTATTATTATATATTTTTTTGCATGCTTGGACCACTTTTCTTTTTCTTTTTCTTTTTTCTTTTCTTCGCTTTTAAATTATAGGTGAAAGGGCGGGCTCTTGGTTTGCGACGTTGCGGTGGGGAACTGGCCAGCCAACAAACTCATGAACCAACACCTTCTCAACCCTCCTCCCGTTTCAAACCCGCCCGCGCGCACAGGAACGGACGGAATGAACCCGGAGGCCCCGGCGGCCTTTCACACGGCACTTGGGGAGCTGCTGTTTGCGGAGCTTCGTCGGCAGGGGGTGCCGCGGGCCGCCGAGCGCGCCCAAGCCATCATGCTGCGCGTGCGTGTCGACAACGCCGGCGGTGCGGCGGCTTCTGCGCTCTTTGCGCTGGGCGGGATGGGCCTTGGCGACGGGGAGGCGATCGCGGTGGCGGAGGCCCTGCTGAAGCTCGGCGCCCCGCAGGCGCAACGGGGACACGGCGTGCGTCGCTGGTCGCTCTTTCTGAACGACAACGCCCTCACGGACCGATCGGCGGCGCACCTGTCGCTGCTGGCGTCGCGCTGCACCCCGCCGCTGGTGCTGCTGGACGCGGGCGGCAACGCCATTACGCCCGAAGCGGCCCGAGCCGTGGAGGAGGCCCAGGGCACCGCCCCCACGCCCTGCACCGTTCGGCTCTCGAGCAGCGGCGGTTTGGGTGGCAAGGCGCTGGGGGGCGGAGGCGGGAAGGACACAGAATCGCGCTGCAGGAGTGCTTCCGCCGCCTCCGTGCTGAGAGGGGGTTTCGTGACGAGTAGCGAGGCGGGCTCCGAGGCACTGCGGAAGCGTCGCGCGGCGTTGTTTGCCGAGAAAGGAAAACCAAACGGCGCGGCAAACAGTAATGATAATGGCGGCGCCCCCGCTGCCCCGAGCGGTTCCCCGGTTTTGGGCGCGGGCTGGCTGGAACACCCGCCGCCGGGTCACCAGCGCGCCCCCGCGAACGGCGAAGCGCCGACGACCGATGCTGCCGCTGCTGCTGCTGTGGCGGCGCCGGCGGGGAACGAAACGCGACACTTCGGGGCGATGGAAGGGATCGCGCGGAACCCCCCGGCTTTGGGGCCGGCACCCTTATCAATGGGGAATGGGGGAGGGCATGGCACCCGCTCGAGGGGGAAAGCGGGCGAGGAGGAGAGCACAACAGTTACTCGCAGGCCGAAAAGGGCTGGAGAAGAGGAAGAGGATGAACCGGTGGACGTGACGTCGAATCTCAACCCGCTCCTTAGTGCCGTTTTGGATCTTTCGAATATGGTGCCCGACGGGCGTTTGCGTGAGCTTTACGATACGGACAATATATGGGATGTCGTCGGACGTTCGAATTGGCAAGTGATGCCGCATTCGCCCGGAGTGGGTTTGGAAGCCCCTTTCCAGTCATTGACTGTTCTCTGTGTCCGTCAAAACGGTTTGAAATCTCTCGGGGTCCTTCCACCGTCTCTTCTACGCTTGGATGTGAGTTGTAACGAGTTGCGGGATATTTCAGGTGTGAGCCAGTGTAGAATGCTTACCTTGTTGAATGCACGACGTAACCACCTGAGCTCGATGCTTGGCTTGGAGCGAAATCCGGCTTTGTCCCACCTTTTTCTTGGTCATAATGAGATTGCCTTTATCGAGGGTATTGCTCATCTGATTTTGCTGGAGACGTTGGATTTGTCGCATAATAGATTCAAGACACGGTCTTCTATTCGTCCCTTGTCCTTATCGAAGAGTTTGCGCCACTTGATATTACGTGGTAATCCTGTGATGGAACGCATGAAAGGGAGTTGCCGACCCCTATTGCGTAACCTTTGCCCGTCTCTGGTTTCTATTGATGGTGACCGCCTTACTTTCTCCCGAATAGCTGCTAAAGCTCAACAAGAATGCAGCGCTCTTTATCTTTCTTCTTCACCCACGGGACGTATCGCGGGTGGCGGGAATATCTCTGTGCTGTCGTCGGAAGATAGTGGGTCTCTAGATAGGACAAAGTGTGCAAATTATATGCAGCTGCTAACACGTGGTGCTGCGTCGGGTGTAGGATCTGGCTATGGTGATGCTCGAAAGGCTGCACACACCGCAAAGGTGTTGCAGGTACAGGCAGCAGCAGCAGCAACCAAAGAGTATAAAAAGAAAAAACTAGGAAATCCTTCAGGCCGAGGAGGTGGTGGAGAACTTATTCGACAGGAGCTTATGAAGAAACTTGCACAGGAATCGAAGAAATACCTTGAATCAATGCTGGAGGAACGCCTTACAAACATACAAGGGTTAACTATTAATAATTCCTCGATACCTCATGATATTGAAGGTAGTGGAGATGGTGGCAATGATAAGAATGAACCCCACTCAAGTGTGTCATCTGTACGTTGCTCAGAGCCTATACAGGATATTGTGCTACCACTTCGTGACATCATGTCTTCTGATATCCGTGATGGACACAATAATGGCAAGAGGCGTGCATCGCAATTCGCTAAGCAAACCGCGACTGTGCACCGCGATGAGACGCTGAATCATGAACAGTGGCTGCGTATCCGTGAGGGTCAAACGGTGCGTCGTGCTCCTTTTGGAGATACACCCAATTGCAGAGGTGGTAGGAGGAGACTGACAACGCCCGATATGACTGAAAATAAATCTATGGAAAACATGATTTATCTCTCACCTATTCGTAAGGCTGAGGATGAAACTCAAGGTGTTTCCATAAATGCCACACAAATCCTACATCACGTAAATATGTTGGAGCCTCGTGTAGATATCAATGATGATACAACCACTGCCAAGAAAAAGCTTAATCCGCGTTTATTGGAAAGCAAGTTGAGTCGACCAATGCTTCTTTCACCCTCTTCAGACTTCTCACCTGTTAAGGCGTATAGGGCAGAACCGTCTTTTAAGTCTCAGAGACGCAGTAAGCCTTTCGCTTTACAGTCACCACCGCAAACAGAACAAAACAATAAAACAAACAAGCAATTATTTTTTTCTCCGCCGCCGCCATTCTCATCTCCGAGTTCTGGTCTCACTGAGTCAAAGGACTTCAGCATTAAAAATTGGGTGGTACAGCTCTGTGAAGACACGAAAGCTGTTCAAGACGCCTTGCAAACCCTTGTCTCCCTTTTGGATTCTCAGAAGTCGGAGATAAGTGTGGTATTCGATAAAAAAAATTTCATTCCTAATGAATTATTACAGGAACGAAAACGTTGTGTTGATATTCTTATGGAGAGTGGTATGCTCCTGGACACCGAGGTCCCTCTGGAAGTTGTAGAGCATTATGAATTCACCTCTGATGAGTTAAAGCTCATTTCTGATGATAGCGAAGATGATATTGATGAAGAAATAGATTGTGCGGTAATTTCGAGTTTTTCAGGTACCAAAGGTGAAATCCTCCGTGAAAGACGTGAGATATTGCGTTGCATTCGTATTCTTGGCGATGGAAAGACATGTTTACGTTATCTGGTTCTACTCATGGAGGAGGGTAAAGAAGAAGAACTGCAACACTATGTGAAAGAACTTAAGGCGCTCTTAATGTGTGAATAAGAGAACTGAGTAATAATATTGTGTTAAATTTGAGGGGAAGAGAGGGGAAAGAATGCGATGAAAAAAAAAGAATGAAGTAAAGAAGGAAAGTATTTCATTTATTTAATTTTTTTTTATTTATAGACAGAGGTGGGTGAACTATGTTTTTCTTCTTCTTCCTTTCCTTCCTGATTAGACTGCATCGACAGTGAAGCTGCCTTTTCTTTTTTTGGAATGGGGTAGAAGGAAGACGAGGTGGAGAAGAAAAAGAATAAAGAGAACGCTGGCACCACTTCACATAGATATATACTTTTGACACGACCAGTTAGTTTGTACACACGCGGTCTGTCACTAGTGTGTGCGCTTTTATTTTTTTATTATGATAACTGCCATGACGCATACATATGATGTATCTCAGAGAGAGGGGTGTGGGTGGGATTTACTTGTTTGAATCACTTTGTATTTGTATTTTATTTGCCATTTTGGATGTTTGTTCCTTTTTGTTTTTGTTTTTGCTTTGTGACTTAACCAGAGTGAGACACTGCGGCTGGAGGGAGTGACTCTCTGCTTGAATGCATGGGCCGTCGCACATCATCGCGGATGCCACCGTAAACAGTGAAGATAAAGACACGGGGAAGGACGAGGGCACAAATTTATTGGCGCAACTACGCGAACCTCCACAGGAAGAAAAACTGCTGGGCTGCCTGGTGGGAGCTCTCCTCCGGGTGACACGAAAGAAAATCTCCGATAATCCCGCACAGAAAAATAATTCTCTCGTGGCAGATGACGTTAGTACGGCAGGGGTGGTTTCGTCTTCTTCTTTTTCTGCTTCTACCGTCAGTGAAAGGCCGACCCCTGCTGAGGAGGATGTTATTGTCCAAAAGGCGTATTTAAATGATTTGTGTTTATATCTGTCGTCGGGAAGATGCTCTGATGGAGCGGAGGAAACTCCGATGATATCAGCTTCGATGCCGACGCAGATGCCGTTACTGTTGACTCCTCCTAGACATGGACACAAGCGGAAAGCTCGGTTACTTTTTATGCGGCTTGCTAAAAGTCATTACTGGCGTCATACTTTATTATTTCCATTGCTGCGTCGCTGGAGTCAAGAAGAGGAGGGGGTTCATTCTGTTTTTAGCGCCATTCTTCGTCAGTCTGTGACAGATGTCATTGGAGAGACGTTATTGTCCATAGATTCGTGTAACAAAAAAGAAAATGTAAATAATAATAATAATAATAATAATAATAATAATAACGATGAAGAAGAGAATATATATAGCTGTGATAAAATAAGAATTCAAGAGAAGTTTTTCCAAACACAAGGAATGCGAGATCTAGACGAACTGCTAAAGGCGACCGGATCTTTTCGAGGATTGTGTCTTGGCATAGATGCTATCATTCGAAATAATATATTTATTTTATTAGACCGTATGAGAAGAGTTCTTATGAGATATACCAATAAAGATGAAGGCGAAAGAACAAGAGGTTGTATTGAAGCGGGAATAGAAAATATTGTTAATAATCTAACCCAATCCGTATGGAACGATATATTTTCATTTATTTCTCGAACCATGCCAGATGTGGAAGTGGCATTTCGTGAATCTGTATGGATATTTCTCATGTCTTTACTTTCCAGTTATTCAGGAGCACTTATTCTTCTTGAAATAATGAACTCTTCGATAACTGAGAATAATTCTCTCCTATTACTACGAAGTCAACGTTTATTTATTGAGGAACTACAGAGAAACTTGAAGGGATATCTTACGGTACGCCTCTCATCCGATAGTATAAGTGATGAAAACCCACTCACGACAGTTGAAAATATTCTCTGCCGTCAATCCTGCTTTTGGAGAGCTACAATGGAAGTAGAAGTTACCGTGGGGCTACTACCAGTGAATGTATTCTCTGCACCGTTGGTGGTGCAAGCATGGGCTAGAAAACTGGCCGCCTCTAGATGGGGAAATGTGTTGAATCTCTTGCAGTCTCTTGTACGTACACAAGAGGCAACAGAGGAAGTTCCAGATACTGTGGAAACTGAGGATTCAATCTCCTCTGTTATACGAAAGCGGCACCATCAATTTATGGAGGAGCACTTGGAGCGGTTAATCTCTACACAAGTTAAATATTTTCCAGGTGCAAAGCATCCGCGTGAAACTGAAACAGATGTGAATGATGATAAGAGAGAAGAAAGATTACCGTCATTCGTAGAAGCGACGTTACGTTGGTCGACATATGCTGCAGAATATTTTGTACGAACATATCATCCAAGCTGCTTCACAGTTTTATCTCTAGTAGAACAGGACACTCTTGTGACATTGCTTCGTAAGCTACACACTGTAATATTTAATATGGAATATGAAGAAGTGCAGCACTCGGTAGCGTCTTTTGTTTCATCTCAAGAAAGTATTGTCGACGTGAATATGCAGGAAGTATTACTCCAGTGGTATGTGCAGCATCTTCATCATCGGATTGTTCAGGCATTAAGAAAAGATGAATTGCTGGTTATGTGTCTGTTGCGTGCTGTCTTTGTACTCTTTGAGCGCATTGGAAAAACAAATCTTGATGTCTGCGATATATTACGTGAGGTACTCATACCAATATTAGCACGATTATGTTCAGAAAGTGATGATTCTAATAGTAATAATAATAATAATAATAATAATGAGGATGACAATCAGGAGGAGTATTACGAGCGTCAACAATGTCTCTTGATTCTCATTTCATCCGGTTTTCTCTCGTTTCCTTGGGACTTACATGGGATACGAATACGAATCATTTTACGTAACTTTATTGGAATGGGTCTAAGAGATTACTTCTCCGCAAAAGATGCTCTTGCAGAGATGAATCATTTCTTTGATAATCTTTATCCCAATGGCCATAACACGCCTGAAGATGTAGCTGGAAGTTTGTGTAAGGATCTACTACTACGTGATCCATTTCTTAAGATGCTGGCTTCAGAGGGAGAAACGACAAAAACAATGGATGCAATGGAAGATATGTTGCGTATGGAGACACCTATTCAGTTCCCTGCACCCTGCGGTGTGGTTTTGCTCATGTCCATTTTTCGAACCTTGTCACTTAACTTTATGCGACTTCGTGCAGAGTGGGATCAGCAGGAACAGTATGCGAAGGAGGTTGATATGGAGTATTTGGGCCGGGAGGCTACATTTTGTACAACGCGAGATATTTGTGTGTTTCGTGTCCTTATTCAGTTGGCACACCGCATGGTATTAGGATTCCAAGTGCAGCCAGTTGGTTTACTGCGACTGTGGATATCATACATAAATCATCTTTTTACGCACGTCGTCCCCCCCTTGACAGAAGATGACGAAATTGTTCTAATGGCCTCTCATACAAAAGATGGGAATTGGTCTCGCACTGAGGAAGAACCAACATATCGAGCATACAAGCGCTCCCCAAATGAAACCTCTCAGGGAGAGCTACGTGCCGCGCTGGGCGAGCTTCTTGCTGATCTGGCATTAATGCCCCTTTTGGATGCTAAGAATGTTATGAGTTATCCTTCAGCAGTTCCACAACGCCCGGGGAGTACCAAATGGCTTCAAAAGCAAAGCCAGTTATCAGGGGATGTTTCTATACTCCAACGCACATTTCCAGTTCTTGTGTTGGAGGAACTGTACTTTGCGTTACGAATCCCCACTGAGACTCTTGAGGAGAAGGTGTCTGACGAGGCGTTTGTTCGCCAGGTAGGAAAGATGGTGGAGCAGTCTTTTTTGGGTGTACTTGGCGTCTTTGCATTCTGCCAACACATGGAGCTTTTTGTTGTGCCCGGCGGTTGTGTAGACCGGCGTTGTGCCGTGTTGTTGCAGATTCTTTGGTTGGCTGTCGATTCCAGCTCCATGATGATGGTGACCACATGACTCTCTGAAGTTATTGAGGAGAGGGAAAAAAGGAGAAAAGAAAAGGGGCAAATAACAAAAACAGAGACTGAAGCAGAGAGAACGAGAAAAATTTTAAGCCGTGCAACCCAAAATGACATCTTAATTTTTCATTGTTTCATTTCGCGTGCATGTGTGTGTATTTGTATGTATGTGTGTACGTGTGTATTTCTTCTTTCCATTCCCCACATTGACACTAATGAGGATGCATCTCTTCCCTCTCCGGTGAGGTTCCGTGGGGTGAAGTTACTGTAAGAAGAATACATGAGTGAAGGCGAAGACAGAATGAGATGTTTAACAATGGTGAGTAAAAAAAAAAAAAGAAGAAATGAATAAATAAATAACTGTTATTAACTGGAGAGAGGGTCTGCTTGTATTCTCTTTGTATTTTATTTCTCTCTCTTCTTTTTCCTTTTGGTATTGACTTTTTTGTTGTTGCTGTTCAAATAGTATGGTGGGCGTCGGATGCGGGCACGAGGTTTTTTATTGGGGCGAATCGTTCGTTCACAAGTACCTGCAGGAAGTTGTTACTTTTCGCCGCACCTCCAACATGCGTCATTTCTCCTGGCATTCACTCCAGGGGCCTCGTGTAGTGTGGAAGATGCGCGGCGGTTATTTGCCCGGTGTTGTGTTTCCCGTGACTATAAACAACCACAACGTCTATCTGAGAACACCAGCGAGCAGCGTAGTGTAGACGAGGATAAAGACACAGAGACTTTGCTTGAAGAAAGTATGATCACTCTGGAACGCCTGGGTTTGATATCATTTAGTGAAGAGGATGATGAGATGGTAGTGGAAAGGAAAACAAAGATTAAAAAAATTTATCGTGGGCCCGTTATAACGGTCAAGTTACATTCAATTGATGTGACAGCTTTACATGGAAGTGAAAGTGGAAAAGAAGTGCTCTTTCAAATGTTGTATGGTGTCATTCTTCCCCTTATGTTTTCTCGGATCTCTACATCATCATCATCATCTGCTTCTTCATATTCTTCTAAAAAGCATAACAGAAGTTTTGTGGAAGAAATTTCCGCGGAGCAGTGTCTTGGTTTGCTACAACAGTCAGGTGGGGCATCCTCCCATGTGAGTCAGACGACGTGTCGTTTCATTATTGACTTGGTAAATGAAGCGATGCTTGTTGGTGTTCGCGAGCGTGTATTGTTTCCCTCTGGTGGTGGTCTTTTCCGCCTCCATCACGATATGTTGCAGCAGGTGTCACCGTGCCTGTTGACATTCCAGTGGTGGTGGTGGAGACGCGTGGATGCATTTCTATCTCAGTCTTTGACACCCCGCATGGCAGGGGAGAATATCTCTCTGGAGTCCAGGATTGACGCGGTGCAGTCACGTGTACAGTATTGGATTAAAAAGCGGGATGACTCTGTACCAAGGTTTATTCTTCATGGGAAATTGGACAGTTCCTTGGCATTGGTTGAAGATGCCGTGCGCTGTTGGTGTACCCACGACACGTGTGAGAAAAAAGAAGAAGAAGAAAAGGAAGACAACGAAAAAAAGAAGAGTGTAGTGCCCAGGTGGAGACTGCAGTTGTCGGATGATGCTAAAGTGGCATTGGCGTTGGAGACGTTCAAATCCATCAAGTTGTGTCTCTCCCAACATCCTGCAGGCCTTGCTTTAAGTGAGTTATCGAAAATTGTCTCTTGGCCACTCTTATCAAGCATCCTTCAAAAGAAGAGCCTCTCAAATGCATTGACACAATTCCCTTCTCACTTTATCGTGCATACAGTTCAGGATGTTACAGTTGCACAGCTTCAACTTTGCACGAGTGAAAAAACTTTGATTACCCCTGCCGAGGTTGAGTTGTGGGTATTGGGCAACCGAAATGAATTATCATCCACATCCACATCCACTGCTGCTGCTGTTTCTCCTCACCCTCCTCCTCACCCAGTGTTTGTTCGGGAGGTAGAACTCGTTATTCGAGTCGTGACATATCTACGGAAGCGATACATGCATAAGAAAAGAACCACCTTTAAAGAATTACGTGCATTCCTTACAATTTCAAATGCTGATGGCTTTACAGACAACATGTTTGTAGATGTTTTGCATCGGTATGATGTTTTAGCAGGAATTCACACAAATGGGATTAATATCTCGTGGGGTTCTTTACAAAAGAATGAGGTACATTTGTCATCACGGGAACGTGATGCATTAAAGGCACTTGATGCATTTCGCACGAGTAAAGAAAATAAACATATACTTTACAATGAAGCAATTAAACCTTTTCTTTTCCAGTGTAATGCGGAGATGATGGCGATGGTGGGAGCAGACGTTTCAGTTGGATCAATGCCAATTCTCCTGCTGGATCGCTGGTTACAAGCTTCATGGATTTCTTTGAAACAAACCGAACTCATTGAAATTCTGCATGAATATTCACTCCCTTTTGTTGTGGATCAGAAAACCCAGTGTATTATTTTTGGATGTCCTGTGAGTAACGAGGACGTGTCTAAAATATCCGCCTCCCGCTCTCCTCCAGTAGTTGCAAAACCAGTCTCGCTTTCGTCACCTCCGCCACCTATGCCAACGCATGTGGCATCCCCCACGGAACTAACTTTCGATTCTCAACTGTCACGTGTATTAACTGCACAAAAGCCGGATGCTCTTGTGCACTTTGCTAATTCGGTAATACATGCCGCATTTGTGATGATATTACCTCACGTCTCTGCCGCTTCTGGAATACGTCTTAAAGTTCTCCATCGACGAATTCGATGGGGATCTGTAATAGCAACAGTTGGCTCTCTTTCCTCTTTTTTAGAGGCGTTTGATGGTCTGTTTTTTGATCTCCTTCCCGATACCTCTGGACCCACAGAAGACATGGTGGTAATGTCCTATCGCGGTCCTTTGGGGGTCTGGCTCTTGTACGCTCGTCTTATTTCTCGTTTGTTTCCATCGAATGTGGATATTCCCCTGCGACTTGTTGCGGAGGGACTTTCATGGAGTACATGGTTTGCCCCTCGCTTTGGTGATCTCCCTACGCTGCTGCGACGCATGGGACGCACTTGCAGAGAGGGATATCTTATTGCAAAGAATGATGCAGATATTACCCCCGTTGTTGTAAATGATGATGATGATATGATGGTGTGGAGAATTCTTGAAAACGTGAGAGCGTTTACTGAAGAGGAACATGGATTGGAGAAGGGGGAAGCCGTTAAATTTCAGCAACAATTTGTTTCGCTTAAGCCTGTAGAATTATCACGATACCTGCCTGACGCGAAAGAGATTGATAAAAAAAACCATGAGTTTTGGATGCAAATTGCAGAAACCGCTGTTCGGCGTTTCCCTTTATTTTTCCAGTGGTACACTGCCCCTCATGATTGTACGCCCCTTCTGCGCATCACATTGAAACAAGCCACCGCATCGAATGGACTTTTATATTTGGTGGAAGGATATGTTTGTCCTCTTCTGCGACAGTGCCCTCGGTGTGGTTTTAGTATTGCAGATTTGGATAATCGATTAGGTTGGTCACGTGGCTTCTTTGATATACATCCTGCTGCTCTAGGCGCTCTCAACGTTGTTTCCAGTGGGACTTCATTGTTTGGAATTCTGAAACGGTATATGGAGGTTGCACACACACCACGACTATTATTGCTCATGCGAGAGGGTGGCGGCATCTCAAAAGATACCGTGATGATTCGTCCCAATACAGATTATTATAAAAGCCCAGAGGACATGCTTCTGGAAGTGAATGGTCTGGAGTATGTGGAGGTGGAGGATGGTTTACTACGTCCGTCCGGAAGACCTCTCTCTTTGTTTGAACTCTTGGCAGAGGAACAAGAGCTACATGATGGGAAGGGTTTCTTAACTCCTCCACTCAGGAGAGAGCAATGGCATGTTTTGTTACAATGTGAAGGAACAACGTGCAGAGAGTGGGAACGGGAGTTTGAAACCGGGAATGGTGACATAGTTGTGTGGTGTGATAATTGATGAGTGTGTGAATACATGGATTTGATACTCTGCACATGATACACAGTCTCACAAACGTGGGTGGTGAAAGTTTTTTTTTTAGAAAAGGGAGTGTGTGAATGAGCATATATATGCAATTTTACTCTTTTTTTTTTCTTGTTAATGTTCTTATGAAGGAAGGGAGGGGAGCGGGGAGGGGTTTGCGGGGTAACAGGTAAAAAAAAAAAAACATTAGAGATTCCAAGGGAAAAGGGAGGTCGCTATGAGAAAAGGAGATTCTGTCATGCCAAGATCAACAACCCCGACGATAGCGCCTCTCTACAACACTGCAGTGCGCTCTACACTCAACCCGCGGCCGGTGATGGTGCGTGTGCCGTTGCTCACACCGTGCCGTCATGAAGCGTCGGACGTCAACGATGGCGATAACGACTACCACGATGATGAAAGTTTCCTCCGCACAACAGCACAGCCGCCGCGTGGCTCTCCTGCTGCGGTGATGGGGGGAGGCAGTGCGAACACGCCGAGGAGTGAGGCCACCAACTTGAAGTTGGGCAGCACGGAGTTCTCCCTCACGTCCCCGGCGCTGCGGTCGCTTTGGCCGTCCACGTTGGCAGCGAGCGGCGGGCGGGGCGGTGGCGGGCGGCGACCATTGACGGCGTCGCCCACGCCCGCTGGTACCCGGTGCAGCACCAGCGCCCTGCTGCTCTCGCCACGGCCCTCCCCATCGGGCGACGGCGGTCCGCGGTCTGGGTGCCGTGGCGCACATCCTCCCGCCCCGGCCGCGTCCAGTCTGGAGGTCCCAAAGGTCCGGCGGCAGAATGGCAAGCGAAAGATGAATCATGGGGATGTAGAGGGCGTTCTTATTGCTGTGCCACCACATCGTCCAGTAATAACTCCACTTCAACATTATCTTGTGTATGACAACGACGCGCAGAGGGAGACTGAGGAATCTGCTGCAAGTAGTGCTGCATACTCTTCGATGTATCAGCGGGGCGCGACTCTTTCTCATGGATATGCCTTATCAACACCATTGCTATCGGATGATCTACAGTCTCGATCATCTCTCACAGGAGGAGGAGTAGATGGAAGAGTGGGAGATGTGTTGTATTCTGCTGGTGAAGCCTCTCGTACGTCCCCAACGCCTCTTCAATTTTCTTTACCACGGGATGATGAGAGCAGTTCTTCTACAGATTCTACTTGTGCCGCACAAATGCCTTATAGAAACTCTGAGAAAATTTCTCGTAAAAATCGAATGTCTGCCTTTTCTAATCGCAGGGTAGTTTTTTCACTGGCTCATGAAAATGAGAAATTGAGTACATCTGAGGAAAATGATGATGATGGCAATGACAATAATAAGAATATAAATACAAGGGCAGCATCAGTGCCCATAGTTCGTTCGCGTTATGAGGTATCTCATAAAGTTGTTCCAAGGCCAAGTAGCAGAATTCCTAACACCGTAAGATATTCAACTCCGCAGCTAGCACGAAAGCATGGACTCTTAATACCTTTGAAGAATACAATCGTGAGCGCATTTCATACATTGCAGTCGCAGAAGGAGGCAGTGGTGCTAATGGAGCACGAAGTAAATGGGCGTCGTGAAATTATTGCTGCATACGTGAATATCATGCGTGGGATACTTGTGAAGCATTCTTTTCGTCGCTCTTTGCTTCTTGCATGGGATGAGGCAATGTCATCCTCTACTCCTTCTTCACAAAGTTGCAAAGTCATGTTCTCTTCTGTGGACTCAGAAACAAGAACCATAACTCCACTTCGAGGAAAATATGTAGCAAAAAGGGAGAAAGAGAATACGAAGGAGGTTGAGGAGGAGGAGGTGGAAAAAGGCAGGAAATATGCGTCTGCTTTTACGAGGAACAATAACAAAACAGTGTTGTCCACATCTTGTAAAGGCACGGCTAATCACTCCTTTGTGACGCCATCCCAAGACTCTGATGTAACTGTTACGGATGATATGAAAAAAGGAAAAAAACGACAAACGGCAACTATTTTCTCACCACTCAGAAACTCTAGCATGCAGCAGAGTTCACAAAAAAAGGAAAAAGAAGGGGAACCGAAGCCAGAACAAGACGACGTGGATAGATTTGATGTTGGTAGAAGTCATAACAACAGTGATCCCAAAGGGTTTTTGGAAAAGGAATTGAATCTTCTTGAAAGGGTGGGTAAGGATATAAATAAAATGCAGCGTGCCAAGCATCATCTTGAGAGCCAAATTCTTCGCTTCCTTTCTTCTGAGGTAGAGCGCAGGCTTCAACTGACTGAGGAGGAGGCTAAATTTTTTCATTTCTTATTGCGTTATCACCGCCTTGTTGAAAATGCATTACATCCTTCAGTCATTTATTTGCAAGAGGCATGCCAATGGCAGAGTATCTTGACAGAAGCAACGAATAACTTTTATCGCTTGCAAGAGGGCCAACTCGATTGGGAACTTCAGCAAAAGATTCAATTTGCTCGTGATTATGCCAGATGTGTCGCACTATTGGTAGAGGAAGAAAATCAAGCAAGATTCATGTCTCTTCAAGAAACAGAAGCACACGAATATAATCAAATTGCACAACTTTTCCATTTGGGTTTGGCAGGACTCTTGGAAGTGGAACTACGCGACCAACGACGATGTTTGCGAGAAATAGAAGAAAAGATAAAGCTCATTGGATCGAATGAAATGCGGAATCGAGAAGTAATATGGACCGAAGAAATTCGTCGACGGGGATTGCTCTACCGACGGTTTGAATGTGAATATAGATACCGAAAGGCACTTGATGCGAGTTCACCACCATCGACAATTCTCATGCATACAGAGAAAGAGAAGGGGGATGTGGATACACCCATAGAGTTAAGTGTAATTTCTGGAGTTTATGATGATCACTCGTGTGTGACAAATATCGAAATCCACCCTTCAAACCACATGTCAGTGACTACAACAGTGTCGAATATAAAGGTACCTTCAACAAAGCCATATGCCAACAGGAGTAGTGGTAGTGGTACTAGTGGTACATATGATCATCATCATTATCATAATAATCATCATGTGGTTGTTGGTGGTGAAGGGAGGAGTAAAGGAAATCCTGACTCTGCTCCTTTCTTTGAAAGTGCAGAAGGGTTAGGTGGAGAGTATGTTGAACGTGAGTTCTTTGAATGGAACCCAACATCAATTACTCTACGTACCACAACAAACAATACCACCACAGGAACAACTGCTATTGTTGTCACTGGATGTCCTTCCTTCGCCTCTGTTCAAGAAACCTCAAATGTTGACCCGTCCAAGCCTCACCTATCATCGTCACTATTATCATCATCACCACAGCCACGGAGTGTGCATCACACGGGTACGACGTTTCTCTCAGGAATGTCGTCTCGGTATATTACCTCTGCCACTGTGGGTGAAGAAGGTGATAATCATGATGAAGAAGTTGCTGAAGCACAACATGAAATTACAGCTGCCAGTATTCCTGTTTCAGTGCGTCAAGGAGAAGGTGATGGTAATAATGCATCCATAGAAAATTTAGAAGAACTCCCTGTTGATTCATCTCCGTCAGAGAAGGCAATACCATCTCCTTACTCAACACCTAAGGGTTCACGACACGATGTTGGTATTTCAGTGAGTTTCCATTCCCCTGATACCACCTCCCAAAAGGGAAGAATATATACTGCTATTCCAGTGAACCGACACCTCATTCCATGCTCATTAAAAAAGTGTGGATCAGAGAAACCGAAACGATACAATTCCACTACTCCAGTGCCTTTTCGTCATGGAGGTAGGGGGCGGCCAAAACAGTTTTCTTGTGGAACCCAAATAACTCCCCCACCGAAACGGCCTTATAGAGATAATATTATTTTTAATCGAGGTTCACGAGGTGGCAGTGCAAGCACTGGACGTGAAAAACCAACAAGAACAAGAACAACGGCATCAGCACAACTTGTGAATGATGAACCTTCTGATAACTCAATGAGTTCCATGGTTTCATCTGTGAAGCCGTGCACTGCGTGCAATGATAGTTCGCGAGATAATGATTGTAGGGAAGATTGCAAATATGCGGAGAAAGGAGGTGGTGAACCCAGTTTTGAAAACCTTGAGGTCTTTGAAAACATAGATGATTGGAATCAAACCCCAACGGAGGGTGAATATGTAGCAAGTGAGGAAGAGGATAAGAGGCTATTTATCCGTAGAAACACTCCTCCCGTTGATTCTCCCACAGTTGCTTACACCACCACCACCGCTGCCACAACAACAACAACAACAAGAAGAAGAGAGGCAGATACCGCATCGGTGATACCTCCTGATATGAGGAAGAAAGGTAGTTGTTCTACTGAAAATATGCAACAGAATACTGACACCTTTCCCGATTTCTCATTGTCCACCATGTTGGAAACTACTGCAGCAGGAAGTGTACACGCTATACATATGAATGATGGAGGGAACAAAGAAAATGATGTTGGAGATGTGATAAGTCTGTCATCCTCATCTTCATGCACACATAGTGTTAGCTCAAGTACAGGGCGGAACAAAATTTCTGATGCGGAAGTTCGTAATGGTAATTGTATAAACGATGAACAGATGTTTGATGATGATGCTGCTTTTTATTGTCGGAGTCAAACTGAAATGGGAGGAAAGCCTTTTGAGCAAACTGGAGAAAGCCCTGTAGACTATCCTCCTTACCACCGCGACCACCACAACCATTATTCGGCGTTAAACTATATGCGCCCAACAATGTCCTGGCGGAGACAACATGAAGGACTTGAATGGCTAGCCAAGCCTCCGCTATTGTCACAGAGGCGTAGTCGTAGTGCAATCTCAAATTGCAGTCTACGATCAGGAAGTCAGCGACGACGGAAGGAGAAAACATCAGTGCATCATGTGAAGCGCATGCCTTTTGAAGAGGGGCCTGGTGTATGGGGAGATTTAGAGATACCTCGCAGACCTTTTGGATATGACGCTTATGGTAACAAGGCGTACAAGGTAATGAATGGTGTTTGCCAACAAGCGGTTGTTAGAACTACAATCTACTCTCCATCTCGAAGACGCGATGCGGCCTGTCGATTCATGGCGGAGGGATCTACAAGTCGGAGTTCCTCACATCGTGTTAGACGCTCTGTATCATCCCATACAACTCGCACTCCGATGACAGCAGGAAAGGAAAAAAGATCCGTGGAAAAAGACGATCAAGTATTTCTAGATGATCCTGCGACGCTAGAAGAACTTCATGGAATCATTGAAAGAAGATCTGTCTCTCCACGTCGTACAAATGTTGTTGGAAGCATGGAGAGAGCTTCTACGAGCAGACGGTTAGGGTCGATGACACCATCGTACGTTGATGTTTTTTATAAACTTGACCGTGAGGTTTCTGGGCGTAAACGATTTCTTGCCTCTCTATCCCACGGCCCAGTGCTGCGGGAGTCATCTCCACGAACAATGACTACAACCCCTCATCGCTATCACTACCACCATCATCATCGCCATCGCCAAAGTGAGGGTGGTAGTGAGAACCCTCGTGGATTAACACTATCTCCAGGTACTTCCTGCGGGGAATTTATTTGTTCACCATGGAGCCCACAGCCTAAACCGTGGTGTTGAGACCCAAGGAAGAGGAAGAAGAAGATTATTTATACCTATATGTCTCTCCTTTTGTGTGCGTGTGTGTGTGTGCTTGCAGTTGGTTTTTTTTTTATGGATGCTCCCATATATTTATTCGGATTCACACATATGAATTGTACATACAGATTTACCACGCATTCAACAATTATTCAATGTGGGATGCAAAAGGCTCAGTATATACATAAAAGCACGGAAGAGAAAGGAGAAGGGAAAAAGAAAGAAGTTTGACTTTTCACTCGTATTTTTGATTCCGTATGCCACGTTAAACTTCGCTGCACGTGCACGAAGATAATGGTGTGAAGAAGATGTGAATGCAGAGTTTGGCTCGTCTTAGGATCCTAGATGTGCAACACCAGCGATACACCCCATGATACTATACATACAAATATACATATTTGTGTATATGTGTATTTTTGTAGTTTTATATATAGAACAGTTTACAGAACCATTACATGAAAGAGAAAAAGGAATGACAAATAAACATTAAAATTTGAATAAAATCGATTTATGCCCTTTCTTTCTTTTCTCTCTCTCTCTCTCTCTGGATATATTTCATTTTTTCCCCTTATTTTTTTTTCCTTTCTCTTTAAGGGAGGTGTTTGGAAACGGCGAATTTAAAAAAGAAAAAGGAAGGAGGGTGAAAAGAAAAAAGAATAACGAAGAGTGACGCATAAAGGAAAGCAAAAAAAAAAAGAGGAAAAAAAAAAGAAACGAAGAGTGGAACATTTGAAATAGCCATGTCATCCGAGGGGAAAAAGTGTGACGGCTGCGATAATTGCGCCTCTTCCTTCCAATGCCCTCTTTGTCAGGCTGAGACTGTTACAAATCGTGGGTTTTTCTGCAGCCAGGAGTGCTTCGCAAAAAACTGGCTGAATCACCGAAATACATTCCACAAAAAGGGAGTCGTTCGCGCGAAACAGCCCGCAGAGCCCACTGAAGCTGAGACGTCTGCGGTACGCCGCAAGAGAGTGACGAGCGGGGCGACTGCGACGGACGAGAAGAAGAAGAAAAAGCGGAAGGTGGAAGCGAAGGAGGTGGAAACGGAGCCGAAGGAATCATCGTACATTCTTCCCTGGTCTCCGCTGTTGAAGGAATGCTGCGGCGGTGCAGAGGTGACACCGTCTCTTCCAGTTGATGTTCCCCGCGCGGTTGTCGGATGTCCATCGACTGATGGTCATCGTACCGCATTTTGGTCCGCCGTTGCCGCAGCCTCACATCACATTGCATCCGTACTCGCTGCGAAGGGTTGTGATAATAATAATAATACCAATAATGAGGAGGTGGTTGTGCCGCCTAATATTCTAGTTGTCGCAAGTAACCCCTTGTCAGCGCATGCCATGGCTTGGGGTTTGCGTTGTGCTGGCCTTGCAGGGACTCTACGTCTTGTGGTAAGTGCGGCTGCAAAAGATATTGCAGTGGACCCGTCGAAGTATTTTTCGGCGGAGAGACGAATAGTTATCACAACGCAAGACATTGTACGGTCGGTAGGAAGTGAATCTGTATCTTTGTGGCTACCAACGGCTGGTAGTCTTCTTGTAACACTCCCAGGAGTTGTAGATGCATGCGATCTCCAAACCGTTCACACACGTGCTGTCTTCTTTGTCCACTGTTCAGTTGGTTCAAAGTCAATGGGAGATGGGTGGTGTGTTGAGGAGAAAATTATCCATCAGGTCTCACCATTGATAAATCCTCCTGCTCAACTACATCATTATTTTGATATATCCTCAACTATTGTGGATGCTGCCTCACAAACTTCTGACAATAAAGTAGAAGCCAAGCCAAATGCGAAAATTTTTCATTTTGACAATGATGTATCCACGTCTCTTTCACGTGGGGATATTTTGGGAGCCGTCCAACATCTTGTACGCCTGTATAGTACACATCGTGGTATATTTGAAGATGTTTTTGTGAATACATTTCTGTCGTCACTTGGTGCTGCAAGCGTGGCGCACTCTCATCACATGGTGGCATATGTTGCACGTCATCTTGTGGATCATTCCAGCAGATTCTCCGCTCCTCAAGGAGGTACATTAAAAGAAATGACCCTGCGGAGTTTGGCCAGGGTGGTTCGTCTGCTCCCACCTATAAAGGATTCGGACGCAGATAAAGAAATTGGAACAAAAAAAATAAAAGGTGATATCTCTACAGATGCCGTTGGGAATAATAAGAGGAATAACAACAACAACAATGATATAAATAGCCCTCTGTCTCAGCCCTCTTCAATGGAGAAAAAGAAATTCCTTAACTACTATGAGTCAGTCCCTAATCTTCAGCTTCAAGCAACTATATGTTATCTGTACGATCATGCCCCACCTGGAATGATAGATACCTTTGGTGCCGCCTGGGGAGTGAATAGAATAGTGGCAGGACTTGAGGAATTGAAAGTGGCGGATCGAAAGCGTGAGGATGCCGTTCAACGCGTACGAAGTCGCTATGGATCCAAGCTTAGTTCTGGTGTCGCCAACTATCTTGTTGTCTTGATGCATTTTATCTATGATGCAGTGGCGATATATTCTCTTTCTTTGGAAGAAGTAGAGAAGCGAACACTGTGGTCCATAACTCTTGAACAAGAAGTGGGATCTATTTCGACTTTCCTATCGAACTGCTTCCTACTGCAAAAGGATGAAACATCGTCTGTAAAATCAAAGAAGGAAAAGCAAATAAAACTCTCTAGTCGGAAGTTATCAGAGAAACCTCCAAGCCGCATAGAACTCCTTCGTTCATTGCCTGTACGAACAGCTTCTATTGAGGAACCATTGTTTCTTTCATGGACGACTCTTCCGCTTGCTGGTAAGCGGCAGCGCGCTGTGGAGCAAATGCATCGTCAAGCTGTGGAAGAAATTCTTATGGCAATGCCGCGAAACCCCCGACCCATGTATGTGGGAGATGTAGGTAACCTCATTGGTAAATGGCATCATTTTAACACCCGTTTTGATGGTGTTCTGGGTGTCAGTCTCATGGAGTTTCTTATGCAGCACCCGGAATCTTTCCGCACTGTTGGAAACATCGTGACAAGACGCACTGCCGGTGTTTCCGAGCAAGTGAAGATGCGATTTGATAATGACGACAGCGGTGATGATGAGGACGGTAACGACTCAATCAAGGAACGAAAGGCGAAGGATCGTGCTCTGCTCATTGGTGCAAAGGGCACTAAAGGAGCTCATGGCTTGAAGGGGAAGAACGTCCCGGCGCGAGCATACAAGAGATCGTTAGTGAAGGCATTCAATCAGTCACGGTTTAATCGTAACTACAAGCCGATTGATCCCTCAGCGAAGGTGCCGGGATATGTGAAGCACGCGCCACGGAAGGTAAAGGGCAGGGGTCGTAAAGCCAACAAACGAAACACAAAGCGCGGCGGCTAGAAGCCTGCGTCTCGTTAAGTTGTTTCTTTGAGATAAAGAGATAATAGTGATAATAATAAAAGTGGAACGTCATCCATTGAAAATAATCGAAAAACCAGAAGAAAAAGGGAGAGGGGAAGAAGACATCCCGAAGTCATCTCGTTGAGTGTACCCACTCTGGGTGGTAGTCTTTAAGTGTTTAGCACTTCTGATTGGATGCGGCTCGCAGTATATATACATTGGATATAAATTAATGTGTATTTTTAAGTAAATAAAAATGGATGAATGGATCAATAACGCGTTTAAAATGAAAAAGAAAAGAAGGAAGCAAAGAAACAACGAAAAAAGAGAAAAGAAGAAATGATACGAAAAGAGAAAGAGGGAGTGAAATGACTAGCACAGCCTCACACTGTGCACATACATGCACTCATTTGTGGCATAGAGACTGAATTGCGAAGGTCTAAGATAACTCTTTAAGTGTCTCCAACCCATGCGGCAGATATCTCTTAGTAATAATGAGGGGAGTTGTGTGTGTATGTGTGTGAAGGGGGAGGAAACTTTTCTTTTGAAAGGCCAGAGAGTGGAAGGGAGTAGAAGGAAACCGTATGGATCCTCCTATATTCTTGTGAAATCCTTTTTATTTCTTCTTCTATTTTTCTCCATCGAAAGGGAAAGACCAATATATACACATACTGTTACATAAAATACATATCGTAGACAAAAATAAAAGGAAGAGGGAGACGTGGCGTATTTCCCCTTTTGTTAATGAAAGCATCCTCGCGGTTATTGGTTGGCCTTTCTTCAAACCCTGCCCCTGCTGCATCCTCTGTAAGTGTTGGAACACAGCAGGTGGAGCGGAGTTTTCTTCGCCATGTGATTCCGCTGCGCCTGCAGGGTGGGGGGTCTGCCTCGGTGCTTTATCGACACGCCTTTATTCACCAAGAGCATCTTATTGGGCGTCTGCTGGGTGCGCTGGAGGCCGTTTCACTTCCAGCCCTCCCCCGCATGCTCCTTGCGGAGGGGTTCCAGCGGATGTTGGAGGGACAAACACCTCAGCGGGATATACGATCTATTTTTGAAGAAGCAGAGAATGAGGCGCGTCGTATGTTGATTCAGGCCGCATCGTATTCTACGAATACCTGCCGAGAGCGTGACGGACACCTCTATGCAGCCATTAAGAGCAATCCATTGGTGCGACTGTTGGCATATGAACTGCGTGCAGCATGTGGGTACTATGCACAGATGATGTCCATTCGAACTATGCCAGAAGATGGTGCTGCCGCGCTACTGCGCACATTGATTGCTGCGGATGTTCGTACGGACTCTTTTCTGACTGACATCATGTTAAGGTTTGCAGCATTAAAGCGTAATACGTCAACTGGCGAGCGACTGGAGACTTGTCTACCACATGTGGAAGAATTCGTTAAAGAATGTCTTCTTCTTGAACGGGATGCCTTTGGACGATTTCGCTTTGACGCACGTGGGGACAATCGTCATTTAGTGCATTGTATCAAGCTTTCTGACATTGTAAAGACCCCAAAAGATTTTGCTGTTCTCCTTGATCCTGTATTGCAGGAGCACGGGAATTTTTCTCTTCAGAGTGCACCTGTGCATCAGGGTAGGTGGATAGAGCACCGACTCTCATGTGCAGAGGAAGTGCACCTAATTGATCCACGACTGCCGAATCTTGAAACAATTGAGGTTCCTCTTGATGATGACAGTGGTCTTTCTGCCGAACATGCAGCGGGTCATATGCATTCGGAATATTCTCAACCATCACATCTCATTGTTTTTCTGCGGTATAATGATCCCATATGCCGTCGCCACAAGGAGACGACACGAGAAAGGGAGGCATTGAAGGATCATGTAGAGGTGTTCGAACTTGCTGTGGAAGACACAAGTCGTACCTTTTGGGAGAAATGGTTTATGGATCGCTGAGAAATAAGAACGCGATGCTATTTCCCCCTTTTTTTTTTTTTGTGTGTGTGTGTGTATTTTTTTTTCTTCCCCTCCCTTTTGTATATGCATGTATCTTGGTGTGGGGAAGATTATACGTGCCGTGAAACATTCCCAAAGGAGAGAGGAGAACAAGGAGTCACACCTATATTCATATTATTATTATTATTATTATTATTATTATTATTATTATTATTATTATTATTATTCACATCTGCATTATGGTGTATTTATGTGTTTTTTTGCCTTTTGTTTTCTATTTGGAAATAGTTTTTAGATTCGCATTCTCATCATTTGGAATTAAAGCCATCTATCTACTTTACACCACCACTTCCCAGTCATACTGTGGGAAAATAAGTGGAGTATTTGATTGCTATGAGTACAACACAGAAGGCGAGAAAGGTGATGAATAATCATAATTCCAGGTCTGAAGAAGTGGAAGAGCACGCGGGAACTCATTATGATCATCTTCGCTTTGGATCGTACCTCCCGGACGACGCAGAGAGAAGGATGCGAGAGTATGTCTACCGTGGAACTGACAGAAGTCTTGTCTATCAATATGTATGGCGCCCATTTTGTACTAAACTAGTAACATTTTTGCCCGTGTGGCTTTCAGCGAATGTTATAAGTATTGCTGCACTTTTATTGGTATGCTGCTCACATCTGCTGCTTGCTTTTTATATTCCAAGCTTTGCTGTAGAAGAGCATAATATATCTATGCAGGATGATTTTGTATCCCCACCGTCGTTTGTATTTATTCTCTCTGCTCTGTCATTGATAGCATACCCCATTTTGGATAATCTGGATGGTCATCAAGCGCGACGAACATGCATGGCGTCCCCTCTTGGATTAATCATAGACCATGGATGTGATGCATTTAATTGTATAGTTCTTTCATTGTCTATATCTGCATCCACATCGTCAGGGTCAACGTGGAAGACTTGGTTCTTCTTACTATGTATGGTGATTGGTTTTTTTATGAACACGTGGGAGGAATATTGTCTTGGAGAATTAGTTCTGCCTCTCATAAATGGGGCAAATGAAGGAGTACTGCTTGCTATCGGCATTTTTTTATTTACTGCCTGGGTAGGGGGACCTCAGTGGTGGAATAAAAATGGATTAGATGTACCAGCATCATATGTTCCTGCAGTATTGACTTTTCCACCCCCAGAAGCCACGGTGAAGATTGAATCAGAAATCTTAAAAAGTGTATGTCCTTGGATAAATCCGCAGCTTTTATCTACAAGTAATGATAATAATAATAATAATTATTATTATTATAGTAATAATAACAACAGCAATAATGCTCTTTCATTTTTATCTGTCTTCCTTGGGCTCAACTGTAGTAGTGAATACATTAATTCTCCCCCTGTACCCATTCCTATACCAAATACAATAGATCAACAACATGGTACTGGTAGTGGTGATTATAAAGGACATAATATGCTACAGAACTTTATTCTTGGATTGTATGACACAAGCAATCCCAAATCCTTTTGGTTACGATATAACACAATTATTGTTCTTCTTTTTGTGTTAAGTACACTCATAACAGTTCTTGGAAATGTATTCCATGTATACTCTGCAGTTCATAAAAATAATGGAAGACAAGTAAATATGACTGGGCGTATGGGTTCTAAATTACGTTTTATGCATGCGCTTAGTCGTCTATGGCCGCTCGGTATAATGACTTTCTTCTCTACATTATGGCTATTGACTTCCCCCAGTGATATTTTTAAACGTCATCCACGTATTTTCTGTTGGACGTTTGGATTACTTTATACAAAGTCTTCTATTCATTTGATGATAGCTCATGTGTGCAGTATAAAATTTCACCCTCTTCGTCGCACATTGTGGCCTTTTCTTTTTATTGCAACTCATATAACACTTACGTATTACAGTAGCGTTATTGAATGGATACAGAATTATCACGTGGGTAATAATTTAGGTTTTCCTGATGCGAAGAAAGCGTGGGATATTGCTCTTGGAGAGGAACAAATTTTATTGTTTTTTTTCACTCTGAGTGTTTGGACATTTATTCATTTGGTGGTTAGTGTAGTGAGAGAGACGGCAGCAAAGTTGGGGGTTCCTATTTTCACAGTTCCTCGCAGCAAGCAAGAGGCTTTAAGAAGAAAAATTGAGGAGGCGCGTGCTATGAAGAATACGAAGAAATGAAAAGGGAGGAAGAAAAAAGAAAACTGGAATTATTTTCATGGATATACCTTGATGCTGTTGTATCCATATGTTTTTCTTTTTTCTTTTTTTGTTTTGCATTGAACTTGAAGTATATGACATCAAGGCTTGAGGGAAGAGGTGATTCAAAAGGAGCAGGAGTAACTAAAACAGATAAAAAAGGCAGACCATGTGCAGCTGTACTTATATGTATATATATATATATGTATATATGTATATATATGTATATATACAATGATGTTTGTCATGCTGATGAAAGCTGCTTTTATTCTGTGATTCTGTGTTTTTTTCTTTTTTTTTTGACTTCTATGTATATGTGTATATATTTTGCTAAACCTGTTTTTGTTGTTTGCTGCCTTTTTTTTCTTTTATCCTGGTGAGTAAATAAAGTCAATAGGTGGGTGAAGGAGGTGTGTGTGTGTGTGTGTGTTTTGCTTGGAAAACATCAACTTCCTCAGCCTCGGGGGTGACAGCCAGAGGTATTTCTATAGATAGCGTAAATAAATACTCTCTAGAACCACACACATCCGAACAATATATAGAAAAGTGGGAATAAAAAGGAAATAAAAGAAAAATAGATGTCAAAAACTGTGCGCATCCGCACGGAAAGGCCCCCCGCTCTTCGTGACTGTGGCCCTCACCGTGGCAGCGCCCCGACGACGACAACTTTCCCAGGGCTCGTGCGGGGCGTGTCGTTCGACGCCTCCGCCCCGTCCCGGCGGGAGGCGCTGCAGCAGTTTCATCGGCTGGAGATGATGGTGGAGGTGGAGGAGCGGCTGCGGGCGGAGAGCGGGCTCGTTCTTTCCGACACCGAAGAGAATGCGAATTGGTGCGACTCGGCGGAAGTCGGGGAGTCAAGACATGAGTCTGCTGCAGCCGCTGCACTGCATGACGCTCGGGAGCAACTCGCGGGCCGCACTTTACACGCGGATCCTTATTTTGCGGAGGACATTTGGTCGAAGGCCGCACTGGAGAATCAATTAGTAGAGGGACAGTTGGCGGGTGAGGATGGGGATATGCTTTTTGCGTCTCAAGGCATGTCTTCCATGGAGCCGAATAATTCACTTGAGGCGGATACTCACAGTAACTTTATGGATGATTTGGGAAAGCTACACTCTCGTATACAACAAGCTCGGACGGTACAATATCGTCGCCGTCGTCGTCGTCATGTTTTGCATTCTTCCTTGAAGGATGATGGTGATGGTGGTGGTAGGGGCGGGGGCTCGTTATCATCAAGCAGTGAAGTATCCATGTCATCAAATGAAGATGTAGAATTTGATCCAGAGCGCTATGTCGCCCCGTTGCTGCGCCATTGTGGCATCACGGAGGGCGATACAGGTCTGTGGGTACATAAATTGAGTAGTAACAACAATGCTACTGGTGATGGTAATAGAGGTTTGGCTCACAGCCGTGGTCTCCATGATCTTTTGCCAGACAACGCCAGTGTGCAGGAGGCTCTGCGGCTCTTAGAGTATAGTGTGAATTCCAATCGGCCTGATGTGACGGCGTGTGTACGGCGGTGCCAAGAGGAGCAGCGGCAGCATCATCCCATGACAATAATAACGAATCTTCCCCCGGAGGCCAGTGAAACAAAGAGGCATGGAAAAAATGAAATGGAGGAAGAAGAGAATAATGAAGAGCAGGCGACTCTCTCTCGTTATCCACGACGGGAGAAGCCACCATCGGCGGAAACGTTGGCGGAAATGATAGCAAAGACTCTTCCAGCAATACCGGATGAATTGCGGAATGAGTTGATGGATCAACGGCGGCTCTTAGAGCGTCTTGCAGCGGCGCAGGAGGCGAGTTTGCGTCAGCGTGCACGTGAAGAGGAAGGGGCGGCGCGACGGCGCATCATGGCGCCACGCACGGACTACACTTTGGGTCCTCTTGCCTCTTCATGGCTGCAGAAATCGGAGCCATTTGAAATTGCTGAAGCACTCCGAAATGTGCAGGAGGATCCCAAACGACCTTTACCGCCTGTCATTACAATCTCAACGATGCGACCACAGCCAGTAGCAGCATCGCCATCAGCTCCCTTCTTGCCTCCGCGTTACATAGAAGATGAGTTGAGGCGACTTCACCGTCAGTATGAAAATCTTCTGCGGGACGAGCGTCAGGCATGGACAGATATAATGCAGAAGCAGAAGGAGGCTTTTCAAAGGGATAAAGCTGCTGCCATGGAGTCACTTCGACAAGCCACAGATCGGAGACAGTATGAAAATACAGAGGAAATTAAACGTGCAATTTGTCAACAGGAGATAAGACATCGTCGCTGGGAGCACGCTGCTGAGACAAAGCGACGGATGGCATTCCAGCAGATGTTATACAAGGCCTTGCCCACAGGTGAACATGTTACAGATACAAGCAGAGGAGGAATGGTTGCTACATTTACACCAAAGGACACTACGCGCCGTCGCCGTCCACAAAAGCCACGGGAACCTTTACAAAACCTTTCAGAAGAAGAAGAAGGGGAAGAGAAAGATGTCAAAAGCAAGAAGCAAAGAAAGAAAACTGATTCAGAGAAAAAAACTATTGTCAAGGGACCTTTTTCAGTTGTTTTGCCTAAGGAGGAGATGGATGATAATGAGGGTGATGTAGGTAACCTTGATAATTTAACATCAAGAGTGGATGAGGTTGTTCTCTTGTCAGATAATGATGAAAAGGATAAACCTCAGAAGTCCCATGCAAAAGAAGTGGATGACTCTCAGACACTCTCTTATGCGAGACGGAAGACATTTCCTTTACCTACAACAAAACGTGGAAATTCTCTGAGGCCGTATCGCTCACCGTATGCTGCATCACCACCTAAGTTCTCTGCATCTGCGACGAAGAAGAGAAATAGCGCTAGTACCACTATTTCTATGAAAGGGCCACGCAAAGGACTACCACACTCTCGCGGTGCAAAATCACAGTCTCCCTCAGCAAGGAAAGAAGGATCTCCTAACAAATCCAAATACGCTTTTGAAGTTCATGACGCTCGATCTCATGCCGAAAAGAAATTTGACAATATCGTGGAAACTGCTATTACAGAGTCGAGTCATTTATCAGAAGAGAGATTTCCATATCATCGACCTCCTATGGGAGAGTTTTCCCATTTGCATGAATGTGTTCTCAGTAAAGAAGAGAAGAATAATAGCGATGTTGGAAAGGCGATATTCCCGTCAAGTGTCTTGCTTTTTTCGGATCCTCTCACACATGAGGAATTGGAGAAGCGACGTGATGTGGATCGTGCTTTTACCGTTGCCCTATTGCCTCCTCCTCCTCCTGCGTCTTCTTCAGGGGAAAGTGGTAAAGGAATTCAGCGTCCATGTGATTTTTATTATTTTGGGGACGAGCGTGGTGACTTGACACCACGCCGACGAGCGAAGCTACGAGTTGCAGAGGCCCAGATTCGCAGAGAGGCCAGGTTCCGCTTAGACCAAATCAAAAGCCTTTCAATGACTTCACAAGGTCAGAAACTTGGAGAGCCTTCACCAGCTCCCTTCGAGGATGTGGTTGGTGGTGTTGGTGAGCAGGACTTTGCAGATCTACTTGCCAATGAGACCATTCACAGTATTATTGGTGCCGCAGCTGAGGAGAATTTGTTTTCTGTACTACTTAAAGATCTAGAGGATGATTTGGTGAGTGCCGCGCTGCGTCGTCTCACATCGAAGGATAGTATGGGAGATACAGAGGAGAATAGACAACAGGACGCTAAAGAGCACGAAGAGGAGATACGTTTACTTGGTAGCGTGCCAACGGAGCAAGTTGCGGTAGGCTCAAATCTTTTTAACGCCCCCGTTAATGAAGAGTCATCGTTGGAGGGAACAATTTTGCACCTTATTGAGGAGTCCATGATAGAGTCTCTCATAAAACAACAGCAAAAACAAATGCCAGAAAATGAGACTGATGAAGGAAGTAGCGCGAAAAAAGATGAAGAGGGAAAGAAGGAAGAACAAGAAAAAGAGGAATTGAGGAAGACGGTATTACTGAGTAAGGATCAAGGAGAACTGCTTTCAGATGTTATGCGCGAGACAGAGAGAGGATCATCGGTGTGGGTGCATGAAACTGTTTCGGCCACCACGGATCCTCTTTGGCGTGCACCTGCTGAAGAAAAAGAAGTGGGTCATGTGCCTGGGGCGGCACCCACCCTTACAACAAGGAGTGAAAATCCTCCTGGTGGTGCTCCGCAAACAGCAGAGTGGCCACTTGTAGAGAGAGGCAGTCCTCCGCAGGCGGCAGGGTTTGTTCTGTCGACGGAAGGTGCTGCGAGCAGTGTTGTACCTGATAGTACGGGTACAATTCGCATTGTTCTTGATGTTGCTCCCATCATGCAGCAGCTCTCTTCTATTGGGGTTCCAGCTCTGCCACAGTCGGGGGGTCATTTACGAGACAGTGTTATTGATAGCCGAGACAAACCATTGCTCTCTGGGACAGAACAAGAAGACCTGATTTCATGTGAAATAGTAGATGTTACAACTTCCGAAAACATCACCAATGTGACAACAGTAAGTAACAAGGAAAAAACGGAAAAGCATAATCTTCCTCTTTGTGCTGTATCGGAAATTGAAGACACAAACTTCCCTCCACCACCGCCTCCCCCTCCTCTTATCATAGGGAAGGAAATCATTCCTTCACAACCATTTCCTTCCCCATCTATTGGTATGGCTGTGGAAGAAGCTCTTGATGCACAAAAGCGTCAATATATTGAGATTCAACATCAAAGAGAGATTTTTGGATTACATGATAGTGAGATGCTTCAGAGACGGATGCTGGAAGAACAAGAGGATACACTGCGATCCTCGTTGTTCATGATGTGGGATTGGCAACTGAATAATATCATGATGTTAAATGGACCTCATTATAAAGAAAAACCAACTGATGCCATCTCCATTCCTGTTTCTTCAGTTTCTCCTATGCCTTTAGCCGTGGAGGATGGGAAGGATGTGAAACAGGATGACACTGCTAATGCTTTACCCCCTGCTTCCTCTACCATCACTGCAATCCGGGACCCGATTACACGATTTATATTTGAGTGGATGCACGAATATGATGAGAAGAAGAAGGAAGAAGCAACAAGAAAAGGATTTGTCGAATTACTTCACGAGGCAAGTAATATGGCAGAAGGGAAAGCATTCCAACCGGATAGCGATGATACATCAATGACCGAGGCTGATATACGGCGGCGTCGGCTACTGTTAGATTTCGAAAACACGGAGTCCTCCTCATGGCTTTCCTCAACACACCCAAGCAGTATCATGGACGATGGACTACCACGTTTTGTTCTGACTCGTTCACAACACAATACGGCGAAACCGCAGCATACATACCGACATAGCGATGAGAATCCATCATCTGTAACGACGGAGACGACGCGTTACACAAACTCCTCTTCAATGACCTGGCTTGCGCAAGAAGCTCGGAATCGTAGACTCTCTCCACCAACTACTTCCTCCGCAGCAACGCTGCCCAATACAACAACAAGCACAACCGTGACAACATCCAGCTCAAGCTGTAGAATGCCTTCGTCTAGTTACTCGGAAAAACCGCATCTTCATGATACTATGCTGCGCCACCTCTGCCAAATACCATCTTTGGAAGAATATCAACAACAGCAAGGTAGAGAGAAACAAAAGCAAGAAGAATATCATTCTGTGGAAGAACTGCGGAGACAAGTGGAAAGGGTACAAACTGTTGAGCAACAAGCCGCTGCAGAGGATACGACTCATTGGGGGTTTGCCAATGAACAGTTACATTACACAGGACCTCCCGTTGCATCGTTACCATTACCTCAGCGTCCCCATTGGTGGTAATACTACTACTACTACTACTACCATCACATAACTCCACATTCCCATTCATATTTATTAAGGAGTGAATGATGATTGATTGGTGGAAAGGTATGCGTTTGAATGATACCGCATTTGCTTATATACATATATACATCTGGCTCTATTGCTGTTGTTTTTCGTACATGGACTTCTTGCAATAAATACAATGCATATTTTTTTGTTTGTTTATCTTCCCTTCACATTTTTATGAATGATGCATGCAAGACAGCCTCCCTATTCATTTGAAAGGGGGAGGGGGAGATCATAACATGACGTGTACACGGATTCTTACACTTTATAGGAATCTAACGCCTACAAACTCTGAGGTGATTTTTGTAGATCCCGTTGACAGTAATTATTCATTCTTTGGAAATGATGTTTCTCGTGTTTTATGCTTCAACATGGCGAGTGGAACCAACTCTGAGGTTTGGAATGTCTACAGAAATGCGAGAGAAGGAAAATACAAAAGGAACACAACAGCAACAACACTCAATAAGATTGTCAGAGAATATAAAAAAAAAACAGAGACGGCAATAGCAGTAGCAGCAGTGGAAAAGGAAAGGGTGATAGTCATTGTAACGAATCGATGGATGTGTTTACCAATGATTTATATCCAGAAGATTTCCGTGGTATTTTGGAAACAACTCTGAAGTGCATGCACCGAGCAGCGTCGTTCTGTAAATCCTTTGCTGTTGGAGCTGCCGTACTTTCACTATTAGCAATCTCTATAGGGATGTATGATAAAGCTGTATTGGGTGACCCTATTTTGTTCTGTTTTTCCCTGACACATACATTTGATGGTCCTTTTTTATCATTTATTTTCCTCGTGCTGCTGATTACTGCACGTGCCTCCATGGTACATGGCCTAGCAGGGACACAGTGGTTGGAAGCCAGACATACAGAAACCGTTCTTTATTCCACCAATTGAGAGAAAACACAAGTCTGGCAAGACTTCAGAGCGACAATGTTTGCAGTTACAGGATTTGGAGGAGCTTCCATTAAGTTGGAGTCTCTACAAGGAAATAATATTCTGCATAAATGACTTGACGCTACAGTTGGTATACTACGTACCTCGTCTCTTCATGAAGGCGCCACTACTACCCACGCAGCCGTGGGGAATATAACAGAACGACAACGAAGACGTTCGCGGATTCAGGGTGGAGGAAAATAATTTGGCTCAGTGTCTGCCTAATCTAAAGTCCAAATAGTCCATGACATCTATTGCTCTCTCCCCGGGGGTGACTTTACATCACGGGGGAGGTGTTGACAGTGTTTGAAATTGCCTTGACAGGAGGCCGGTCATCAGAAGAGATGCTAACCTTGAAAGCCGATGGTTATAATACCACTGGTGTTATTCTTCTTGCTGTCGTTTGCGCCCGTGTGGGCATTTTGCTTTTTTCTGTGGTGTTTGTTTGATTTGACATAAATGAGTGATACGAATATAAAGAAGAATACGAAGGAGGCAAGCGAGAAAAAGATGTTGGCGAGGCTCTAAGCATCGCTTTTTCTGTTTGTCTTTGGAGTTTATAGTTTATTTATTTATTCACGTGTCTTGGCTCTTAGCATATGAAGAACTCCACTGTGCGTGTTTCCGTGTGTGTTTTAAGTCCTCGCTGTGTCTTTTTTCTCCATATTCTTCTTTGGCTTTACAAAAATGAAAAAAAAAAATTTGAAAAAAGAAGGTGAAAGGAGGGAATTTATATATATAAAGAGCGGAGGAAGCAAAAAAAAAAAAAGGCGGTGCAAGTGTTTGAAGGAGGGGAAGGCTGAAGGTTGCATGTGTATCGTTGAACAACTGTGGAAATCTAAGAAGTGGCGGGAATCCTTTTTGAATTGCCGTGATTTAATTACAGTAAATACGAACGAACGAAGGAACGTAACAGAAAAGAAAAGAAAATACAAAGACATATAGAAGGCGATTTCGACTTGTATTAGTTTCTTCTCTATCACTCGCCGTGTGTTTGTTAAAGAGAGGAGATAATATAATACAGAGTAATACAATAATATAAAAGGATAGGAGATAGATAAATTTTTTAAGGATAAAACAAATAAATAAATAATAACAAAAGAAAAAGGTTGTGTGCGTTGCGTAGGGAACGCTGCTGCTGTAGTCCGGTAGGAAGACGAGGTTATATTGAGAACAATACAAGAGGCGGGAGATATCATCCCTGCAGGCCATCCCACCTTAACAGCTAGAAAGTTATATGAGCATTGGAAATGAATCTAATGGCTCCGCTGGTAATTCGCTTCCGACCGCGGAGGATGAATGTGAAGACGCCGCAGCAAATGACAATGAGAAGATCAATATTCCCGATGGCACTTCACACGAAAGGGGAGAGACAGTGGGTCCAGCATTGGTGTCAGAGCCAGCAATAACACCACCATCACCACCGACAACAACGATTGCGGGTTATTTAGAGCGCTTCCGCCTTCAGGATGAGGTGGTGGAGTCGAGTCACGTGGGGCAGAGGTTGCATAGCAGAACAAGCAGCCCTTATCTTTCTGCAGGCGTCCAGCCGAAGGCCATTGAGGTGCTGCCGTCACATTCAATGCGTCTAACTTCTGACTTATTGCCTGAGAAATATTCTGCGCAGAAGTCTAACTCGCTGGACTCTGTGTGCGGACAGGTATCCGCAACGCCTTGTCCTTCTTATCGAACATATCCACCTGAAGCGAACTCTGAAGTTCATTTAGAGAAAAGATTGGCCAAGAATAACACTCAGGGGCGTAAATATAGTATGCATCGAACGAACTCATCACCTTCACTCGACTTCTCTAATATGGACAAGTTGCACGAGGATTGGACAAGACACGTTTTTTCTTCTCACCAGGGCACTGATGTACCTGTTGAAACTAACCCACGAACCATGCTTCAACCCGTGGCTTCTATTCAGGACTGCAAAGAAGCATCTGCTGTGCGAGAACGAAATCGAGCCACACTTATTTGGGTATTGGAACGCCAAAAACTTGCTTTAAAGCGACAACTTGAGCAGATCCGCAACGAACTATCCAGTCAAAATATATTTTCTCTAGTAACGGCGAGTAACGCCTCGCTACTTCAGTATGTCCTTAAGAACAGGCTCTGTGACGTTAACGAGAGAGACTATAATGGTTGTACTCCACTACACGTAGCAGCGTTAGAGGGAAATGAAGTGATTATGCGAGTTTTGATTTCATTTGGTGCAGATATCATGGCTGTAGACAATACAGGACGGACACCACTAGACTGGGCAGCAGCTAATCGTCATAGTAGTATTTGTCGTTATTTATTCAACGCCACACAACGTCTTATGGTTTTGCAGAAACAACAGAATGAAAGAATTTCTCTTGGTGCTTCTGCTGAAGGAGAAGACACAGAATCTAGTGATAAAAAACTTCAACAGAGTGTGTCTCCTCCCGTAAATCTTCCAAATAACCCATTAGGACAGATAAATATGATGATGCCATCCATGCGCGGCGGTTGTTCTTTTGCACAGGTGCCTCGAGCATCATTCTCATTTGAAGCAGAAGGTGGAATTGAGCAGCGGTATGACATCTGCTCTGCATCGTTTTTATCATGTTTCCCACCTGATGTGCTTCCATTAATACGTTCACGTCATGAAGCAATAGCCCATGCCACTGAAGAAGGTGAGGTGAATAGTGGCACTGACGATGAAGATGAGGGAGAGGAGCATGATGCGTCTACCAAGTTTTCAACCTACTCCACCATTTCAGGTACAGAGTCGCTGATCGTGTGCATGGTGGGTTTACCGGGACGAGGAAAGTCATTTATTGCCCGTCGTCTTTCACGTTATCTTAATTGGAAAGGTGTGCCTTGCTCTGTCTTTAATGCTGGTAATTATCGCAGACAACTGATTGGTGTAGAGGGAACTATAGATCCAAGTTTTTACGACCCAACTAATATGAAAGGTGCCCAATTGCGTGATAAAATGGCAAATCTTGCCTGTACAGATCTTGTGGAATTTATTTCTTCTCATCGTGTTGCAGTAGGTGTATTCGATGCTACTAATACCACAAGCGCACGACGCCGTTATTTGGTAGATTTTCTCAACAAGGAAACCAAAAAGAAAAATGTGGAATGTCGCATTATTTTTATTGAATCAATCTGTACAGATGATAATATTATTACAGAGAATATTCTCCGTGCAAAATGTGGCAATGATGACTTTAAAAATGTGAAAGACACAAATGAAGTCATTGCTTCTTTTCGTTCCAGAATTATACAGTATGAAAAAGTATATCAGCCACTTGATAAATCTGAGGATTTAAGCTTTATTCGTATAGTGGACGTAAAGCAACATGTTCTGATGGAAAAAATACCATGTGGGCTAGCGAGTCGCATTGCTTTTTTCTTACTTAATCTACATCCTGTGGCATACCCTATCTACATTGCGCTTCCCGGTGAAACAGAGGGTGATCGTAATCAAGTGTGGGGTGGTAATGAACATCTTACACCGTCGGGTGAAAAATTTGCACAGGCATTAAAAAAATTTATTGTGGAGCGATATGTCCCGCATATGATAGTGCTACACGGTACAAACCATAGTGTTATGGACACATTAAAACCACTTTCACAAGCCTTGCATGATGACAATGGAGATATTGTAAGTAGATCTGATGTTGCAGATTATGGTGATGAAAATTATAATACTACCGCAGTGAATACTAATAATGGATCATCTATTAGTCTTACTTGTGAGCAAGAACTCCTTTGCCCTCTGCCTGGTCTTGACAGTATCAATTACGGCTGGTTTAGTGGGAGAACAGCAGAGTGGGTGCGAAAAAAGTACCCAAGATTATCTCGTCTCCTTTACGCGGGGTCTCCAGTGGATAGTGGGGAGCCAATTTATGCCTTGGGTAATCCAGATAATGGTAATACTGATGGAATAGTGGACATTGGCCCAAAAGCAAAAAGTGAAAAAGATGAAAATATGCCGCGGATCGAGCATGAGGGTGGTAAAATTTTCTTTAAACAACACTTTGATAAAAGCGCTCAAGCAATCCGACGTTTTCGTCATATTCCTGATGGAGCAGATCCTTGCTTATCATATTGTGTGCAGTTTCCAAATGGTGAAAGTTGCCGGCAAGTGAATGTACGACTTGAACCAGCGTTGATGGCAGTAATGCGTGTGCAAGGACCCGTCGTTGTCGTTGCCTCTTCGGTACCCGCGCAGGGAATTCTTGCTTTTTTTGCTGATGTCATGCCAGAGATGGCACCACTACTACGTTTACCAATGCATGCAGTAGTGGAAATTGGTGTTAAAGGTGACATCATAGTCCATCAACTTCTTAAGACACCTGGGGACCATCTTGGTTTAGAATTGTAAGAAAGAAATAAGAGAAAAGAGGGAGGAAGGGAGGAAGGAACAGAACCACTAATAAATGCCTATACAAGCAATGTGAGGATATATTTATACAGAAAGTTGATGGTGAGCCAGAAGCATTGTGACTATTACGATATTCTTTCCCCCCCACCCCCCTCTCGCTATGTATTATGCTTGTTTATTTCTTGTTGGAATCTTCTTGTGGCTTGGTGTTTGTGTTTGCACCAAATACGAACGAAGAAATTAATTTTTTTTTTCACTACTCACTCATTCCTTTATTTTTACTTGTGGAATGATTCTGTTGTATTGTGTGTGTGTGTGTGTGTGTTTTCTTTTTTTCCGTTGGTTTCTGTTGAGTAGAGGAAGAACAAAACAGACCACGTAAAAAATTAAAAAAAAATCCCGTGGCCGTGTCCATGATCATTTCGGAAGGTATTCCCATGACCAATGGCGAAGTGTTCGCGTTGCTGCGGCGGCGACGCGACGAGCGTAATGCAAAGACGCAGCCGCCATTCGGAATGCAGTTTGTTGGAAGCAGCAGCACAGCCCAAGTACAGCAGCAGCGAGGACCCGCCTCATCGACGGTGAATGCGTCGACCCATACTAGTATTTTCTTTCCACCGGAACCTCTCTTTGCCGATGCAGACCTATGCAATGCGAATGGAGCAATATCTGCGGCATCTCGTCTCTATGCGAAGAGTAACACATTGTTTTCGTCCTCAGCGGGATCGCACTTATTGGTATTGCTCATGGAGGTTCGGGCCCTGCGGTATCTAAGCCAGTATTCCACTATTACTGGGAAGCACTCCATACATGCAATTTATGGTCCCAGCAGCCTTTATACACGGCGTCATCGTAATTCCCATGCTGCTGGTTCGCTGGAGGAGGAGGAGGCGGAAGAAGGATCTGCTCATCAAACACATAACAGCGCCATCTCATTGACGCCTGCAGACAATGGCATAGGAGAAACCATTCGTACCACGAAAACAGAAGAACAGAACTTGTTACAAAAAGTGCAGCGATCTCGTCCCGGGACTGTGGGTCATGTGCGTGCTGTGAATGCCCTTCTCGAATTCTGGGAGACTAGCGGCGCCGAGGTGGAGCGTCGTTGCTCAGCAGGAGTGAAGGCGGTGCTGCGTGCGGTGAAACAGAGACTCAATGACTCCAATTGTGGAAGGGACGACAATTCCGCCGCGTATGGTAATAATAATAATAATAATAATAATAGCAATGGTAATAGTCCTAGTACCAATAATAATACAGATAAAGAACGGCAATCTCCTCCCTCAGAGCACCCTCGCCTGTTGTTTGCCCCACCATCAGTGCCGCTTGAGCTATTCGTAGCTGAGCAGTCCCCTTTTGCAGCAGCAGCCGTGAACAGAGAGAGTGGGGCGGTGGCGACAACAACACGGAGTGCTATCACATCTAAAGAAAGTCATCAATGGACAGAGCAGGATGTCTTGCGACTCGTTGTGGGACGCCCACAGAGCTGTCTTGACTTGCACCGCATTATGGATGACGTTGGGGAGCTTGTCGGTCAGAATGAAGAGATCTTGAGTTTTATTGAGGAGGAGCTTGTGAAGGTGTTTGTGTAGGGTTCTTCACCTTACTGTAACTGTCAAACTCTGCTGATAATGACAACATTTTTTGTATGTTGGTAAAGTAATGCCTACGAAAACGTTATTCACGTATTTCTTTCTGTGCCACTCTGCCTCTCTTTTTATTGTATATATGTATATATATCCCAAATCATCGCTATTGCTGAATCTCCTCTCTATTTCTACCTTCCCATTTGATATCCATAATGGTGTTCTTTTCCTTTTACTTCTTTTCTTTTTAGTTTTGCCTCGTCTTTATTTGTGTTTCACAGGGTGTAGTTAGCTTTCTTGTTCCTTTCAAATTGCATTGCATTACGGCTCTTCCCTGCTCTGCTGATATACATATATACACATATATACATCTGCACTGTGTTGACTGCACAAAAGGGAGGGAGTGGGAGGAAGGAATAAACAGAAATAGAGGCTTATAGTGGTATTCTCTTTTTACTGCTCGTCAGGGTGGAGTCTCCATACGGCATTTGCTACAAGAAACAAAGGCAGTGGGGAGGAAAGAGAGAGAGAGAGAAAGAGGAAGTAAGAAATAAAGGAAAGGGGGGAAAACAAAACAACTGCAAAGAACACACACACACACATACACACGGCAAAAAAAAAAAAGTTTTATATTGGCTGTGAATATATAATATTTCTCGGGGAGAGAGTGTGTGTATTACTTTGCGAACACCTTCAACTTCACAGAAGCCCGCATAAAACACAAATATATCTGTGTCTGTGGTTTCGCTTGTGAGACGTGTACCCTACATATACAAAAATAGCTCCATATTACGATGAGTGCACCAACGATGAATAAAAAAAAGAAGGCCGGGATTCGGGAGAAAGTCGGCACCGCCTTGTCCTGGCTACTTTCTCTTGGGCACGATAAGCCTCCTCATAATATAAAAAGAATTGACCATGAACCTCCCACGCTCCCCCAAGACACAGATAAGTCAGCATCTCTCGTTGCCCATGTGGGGTCACCACGAGAGGATGGAAATCCACTGATGGAAACAACTTCATCTCTGAGAGAAAGAGGAGGAAATGATAGCAGTGGCTCCGCAGAGCGCACGACGTTTCAGGATCCATTGGATTTACTTAAACAATCTACTACCAATTCCACAAGTTCTTCAGCTTTTGACGATTCTGTCATGGACAACAGTGGGATTTTTTCCTTCCTGAATGACGTTATTGCGGGTAAGCATACAGAGCTACTGAAGGAGATGTGCCATTCAAGTTCTTCGACGGAAAAAGGAAAAGAGGAATCTGCTGAAGAGGCTGCGCCTCATCGCTCGCTCAAGAATAGTGAAGAAACACGAAGCGGAGAAGTAGTGGTGGCGGAGGCCGCGTCTCTAGAGCCTCGTCAAGAAAAAAAAGGAGAAGGAGGAGGGAAGGTCATGAATAAACAGAAAAGACTTACAGTAAAGGCATTAAAGGCTGGTGGGACCTCCTCTGCTGCTCGTTTGTTGAAGGAATATGAGTTGATTGCATACCTTGGTACGGGGTCATTTGCCGAAGTTACACTGGCAAGGCATAAGGTAACTAGGAAGCTCTATGCACTCAAAAAGATATCTAAGAGAAAAGTAAGAAAAGAAAGATGTGTAAAACACACCTTCACTGAGCGGCAACTGCTTGCGTCACTTGCCCATCCTTTTTTAGTAAAACTACATCAAGCATTTCAGAGTCGAACCCATTTATATCTCGTTCTTGACTTTGCATCAGGTGGCGATATGTATTTTTTCCTCAAATCAAAACCGTGGCTGCGTGAAATACAACGTAAACTTCAAAGGACACGGAAGGTTTCGTGGCATGATGATGTATCATATTTTTATTTGACCGGTGCACAAGGGGAATCAGACATAGTCTCGTCTCATCTGAGAACGTCTTCCAAGTCATTTCAGTCATCTGATGCTTTAAGTAATACCATATCATCGTCGAGATCATTGGCTCCAAATGAGAGTCGTACTCCAATTCGTTTGGTTGCGTTCTACGCCATTGAGATTGCATTGGTGTTGCAGTTTTTACATGATAACGGTTTTGTTTACCGCGACTTGAAGCCTGAGAATGTACTCATTACACGTGAAGGCAATGTAGTGCTTACTGATTTTGGTGTGGCGAAGTACCGCGGTGCAAGTAATGTGACAAAAAAAGTGGATGAACGATCTGATAGTTTTGCTGGTACGACGCAATACATGAGTCCAGAGATGCTTTTAGGTGAGCCACATGATTCTCGAATAGACTGGTGGAGCTTTGGTTGTATTCTTTTTGAAATGGCAACAGGAAGACGTCCATTTGAAGGGGAGAGTCAATATGATGTTGTCAAATCTATTGTAGAACGAGATGTGTGTGTTTACCCAGAAGACTTTCTTCTTACTCCATTAGAGATAGAATTACGTGTACGGCAGCTGCATAGACGGTATCACCGTTTTGTACTTCGTCTAATGAGACAGATTTGTCAAGGCATAAAGAATGAAAATGAATCAGAGGAAGAAGCCACACCTCGTCCCAGCAATGCATGTATAGAAACGCATTCGGCTTTTCCGACGGTCATGCTCCCAATAAGTAAATGTACTCCAGTTCCGGAAACTAGGCCGGAGTGTAGTGGTGATAATAGTATGCCTGGCCTCCAGAGTGATGTATTTAACGTTTCAAGTAATGATATAAGGAAGGTAAAAGCCCCCATGACATCTGAAGAGCATGCACTGTATGTGGAATATGTTAAAGAGGAAATGAATGAGGCATGTGAGCATTTGAAGGGCCTGATTCTTTCATTATTGAATCGTCGCGTTGATCAACGTCTGTGTGGAAAGTCAGTTCTTGAGCATCCATTTTTCTCTTGTGGATATGTTTGTTCACAGTTGTACTACAATTTTTATCCCCGTAGTGAGCAAATTAATAATAATAATAATAATAATAATAATAATAATAATAATAATAATAATAATAATAATAATAGCTTTTGCACACCGACCACGAGGAACAGCAGTATCGTCATGAGTTCACAATGTGCAACATCGCCATCAAATGAATTATTACATAGTTCATTACCGCGTGGGGAATCTGCCTTTGTATCCTCCGGCCATTGTTTAGGCGATAATAGTGTTATTGATTACAGTCCACGAAAACAGAATGAGAACGAAATGAGAGACGAGGAGAGTGGTGATAATATGAGCTTCGGGAACGTCCAAAGAACTCTTAATGTGACTCATTTTCTTTCTCTACCTCCGACGCAGCGACCGGAGAACTGGCGTGAACTATTCTTGGAGAGAAAGGTGCCACCATTATATGTCCCTCGCCTCTTGGCTCCTGATGACCTGCGTTATTTTCCCAGTGCCGTGACTGCCATGGGAGAAAGTGTTGTAACCCAGCAACGTGTTCTGCATGAGCATACACAACGAAAAACTGTTTCTTCTCGCCCACATGATGTGAATGAGGCTGAAAAAGGGGTTCCTTCATCGAGAACTATGCCTAGAAAAGAGAATCCATTACCAGAAGACACTCAAACAAGTGAAGAAGATGAAAATATTGAACTCATGGAACCGTCATCAAATTTACGGCGACGTGATTCATGGGTCCCTGGGGAGGAAGAGAAAAGGATGGATATCTCCTTCGAGGGATCCTCACACTTGGGAGACACAACGGGAAGTTTCCAATCACGACTTCGGGATTTTTTTCCGGACTCCTCACCGCAAAGTTTTGAAACCTCACTTGTACAAACCCCGCCTATGAAGTTAAAGCCGCGCGGAAAGTTATGCGCTAACGAGTTCTGTGAGGATGAAGAAACTGGAACTGAACACCACGATGGTTCCCCTCAGCAGTTAAAACTGACACGTTTGGATACGTCGAGTTCCCTTTGTGGGACAGAAACAACACTCACAACATCAGCAACAACAATATCAAAAGGAATTGTCTCTACAGAGAAGTCGCATGCTCTAAATACCATTACTCTTTCACCGGAAAGAAGGGAACAGCCAGGTTTTGTCCTTAATAGTGAAGCGGACTTGACAAATAGAGAAGAGGGAAGTATACCAGACGTATCTCTTCCCACAGATACATTGCTAAAGAGTACTTTGCGTTCAGAGAGTATGAGTAGTGTACATAGGGATGTTTCCAGTTCTGCCACTTCTATTGTTTCCTCGAGTGATGATTACAACCGCTTGGTTAAGACAGAGGATGATAAATTAGATAAGCAAGTTGCCACTTTGCAGGGCATTGCATATGATGTCGACGACTATCTTCCAGCTGCCTCCAAGTGTAGGAATAGACTATTAAGGAATAAAACTGGAATCATAACACTAGAATCCAGTGTAAGTACGGATAGTAAGGTTGATATGCGGCAAATAGGAAACCAAAAGTCTGATCCACTTGCACCACTTTGGACACAAGAGACATTGGCAGCTGGTGAAGCGCCGTCAAATGATAATCGTCAATTTCCTACATATATTCCAATTGCAATACAAGCGTCGGAAACGTCTGTGCCCATCTTTGCTACCACTACTACAAGTACTACCATTGCTAACACTGGTTATGAAAATAGAGAATCTGGCGGTGATCCAACTCATCGCCAGACTTCTATCTTCTCCACGCTGTCCCCAGACTTGATTACATCTGCTGCCTCGCCGAGGTCGCCAAGAGGGGCCTCTCCTGGAAGCAGTGCCTCTCTTACTCCGGAGCTGCATCGTCTGCCAATGCTTTTTCGTTCCACTGAAATGCCTTCACTGGGTGACATAGTTGAGGATCACCCCAATAGTCCTACACTTGGAAGTTCGTCATTCCTGGGAGGTGGTGGTGGTGGTATGCAACATTATTTGGGATTTACATTCGATGCACGGGGTGGTAACACGTTTCTGTTGGGAAATTCTTCAGGTGGTGCTAATAACGAGAAGTGGGGCTTCTGAAAAAAAAACACGAAGAAAACTAGTCTGGTAGATTAAATGTGTAAGGCCTTAGGACAATATGGCGGAGAATCATCACGGTGATAAAAGGAAAAAGTAGAAAAAGTATGGGATGTGAAGCAAAGCGAACAAGAAGGAAGAGAAGAGAACTAAAAAATAAAGAGAAAGTGTGATGGCAAAAATAAAAATAAAGGGGTATGCCTGAAATTCTCTGTATGAAAAAAAAAAAACGCATAAATCTGGAGGGGGATAAAATAATGATGGGACATTAAGGGATTGTATATATGTACTTCCGTTTGTGAATCTTCATGGTTCTCTCTTTCCCCCCCCTTGTTTAGGCCAGTAATTGAGTTCTCATCTGCGTAGCAAGCTATTATCTTCTCGTTTGTTTGTTTTTCCTCTTGTTCCCTCTAGTTTGTTTGTTTTTTTGTGCTCTTCTCTGCGCGTTTGTTTCTTCGGTTGTTCTCCACGGTTCCCCCCCCCCCAAAAAAAAAAAGGCTTGCACCAAGAAAGATGCCGTACAAATTTTTCTTTCCTACGATCTATGGTGCATCTATTTTATACACGTGTTTTTTATTCTTACTTTCATGTTTGTGCGGACTAGAAGGTCTATATCTCCTTTACGGAAAACAAAAAAAAAACTTCAAGGAAAAAGACCCACCCTACACCTTGCCTTCCTCCCTCCGTAGGCGGGGGAAGGAGAGCCCCACGGGTATTGCCCCCTTCGTAAGGAAATTATTTCTTTCCTCTCACCTTCGCACACATTTAATCCTCCACTTGTAAAGAAAAACATCTAGGGATGGCTTTGTTATGAATACCAAATGCAAGAGAATGACCTTATTGAATATCACGTTCTCAGTTTCACTTTTTTTTTGTGTGTGCTCATCTTCTTATACATTGCGCCCTTAAAGAGAAATAGTTTAAAAATGGTGAGATTACAGTGACTTGAAAGGTAGTGGGCGAATATTATTCTTTTCTTTTTTTTTTGCTTTCGTTTGGGATTTCTTTTTGGATTTCAATGTGAACGCATGTAGGAGGATTCCCTCCAATCCCAATCCATATTTTTCTATTATTGCTGCTCTATATGTGCTTGCGTGGTTTCTTACTTTTGTTTTATTTTCCCGTTTTTGTCTTTCTTTCCAATTGCATCTCATTCTGTGGGTGTTTTCTTTTTCCTTTCTGTACCCTGGGTTAGATATATATATATATATATATATATATCTGTAGTTCTATATGGATTTATTTATATTTTGGTGTGCGAAAGAAGTCTTCTTGCTTACACGGGCAATGAGACATTAAGCGAAAAACAAGGAATCACGGGAGGAGTAAGTGAGTGGATTTGAAGGAATAAGGAGGAAGAGAAAGAAGATAATGACTGCATTTACAATGATCTTTCTGTGTTATTGCTCTTTTGTTCGCGTTATTATTGTATGCATGAGGAAGGGGGAGTGCTTTATTGGTTGACTCTTCTCCTAGTTCTTCTTTAACTGCTAATTCGCTATACATATACGTCGTACTGTGTTCTTTTTGTATATTGATTTTCTTTTTCTTTTTTCCTTCTTGCACAGTTATATTATGCTTTGGTTGCGTGTGATTTTATGGTAGCGAAAAAAAAAAGAAAGAGAACTTCAACAAAGCGGGGGTGATTTTATTTTGAACCCTTGTGAGCGCACTGAAATTAAAATGGAAATGATAGTGACATGTGTTACGCTTTCTTGAATGGCGTGCTTCTTTTTCTGTTTCTGTTTCTCTTTCCCAGTACACCTTCTACGTTGCAAACCCCACAAAATGAGGAGTCTCTCTGTGGGTAGATGGATGATGAGTGTAAGACAGGGAATGGAAAAGTCGCCGTGGTGACACTGCTGATGAATAAAGTTCTAAATTTTTTTTTTTGTGTGTGTGTCTGTGTGATTTCTCATCTTGCTTTCTTTTCTTTTCTTTGTTTTTTTCTTTTTTGTTGTTGTTGTTGTTTATCGGTTGATTCAAAACAAACGCACCATGTATGGTTGTCCCTTGTAGATTTCCTGTGGTAACAGTTAGCCGGGAACGAGTGAGAAAGAAACACAAGGCGTGACTAGCGAGAGACGAGTGTGGCGTTTGGTTGTGCGTGATGGTGTCGGGGGCCGTGAGCTTCATGGATGCGATCCGCAGCCGCTACGGGGCGCCGGACGACTGCGACGACTACGGCGCGGACGCGTTTCTTGTCGGTGACCCGAGCCGCCGCCGCAACAAAAAGTGGGAGCTTGTCGGCATGGAGAAGACGCGGAAGAAGCAGTCGGACCACACGCGTCTCGTGCAGGTTGTCCTCCGCGGCATGAACATCACGACCAGCGAGAGGGCAGAGGGGGAGTTGGCGGCGGCGGGGCTGAACCGACTGCAGGAGGTCGACATTTCGGAAAATCCTGCGCTGCCAATGCGGGAGGTGGGCATAATCGTGCAGCATCTTCCCGCACTGACTACCCTGCAGCTCTCCGACAATCCTGAACTACTACTACTCGATAATAATAAGGATAATAATGATGGTGTTTCGTCCACAACACCAATGCCAAGAAGCCCGTTGCTGGTCTCAGCACAGCTGCGCAAGTTGGTGCTTCACAGTGTAGGGTTGCACTCCCTTTGGCAACTGCGCTCTGTTGTGGATCTTGTATTACTAGAGGAACTGCATCTTGAAAAGAACAACATCCGAGTTCTTTTACTGGCGACACCAGAAGAGGAGGCATCAGCTCACTACATTGAGACGGTCATAAAGAGTGGCAATAGGAATAAAAGTAAGTGTTGGTTCCCTAATGTCACAACACTTAGCCTCGCTCAAAATGAGTTGTCATCGTGGGGACGTGAAAGTGGACTGAATCATGGTTTAACAACGGCCTTCCCACAATTGACACGGCTCTTTCTCACTGGAAATCTTATGCCTAATTTATTAAAGGAGGATCTTGGTCTAACGGAGAGAGACATAAACACCGCTACGGATAGAGTGGATGAATCTGACGATTACGCCTACCTTCGGCCACTGGAATTACTCTGTGTTAATGACAATGCAACTATTACTGATGCTCGTACACTTGAAGCCCTGCGGCTATTATGCCCTTCTCTGCACACCTTTCGGATTACATACAGTACAATGTTTCCTCAATGGAATGAAACACTCGGGCGAATGTTCGTAGTTGCCTCATTACCAAGCATCACAACACTTAATCGAGGACAAGTGCGTCCCAAAGAACGATTGGATTCCGAGATTTTTTACGTCCAGCGTGGGTTGGCTGCCAGGGAAGAAAAGGGGAAGGAAGAAAAAGAAAATCAAGTAAATAAGGTCAAACTGGAATATCCCTTATTAGAAGTGCTGCGAGAAAAGCATAAGGATATTATAATGGCTATTTACCGGGATGGTGAGACAGCGAGTCATGATGGCATTACACACATGATGCTTCACCTTACATTTTGTTGTGACGGTTTTGAAAGGGTCAAGAAAACGGTACCAAGTTCAATGACTGTGGGAAAACTTAAAGCCCTCGTACGTGCCGTTTTCGGTGTCGCCCCGTCCGATCAACGGCTCTCGTTTTTTTCTGGTGACGACGCCGTGATTGAGCGCCCCTTGGAACTTGACAACGAGTTACAGACCCTCGCATTCTATGGTGTATGCGATGGGGCAATGCTGCAGGTTGTCGACACATCCTTGCGGCATTGAGGTTTAAAGAAGAAGAGGAAAGTTAAACTAAACAAAACAGAATGCTTTTCATTTTTGTTGAATGGCTGAAGAAAATTATCCCCTTTCTCCCTCTTCCGTTATCATTTTGTTCTCTTTCCCATCTCTTGGTGGGTGGGATTTCTCATGTATGCACTCCTTGTCGAATATGTTGGTGTGTTTCGTGCTTTACTTTTTTTTGATTCTGCGTGTTTTGTGTTTAACCTTCTTCCTTTTCTTTCATGTAAGAAGTAATTCAAAGACTGTGAAGTTTCACTTTGGTTGGGGCAATAGTCTTAGCGTAAACGACACTCTAAATTTGAGAAGAAAAGAAAAAGGAAGGCAAAAATTTATGCGACGGGCAGTGGCAACCTCTTCTCTGTCAATAAGGCGCACGTCTTGTTGGTTCACTGCCTACTTCGCCACAAATCGTATTTTTGTGAAAGATGTTCCCAGTTCACATAATGTGACGGAGGGAAACAACATGCGAAGTGAAGGAAAAAGTGGCGCTTCACGACGCAACCAGAGAGGTGGGAGCACCCCGCACAATAATAACAATTACAGCGGCCCTGTGAAGGATCGCTTTCCGCCCTTTTCAACGAACTTAAGCGACCCACGACGGCGGCTCGCTGTACTTGTGGACGCCTCAAGTGTCGAGCCACGTGTATTTTACAACACTGTTCTTCCTGCTGTACAAAAGGTTGGAGTTCCGGTACTTGTACGCATCTTTGCCGTACAACTGCGTAGTGATTGGGAATCTCGAGTAGCTGGCAGTGATTCAGCGAAAAAAACTGATGGTAGTGTACAGAGAAATACTATGAGTGATGCGGAAACAAAAGTAGAGAAGGAACTGAATAACGGGGAACAAGAACAGACGATAGGCGGGAATACGTCGTTGTGTCCAGCCCCCGAATTTTTCCGAGTGGAGCGTTTTATACCAGTGTCGATGCAAATTGAGGCAGATGCAAATCATATTTTTGATTTTCGTCGTCAAAATAAAATTGAGGCAGTTTGTTTTGTCTGCAGTGAGGTTGACCGAGGTGTGTTCGAGGGATTTCTACCGAATATTGCAGGGAATGGCTTCAACCAGTACGTGCTAGATGAACTTGGCATGGCAAAGGAGGTGCTCGAAGATGGCCGCTCTGCCAACGGTGCTCCGTGAAAAAATGAATGAGAAACGTGCTTGAGGAGGCAATGAGAGAAGTGTGTCACATAATAAATACCGTCCAGAAGAATATTTTATTTTATTTATTTATTATTTATTCTTGTTTTGACTATTTTTTGAATCTAAAACAAAGCGAAACACAATATATATATATATATATATATATTTATTTATTTATTTATTTATTTATTTAAAGTTTTTGTCCCTTTCTTTTTCATTTCACTGTTGGTTTGAAGTGTAGTATAGGACGGGTGAGAAAGAATGGGATTTGTCGATCGCGGCGGTGCACGTGAGGCGAAGGGCACAAGTTTGCGTCGCTCCAAGAAAAATCCGGGGGCGCCGGCCTCAAAGAAGGCGTCATTCGCGAAGCAGCAGCAACAAAACTCTGCGCGGGTGCCTCCAACTCCGCCACCTTTTGCGGAGGGGCGCCAAAGTATTGACGCCGCCGTCGCCATTCTTTCCCGGAAGCTTGAGGCCGACCGCGATGTGCTGATGAAACGCGCGGCGGAGGAAAGTGGCGTGGCTGCTGCGTTGACGTGGTGCGGAGAGTTTGACCGCCAGGAGGCTCTTGTGCAGTTATGTCGGCAGCACAACACATCGGTTAGCGCGGGATCGGCGTCAGATGAGGGGATGCTTTACTGCTTAGTTGGTGTGCATGCGAATAATGTGGATCGAATGCACAAGAAACTACTGGAAGGTTGGGTGGAAAGTATTTCATCGTGGGGAAAAAATCCGGAAGTGTTGGGTGTTTTAACAGGACTTAATTTTGATCGTGATAGCGGAACCCATTTTGCGCAGGAGTGGCTGCTAGAGCAGTTGTGGAGTGTGGCAGGATCTTTGCAAGTACCTCTCGTTCTCCACATTTGCTATGATGCATTTCCTGGAAAACGAAGTGCCGATGCAGCGGTGTGTAATTCGGCGGTAAATCGTGCTGCAGATCTAATTTCAGATTTAATTTCACGTCAAACTCAAACAGACCAAGAGAATGATGACGCCAAGCTGGGAAAGAAGAATCCTACTGCCATTGTACTTTATAATGGTTTAGGGGCAGTTTCCTCTTCTTCATCAATGCGAGCACTTGTGAAGCGTCATGCCCCGTCCGCAAAATTACCATCTTCTGCAGGAGATGAAAAGGTCACAGCGACAACAGCTACTGCAGATGTTTCTGGTGAGAGTGCAGTCGCTTCTGCGCCCCCAATTTATATTCTCCTCACAGCTGAGGGCCTAACACAGAGTAGCAACGGTGCCAATTCCCCTACTAATGAAGATAATGAAATGAATAACATCACAGTATCGTATAACCCATTACTTGTTAATACTCTGCGCGAAAATGTGTCGCTGTCGCAGATTCTCATTGGGACTGGATCACCATGGAATACCCCTCAGAATATCCCGGATGAGCACATGCGCAGTATGCCCAATGAACCTGCAAACTATCGCTACGTTGTTGCTGCCGTATTTGATGCTCTTACGGATAGATCCCATGAAAAAATGTCAGGAATGAAGCTCTTCTACAGAACAGTATGCGAAAATTTTATTCGAGTTTTTTTTAACTCGGAAACGACCACGCAAGTAAAAGCAAAGGAACAATGTGATGAGCCAAATGTGTTCCACGAAGTGGAAAATGAAACCACAAAGAACGGCAAAAAGGGACAAGTCGGGGAAGTTCATTTTGACCCTTCAATCAAGACCTTGACCGATGCGGTGCCTGTGGCGCCAAACTCTGTTCGCTACTACTTATGCCTGAAATGCCGTCGCAGACTTTTTCAGGAGCATTGTGTCTTGACGCATCCGCCAGATCTTGCCCAGGCTCATTTCGGCGGTCGCCATGCACGCTCAAAGGGAAAATATGACAAGTCGTCCACTGCCGCCATGGATGGCTCCTGTGAGAGCGTCCGTTTCTTGCCGGTCGTTGACGGTCAACGCGGGGAGTGGACTGTGAAGGAGAGCGGGGTCGATGTGAACCGCTTGAACGGAACAGTGAGTTGTGGTGGCTGCAGGGCGAAGATTGGCACTGCGGGCGACAACATCTGCTGTCCATGCGGCTGCATCATCTCCCGCTTGACAGCACGAATAGCGGCCTCAAAAGTAGAGGCACCGATGCGAGGTGAAGTAGCTGGTGATCTTGACGAACTTCTCGCGCAGGCGGCACAGGAACGGGATCAGCTGCTTCAGGAGGAGCTTGAGGAAGCTGCTCGTCAAAGTGATGCCGAAGAAGGAGATGAATGGAAGAAAAAAAATCTAAAGAAAAATGTGAAGGCGAATAACCGCTCCAATTTTACACATTTTCGAAACAAGAACTTTGCACCACGGCATCAACCAGTGAGTGGCAATGCCACCGGTCCGGAAAAGGAGACTAAGAATAATTATCGTACGGATGAGGATAAACATGAAGAAGAGGAAGATAATGATGGAGAAGGAGAAGAAGTAACTATGCGGCAAACAGGGCGCCGTAAAAATAGGCGAAGAAGAGCTGAAAAGGGGGGCGATTAACGGATCAACATAAATGCATAAATGCATATGAATATATGAACATATATAACCCGTGATACCACAAGCATACCTGTGCAAAACCTTTTATCTATTTCTCTCCCTTCCTGTATATGAGTGGACGCTGATGCACATTATTTTTTGTATTCCTTTTTTTTCTTTTTGTTTGGATTTGCATTCGTGAGCTGTCCATTTTTTTTTTTTTGAAGGGCCTATCCGTCTTTGGCGCGTCTGTATATCCAAGTATATTAATAGATATCTATTTGAATAATACTTAGAAATAATGTCGGCAAATGATGCGGCATGTTCAGTCGCGTCCAAGACTCCCAACTGCAAGATATGCTGTGCATGTCCCACGGAACGCAGAGTGCGAGATGAATGCTGCATTCTGAAGGGTGTGGACGCATGTAAGGAAGAGGTTGAGGCATTCTATAGTTGCCTACTACGGGAAGGTTTCACTGAGGAGGCTGTGAATGATTTACGGAAGTCTGCAAGAAAGTTTTAGCCTGGATTTAAAAAAAGGAGGCACGACTTCTCAAGGGATATAGCGTTCATTATTTTTTTATTTTTTTCATTACAAATAATGAACCCTAGTCCTGTAAGTGAGTGTGTGCGTGTGTGTGTGTCTTGGTTTTTAAAGTCACATCTTCTTCTTAATTGGAAAAAGGGGGCGTGAAGAAATTTAGAAAAAAAAAACGTACGAAATAAAGAAATGTCTCTTATCGATTCTATTCCGTTATTCTTTTGATATATTTTTTACCATTCTTCTTTGCTTGCTTTTTCCTTTTCCGTTTCTCCTTTGCTGGGTACTACAAGTGAGGGGGTAAATAAGAGTACTTCTTTTTAGTTGCTTTGTGTTTAGTTGTTTCTTTTCTCTCTTGGGGCCATAAAGGTCTGGCTTGCTCTTCCCTGAGCATTCTTTCATCTGGAGAAAGAGAACGAAAGAAATGGATACGGACATGGAAGAAACACGGTCTCCCAAAAGCACCACTAACTTGCAGCATGGTGCAAAGAAGAAACATAATGTGGTGGTGTTTCCTCACTTCCGTGATCGTCTTGCGTGTGATCCACTGAATTTCTTTTGTGTATATGCAACTTACGAGTACAAGTTGAAGGATTCTGCTGCAGAAGCGGAACGAAATATTTTTTCGCTTGTCGATGCTATGGTGGACTCCGTCCGAAAGGCCTTTGATGAAGCCCTACAACACTGGAAGCAGATGCCGGCCTTTTTACGGCAAGCTCATACATTTCGTGCTGTCATGGCCATTCCATCTGCACCCTTGACAAGTACATTAATGCATTTATTCTCTCGTAAGGAGAGTTCTGTGCGCCATTCACTGACACGTAAAAGTGCAGATTTCAACACATCCTCCCTTTTTGGTGGTACACAAACTGATGGGATGGCCAGTGCGAGTGACACCGTCGCTGGACGTAATAATTGTTCGACTGCAACAACCCCACGCAGCGCACATCGTGAGAGACGAGGGGAGGAGGAAGAAGAGGCCATCATGAAGAAACTCATGCAGCAGTGGTTGCCACCTAATAACTATCCAAAGTGTCGTATCGTGCTGGATATCATTGCTTCACGCAAAACCCTCGGTGGTGATCCACCCAACAGTAAGCCATACCGATTAGGAGTTAAAGTATTCTCTTATGTAAAGCGAAAATACCCAGAAGAAGTCATAACAACCTTTGTAGGTATTAGTGATAGCAGTGTGATGCTTGTTGGTAGAAATATTCTTTATCCATATCGCGTAACTGGAGGTGGAGGATTAAAGGTAAACACAACGTTGCCATCCCCTGGTGGAACTCGGCACATTCTTACGGGTACCTCGGGGTTGTCACTGTTGTCATTTGGAGCTACTGATGCAATCACTACGTCTGGAACTGGTGGTGTGTCAGCAATGGTATCAAATCTGGAACAGATGTTGCTAAATAGTATCCCGGCTCCACGAGTGGTAACAGCACCACCCACAAATACTGATAAAGTGGACAATTTGAGACTGGTGGTATGTTTTCAACCAACTGATGTGGTTAATGATGCAGAGTAAGAACTCAATTTTTTTTTTTTGGCGCCTTCAGGATCATTTTCATTCAGTGCTGCAACAAAGTCTTATTCACTTTGTTTTTTCTGAATGTTCTTTTTTCTTTCTTTTGTGGATGTTGATGTTGTTGTTATTTCATATATATTTCCGTCCTGTTGCTATGTGTGCGAAAGTGTATGTACACGGGGAGCAAACGGATGGTTGTTTTATGTTTGCATGGCTTGATGATGACGCTGTTTCAATCATTAAAATGAGTGTTGGAGGAGGGGTGGGTAGGAAGGAACGTATGGAAAGATTGGTGGAAGGTGTTGTAATGAGTTAGATTACTTGTTGTACCACACATGATAATGCATTTCGTCCTTTCCTTTTACTTGCTTTTCTTTGGTAATAACACAATAAATAAATAAATAAATAACGAAAGATGATAAAAGAAATGCGCCATGTTTTTTATTCACGAATCCATAACCCTTCTTGTTTGATCGCGTCAGTTGCCTTGGTCTCTTCGGTGCGATACCTTTCACTCTCCGAGTTGGCCAAAGCTTTTTCAGAGATTAGTGATTCAAGCACAGCAGCTCCCATGGAGGCAGGATCATCTGTATCTATTAATGGAATTAAGCGTCAGACGGTAATATCTTCTTCAAAGGTAGATTCAGCTTTGAAGACTGACATAAATGACTTAAACTTGCTGGACGACATGAAAGGGACAACTGCCAGAGTTCGTCAAGGTAATTTTAATAGTGGAGTAGTCACATTCTCACCGTTGTATAGTAAAAATATTGGTGCCATGTCAGGGTCACAACTCGCATTACTATTGGAGAGGGAATGTAAACAGCAACACTTTGGCCATATGTTACAGTGCCTTGTGGAGGTATGGCGTCGATTGCGTGAGGCGTCGTTGATGAATGCTGCTCTAACCGATGAGGAGGCACGTCGTTGCCGGGATACCGCTGGTGGCAATGCTGAAGTGTTATATTTATTCCGTAGTGATGACTTGCTGGAGTACGTCTTACGTATATTGGCAAAGGTGAACCTCGATGATGTGCAGCAGAGCCTTAGACTGACAACCGAGCTTCATTCGGATTCTATTGGCGTTGACTGGGTAACCGAATTTGGGTGTCTGCTTATACAATGGATCACTGCTCGTGCTGACTCACTAACTCCCTCTCAAAGTGCAACATTTTTGCATCTTATCTCACAACAGAAAGTATTTCATTCAGATGCTCTCTTGGAAACATTGCGTGATAATATTGAGGTCTATATTCTCAATCACTTCTCTACTACTAGTAGTACTCCTTCGCCGAAGAGAGTCAATAATGAATTCAGTGTGTCTGATTATTCACTACTGCTGGACGCAATTGCTCGGTGGCAGACCAATTTTCTCCGTTTGCTCGGACCGGACTCTGCAGTGACACAAAATCGACTGCAGTTGGAGCGGACTGTGACCTTCGCCATAACGAGTCACTACCATCCCATCGCCAATGCTCCCTTCTATGATATCGTGCTGGACGGGCTGCTGCGTGGTCTGCGTGACGGCTCCCTGCACCTCACACGCCACGGCTCCCCCACCTCGTTCTTTTTCCTTACATTAGCGCTGGCGAAGATACGCTGGTTTCGCGTGGACTGTATTGACGTGTTGCTACCGCAGCTACACGAGGCCTTGCGTGTGTTTCCCGGTCAATTTCTTGGAGTTCTTTTGCTGCTCGGCCGACGTGAGGTGAATATCTGTAACGTTGGGACAACACAACTGTTATTCCAAACGCTGCTTGACGTGATGCAAAAGCGTGGACAACGGTACAATTCAGTTGATGGACGTAAGCGTCAAGGCCATCACGATAGTGTGACGTTTGAAGCATCTGTCACGACATTCCCTATTATTCCCACTACTACTTCTAGTGCAGTGAAGGATGCTTCTTCTCTTTCTAACCTCGCTTATGAAGAGGATGGCTTGCTTGAAATGCCTGTTTCACAGATGGATAACGATGATGACGATCTGCACCTCTTCTCTGTACCGTCTTCGAAATCGCTCGGAGACAAGGGGGGAGCTGTCCTTCCATCCCATGATAATGGATCTGGAAAACGTGTTAGTACCTCTCAATCTTCTTCATCTTCTTTTGTGTTTTCGACGAGTTTTCTTGACCTTCGTTCCGTGCCTGTATTCCTTGACAGTCTTAACCATATCTACACCACGACACTTGAGCACTGCATTGCACAGGGCAAAGAGGAGCAACAGAATACATTGAATAAAACAGCTGCGACTCTTTATGAGACTTTGCTGAATGACACACATAGGGGTGTGAAGTCACTGAATGACCTGCAAAAATGCCCTGGTTTGGTTGAAAAACTCCTCCTCTCGGTGCTGCGTACACCACTGGAGACGAATCATCCGTTTTTAATTGAACTTGCATACACATTTACACGGCACGTGGCTGTGCGACACGGGGCATCACACAACACAACGAGCACAACAGAGGTCGCCCCGCGTTGGCAGTGGCGCACGATGAATCTTGTCGAGTTGTTGGTGCAGTGTGGCGTTATTGAGTCGGAGACATATGTCATGACCGACGATGTCATCCAGTTGGCCCCACGCGTGCATGATGCAGTGGAGGCTGAAAAGAAACGTTTGTTGGAGCGTCACCACGAAAGTCAACGTCAACACGCAGAAGGGCACGTCAAGAGGAAGAAGAAAGTTGTTCGTACATCGGCGGTGTTTGCGAGATTTTCGCGCGTTGTTGTGTATATGAAACAGCAGATATAACGAAGTGAGGGGGGGAAAGAAAAGAAAAAAGGTGTGTCTATGCTACGCCTGTTTGTTTTGTTGGCACTATCACAGTCTTGGAAAGGAAATAAAATGGAAATATATGAGAAATAAAGTATTTTTCTTGCTCATTGGTTTAATTTAATACCTATTTTGATGTTTATTTATTTTTTTCCGGACTTCTTGTAGGATTTAACTTTTTTTTTTAATCTTCGCCCTTCTTACCTGAACAAGTGTAAAAGCGTTATTGAAGGGAATTTGTATGGAGAAAGTAAAGCAGTATTTGCGCTCATGTGGGGCGGATTACATTATATCTAAAATACAGGAATTCCCTGAAAGCAGTGCTACTGCAGAGCTCGCAGCAGAGCGACTTTCTTGCACCCCCGCGATGATTGCAAAGAGTCTTTGCTTCACGCTTTCCAGGAAGAAGGAAAGCACGGGCCATGCCCCAATCCTGATTGTCGCCTCTGGGGATGCACGAGTGAACTCGAATAAATATCGTGCCAAATTTGAATCTCGTCCAGTGATGATTAAACGCGAGGAGGTGGAGGATGTCATTGGCTTTGCCGCGGGGGGAGTCTGTCCGTTTGGGGTGAATGAAAATGTGCGAGTGTACCTGGACGTCTCACTGCGTCGCTTCGAGACCGTGTACGTGGCTGCGGGTACACCAAACAGTGCGACCCCGATGAATCCAAGTGAACTGGAGCAATTCTCGGGGTTTGTGGAATGGGTTGATGTCTGTGAGGGATGGTCCAAAGAAGTAGTGAGCACTGAGTGATTCGTAGCGCTTTGCTTTTTTCGTAACGTTTATTTACTTATTTATGTTTATTTTTAGCAAAACTAAAAAGAGAGAAAGAGAGAGAGAGATCCTGTTTAAAGTTCATATATGATCTCACGTGGCAGTGGAGAGTAAGGTGCTTTTCCGTGATTTTTATTCCCCTACCGAACCGTTTTATTTATTGTTGTATTGTATACATATTTCATTCATTATTCTCTTGTTTTTTTAGATATTTGCTTCTGTGTGCTTGCTCACTTTACCGCACTGCCTCCATTTATCATTATGCTTCTTTTAGCACTTCTATCGTTTAATGTAAAGTGGAGAAGTGCTTCTCTATGTATAGACGCATATGACTCTTTGTTTTTTTTGCTTTTCTTTTTTTCTCCTTCTTTATATTTTTCTCTGCATAACACATTGGCGTTGCAGTGAGGCTGTTATAAGTAATATTATCATGTCCTCCATGTCAGTATCAGACCTTCAGCGTCTGCAACGCCTGTTTGCGTACCTCACAAAGAACATCAGCAAGTTGTTGGATGATTGTTGTGCAGTTATTGAACTTATTGATGAGGATGATTTGACAAATTGGTACATTTTACTGAAATATAGTGATGAGAACAAGGAAGAGTTTTTCCTTTCCTTACGTATCTGTTTCTTTGAGGAGCTGCAGCGCATGCCGCTTGTCTTTGTAATCGCCCCACGACTCATTGCGTCGTTTATCCACCACGGCGCAATCTGCTCACTGGAGCTCATGTCGCAGCAGTGGTCTGTGGATGCGGAGGGAATCGTGTTCCTCATTCGCTCCCTGCACGCCACGCTGAACCCCTTCAGCCACGACAGTAAAGTAACCGTGGACGAGTTCAATGACGCGGGGACGGGTGGAAATGAACACAATCGATTACACGCCGGGAATCTAATGGACGCGGCTGTTAACCCCGCCCCATCGCTGTCAGCATACACGCGGGAGGAGCATGAGTTGGGGATACAACACATCCGGCAGTCACATCCACATCTCTTCCGTAATTCTGCTCGAAGGAATAATGATAATAATAGTAATAATAGCAATAATCAGCAGCAGCGACAACAACAAGAACAAGAACAAATGCAGAGATCATTAACGACAATGACGACAACGGCAGTGAAAAATAACATGGTGGACACGACCTCATCATCTGTGTTGTGTGAGGAGAACAATACAGGAAAGGAGGCACTAATGAAAGTTATTATTCACACCAAAGAAGAATTACAGGAACTTTTTCTTGCAGATGCATTGGTAGATGCTCAGTTGGATATTCAACACCGTTCTTTACAAAACGAAATTGATCACACCACTGACGGGAATGAAAATGATAATGATGATGGTAGTGTCATGATATGTACAATGCCGAATGTAGTTAATAGTATACCCACAAACTACAGGATGACTATAAGACCATATAAAGGGCGAAATAACAACGAAGCAGTACCACGAAAATCCGAGGAAAATACAGCAATAGAAACAAAAGTTGATTTGGAAAATGATACTTTTCAAGTAAAGGAAGAAAAAGATCTCTCACTTAATGGCAGTGGAGAAATACCTCATCCACGGAAAAATGTGGACAATCAAAAAGTAAAGTATCATCGATCACCACATCATATCCCTGTTGTTGCTCTAGACGATGAAGAAGAAGGGGTGGAAAATAAATTCCACCCTCGCCAAGACGATCGAAAAGGAAAAAATGAGCGTATCCACAAATTAATGGATGAGAAAAATAAATACAGGGAAGTTGAGTTAATTTTGACCAGTGAAGATATGATGACGGTGATGGGCGGATCTACCAATAGTAATAGTAATAATAATCTTCTTCCAAATGCACAGAAAAGTCGAAGACCATCATCTCCATGTGTTATTCCCGCAGGCTGCTCGTTACGACTTGAGCATCTTACAGTATATGCTGCAATTACTGTACTTGGCACCCTTGAAATGGTGGATTGTACGTTTGTAGGATACTTCTCTGCAGAAGGTAATGGTCATGTTGGAATTTCCAATTGTAATCTCTACATAGATTCTCCAAAGAGGCATAGAGAAGGGATTTTGGTTCTTGATAATTCGACCTTGGAAATATCGAATGGTACAACAGTACAAAGGAAAGAGAATACGTTTTCAGATGATGAAAATTCTTATTCTCAACATTCAGAATCTTCATTCTCATTATTACAAGCATTTATCCTTGTTTCTAATAGTGGAACTTTACGAATACACGGAGGTTGTTATATTGCTCCATATGGTACAGAGAAAACAATATTTGCTGAACAGGATGCCTACATCGATATTGCCAACTGTGATGTTATGGCAGGATGCAGTAGTGCTGTGAGTATACTTGGCTGTCGTGCTTTTTTTGCGAATACTCGTTTTTGTGGTTCAGACGGAATTGAGTTGCAGGTTTCAGATATAAATCGTCCAACGGGATTGAATGTGGAGTTAGGTGGTCTTGTTACGGCTCGTCATTGTACCGCAAAGTATCTTTATTTTGGATTTTCCGTCATTGCACACTCTGTCTCATACTTCTATGGATGCCACGCTGAACACGTTGTGAATGGTTACACTGTTGATGCCTCTTCTGTGACTATTGAAAACAGTTCGGCTCATACCAATCATGTGGGGGTATTTGTTCTTAATAAAGCCAAGTGTAATATAAGTAATAATGTAGATCATATTATCCCTTTTGAGGAGCGTTGTCGTGAATTAATAAAGTCGCGTGAAAATGAAGAATACATGCGAAAGCTTCAATTGAAAGGGGTAGTAAATGTAAAGGAGGGAGAAGAAAATGAAGACATGAGTAATGGTGCTTTTTCGTTTGTTTCGAGTACCGTTACTACTTTACAGAAACCCCATGCATCTATAGAAAACGAGGATGAAAAGAATTCTCCCTTCATCAATGATTCTTTCTCTGCTGGGGAGACAAGGAAGAAACCTTTCATCTCTCACATTGCATCGGCATCTTCATCTACATCGACAACAACACCAGCAACAGCTGCTGCTGCTGCAGTAAGAAATTCTTCGATGTTTCCATTTTCTTTTAAAGGAGGTCTTTTCAGTCTGGAGGTTCGCGATGCGTGTATGGTGGCAAAGGGTATGGTTGTAATGGATGCGCAGGATACCTCCATCTACATTTATGATAAAGGTTCACTTACACTCTCTGATGTTATTGTGTGGAAAACATTGGCAGTATCACAGCAGCCCTGTGGAGTGAAGGTAGTGAATAGTCGAGCAAATGTACAACGTTGTTTGGTGATAGATTACTCCTTTGGTTTTGCAGCGATACAAGGGTCTGTTGTGAATTTTGAAGAATGTATGGCGGTAGGAGGAACAAATGGATTCACTGTGGATGATGCGAATTGTACTTTGCGCTATTGTGGAGCGGATACAGAACATGTTGGTATCTTTTCCTTGAATCAATCCACGGTGTTTATGGATAACTCCAATGCACCAAAAATTATAGGGGGCTGGCTCTCTTGTGTTTTAAAAGGTCGTTTGCATGGATTAGAGAGTCGATCAAGTGAAACCACATGTATTGGGGTAACTGTACAGCGTGGGCTCGATAGTGGTTTCACGTGTTATAATGGTGGATGTCTCCGCCTTGAGAAATGTACTGTAGATATGAGTACTCCTCCAACATCTTGTTCGGAAACTATTACGAGTGATGGGGTGGTATCACGACGTGTGTTTCCCTCCTCTGTAATGGATCGCTCAAATTCTATTTCTACTTTAGGAAATGGAATGGCTTTGGTTTCTACAGATAGTAATGAAAAAATTTGTAATCGGGGGAAAGTAGGAGGAAATATCTCTCTAGTAACTTCATCTCATGATGAGTGTCCTGCATCTTTATCTTCATATAATACTCAAAAAAATTCTGGTGTAAAAGCATCATCTGGAAGTCGTTGCATTGCTATTGGGTGTGAGGTACGCCATGTTACTTTTGGCTATGCTGCGATTGGACCAGAAACCATGTTGGAGGCGTTTCATTGTACTGCAAAACATATTGTAAATGGTTTTACTGTAGATAGTGCAAAATGTCGATTGTCACGTTGTAGTACAAATAGTAATCATGTTGGTGTCTTTGTTCTTAGTCATGGAACATGTACAGTGCGTCGAGGCAGTTACACAGCTCGCATGTACAGTATTGAAAATCGTAATGGCACTGTACATATAGAAGGGCATGTGAAATTAAGTGGGTTTTCCCGAATTGGTTTATACGTGTATGATGGTGCCAGACTAGATACAAGGGAGGATAGTACGCTGGATATAAGGGTCCGTAAAGATCTTGGACGGCAACAACTTCCTCCTGTAGTAGCATTCGTTGGAAACTCCGCAAACCCATCTGGGCTTTTCCCATCGTGCTTTGCAATGGATAAAGGGAATGCTGTCATTCATAATGCCTATTTTGGCGGTGGTGCCCAATGCGCTGTGAGCTGTGGTGATGGGGCCGATGTATATCTTCACCAGTGTAAAGCAGAGTTTTGTAATGTGGCCTTTAATGCTCTTTCAGGGTCACAAATGTATTTATCAAACTGCAAGGCGCAACATGTTCGTCATCACGCACTTATTGTTCGTCGTGGTGGTGTTTCTCGGGTGAATTGTCAGTCTCCTGTATCACCGGCAAGCAATATTTTGCATGGAAGATTACATATTGAAGGAAAATGTTTTCTAGAGAATGTCGTGCTTTGTCCCATACCAGAGGTGGATAGTGGAGCAAGTCTCACATCCAAAGAATCCCATTTATTACAGTCATCATCGTCCCCCGCCACAGCAGGAACAACAACTCTTCCATCGCCCAAGTCTTCTGTATCGTTTACGTCGATATTTCCTTCCACGGCTTCCCTCGTGGCATCGAATAGTCTTATTTATGTCTCATCCAGCGGGACGCTGGTAATGAGTTTGTGTCTTATTCTTCTAGATGAACACGAGCCTATTTCTATGGAGGGCCTTGACAGTGAAGAAAAAGTATCAGCACGGTTTGTCATTCTCGCAGAAGGACGTAAAGCCTCTGTGGAATTACATAATGTTCTCTTTCAAAAAGTATTTCCACCCACCGTGGTACCCGAAGGAAGGAGTATCAATGCCTCGCTGAGCTCTTGCGGTAGTGGATTACCACTTTGTAATGATAGTATACATGATAGCCTTAACCCTTTATCAACGACAATGTGGTATGCTGTGGTTTTACAACAAGGGGCAAAAGGTGATATACGTGGATGTACAGAGACTTCATTTATTACTACTAGTGGTAGTGGTGGTGGTGGTACTAATAATACTACCGCTACCAATTCAGGAATACATGGAACAGCTTTTATGGATGGTCACCCTTTCAATGCGGCCTTGTTAGGGGGTTGTAATGAAACATGTTCTTTTCCAGAGGAATGTGATACTTCAATAAATAATAATAATAATCACCATCATCATTATCATCAGCATGCTCAACATAATAATAAACAAGGAAACGATGCATTATTCTCATCGTGCAGTGAAATAATTCCTCTTCGTGTGTATATGGCTCAAGGTTCTCTTTTGTTTTCAGAAAATGTAAATTTTAGACAACTCATCGCCTCGGGAGGATCCCGAATTGATGCTTTGCGGTGTTTCTTTGCTGGTGCTGATGCGGTTGTTTTGGAGCAACGCAGTACGCTACGTGCTTCAGAAAGTCTCTTTGTGAGTGCTGTTCGGGGAGCAGCCGTGCGAATGGAGTCCTCCGCCGTCAACTTAAAAAAGTGCAGAGGATACTCCACACATAAAGAAATTGTTGTGGCGAAGAGTTCAACCTTGACAATTATGGAGTCCGTTTTTTCCATGTTTTTCTCCTTGAACACGGAGGAGAGTAGACGAAAATTATCTTGCAGGGAACAGTGGCTGAAGACATTGTCGGAGAATAGTGAAGACAATGAACAAGGAAAATGTGAAGAATTGTTGATTCCTCGTGGTAGTGTTGCTCTACATCAGGGCAACATGAGTAGTATAAAAAATGTTTTAACAACAAGTGCCAAACAAGAAGACATAGCAATGTCAACAACATCTCCAGCAACGTCTTTGGCCTTGGAAAATATTACAACTGAGCCATCTGTAGGGATACCTCTAAGTTTCCCATATTTATCTGATGCGTGTACTGAAGACACTCATTCAGATATTGTGATGCACGATATTACTCACCAGCAAACACGTAATGATTGTAACGTGGAACAATTTTCTCCCGTTGCCACTGAACCAATTAGAGAGGAAGAAACAATAAGGGAAAACAAATCTATATGTGAAATCAAAGATTCCCCATTATTAATTCAAGGGAGTGGTTGCATGATAAAAACAACTTCGGCGTCCGCGGACTCGGTCGTGGGACGACAGTTTGCGGGAGTGGGGCCGTCCTCAAGTATCCGGCTGGAGCAGTCATCTCTGTACACGTGCAGGGCCACCGTTGTTGAGGGCGGAATTGCGGCGGATGCCACGAGTAGGATAGAAACATGCCGGTCATCGTGGCTCGCGGGCTTTGTGTGTCTGGTGAAGAGGGCGGTATCATTAATTTATGAGACGTAAGTTTATCTTTGCCAGCGAAGATAAATACATAAATAAAAATGAATAAATACGGTAGCAACAGGAAAGAAACACAAAGAAAGAGAAGTGTGTATGCTGGGGGTCGTGAAGAATGAGAGAAAAAAGTCGGACGAAAGATAGCAGGTAGGTTTCCATCATAAGCAGTTATACAGGAATGGCGAACCAAAAAAAAAAGAAAGAAAGAAAAAGAAAAAAAAGATAGTCATACTTTTGTTTTCCCTCGCGCTTTGTATTGACTCAATGACAACACATCCACATGTGTTGTTGTTTTTGTTTTTTTTTGCTTTTGTCTTTCTTTGCCTGACACAGCGTAAAAAAAAAGGACAATTCCACTGTGAGCCAAACGACAACAGCTCATCTAATCAAGCAATGATCCATGCTAAACACAAACACACACGTCCGCAAAGAAAAGAAAAAAATAAGAAATTTTCTCATGCCATCTCTCATTTCTTTTCTTTTTTTCTTTTGTATGGCTTTCTTTTGATTAGACTAATGCGGCAAAAAAGCGTAGAATTCTCAACAAAAGGTCAGTTGAGGGAGAGTAAACAAATGAAGTATAGAACCATGTCTTTTTCTCTCTCTGAGTGGAGGGATGGACACGATAATGTCGCTGAAGTAACACGACGTATGGAGAAACTTTTTATTTTCTTCATGGCGCTATTTGGGATAGTATTTGCACTCTCTGTATTATTATTCCTGAGCACGGCAACGGAAATGGAAAAGAAATACCACCAAACGAGATTTAACTCAGCCCCAGGAAAATATTGGTTTAGTTACCAACAAATGAGCTTTAATCCTGTGGGTACCGAGAAAAAAGAAAAGGAAATTTTAAGGCCTTATGCATTTTACTCCATCGAGTGTATACCGGAAGCAGATGTCCTTGATAAGGAAAGAGGAAAAGACGGAGTACAAAAAATAGACACAATCATATTTTTCATACATGGCAACGCAGGATCTTTCAAAGAAGGTTCTCAATTGGGATGTGCTGTACTTCGAGAAAAAAATATAAATGGAATTGTGTATGCATTTGACTTTCTCCAAGAAGCGAATATCCATCGTGGCAAACTTCTTCAACAGCAAGTAAATTTTGTTACGAATACATTAGGGTCATTTGCCTTGATGCATGCAGATACGCGGCAGCGTTTACAAAGAAAACGATTGCAAGAGAAAGATGATGGAAAAGAGACATATGGTCAAGAAGAAAAGGAGGGCAAAATTAATATTTGGATTGTTGGGCATTCTATGGGTGGTGTAATTGCACGCTTGGCTCTGGAAGTAATGCAAGCTTCGCCCAGCACTTCTGGTTTTGTGGACGGCGTTGTCACCCTCAACACACCACATCGTTATCCTCCATTATTTATGGACAATGCCATGCTTAAACTCTATAAATATCTGTGGGAGCCCACAGAGGATACTACCACCACTAATGATAATAATGATGATCGTAGTAACGTGTCAAAGCGGCGTAAAAAGCTCCCCGTACCTTTCTTTTCTTTGACCTCGGGAACGTTGGATCTTCAAGTCGAGGGGAAACTGACATATCTTACAGGAGAAGCAGATGATGTGTATAAACCCATTATGTTTAATACTGAAGATCCAAAGGTGTGTGGGAAAACATTATCCCATGCAGATATTGTGCGCGATTTTTGTGTTGTTGATTTTGTTGCTGGTATCATTGCAAACAAAGCTCCCAAATTTCAGCCACAGACTGCGGGTGTGATTACAAATTCTTCACAGAATTCTCTATTTGTGGATAATTCTCTGTCTTTATGGTGGGCAAAAGTAGCTTTAAAGTATCACACACTTCTTGTTGGGATAGTGTCATTTTACACGGCTTTTCTGCTTGCCACAATCCACCCCGTTGTTTTATATCTTCTTAGAAGTAATGTTTTTATTCCACACCGTAATTGGTGTCGTCTCCTGCGGATTTACAAAGTGACGATATTGCTACGGATGCCCATCGTTGCTGTGATGATGCTTACTCTTTTCATAAGTGCTGCAGGTCGATTACTTTTTATGCATCTCCCATGTTGTTCTGTGTTTCACGGTGAAACATGTGAAATGCCGTGGATTGCAGATGAGCTTGTATGCAATCGTGAAACAAAATGGAGTGAATTGCCCTTGTTTTTTATTGCGTGGTTGGGTCCTGCTGTGCTGGGAATGTGGGGAGGATTGATTATATATTACACCCTTCGTTTCATATTACAAGTAAGCGCATCTTTGTGTGCAACAATAAAGCCTGTTGCCCCTCATCGTAACTCTTTTTTGTCGTCCTCACGATCATGGCGAAATATGTTACTTTGGGTTTTACTTTTATTGTATTTCGCTATCGTTACATTATCTGCTTTATGTTTGGAGTTATACCAACGCACTTTGGTGTGGCTAGGACTGATATTTCTTGTGATGCCATTACGTATTCTGGTAGAGAACTCTATGGGCGTTGTGAGTAATGGTCACTTTTCTATAGGGTCGAGTGGTACTAATTCTCTCATGGTGTTGGCTATGTATGCCTTGACCTATTTCATTCTTTTGGAGCCTTTCTTTACATGGAGAAATAAATTGGTATCAAATGCAGATGACGGAAATGACATGGTGGATGAATCCGCATTTCTGCCAGAGGTTTTACTTCATGTATTGTTTTTCGCATACTTTATGTGGCCAACTCGTCGCTTTATAAATCCCCGAAAACGTTGGGAATCTCATCCCTGGTGTACATTTGATTCTTCTGTCTTATTTGTACGCGTGGGTGTTTTCGGTGCCTTCTTCCTTCTTTGCTTTTCGCTGCTTCTCATGAATGGCCTTCCAGTGGAGTCATTCCGCATCTTGTGGGTACTGTTGTGGGGATTCCCGGCCTTTTTGTTTATTGCAACACTGTGTACTGATGAGGCATTGGATATACTGCACGGTTCCCATGCATCATCTGTAGTGATGTGAATATAAAATAAAAACAAAAAGGAAGAAGAACGATTGAAATTATGCAACTTTTTTTTTTTTGGTTGTTTCATTTTTTTTTTTAACTTCCAAAGACTCTGTTATATATATATATATATATATCTTGTTCTCTCTTTCTTTATTTCTAGTGCTGTCATTATATTACCTAACGATGGATTTGTATGTATGCATGTATGTGTATTTGAACTGCTCTCTTTCCATGTCTTTTTTTTCTTTTTTGCATGTGCGTCTCATATATTCAACATTGATCTTTAAAACACAAGAACGCAAAGAAAAAAAGCTCACAAACACAGGGAAAGGAAGGAAAGTTAATAATAATAGAACGAACAGCAAGAGAGAAGAATTCGGAGGAAGGAAAAATAAAATATCATTGCTCTATCAATCGACATATATATAAAGAAATAAATTTAAAAAGAAGGATATTTGGGAGGTAAGGTACTAGTTCTGGGTTGAAGAAGAAGAAAAATAAACAACAAAAATAAGGGATAAAATAAACAAACGCAAGCAAATAATACAAAAGAAGACGAGAGGGGGAAAATAAAGTTACAAATAAGGGAAAGGAAAACACACACACACATATATAGTTCGGCTTACTGTGCTTTTTTAAGGCGTAAGCGGAATTTGTTATTATTATTTTTTCTCTATTGAGACGTTGAATGGCAACTCACCTGCGCGAGCTCATCGCGACACTTGGTGAATTTCTCGGCGAAAATGACTTCAACACGAACATCTCTATGGAGGATGTTGGGGAGGTGAAGGCTCTCTTCAGCGCAAAGACAATTCTAGTAGAGGATGATCCAGAGGCTACCAGCACGGCAAACGCCATTACGGCAACCCGTCGCCGTGATGCATTGCGTCGTGTATGTAATGCAGTGCTTCAGACAAAACAATCCAACCAGCCTGCTGCTAATATCAGTGCTATAAACGACGATGAAGAAGAGAGAGTTGCATGGAAGTTCCTTATTGGAGCCATCAATGCCAAAAGAGATGAGGTTGTTCCTTTTATTGAAGCCGAACTACTGCGTACGGCTGTAGATTATCATTATGCTACTGCACGTCCAGAGCTTTGTGATATGTTCGTCCACTTGAGTGCAAGTGAAATGTTTTTCATTGATGGAGACTCACTTTTTATGGCTGCACTATCACTTCAAAATGTGGATTGGGATCTTATTCAACCATTACACGTCATGTATAATGCGCAGAAACTTTTATATGATATGCAAAGCCGTGGGGCTCGTTTTCATCTTGTCTTCTTTGACAGTCTGCTATGGATGTGGGAATCTGCTCCTGCAAAATTGTTTTTACGTGAAAATATGCGCTTGTCATTGATGGCATTATCTGAAAATGATATGAAAGCTGGTCTTACAGTATGTAACTTCCCAAGTTACCACTCAGAAGCCTTTGAAAAGTATTTAAAACAATGGGAACCAGAGTTTATTCTAATGTCTGATGGAGAACAATTGGGTTCACTAAATTTACTTCAAGCATTTTTCATTGAACCTTCCATGGAAACTGAAGAGGAAAATTTGTACCGCCCAAAGCGAGTCTACCGAAGTATTCTGGAGGATGAAGTTATTGGTAATAAGGCAGCTGTATATTATCGCTGTATGCATCTATGGGCCGCAGCACGGCGGTTAAAGGTGGCTTATTCCTCTCGTATTATTTATAAAGAAAATGCCATGGTGGTTTTTACTGTCCGTGTGGATGGTGTTGGATTTGAACGTGCAGTCACTCTTGAACATGATGTGCAGGCATTAGCTCAGTCTATGGAACATGAAGTGCAAATTCCTTCAATTTCATCTACGTCTCTTGCATTACTGAATGAGGAAGATTTATCTTCGCGAGAAAAAATTGTGTACAGTGCAATACATGCCTACTTAAAGGCGTCTGCTAGAAATGAACAAGAGCAACAGTTGTGTCAAGCGCTTGTCATTACCACATATGTGATGGGATATCTAAATGCAGAATCACGCTGCCAGCGAGTGGGACAAAATACAATCCTTTCAGATTTCTTGAAGGAACTGTCTCCGTTCCTACTTGCCGTTTTGCGTCATGATGGTTGCACAAGGGGAAATGGACAAGAGTTTGACATTATTGATGGACATCTCTTTTCTGCTATTACTCATCAACTACGCACGGCATCGGTCTCTGAGTTGTTTGATGAATATGGTGTTGAGGATATTGAATCTACTTGGACTGTTTTTGATGCCCAAGAGGGTGTAGATATTGTAAACAAGCCACTTTCAAGTTTACCCGTCGTTGTCTTCCCTGATGTGGAGGAACTTCGGCGGTATCCCCTCATCACCCATGAGTTGGTAGAGCGGCTTTCAAAATCGTTTGGTGTTACTACACATTCTGCAAACGAGCCCTACCCCGCTGGTTTTGGTGCCGCAAATGAACTTGAAGGGTGGGACATTACAACCCCATTTGACCGACTCAATGATGTGACAGATGCTGAAGGTGAAGCCATTGCCAAGAGTGGAATGACGGAAAAGGAGGCAAAGAATTTACAGGAATATAATACTAAATTTGTGCGTAATGCCTTTCAACAGGCACAGTCCATGGGAATAAGTGGCTTTGCAGCGCATGAACTTGCCATGGTGTGCTCTGACAATGACTCCGACGATGAGTGGGGCGCTAAAGGGAATGGTGGTAGTGGAGGGGGTAAAAGTGCAGCAGCAGCAAAAAAGAAGGCAAATAAAGAACACGCAGGACAACGAAACAAGAAGGCACGCAGTAAGGAGGATGAAATCCGAGATCGTAGTAATGTTATTACTGCTATAAATACAGTAACAGAATGGTCTAAGCAAATGGATCAACTTTTGCGTAGTGTAGATCTATCTCATGGGCGCACTACTAATAAAGATCGTGATGAGTCTATTGCCACAATTACAGCAGCTCTCGCACGACTTTCTCAGGCGAATTTTGGTAAAAACTTTGACCCTGGTTATACATTTGAAGATTCTGTAAATGATGTAATTTCTCTCAAACTAGAAATGTGGCGTCTACTTGTTTCTTCCAGTCAACTACGAGAGGTGGAATTTGCCTTTGCCATTGAGGATCCCGCACTCAAAGATAATAAAACTTCAGCAGCAAAAAAGAAAGATAATAAAATTGATTCCAACATGTTACATGGATTTAATGTTATTAATCAACTGGTTGAACGAGAAATTGGGAAGGGGACGGCACAATGGGGACAACTTGAGCCTTTGCGAAAAGCAAAGCCGGATATAACAGCTGTTCAGGCGACATCATATTTGCGTTGGGTCTATCTCTCCTTTGTGGAAATGCATATTCAAATGAAATTAAAATGCCGTGTTGTAAAACTTCATCTTGAAAACTGGAGAGCTGAACGGGAACGTGCACGTTTGGCTCAGCAACCACCAAATATTTCTCTTGGAATTCCACTTTTCCTTTATTGCCATCACTCTGTGTTGGCTGTAATTCGTGATGAAGGACTACGTATATCTCCAGAGGATTTGGATATCGTGCGCTCCGCTCTTATGCATTTTGATCTCACAGATGCCTACTATAAGAAACTGGACCAAGCCATTGCACGGTGGCAAAATAAAACATTGGGAAGCTTACCACAAACTCTCATTCCACGTGATAAACAACTTTTCGAGACTCCTGAAATGCTTCAATTAATTCATATGGGTCATTTATTAGAGCGTCCTTTTGTTCGAAAACATGATTATCGTGTTGCCTTTAATCCTGATACTTGGCAGCGTGAACTTCTTGATATTGTAGATAATCGTGGCAGCGCCGTCGTGTGTGCTCCAACGTCTGCTGGTAAAACATTTATTTCATACTATTGTATGTATAGCGCTTTACGTCGTACGAATAAAAGAGTTGTTGTCTATCTTGCCCCAGCTCGTGCACTTATTAATCAGGCTGTAGCAGATGTGTGTGCACGCTATGGATCTAAAAAATATAAAAATCCCGGTCGACATATTTATGGTGTTCTTGGTGGTGCGGATTATCATCAATTTCACGATAGTTGTCAAGTACTACTTACAGTACCTGAGGCATTTGAAACGATGCTTTTATCACCAAAATATACAGAATGGGTGGAGCTTATTGACTATGTCATTCTTGATGAAATTCACTCCATGGAAAGTAATGGAAATGGTGATGTGTGGGAACGTATTTTGGCTCTCCTTCCATGTCCTTTTGTTGCACTCTCTGCGACTTTGGGTGAGACACAGCAATTGTGTGATTGGTTGAATCGTGTTCAAGGGCGTTTGAAGGAACAGACAGAAGAGACATCCAGAAAGACGCGCGATTTTAATGTTCATGTTTTACCTTCTGAGGGGAAAAGTATTCAACGATGGAATGACATCAAAAAATATATTTATATCCCACCACCTAATGCTGAAGTAAAACATAAGAAGATAAAATCAGAATATGTTAATCAGTATATTCGTGATCTTCATCCATTGTCTATTTTAACTACAGATCAACTTCAACGTGGTTTCCCGCCAGATATTTCTCTTGTGCCAAGTGAAGTGGTTTCATTGTTTGAAAAAATGTCAGACTCCTTTAATGTAATCATATGGTCAAAGTGGTCCTCTTTGCCTTTGGTGCAAACGCTGAAGGCACAACTTGCGAGACTTGAGCCAGGTAAATATTTTGAATCCGAAACATACATCACACAAGAACGTGCACGACAGTATGAAGCGGATGTAAAGAATGCCTTCGCATATTGGGTCTTTTTAGGTCATGAGAGTTGTGAAGAATTGGATGACCTCACAGATGAAGAATTGGATGAGTTTAATGCAACCATGAGTAATGTCACAGAGGGGATTTTGAAAAATTTTGCTCAGAAATTAAATGAGGATGAGGCAATACTTGAGCGTTGTGCGGCACAGGCAATGGAAAAGGCGAAGTCTGCTATGCTCTTAAAAGGGGAAAAGGAACAAGAATCTTCTGAGAAAGAGAAGGACGAAACTGATCTTGAAAATGATGCATCCACGTCTACTGCGTTTCCTGGTTCACGACAGTTTATACGAGAGCATATGTTAAATGTCTTACGTGAACTTATTGCACGGGATATGGGCCCAACTATTGTCTTCAGTTTTGAATCGGAGGATTGTGGAGATCTTGTCAAATATGTTGTGGAAGAACTGGAAGAAGCTGAGATGCGCTACCGTAAAACAGAAGAGTTTGCAGTTTACAAGGCACGTATCGAGCGGGCTGCCGCAGCCCAAGAGGCACGACGGAAACAACGCGAGTCAACCCTCAAACAGAAACGGTTAACAACGGGAGAAGATGGTAAAATGGAAAAGGCGGATCGTGATATGAGTGATGGGGAGGAAGGTAATGACGAAATTAATGTTGTTCCCGATGTATTGCCAAAGTTCACATTTATTGGTGATAAATGTGCTGTGGAGCCCAATGTTGTTCTTTCTCTCTTAGATGATTGCGAGAAGGAGGGCGAGGATCTTCTCGTTCGTGCATTGAAACGAGGTATTGGGATGCATCATGCGGGGGTTAAAGGAAAACTCCGAGCGCATGTAGAACGTCTTTTCCGAGGACGCCATTGTGGTGTTGTGTTTTCCACTGAAACGTTGGCGTTGGGTATTCATAGCCCGTGTCGTTCTGTTGTTTTGGCAGGAGATCATATTCTTCTTAATCCTACACAGTTCCGTCAAATGATGGGTCGTGCAGGGCGTCGAGGTCTTGATTATTTGGGTCATTTAATATTTCTTGGGATTACTATGCGACGAATTAAGAGACTCATGACGAGTAGTATGACAGTTATTAAGGGAAATGTTCAGATGGATCCGATGTCACAACTTCGTCTTCTTCAACTTTATGATTTTAATACACTTCGTCATTTAAAAAATGAGGCGGGATGGAAAAAATATGTCTTGACCTTGGCTGAACGTTTATTTGTAAATCCCCTTTTTTTCCAAGGACGTAATTCTGTTGAAGGGGGTAATATGGAGGGCTTTACAGTGGAATCTTTACAAATGTTATTGTATATATTCCAGCGGGATGGATTACACTTCAGTGAGCATACATCTTCACTTGGTTCATTGCTACAAGACGCAATGTATGTGTTTAGAGAAGCTCATGTGGGCAATGAAGGTTTTGCTTTTATTCGTATGCTTACTTCTGGTGTATTTGAAAGAGCACACTATCCAGCGGCACTGGATAAGAAGCTAAACAGTGGTGTGTTGGATGAACCTGTGGCTGAACTTCTTGGATATATTTTATCTACACATCATACATGTGGTGTTCCCCTTGAAATACATCGCTCTGTTCTTCTTGATCCTGCGGTAAGCACCCTATGGGAGGGTAAAACAGGTTCTACACAACACCGAGGTGTATTGGCCCCTATTGATGTGTGTTCTCCTACTACACCTGCACTGGATAATACAGAATTTTTTGCATTCTTATCTTCCTTTTATAATTATTTGGCGTCCCAGTTAACACCAGTGTCCAGTGTTTCCCTGCGTCTTCCCTACATGAAAGATGCTAACAAAAAATACCGTGTGTTTGCATCAGGAAATACGGCGTTTCCACTCCAAGACAAACTCAAAGAATCATGTGTTCCTTGTAAAGCCCGCTCCCCTTTTGTTGCTATAAGTGGCTGTGGCGACCGGTTTACTTCTGTTGATGATGTAACCTTTACTCTGCGTGATGGTCTTTACTGTGATCGCCGTCTGCTTCCCATCCTCGATGTGGTGGATGGCTGGCGGCATGACGGGGCACAAATTCTCATAAATGGATGCCTGTTGGACTTTCTCCGGGCAAAGGCGCAAATTGACACCAACCGCAAGAACTACCGCTTCACCATGCTGGAGGAGCTCAACGGCCTCTCGCAGTCCCTCTCCTACGCCGTTCTGCACCGCGCGGAGAAGATCCTCTCCAACCTGGCGGGGCTCGTGCGGCGACCCAAACTCCCGCGCGCGTCGGTGCTGACGGCCATCATGCCGGACGAGTCGGAGAAGGGAGCCTTCATGGCCGGCGCCCCCCGCATACTTGAGATCGCAGAGCGCCTTAACTCCTTCCAACCACAGATCCAGAAACGACTCGCAGAGGAGCTGCTCACGGCCAAATGGGCAAAGGCGATCAGCGAGCGGGCCGCACGGCGGAACGATGATTAAAAAAACAACCCACGAACCTAATAATAATAATAATAATAATAATAATAATAATAATAATAGTTAAATTGAAGAGGAAGTGAAAATAAAAATAAAAATAAAATAAATTATGAAAACGATGAAGTAAGGAAATTGGTTCCTGGGAAGAGAGACGAAGGAATTGCAATGCAGTAGAATTTTGGATCTGAGAAATAAAATGGAGTAATCCTTTGTGATGGTGGAGGGCATCCCTATATTTGTTTTTCTCTTTTCTTCATGCGATTCTCTACCTTTGCGCGTATGTGTGAGGAAGATGAGAGCATGAAAAAAAAAGGAAAACTGGCAATTACGACGTCTGGGGAGATTCTCTCGAACTCCAATACCACGAGAGAGAGAGAGAGAGAGGTGTTGCGTTGTACTCAGGTAGAGTGAAGAGGCGAACGGGCGTGAGAAAATGCCATTGCAATGGTATTATGGTGATTATTATTATTACTACTAATAAGTTGGGAAACGATAATTGATAAAAACCTATTATGCCTTTGATGTGTGTGTGCCTGTGTTGTTCTTTGTTCAAAAAAAGAAAAGGAATTAATTTTGATACTGCTTATTATCACGTCTTATGGGGTTTTCTTTCTCCATGTCTATTGGGAAAAAATAAAAAAAATAGAAATAAATAAAAAATAAATGACTCTAGTCATGAATTTGCGAGACGAATGTCGCAACTTGATATGTACATAGCTCGTGGTTAAAAGTGTAGTTCTTTCTTTCCCCTTTTTTCTTTCTTCTCTTATCTTTGAAAGTTTTTTAGTTCGCTATGAATGGAAGATGCGCCGTGATGCCGCACTTTCCTCTCCAGAAGGGAATGCCATGGCACCCATTTTGTCTGAACAGAGGTGACGGCAGGACCCCCAAATATTTCAAACCGTTTTGACGGACACAGAGAACAGTCAATGACTGGAAAGGGGCTTCCAAACCCACTCCGGGCGAATGCGGCATCACTTGCCAATTCGAACGTCCGACGACATCCCATATATTGTCCGTATCGTAAAGCTCACGCAAACGCCCGTCGGGCACCATATTCGAAAGATCCAAAACGGCACTAAGGAGCGGGTTGAGATTCGACGTCACGTCCACCGGTTCATCCTCTTCCTCTTCTCCAGCCCTTTTCGGCCTGCGAGTAACTGTTGTGCTCTCCTCCTCGCCCGCTTTCCCCCTCGAGCGGGTGCCATGCCCTCCCCCATTCCCCATTGATAAGGGTGCCGGCCCCAAAGCCGGGGGGTTCCGCGCGATCCCTTCCATCGCCCCGAAGTGTCGCGTTTCGTTCCCCGCCGGCGCCGCCACAGCAGCAGCAGCGGCAGCATCGGTCGTCGGCGCTTCGCCGTTCGCGGGGGCGCGCTGGTGACCCGGCGGCGGGTGTTCCAGCCAGCCCGCGCCCAAAACCGGGGAACCGCTCGGGGCAGCGGGGGCGCCGCCATTATCATTACTGTTTGCCGCGCCGTTTTGTTTTCCTTTCTCGGCAAACAACGCCGCGCGACGCTTCCGCAGTGCCTCGGAGCCCGCCTCGCTACTCGTCACGAAACCCCCTCTCAGCACGGAGGCGGCGGAAGCACTCCTGCAGCGCGATTCTGTGTCCTTCCCGCCTCCGCCCCCCAGCGCCTTGCCACCCAAACCGCCGCTGCTCGAGAGCCGAACGGTGCAGGGCGTGGGGGCGGTGCCCTGGGCCTCCTCCACGGCTCGGGCCGCTTCGGGCGTAATGGCGTTGCCGCCCGCGTCCAGCAGCACTAGCGGCGGGGCGCAGCGCGACGCCAGCAGCGACAGGTGCGCCGCCGATCGGTCCGTGAGGGCGTTGTCGTTCAGAAAGAGCGACCAGCGACGCACGCCGTGTCCCCGTTGCGCCTGCGGGGCGCCGAGCTTCGGCAGGGCCTCCGCCACCGCGATCGCCTCCCCGTCGCCAAGGCCCATCCCGCCCAGCGCAAAGAGCGCAGAAGCCGCCGCACCGCCGGCGTTGTCGACACGCACGCGCAGCATGATGGCCTGGGCGCGCTCGGCGGCCCGCGGCACCCCCTGCCGACGAAGCTCCGCAAACAGCAGCTCCCCAAGTGCCGTGTGAAAGGCCGCCGGGGCCTCCGGGTTCATTCCGTCCGTTCCTGTGCGCGCGGGCGGGTTTGAAACGGGAGGAGGGTTGAGAAGGTGTTGGTTCATGAGTTTGTTGGCTGGCCAGTTCCCCACCGCAACGTTGCAAACCAAGAGTCCGCCCTTTCACCTATAATTTAAAAGCGAAGAAAAGAAAAAGAAAAAGAAAAAGAAAAGTGGTCCAAGCATGCAAAAAAAAAATATATAATAATAATAATAATAAAATAAAAAAATAAAAAAATAACAATAGACAGCAACAACAAGAATGGCGATTCAAGAATCGTAAAGGCAAACTAAATGAATGCACATGCTCACACAGATACACGCCCCACAAAACAAACGCGAATGCCAGTCGAAGTATGTTAAGACTATTTATTTTCTTTCCCCTCGCATTCACGCATTATATCAAAACCATGTGAAGAATAAAACAGAAATTCCAACCCCCATAAGCACTTTCATGCGACAAGTTTCCCTTCAACGAGAAGGGCGTAGAGTTGTGAATGTGTGTGCTCGCCTGCTTGTTGAATAGTTTCCTTTGTAGTTTGCAATAAAAGTCGGCGTCGCATGAGTGCGCTTCGTTTTTCGTACAGAATGTCAAAAAGCAAAGCAACTGCAGGATGATTTCCCAATCCCAGCTTCACCATGCTTTGAGCCAGTTGAACGACAACCATGAGGTCCATCTGCCAGCCGCCTGAACTTCTCCCATCTTCAGCCCGTTCTGATTCTAGAACTTCCATTAAGGCATCACCGCACTGCTTTACGAGTGAAGTGTGCTGAGAAGGGTCAAACCACAGACACGCTGACAAGAGAACATTAATATCGTTAGCCTCCAGCAACTTTATGCCATCCAGAGATTTTTCATTCGACTCCAAATGCTTTTCGGCACATTCTAAAAGAAGTGTAGTGGGCTTATTCAGTGTTTTAACATCTAGGTGGGAAAATAATTTAAGTATACTGATGCAGTGGTGCAACTGAAAGTGAAGATCCTTTCCTTCTGAAAAGATTATTGTGCGCTCAATAAACGTTCTAATAATATCCTGTTCCAAGTCAACGTGTGCAACAGTGAAAGCCTCTGCAAGAATGGCTAACACCTCACCATCGCAATTGCTACTGATTTCCTTAAAACGTTTTGAAACCGCCGCAAACAAAATTTGGGAGCGTACACCACATTTTACGAATAACCGTGTTAGCTCTGCAAATGCCTTTGGGGACGTCTGTGGGAAAAGAGCACTTGCAGCATGATCTGTCATGCATCTCAATATATTGTACTCTGTGGAGCTCCTTCTAATGATCAGTTCAAGAATTGCCATCATTGTAGACAAAGAAATAGCAGTGTAGTGGGAAGCCATATTTTGAAGAAGAAGATCGCTTGTAGGATCATTCGGAAAGGCCTCGGCAAGACATTCAAGTACAACCACGGCGGTACTTGCCACAGAAGGGAGTGACGCAGGATCACTTTGCAATAAGTGTCGAACAAGACCAATAAAGACGGGCTGCGCGGCAGCAATGCAGGCTGTCTGAACGCTTTTATCCCACGTAGCATTCACTCCACACTGCACAAGACGTACTGCAAGGGGCAGAGAAAATTTTAGTTTCACATCTGTGACACGTGCTAATAAAACACCAAATAAGTATTGATGGCTAACCTGCGCTGCCGCATAGCTTTCTAGGCATTCAACAACCTCCTTACATCCCAAAAGTGGTCGGAGCTGAATTGTACGCAGGATATAAGCCTTCACGACACGATCTTTTAAATCACCATAAAGATCCTTCTCCAACTGTGAAAATCCCTGCAAGACAAACGGTAGGTCGGAAGCTGAACACTGCTGACGAACACGCAAAACGACTTCAGCAAGAGATATCGGGAGATCTTGTACAAATTTTGAATCCTCTAAGGGAAGTGTTCCACGCATTTGTTGTAGTCTCGTAGAAATGCGTACAATAATACCAATCTCACCAGGTGTTAAACTATGATGATGATGATGGTCAGAAGAAATAATACGCCTCAAAATAGATACATACGCAAGCTGAACTGTATTTCCTAGCTCGCATAATATTTGCAAAGCCAATATTCTCTCCGGTATAGATAATGATGAATTTTCTAATTCTGCCACTTCTGTGAGACGATTTCGCAGTTCAGTAACACAATCACTATCGGATGGAACATGGAATGTGACAAAAGAACATAGTACAGCCGATACTTCAGATGGGAGCAGTAAGGGTCCTAATGCCTGAACCAGTTCAAGATATCGTGCTGTCAATTTATCCTGTCGTAGTTGGCAAATTGCGGCAGCAGAGATGAGTAAACGGGCAGCTGATTTACTAGAACACCTTTTTTGATGAATTGTACAAGACGATTGAGAATGTTTTGGTGCTGCAACCGCAACAGCCTTCGCAAGTTGATCTAACAGTTGAGGAGAAAGATGATGAATTGTATGAGGTACACACATCACCACGGTGATCTCACTCAACGCGTGCAGATCCAGAGTTTCATTACATTGAACACTTCCATCATTCTGTTGCTGTAAAACACGTGTAAGGGTGGGATCGAGTACGTCTGTACGAAAGGCCCGTAACTCAGCGGGTTCCGCTTCCACAGAATATTCCGACACAAGTCGAAAAAGAAGGCTCACAATAGAAAGTACCTGATAACGTTCTTGGGTCACCGCAGCGCTATTACTCCCCCCACGACGAATATTTGCATCAATTGGTTTTAAGTGGGCCGCCACAATGTCATTAAGAAAAATACTGCAATACCGCAACCCAGGTGATGCAGGGTGACGTGTGAGACCAAATTCTCGCTCTTTAGCTGCCACATGCGAGACAAGAATATTCATTCGCATAACTGTCTCGGAAAGGGATGTAAGTTTAGCATCGATCAAATCACTAGATGTTCTTACACTCTTTAGGATCAAATTATGTAAGCCAACAAGTTGTTTGGCTGTGGTTGCATCCATACCACAAACAGCGACATAGACTGTGAAATGTGAAATTTCCTGCAATAAATGGGCTGCTTCTTTTTCTTCTGCATCCTGCATGGCGCTACTTCTTCGTGTTTTGGATAATTGTCTTTGCACTGCTTCTACAACACGGGGAACAAAAAGTGCTGTAACTTCCGACAAAGAGCGTTCCACCTCCAAGGAAGTACTTTCATTTGTTGGTCTTGTTCGAGACTGTTGATATTTTCCAGCAATGTGAAATCGCTCAACAAACCCGTCAATTAGGCGCGAGAAGCCATCCACGAGGTAATTATAAGATCCCTCCCACTCGAGTAATGTAAGTAACCGGACAAGTTGTGCACTCAATTTTTTCTCCTCCCCACGCACGAGAAGCTCCACCGTCGTTCCAAGAGCCAAATGAAATATCATCCCAATGGACGCCCCACTACCATTCCTTTCTTGTCCTCCTCTCTTCTTATTCTTGCTATTCTTATTATGCAGATTCTCCGTAGTATCTTCATAAGGCAAGTGCTCTAACAAATCGCCAAGAGGTTTCAGACCTTCAACGAAATCCATGCTGCCTGTGTTCCCTGCACGGTTCTCTGCCCTCATATGTGCCTCAATAAGCGTTTTACTTTCACTCGTAAGCAACGTGGACAGTCGTGGGGGCAGCGGAGAAAGGGCAAACGACCGGGAGAAAAAAGCGGCAGCGCGCAGCAGTTCTAGTGCCTCCAATGCATCATGTCCCACACAGAGACCACTACTCAACACCGCTTCGGGGTCAAACCCCACAGAAAAGAGTGCATAGGCAATGCTTGCACGTCTTGATTGAGGAAGTATTTTTCCCGAATCATCACTTTCGTCTCTTCCCTCAACACCGTCACTATCAAGAGAAACATCACATTTACGCGTTACGTGTGATCCTTTCAATTCCCTCACGTGCTGAATCATTCGGCTGACACTGTCATCATCTGCGCATTCACAAAAAAGCGCTGCACCTGTAAAAATGGCGGATTGGATAGCATCAATAAGGTCTTTTGAAGGTAGCGCCCTAACACGTTGAACTATTTCCGAAGTACAAAGAATCTCTGTAAATATACCCGGTTGTGTACTTACAGCGCCGCAGAGTTTTAAAAAACAATCCACCACTGCGCGTTTCATACGTTCCCGTAAACGAGGAGAAAGTACTGTATCCACCATCGATAAAAAGCGCAGCGCATCCAATAAATCAATACCATGTGCCTTTATATGTTTCACATCAACTTTTAAAGATTCCTCAGATGAAATGCGATTCAAGTACACATCTATAACACTCTGTATTCGAGGAACACTCTTTTTCCATGTTTCCAAATGTGTAGAGAATAGTTCCACTTCATCTGACATGGTAAAAATAAGAACAACCAGAGACAGATTCACAACACCTTCAGTTAATGTTCGGAGTTCCCGATCATTTGTTTCTTGTGCAATATGATCATTGACGGAAACAGCAACTTCAGTTAATAACATCCGTGTTGTATCATCTAACCATTTCTTGTGTTCAGAGGAGTTCTTCTTTTGCTCTCTCTTTCTTTTCCCATCTGATACAGTTGTCACCCTTACAACAGTGTTGTTGACCTCAAAATAATTTTTTCGCAACTCTAACAAAATCCAAGAAAGTATGGTTTTCACTCCAATCCCATTTTTTACTCCATTTGTTGCGTCACGGGGCTCTTGACACCATAATTTTGTCGCAGCTTGTACAAGAGCTCCCATAACCGCCTCATACAAGGGAGTGTGGCTAAAGGCGCTTGTACGATACACACGCAGGAAAGCTATAAGAGTTGAGAGATGATCCACATTACGTACAATCTCGGTTACATGAAGAATAAGTATATCTTCTTGAGACAGAGATTGCTGTTGGTGAACCTGAAGTATATTGTGCAGTGTTGGGTACTCTTCTGGAAACTTAAAAACACGCGCAAGAAGCGCAGTAAGAGTCGCTGCCCCAAATTGAGTTGTTCCCTCTGTATTGACGGCTGTAGTCGATGAGGAAAATACCGCCACATTCTTCGTGTCACCCGCGGTCTCCTCCTCCTTCATTTCCTCCGGTCGTATGTTTGCACACGCCGTTCCCCACTCGTTAATCAACCGAAGAAGATCAACTGTGAAACTAGGGGGTGGTTTAACAACCTCATTCCTTTCTTCGCCCACCACGTTGTCATGTTTCTTCAGCTCAGTCGTTTTCTTCTTATTACTTCGGCGCGGAGGATTTGCCGCTCGCGTGCCTCCTTGTGCTTTCACAACACCAACAGAAGCAGCAGCAGCAGCAAGAGGAGCGACATCTGCGTCATTCATCTTCACTTCCTTCGTCTTCCGCTGCCGTTGTCTCACCGGGGGATCATCCGCATTCTTTTTCCTCGTTGTCGCCGCCACCGCCGCCGCTCCTGCTGCACGTCTCTTTGGAGCGAAGTGAACTGTTGAGTTGCTGACTAGTCGAGCACTGCTGCCAGCCACAAGCACAGCAGGCGCCACTCTCGAGAGGGCGGACCGGCCAAGCCCGAAAATCATATCACCAGTTTATTTTATTTTATTTTTCTCTCTCAGTGCGAGAGGAACTCTGCACGGGAAACATGGTAATAGCATCATCGCCACCAGCATAGCGAAAGAAAGAGAGAATTCAACAGAGAACGAAAGGAAAAAAAAAGAGAAGAACAAAAAGGTAGTTGTGTCAATGCCAAGCAAAAAAAAAAAAAGAACCACGCAACGCACATCTTATACACGCAATAGTCAAGAAGGGGTGGTGGTGGGGGTTATCAATAATAATGATAATAAATTAAATTAAGAAGTATATAAATCTATACGTAGCGAAACAAACAAACAAAATAAAATAAACAAGAGATAGTAACCCTAGCTCTCACTCTTTTCTTAAGCGCTTCGTATCACACGATATATATCTCCTTTGTGAGTATTTCTTCGCCCCCTTCTTTTTCTTTTAACATAATTTTTCTTTCTCCATTTGACTTCATTCTGGCCTAAGAAATCGCCCGTAACGCAGCACAGAACGCACATCAGGAACAACCAGCATCGCCTCTAGTAAAGGAATAAGTGATAGTAGGACGTCATCCGTCACAACATTCTCTCCTTCCTTTACGACGCTCGGTGGAAAAAACGGCGGAATGATGAGTGCATTCTCTCGATTGGCCAAAACACATTCCTCCACATTATCCACCATAATCATCAACTCTGGTGGTACTTTTAAGATGCGAAGATCCTTCACAAGTACTGCGCCAGACGTACCTCCACCTGTATCAATTGTCTTGGTATACTCATAAGTGCGAGGGCGCGGAGCACACTCTCCCATGTTACCAGTAGCAGTTGCAGTATTATTAGGTGCAGGTGTACGGCTTCGTTGCATTTCATCTGTGGTATTCATTACATTCTGCGAACTCGTGTCAGTCAAACATCCCGCATTTTTCACCGCACCGCTTCGTTCACATGGCGCCGAATATACAGGACGGGAGAGATGTCTACAATGATGACGATAATAGCGCCTTTTAATCAAATGCTTTGGGTCCAGGCGGCGAAGAATAGAATCCGCATATGGTTTTGTAGAAGAAGTAAAAAGAGCAAGATTGTATAGCCTTGCCATAGTTCCTATAAATAAATGCACGTGAGGTCTTTCCCAAACGTGAAAGAGTTCCGCTCCCGAGGTTGTTGGAATCACCTCCGAAAACGTTGGAGGATAACGGCAGGCATTAAATTTCGTTGAAACAAAACACAGTGTTTCATCAAGATCCATAATAAGAACCTTCTGCCGTGTGGCCTGATAGGAAAGTACATGATGAGATGTGATGGAAGCAATAGGCTGCGACGGCATTCTCGATCCCACAGTACGATCAAACTGTACCTGTCTACTGTTCTCACGTCGATACACGACAGAGGGCGCTCCCCCTCGGAAAGAACTACCACTACTAATATTATTATTAGTTCTTCCACTAACAGCATCTGAGGAGGTGGGCAATTGGAGTACCACATCACGCAACGGATGGCGTTGACTACTAGTTGTACTACTGTAATCGTCTGTAGTGATACCAAAATCATCCTTCTGTTTGGCATGTCGTGCGCCAGGGCGACTGGAAGAATGCGGTGGCCATTGTGGTGCTGTATGTCGTGTTGGTAACATTGAAACAGTGGGCTGCTGAATGGGACCAATAATATTACTCACCAGGCGATGTAAGCTTTCCGAGTAACAAAGATGATATTCTGGTGGGACGAGTGGTAAAGTATATATCTTGGGCGTCAAGTCAGAGAGTTCACCTTCATTTCCACGAAGAACACGGCGTCGAACCCACCATTTATTATTCTTAAAAGTAAATGAATCACCTCCACCGCTCCATTTTGGAGCCACATCTCTTTGCTCCACAAACAAAGAGGTTTCTTCCTTGCCACTACTATCTTGCGCTAAGGCATCATCCAAAGAAGGCTCCTGAGACTCTAGAGTCGTGCCACTACTAGATGACATGTGAAAGACGGAAGAATTGGGATTACCTCGGTGTTTACGCAGGGCTAATTCGGCCTTTCCCTTCCTCAGCTTTACGAAAGGATGAGGATACGTCAAATGGCTTCTTCCCGTGAAAAAGCAAAGAAGTACATAGAGGGTCTTCTGTATATTCCTCCATGCCGTGAAGCTGTCCGATACAATCCCGTGAAGGAAACATATAACACAAGTAAACACTATTTTAGCAAGGCATTGAATATACCACATGCTACTACTACTAATACTACGACTGCGACTATTAGTCAAACGTATATATGTCTTCTGCTTATCTTACTCGCAGCGCGAAAAAAAAAAGAAAGAAGAAAAGGGCGGAGAGAGAGAGAGAGAGTGAATGATAGTAACAAAAACTAAGGAATAACAACAACGGAAAAAATGTATATACGGGGGAGGGGAAAATGTAACGGTAAATATATATAATCCATTTTAATAACATGGATCCTTGTGGGGTCATTACAGAGAAAGAAATGCATATTCTCATGCCTTTTAATCGTCCTTTATGGGATATGTCTTTTTCTCATATATGTATATGTATGCATGCATGTTTTGTTTCGGACTCTCTTCTTGGAAAGGAAAAAAATAATTATTATTATTATCACTCTTTTTCTTCTATCCTTTTGCACAAGTACACGCACACACACACACACACACAGAGTGACACTTCTCACCCTCTTTGCCTCTCTCTTTGACTTTTTTTTTTCTTTCTTTTCCGTTAAACAAAACAATATAATTTTAGACAAAGACTCATTCCTCACTCAGCATCAGCGCCGTAACCAGAATCAACAACCTCTAGGGGATCCTCCGCCTGCTTCCGCATGGCCTCCTCTCGTCGCTGCCGTTTTGCCTGGAGCCGCTCCTCCTTCATGCTTCGCTTTCGGCGCACGTTTTCGTCCTGCTCCGCCTTTCGCTTGGTCTTCTCCGTTTTCTTTGTGCGCACCTTCATGGCGTTCTCCGCGACCTCCGCCGGTGTCTTCGTCTCGAACTTGTGGTAGAGCACCTCGCCGCCGGCGAACCCATTCGTCACCTTGACGAGCTGCAGCGTGAGGCGCGGGCCGATCTCCTGCAGCTTGATGCGGCACTGCTCGCGGTGCTGGCGGAAGGGCTGGGCGAGCGGCACCTCCTCCCCCTCGCCGTCGGTGTCGGACCACACGTCCTCGCGGTCGAGGACATCGTCGATGCTCCCGAGCGTTCCAAGCTTCGTCGGGCAGCGGCGCTCGAGGAGCTTCTTCACCGTCTTGCTCACGCCCACGGCCTTGGCGTTGATAAAGTAGTGCCGCACCTCCACCACGTGCTCCACGTGGTCATAGTGAAACAGACACACCCGCTGTATGTCCGAGTTCTTTACCAATTGGATATTTACCGTTGGAAACATTCCTTTAAAGGTGGCCTCCAATAACGGCACTTCAGGGTGCTGTTGGGCGTCGGGGTGCGTGAAGTTATTTAGTACGACAATCGGGGCCACTTCCCACACTGCCTGATTCAGTGACACAGGGCGACGTTGTTTGGCAACAATCTCATGGCGCAGTGTAAAGGAAAGCACACGGAAAGATAATGTTGGGCCGTTGGCAAACCGCATGATGCGCAATGATGTTCCATTTGGGGGTGCGGTAAACAACTGCAGATGTGAAACACTAAAGGTTGAGGAAATGGCCAAAAAGTCTTTAAGAGAACTATTTTTGCCATGAAGATTCCGGCTGCTCCAAGGAAGAAACACGGCACGCCAGTCATGCATGAGGGCGCGGACATTGTTTCCAACGTCACCTCGATAAATAATGATGGACTTCGGGGTTGACTTATCCGCCTCAGTGGTGTCCACTGTCCCAGGCATCGCCTTGGACTTGCCCATTATGTGTAAGTTCCTGTATATATTAATTTATACAGACTACGGCTGCAGGCAGTACCACTGATACTATTATTACCACTACTTACACTGCCCAAGAAGTAATGTTTCTCAAAAAAAAAAGGAGGAGGCGAAAGAGGAATAACAATAATAAGAAGAAAAAAAGAAATGAATCTTACAAAGTTGCATCCTTCAACAGGAAGTAATTACATCTTTTTTGTTACCTTGCCAGACTGTTTGTGTGTGCATGGCCGCATTACTGCCATCAAACCGTACAGAATAGTCCCAACTCTCTTCAACCAAAAAGAAAAAAAAAAGAGAAAACCAAAAAGGGTTAGGGCATGCTGTTTGCACGTCTTTTACAAAAAGACAAAGCATAATAAAACCGAAACAGAGAGGAAACCAAGGCGTAAACAGAGACCGTTAGGACAGCCATCCATATTCCCTAGATATTATATCAGTAAACTTCACTTGAGGAGGTGCAGGCAGTACCTCAACCCGCCTCCCGCGCGAGAAGGTCGGGTGTAGAGTGGGGGGATTATCTAGCAAAATGACACGCTAGCTCATTCGCGCTGCCTCATAGTAGGAATAAAAACAAAAATAAGGGGAAATAAATTTGTCCACGTATCTTAGGCATGTCTATATATATATCAAAAGAGAGGAGGTCGATCATTCTTGTCAGACGATCACTAAACCATAGGGGGAGGAAAATAGATAAAACGATAGAAATTGCCTTGTTCTTGTTTCTTTTTTTTTTTTAAATCATCGCAGCCAATATCCATGGTTGTGGGAAGTACCAGCCATGAGAGCAGAGTACTGACATGAGCACGAGTGGATGGCATCCAGGGCCTCCTCCGTTCCACGTATTTCACCGTTGAATGCCAACTCATTCGGTTTCTTTCCATCTGCCGTCTTGTAATCACGCATCCACCGTACAATGGCGTTCTTCATGTCTCGAGGAACCTTCTCTAGGCTTCCGTACACCTCTCCCCCCGGTCGCAATGCTTCAACAATAATCTTCCAGTCCGTCTCACCCTGATCAATGAGAGCCAGCACACCAAGCACACGCGCAGCACAGACGGAGCCCGTGGGAAGTGGCGCTCCGGAGACATCCACAATGTCTATAGGGTCCCCATCCCCCGTACACTTCGTGACGGAGTCCACCACCGACGGATCCTCCCATGTCTGTGGGGCAAAGCCGTAGTTAAACAAAATGTCACCATATGTGTAGAAACGCAGCGGCTTTCCCTCCTTCTTTTCATAAATGTCCTGCCCCAATGGGTTGAAAGGTTCATTTTTTAGCAACTCAATCTTCGCTCGTGTCCCTTTCGGAACCTCACAGACAAACGTTACAATAGATGGATCCAAAGAGGGGTGCAGTGTGAGATCATGCCAGGCGGAATAAAAACCGGTCGTAGGTGTTTCTCCGTTCGACCCGGAGACCGCAGTGGTAGTGGGAGTGGAAGAAGAACCAGAAGGGCTTCCGCTGGTAAAGAACATACGCCATGCATGAGTCTTTGGCTCCCCAACCTCATAGCACCTCCATTTGGGCAGCATCACGTCAGCCGCGGTAGCACACCGTGCAACTAGTGTTGGGCCACGCATCATGTTTTTCGTGCCTTTTTTTTGGCGTTTTCGCCGTCCCTCCTGCAGTCAACGACCCAAAAAAACTGACGGAGCACTGGAGAAGGCGGAAGCACAGAAACACACAAAGAGAGAGAAGGGGAAAGAAGAGATGAATCCTATAAAATGGCATTCTTCAGCAAGGACTATCGCATCTTTTTCGTTCGCTCGTCGAACCATTTGACGGCAAAACCACTATCAAACCATAGGGGGAGGAAAATAGATAAAACGATAGAAATTGCCTTGTTCTTGTTTCTTTTTTTTTTTAAATCATCGCAGCCAATATCCATGGTTGTGGGAAGTACCAGCCATGAGAGCAGAGTACTGACATGAGCACGAGTGGATGGCATCCAGGGCCTCCTCCGTTCCACGTATTTCACCGTTGAATGCCAACTCATTCGGTTTCTTTCCATCTGCCGTCTTGTAATCACGCATCCACCGTACAATGGCGTTCTTCATGTCTCGAGGAACCTTCTCTAGGCTTCCGTACACCTCTCCCCCCGGTCGCAATGCTTCAACAATAATCTTCCAGTCCGTCTCACCCTGATCAATGAGAGCCAGCACACCAAGCACACGCGCAGCACAGACGGAGCCCGTGGGAAGTGGCGCTCCGGAGACATCCACAATGTCTATAGGGTCCCCATCCCCCGTACACTTCGTGACGGAGTCCACCACCGACGGATCCTCCCATGTCTGTGGGGCAAAGCCGTAGTTAAACAAAATGTCACCATATGTGTAGAAACGCAGCGGCTTTCCCTCCTTCTTTTCATAAATGTCCTGCCCCAATGGGTTGAAAGGTTCATTTTTTAGCAACTCAATCTTCGCTCGTGTCCCTTTCGGAACCTCACAGACAAACGTTACAATAGATGGATCCAAAGAGGGGTGCAGTGTGAGATCATGCCAGGCGGAATAAAAACCGGTCGTAGGTGTTTCTCCGTTCGACCCGGAGACCGCAGTGGTAGTGGGAGTGGAAGAAGAACCAGAAGGGCTTCCGCTGGTAAAGAACATACGCCATGCATGAGTCTTTGGCTCCCCAACCTCATAGCACCTCCATTTGGGCAGCATCACGTCAGCCGCGGTAGCACACCGTGCAACTAGTGTTGGGCCACGCATCATGTTTTTCGTGCCTTTTTTTTGGCGTTTTCGCCGTCCCTCCTGCAGTCAACGACCCAAAAAAACTTACGGAGCACTGGAGAAGGCGGAAGCACAGAAACACACAAAGAGAGAGAAAGGGAAAGAAAGAAAATAACAATATTGATGATTTTCAATAGCAGTAAGGATGGAATCCAGCGCAAACACATACAGACAAAAAACTCAGAGGTAGAGAAAGTTATTAACATAATCTCCCATTCACGCTAAAATACTATATATACACACGTATATGTAATGGCTTGTGTTTTTTTTTTCCACTTCTTCGCTCATTTTCTCTTTCACTGTACAAAAAGGACGAGATATTTATCTTCCGGTTGAGAGCAAGCCACTGAAACAGTGCCGCACCGCCTGGCCCATAGCCCGAAAAACAGGCCAAAGAATAAACCATACATACGACCAAACAATTCCAACAACACGACGTGCAAACGGAACGTAACTCAATGCATACCACAACAGACAACACACTTGGGCGACGGCAAAGAGGATGGAAAAATAGCTTGAGTTCCAGTGTAAAGCGGCCGTTAGCGTCAGCACGATGGATATAAGATAAAGGATAGCTGCCTCCATACGTTTGGAGTCAAAGATGGAACGAAACTGCTGCTTGAGCCCTACTAGAAAAGTTGTAGACGCCAGACAAAAAATGTTTCCAGTTGTAATAAAAAACGCAAACTTCTTTGGAAAAATGGCGATAGCGGGGGCAAAAAATATCGCAATCTGGATGAAGCACAACCCCATGCCAAGTGTAATAAAAAATCCTACAAGGCGCTGTTGGTATGTAAGGGAAGACATTTCTTGAAGATCTCCCAGCATTCCCACTTCTTCAGGCATGTTCACGACCTCCATTTCATCGGGAGGCTCATCCGTCAGAAGATTTCGCGTCTGGTGCTTGATATTATCCCAGTAGCGCCCCGCACCACCAAACACGCTACTAATACCATCCTGGGCCTGGTTCAACAGACCCGCTACGCCCACGAGCCCGCTCAGTGGGGGACTTCCGGCCGACACTTTGCGACGTGAAATTGTGAACCTAACTTTACAAATAAACTGTAGGAATTATATATATCCAGGTAGCACAGGAACCCCCCCCAAAAAAAAAAGCATTTACATGTGTGAAGTAAGAGAAGCGAATACACAGTAGCGTTATTATGAAATAAGGCCAAAAAATGGTATATAATGAAAGACTTAAATTCACCTGCAGAAAAGGAAAAAAAAAGAAACGGAAATGATAACTGTACTGCGATCTCTTCACATTTTCTCTGAAAATATAAATGCTTCCTTTTTTTACTCGTCAACGCTTCCCTCCGCCTCCCCTCCTACATAAATATGAAGCTCTTCATTGTTCCGTTGCTCTTCCACTTCCCTCCACACCCGTGGGGCACCCACCAAGATGCATCTATTTCTCTGGTAGCAACAAAAGCCACATCATCCTTACCCACCTGTAGGGATGTAGATGTCGTTATCGCTAAATGCTCCGTTTGAGAGGCATTTGACGACGACAACGTTTGTATCACCCTTCGTGATGACAGCGTTTTCTGCACAGACAAAAGGCGACTCTTTATTTCTGACACCTGTTGAAATAAGGCCGCTACTTCTGAACGACATCGAAAAATCTTAGCGCTGTACAAATCCAACTTTTTGACGTTGAGTCTCGTTAAGGGGATCAAAACATAGACGGATTTCATGTAGGCTATTGCCCCAGTTCTTAATCCCCTGAAAAAGACTTTACTACTCGGCAACAGCAATCCGCAGATTTTTCCCAACATCAACAGTGGGTTGCAGTAAGGCCGTTACGGCGTCTTCCAGACTTTGGGCATTCATGTGTGAGGACTATATATCTCTTCCTGCCCTTCCTCACTCATTGCATCCGTAAGGAAGAACTCTGCGTTGTATACACCCCAGACATGTGGAAAAAAAAACACAAACAAAGAGTGAGAACAAGAAAAAAAACGACATATAAAAAAAATTACCTATAATCCTCCACGTCTCCATCTCTCTCCCTTCCTCTTTGTATTTTATTCTCCCCTTTCACTGGGAAGACAAATTAAAGTGTCCACTGGAGTTCTGCATGAAAGAGAGAATGAAGCAGAAGCAAAGACACATAAGCAGAAGGATATGCTTTATTTTTTGTTTTTTACGCGGATCTAAAGAGAGAGATGAGGATAATTCAAGACCCCTAACCTTCACACCATGCGGTAATTATACAGCCACGGCTGAGGCCCCTGACGAAGTCCATCAAACGACGGAGATTCTCGCATTTTGTATTTTGAGAGTGTAATTGTGACCTTCCCATGAGCATCTTTCTCTTTTTCTTCGTTTTTATTCGTCATACTGAACGGCACTCGCTTGAGAGAGCGCATAAAATGCACCTTCCCTCCCCAGACTCTAAAGTATGGAGAGTTTTTAATGAGCAAAGAGAAAGGGACACTATCGACATGTGTATGAACACTAAATGAAGGATCTAGCCTACGAATAATGTTAAAAAGCTCCTGGGGCTTTAACTGCACCTCATCATAAAAGTAGTATGCACCTGCGTCCTTGTCATGGCAGGACGACGCATATGAATTGGATTCATTCCCCGCATCAAAAGGAGACACGATATCGTTTTCTGACACAAACTCCGGAGGAAGCGGAGGGCCATACCTAAGTAACGCCTCATACACCAGAGCATCAAAGCGTTGTTGGATGATACTCCTACCACTAGTGGAGTCTACACTATCGTACCCAATATGTCTCGATGACGCTGGAGACCCGTGCCGATGGCGGCCCTCCTCTGTGCTTCCATATGCCGATGCGGAGGCAGATCCTCCCACACGGGAACGTTCCTCTCCGAGAGCCTCATCTTGCTGGCGGCGCAGGAACTCCACATCCCTATGAGAGAGATCACTGGAATTGTGACCTGCAATAACGGGTCGGTTTTTTCTTCGCTTCTCATCCTTTTTCATGCGCATTGTACTCTGCTTCAGGAGATTTGTTTTGCAGATGCGATGGGTCCACTTTTGCGACGAGTTCTTATTTGTCGCATTCACAACAGCTGCAAGACGACGCTCTGAACGCCACTGCCGTCCTGCCCCACTCAAGACCCCACGGAACATGGATACAGCTCAAATGAAGTCTACAGTGAAATATAAGAGGAGAAGAGACAAAAATCAAAACCAACAACAACAGTACAAAACAGTATAACTCCGAAACATAAACACAGACACACGCACTCTTAAACCGAAGAAAAACAAAACTGAAAAAGTAGCAAGTACTTGCAGGCACACATAGATGGAAGAAGCAGACGAAGAAGAATAATAAAAGAATAATGTTCGCCCAAAACCATTCAAGTAACCGTAAACTCACACCCTTTATCTTATTTTCTTTACAGGTACAATGTATAAGATTAATAAAATAAAAAATTGGAATAGTAAGAACATGATTTTCGATAAAGTCTTCTCTATTCCATTTGGTGTTGATAACAGAAATCATCAGATAGATTTTCTCTACAACTGGAAGATAATATATAGGAAAGTGCAGTGGAGAAGAATCAACTTACTTACGTAGGTGACAATATAAGTAATGTCCTCCTTTCTCGCCCAAGAAGCTTCTCCATCGCAAACTTCTTTTGTGAGGGTACTCTCCTTCTTGAAATACTCTCTGCGGGATTTCCTTCTGACTTTATATACTGGAGTGTTGCGGTAGCTCCATATTAGCGCAGAAGTTTATAGAAAAAGACTTGTTCCATCACATCAATGATGTGATTAACAACGATTGGTTTATCATTGCCCTTGCTTTTTCCGAGAAAACGAACAGTGCTGCGTGGAAACACGAGTGGGGCTTCGCGTAAGGCCGAACTGCAGCTGCGACTCGCGTTGGCCTAAATGAAACTCTCGTCCATTGAACTCCTGCAGGATTATTTCATGTTGACTCTGCTTCTCCCAATTTTTCTGTTGCAACTTGGTTCCACGCAAAGTCCAGCTCAGCCTTGGCCTGCTGAACTATTTGCACGAACCTCTGGGTTCTCGCAATCTCGCAGTTGACGGTACCCCGACGGAGACTATCGAACCTCAACAATTCTCCCGAGCGGTCTCTTAATCGCAAATTTTCCTCTTGGCCAATAAACAAAACACCACCTCTCCTTGCCTGGTCTCACGGCTATTATTGATGCAATAGTGGCACTCTAGTTCCATTGTCCCTTGGTCAACCACAAATTTCTTGAAGTCATTGCCCAAGTCTTCCCTTCAGGTTCCGGAGTGACTTACGTGGAAATCATGTTCAGCATGATTGTGTGAAGGTTTTTTTTCCTAAGAGCTACAGACTTTCTGTTCTGAACAAACATGAAATGGGAATAAAAATCACCATAGCTCGTAGGAAATAAAATATTGTGCGACATCGTTCACGACTCAAGCTTTCAAAAAGAAAACGAAAAAAAAAAATCCTGTCCTTCCTCTCTTAGTTTACAAAGCAGAGTGTAAAATAAACACTTTCTATTCAATCCTAGACCCTAAGAGGTTGACGCTCCATTTCGCTGCCCTCATCGCTGTGGTATTGGTTTCCTGACGAAATAGGTTTGTGCCTATGAGCCCATTTCTCTGCGCGTGATGGGTCAGACCGTAACCATCCAAAAATGGCGCAGAGTAAAGAACAAACAAAGAATACAATGGCAAATCCCAGAAAGAAGCGTCTATCTCCAGCTCTTTCAGCCACAGGATCGTCTTCTGTAAACAAAATGCTACTTTGGGCACTTTTGGAGGTGTCCATGTACACAAGATAAGAATTCATCATGCCTTGGTCCTCATGCGTCAGTGTATGGCAATGATAGACAACCTCCCCAACGTAGGACGCCGCACGCCAGCGAATAAATGTTTCACCATCCAGTATAGGAATTGTGTCGCGTACATCACCTGGAAATATTCCAAAATCAGCCATTGAAAGATTTTCATGTTGTCCACCTTTACGAGAAGTGAAATTTACAAACACGAAGTGATTGACATGTAAATGAAGTGGATGAGGGATCGCATCTGACGGATCTCCGAAAATCCGAGCCTCAACAACAGCATCAAGAGGTACAACAAATCCTTGATAGTTATCGTGTAGTGTTCCCTTCTCTCCTGAGAAATGTTCGTAAAAGCAGCTTGATGAATTCACAAGTGAGGAGCAATTAGTTCCTTGCCCAATAACATAATACGGTCTGGGTGATGGGAGGTCCAACTGGGAAAAGGATATATCACGCCTAACAGTTGGTGGCTCATCCGCACTCAAGTAGTGTACTTCCCTAAATTCAGAACGGATAGGCAATTGGAATTCATAAGGCTTGTGCTGATGCTTTTTCTTTTTCTTATTATTACTATTTAATCGATTTGGTCGAACATTTATATAAAAAATTGGTTCATCTAATTTCTTAAGCATAACTGGCAATTCTTCAGATCTTTTATGTCCACAGGTCATTACCACATCGTATCGTGTTGAAGTTGTGAAATATAACCATCTTCCTTTTACTTCACGTATATGTTTCAAAGGAACTCCATCTATTGCACTAATATTCACATGACAACTCTCCGGAAAAGATACATTTACATAACACGAACCAGATGCGAAAATCAAACGAAGAAGTGTGGATTGCCCCTCATTTACCGTTATCGTTGGTTGATGTTGTCCATTAACAAGAAACAAGTCTGAAGGCATTGGTAGTTCCGTTCCATTTCCACTCACAATACGGGGTCTTGAATACATATCTGTTCCTATGGCCTCATCAACAGCATCTATCGTTATTCCATCACAGATAGTAGAAGTCCCTAAACGATACAAATGCATCATTAAAACAAATGAAGGAAGTGATCTAGTAGTAGTAAATGTGTCCTTGGCTCTTGAGGATGTTGTTGTTATTGGATCAACAACAAGCGGCCCAAATAACCCACCCATCAGTAACAGGTATGCAGAGCCATGCGCATGCGTGTGATACCAATGAAGTCCAGGAAAATGATCTTTTGGAATTTTTAACTTATACTTCAAATGCTTCCCACTTGATGCTGTTTGAAAGACATTATCCACCCGTGGATCCCCGTGCACGCCATGGAAATGCACATTTGTAGTATTCGCCATGTGAAATCTATAAATATCTTCTACACTCTCTGTATACGTCTCTTTCCCGAGGCCATTCAATACATTCATAACCAACCTTCCACCGGGCTTGACATGAACAAGAGGGCCTGGAACAGAGGCGACACCGTTGTAGACATAAAGACGGCCTGTGTAATTAAACACTGTCCCTTGGCCGTAACCACGCAAAGGAACAGACACCTCAGATGCCTGAACCACGAAATCAACGGTGGTGTCACCACCACGTGAAACTAAGATCTCCAAGAGTCTTTCCAGCTCTTTCCCATCTGCTAGCATTGAGTTCCCCATCAATAGTAGAAGCAGAGGAAGAAGAAGGAAAATTTTTGGGAATTGTGGCATTTCAAAAGGGAACAAGGGACAAATAAAACCAGAAAAGGGAAAAAAAATCCTTTTCACTACGGATACCAAAAAAAAAAAATATAGAAAAGAAAGGAAGAGAAAAAAAAGGATTCTAAAGGAGTAAACCTACAACGAAAAAAGGGCTGATTGCTAAGAGTTGGTAGAAGTGATGCTCCGCAGACGCATACACATACGGAGCGAGAGAAAGATAAAATGCATGTGTAAATATTGAAGGAAATGAGAAAGACAACAATAGTATACCTAATTCATTCCAACCCATCCACCACCTCTTTCTGTCCATTTTTTTCTTCATTCTTCTTGTTAATTTCCTCTGGCTAATTCTTTCACTAGTCAATTTCCGCACATCCACTAACACTATATAAAAGCGTCAACAATAAGTCATAATAATAATAATAATAATAATAATAACAAACACCCTAAAATGCCCTCAAACTTTTTCTTTCCACCAACGCTCTCTACATGAGAGACTTCAACCTCTCAAGTTGCTCTACAGAGCATCCAGTCCACTTGGGATGTGTGATGTCCACATCATTATTGTTAATCAATTGCTTGTATTTCGCCTCATTCCTTCGGGCAATTGGGTCACGCCAGTATGGGTATCCCGCCCACCAGCCGTTCTTACGCTCTGTTTCTTCTGAGCAGGAAGACATGTGCTTCCAAAGGAACATGAGGCTTAGGATCCCCACAGCGGTATGAAGCGGGTACTCCTGAGTGAAAAGCTTCACCTGAAAGACCGGGAGGCGGTCACACTTCCAGCGGGTGTACACCATTGGTAATATTACACTGTGTAAGGGTTCTAAACTTTTACTATGCGTACGGCCCAAAGGGGGGAAGAAACAAACAGAAAAAATAAAAAAAAGAAGTGAAGAATAAATGAGAATCACTAATGGGAGAGGAGTAATCTCAAACATGACGAAAGAGGCATTTTTTGAAGGTTTATTGCCCTCTCTCTCCCTCTCTCTTTATCTTTTCAGTTTTTTTTTTGTTGTTGCTGCTGTTGTCATTTTCCCTCTTCCAGACAGAAAAACATACGCACGCATGTACACGTACATATTCAGAGGGAAAACAAAATAATCAAAAACAACCCAAATAAAAAAAAAAGATAAGAAACAAATTCTCTTGATATACATGTAACAGTCACATAAAGAAAAAAAAAAAGGGATTTCTTTTTGTTCATCTATAAATTTTAATCTGTCCATGACATGCCATCGACGGGTGTTTCTCCGCACACTTGGAGACTGCTAGTGGGGGCCCAAATACCACGTTTAAAAACACCCGTCTGAGCCATTTTGGTACTTGGATAATGCATAGTCGCTTTATCATCGCAGGGTCGGCTCTTTTTGTTAAACAATCCCTCGTAGTATGTACCATCTGGGAATATCCATTGACCTTGTGTAAATACACCATCTACCCAAGAACCGCGATACTCATTGCCTCCTGCAAAGTGATATGTTCCATAGCCATGCTTCAGCCCATTCCTCCAAGTTCCAGAGTAAATATCACCGTTCAAATAATAGAACATTCCTTGGCCGTGGCGTTTGTTCTCCAGAAACTCCCCCTTGTACACAGTACCATCCTTGTTTTTCATTAATCCCTGCCCTGTTCTCATGCCACGGACATAGTCGCCATGATAGCAAGGATAAAACCCATACTCAATCATCCATGAGACAATAAATCGGCTTATTTTTAATTTATCTGCAACACTGGTGATAAACTGCTCATTTGGCACTTCGCCTCCCAACTTTTGCATCTCCCTTTCTACAATCCGGTCACATTCACTCTTTCCTCGGCTTACAAAGATGTAGCGCCCACTCCCGTGTTTCTTTCCTTCGAAAAACTCTCCATCGTACCGATCCCCGTTGGGATACACGGCCTTCCCACTCCCGGTGCGCTGCTGGAACTCATCACGGGGGCCGGCGTAGATGCCCAAAAGACACACAGACCGCACAAAGTTACGGTCATAGTTTAGCCCCTCCCCCTCCATCTGCTCGCAGAAGGCATCCACCCATCCATCTACGTCCGCCTCGCGGTCATCCTCTGGCTTCTGAAGATAGGTTTCATCAAACTTCACCCAGACGAACAATTCAGCGGTTTTATAGCCTGTTGTCTCATCCACCTCATCGAGATTAATTTTAGTTTCTTCCTTTCCTTTGGACATCTTCTTTCCTTTTTCCCCCGCCCTTGTTCTTCTGAGAGTTACACAAACATGAAAAAAAAGAGGCAACAATGTAAATAATAATTATAAATTATAAAATAAAAAATAAAAAAAAGGAGAAAAAAAGGGATCAAATCCATTACCAATAACAAATAAATGTGCAGCACATCCAAGGACACAAATCCCACCTTATGATCCTCACGCCCCATTTTTTCTCAAATTCTTCTTCGGCCATAAAGCGATGCCCATATTATATGCATGTTTCTTTAATTATTAGTTTTATTTCAATTAACAAAGAGACAACCTCAAGTAGATGGTTATCTCACTTTCCCTAGCAGTTCTTCCCCCCACCTCCCCAAAGGTTTTCTTCTTAATTTCACTTCATGTTATTCTTTTTTTTTTCTTATCCTTATTTTACGTGTGTTCTCTTCTTGCCTTTTGCTTTTCTTCGCCCGCCCGTTTTCTTCGTGGGTTTTCCTCCTTGTTCTTTTCCCTTCTCGTTAAGAGAACAAAAGGAAACAGAAATAAAAATGATAAACAGTCTCCATCACTAGCATAAAAAAAAAAAAGACATCAGAGAGATCCCCCCTTGCCGATCGAGAGGATCAATCATCATGGTCAATCGGTCTCATCATCATCAGAGTCCAGATCGCCGTTTCTTTCTTCTTTCCGTTGCTCCTTGCCGAGGGCGTAAGGCTCTTGAGCCACCGTTAGTAATCCACCGCGCTTCGCGATTTCAATCCTCATTGTATCGATTGCCTCTCTCATGCGAGAAATGCCTAAGTCCACCTCCTCCGTCCTCGCGCGCAGACCATACCTGGGCGGTCCAACAATATTAACGGCGATGGGGATATGAGGTTCCTCCTCGGCCTTAAAGTTACGACCAAGCAAAAGTACATCTCTTAGGGCATTCACACCATCACATTCAAAGCATGTCATTTCAATTTCTGCATGAATGGTGGCGACTTCTTTCCGTATCCTGTTCTGCAAAGCTTCCATGAGAACCTTCTGAGCCTTCTCTGGAAGATCAAGCGGCCCAAGGATGCCTGCAATATCTCCAGTACAATTCAATTCATACAACCAATCCCATGCATGTTTCCCCGGTTGGCGGCGATACAATGGATATGCAATCATCTCCATTGCCTGCTCTGGTGCAATGTCACATTTTTCAGCAACGTCGCATACAACAGATCTCACATCATTACCCTTCTTATACCGCTCCTCACATTCCTTGGCTTCATTTTGCGTTACCTGCTTTTTAGAGAGATCAATATATCCCTTTTCCTTATCAATACGAATTACTTGTGCAGCCTCATTTCTACCCTCCTTAATAACCTTACCAATTGATCGAATACGGATCCTCGTAACTTCTGTGTAAGGAATAATACCTTCGTGGTTTCCATACTCAAGAAGTTTAACCACAGCCGAAGTATCATTGACTTGAGTTACGTTTACCCACACAACATCATTTTCCTTCGGAAGTTTTTCTTCGTAGAAGCACACACCACGCCCACCCCATTTAGTTCTTCCAAGACAGTCGTCTAAAAACTTATGCTGGCGCTTATCAAGATCCTTCATCCATTGCGGCTTCTGCGCGCTGTCTCCGCCCGAGAGCTCGGTATCAACAGTGGCAGCTGCAGAAGAAAGAATAGAGGCCTTTTCCAACTGAATCAAGACAGTGTCAAAAACAGATGATGGGAAAGGAACATTAAATGGCTCTGGTCTAGAAAACCTCTTCTCTGCCAACGTCTTATTGCGGATGAAGTACTGTTTGGGCACTTCATAGTAAACACCATCAGTTGTTTTGCAGCAGCACTTGGTGCTGTAGTCCACCTTTTCAATATCGGTTACCACACCATGTGACGTCATAGGCACACAACAAATTCTTGGAAGATAAGAAAATAAAATAAAAGAAAGGAGAATAAAGAAATTTCCCATATTATATATATATATATATATATATATATAAAGGGGGCACACGATCAAAAACTGTGGATGAGAAAAGTGAAGAATGGCAGATGAATTCATCAGCTTCTCTTTTTCTTTTCACTAATTTATATTTATTTGGTTCCCCTTCTGGAGGAAGAAAGGGAAAGAACAATTAACGAGAAAAAGGAAAAGCAGAACAAAAAAATTTAATGACTCAGCAATCCCCAAAGATGGATGCATTGCAGCAAGTTTACCTCGCCTCCTGCTTCGCGTTATTAAAGCGGCGAACGTGAACCTGGAATGCGAGTGTGTCAGCCACCTTGCGCCCCTTCTTTGTTACTCGGTGGCCGGACTCCGTGCACTTCTCGACGAGGCCGAGTTTTATGAGGCTCTTGCACGCCCAGTGCAGCAGCCCCTTCGCCGCGCGGGTCGTGATCTCCGGGCGGCTGCCGCGGTTCTTCCTGCAGGAGAAGCGCTTGCTGAGGCCGCCGTAGCCGACGCCGGGGCGCATGTAGACGGCGCGGAGGACGGCGGCGCAGCGGACGTAGTACCAGTCGGGGTTCTGCGGGGCCCGCTCGCGGCCGTGAGACGTCTTGACGATCTCCGCGCAGTTCGGGACGAAGAGGCGGCCCTCCTGCTTGAAGTGCTGGCCGCAGAGCTTCACCCAGCGCCACGCGTGCACGTCCTTGAGGGTCGCGCCCTTCTTCCTGCCGATGCGGCGGATCTTAGACTTTCCCACTAACGCAACCATCTTCAGACGCCCTTCGTTTGTTTACATCGGCATACACATATTCAAGAAAAGAAGGGGGGGGGGGAAAGTGAGAATGGGAATAAAAAGGAAAAATTTAGAGAATGATGAAAAGACAAGGTTTACGTTACTCTCCTCCAGCTCTGCATCCACAGTTGAAGGATAGAAACGAGAAGTGGGTAATAAATCAAAGGAAACAAAAAAAAAGGGGGGAAAGCAGGCACAGAGAGAAAGAGAGATACACACATATCAAGAAAGTTCCGCTAACTAGCGTTATACATGACCAGAATCATCACCGTCATCATACCAAATATTGTTGTGTGAAGAACAACGCAAACACATACACACACACAGAGCCCAGGAATGACAGTCAATTTAACCCTCCTCCGCTTGGAGACACACGTTCCATGCGATTCTCTCTAGTACTCATTTGGAAACATGATTAACTTATCCAAAAGTTTACCTCGCAGAAGTCTTCCGCGTCCCTCATTGAAATCTCTCGTAAAATCATCTTCAGAATTATTGAAAAAAGCCTCAATAGCATCACGGTCTGCCTGACCAAGAAGTTGGCCACTCTCTTTCTTGTAACTTTGTGGGGAATAATCTTCAGGCAGCTCACCTTCTCTTTCAGACTTTCTGAGCTTTGCCCTAAGCGCGTTGTGTGTCTCACGCAATGTTGACAACTCCGCCAACAGCCGCGCCCGCACAACTTCGTCCCTCGTTGACATCTTCTTGCAACTCAAAGTCGCCACACACACAAACAGACATACACACACCTTATGAAATTTTTGGTTTATTCCGGAAAAAGAGTTAAAAGGAGAAACGTCAGAGTGCAATAAAGATACATGGATCCAAAGGAAAATAATAACACACATGTATCATGTGAATACAAGACACACGCCATAAAGAAAAGAACACATACAAGCATAGGCACAAACACACACACACACACACACACAGAGAGAAATAGAAATAGACATGAAAAGAAATCACCTGTGAATGTTAGACATGCTCACATAGAACAGTCATGGGTGTTAAGCAATGGGAGAAGTCAGTCAAAACGAAAAGTAAAAGTAAAATAAAATAATAATAATAACAGAAAGAATAACGACAATAATAATAATAATAATAATAATAATTATTATTATTATTATTATTATTATACAAAAGTGATGATGTCATTAGAGTAGACATGTGAAAAGACAGCCTTTGGGTTTACACAAGAAAAGGCATTTATGAGAAATACCGGGAGGTCCAAGTCATCAAATACCCACACACCCAGTGGTCCCTCCAACACTTCAAAGCCCAGCGCTTTAAAATCATGAGGGGTTCCCCACAGAGAGCACCAGCAGCCGTAAATGATGCTGTGCCTCCGGAGAACGTCCTCGATGTCAGGAGCAAAAGGACACTTTGTGAGAACATTAATAGGCGCAAACTGACGAAATACATGAAGTAGACCATGTTGATTTACCCCCCTTTCTTTATTGGGGGATGAGGATTTGGCAAACTCGCATATGTTCATAACGTGAAATATCTCCCCATCTTCCTTTATCACCTCTACGGATGGAATTCTTTTATCAGTTTGCGCCAAGGTTGAAAAACGAGACATATCACAGTTAAGAAACAACTGCAGTCTTTCACGTGGAAGTATGAAATACTCCAATTCTTCTCGAGTAAACCAAAAAGGTGAATCATAGCCGTGCTCCTTTGCGGCTGTATGCAGTCTCGCTAAGGATTCCTCCGACGAGGTGAGTGAAACTCCTCTGGCAGAAAGTGCGGGCGCAGTGATGTCCACAATGGGAGGGGTGTCGCCACGACGCCGGCATACTCTTCGCGGGCGGTTGGAGTGCACAAGACACGCCCGTGCAAAGCCGGCGTGCAGCACGTCCCACAGCGCCTCCTCCGGCAGCAGGGCGTCGGCGAGATACTCCGGCCTCACGCCAAGGCCCAAATGCCACAACTGCGACCACGTCAAAACGTGTGCCTTCGGCTGCGGTGGTGGCGGTGGCTTCTTCAGCAGCGCGGCCTCCAGCATGGCCTCCGCCCACGCGGCAAGCGGCTCATTGAAGACGGTGAAGCGCCTGCCCATCACGGCAAAGGCCCGGATACCTCGCTCCCTCTATGTATATACACACACAATGGGAGTTGTACTCTCTCCTTCTTCTTATCTCTTTCTTTTTTGTTTTCTTTTAAGGGAGAACTCGCTACACATAGAAAGAAAGAAAGAGAACATACACAGAAACAAGTACATGTACACAAATGACACCCTCCAGCTTTCCAGGAATAACAAGAATAACCAAAAGCATGGCGAGCAAATAAAAGAATGAGTAACAACAAGTAAAAAAAAAAACGCCAAAACAGATACAATGGGTGGTGGGGTGAAAGCAATCAAAATGAGCACGCAATGGTAAACATTAAATGGAGCACACCCAAACCCATGAAACAAACAAACAAAAAACCGGGGGAAAAGGGGACTTTCAATGTGGAAGTTCATTCAACAACACATCCCATGGATCATAACCAGCATGAACCCCACAAAAGCAACATCATCAAGACAAAAAAAAAGAGAAGAAAAACAAAAACAAAAAAATTCTTCAAAATGAGCCTTTCTTGGTTATAAACACTTCACAGAGAGTGCGGAAACACAAAAGCGCACAAATGTTTCCACACAACTGTGAGGCATTTCATTCTAGCAAAGCGAGTTATTCACCGCCTCGCAGTGAAAGATGGGAATATATCACCACAGAAAACGAAAAAGACAACACACAAAAAAAAAAAGAATAAAATAATAATAATAATAATCATGATTGCATCACGAGAAGCAGAAGTGCTTCAAAAAAGATGAAACAAAGAAACAAACACCCGCACCCACCCACCCACCCACACACCCACACACACAAAGAAAACATCATCGCTTAAAAACCTGTACAAAGAATTGCAGCAAAGGCAAGAAAAAAAAAGGGGGAACTAACAAAACGAAAAAAAAAATCACTAGATCATACAGAACAACACCACCACCAAAAAAAAAAAAAACAGGACCAACCCCATGATTCCCACAGGAACCAAGACAACAACAACAAAAAGAGAGAGAGAGAGAGAGCTCCCCTCCTATAGGCACAATCCACGTCATACATGCCGACAAGGGCACAAAAAAAAACAACAAAAAAACAGGAATACTGCTGTGGTTGCTGCCACATATCCAGTGGATTCTCTCTCTCTCTCTCTCTCTCTCTCTCTCTCGCTCTCTCTCTCTCTCTCTCTCTTCAAACAATTATAAACCAAAACCATCAAAAGAAATAGTAAAAATAAAAATAAAAAGCTTGATGTAATCTTTTGTAATTCACACCCAGACATGAATCACAAGCAAGTAAATTCATTTCTTAACATGTACAACAACAGAGGTACACGCAAATTCATACACACACGAAAAATAAAAGAAACAGACAACAGCGAAAAAAGAAAAGAAAACATGGAGCTCAACAATCATGTAACTTCATCCCTCCGCCATCATCACTTTATTCTCTCATTTATTTCTGCAATACACAACAAATTGTCTAAAACTCCAGAGTGGAGGTAAGCAAATGCAGTACCAAAAACTGCGGTGGCGTTGTTTTGGGAATGTAGAACAAAGGCAATTTAATTTTATTTCCATTTTGTTTGTTTATTGTAATCACCATACTGTTTTTTCGAGACATAAAATAATGAACTCATAAGCATGCAGGCACGCACATGCACATACATGCTCGCCGTACCTTCGACTGCACCACTCCATCTCTCTTTTTTCATTCATCAGTATCAGAAAAATATAACAGCTCTAAGTATTACAGTTCCTTTCCTTTTTTTTTGACATTTTACGGTACATTTATTTTCCTTTGCTGTTCTTCTGAAAACTTAATCTCTTCTCGTATTCATTGTTTTTCTCTTTCCGTCTTCTGATTAAGAATCACTTTCTCCTCTTTTGTTTTTTCCTCCGTATATTCGCGTATTAGTGCTCGTTTTCTTCTTAGAATTTATTATAGCAAGCAAGCCACACAAGACAAAAAGAAATTTGTTAGCTCCTCCCTCCTTTTACATTATGTTGCCATATGGGTGCTGCGTAGCGGCACCCGAAACAATGTTAAGTGGGTTTGTGGAGTAACCAACCTTTAATTTCTTCCCGTGAAATCCATATCCATTCATTTGCTCCACGGCAGCCTTGGCATCCTCTGGGCGAGTGAAGTATACAAAACCATATCCCTTTGGGAGGTTTGTCTGTCTGTCGTATATAATTCTGGCACCATCTAGCTGACCAAACCTCGAAAACAGTTCATGAAGCTCTGCACTCACCACATCGGGGGCCAAATAATTCACGATTAGTTGCTTCCGATACCGCTCGTCGCTGCTCGGCACAGGCGTCACCTGGTGCCGCTGGGTGGTGGTGTACCCCGCGCCGTGCGGCATGCCCGGGGCCGGGGCCTTGCCGTAGCGGGCGGCAGCGTTGTGGCCCAGCGGGGGCGCCGGCACGTGCATGAATTGTGTGTTTGGTGGCATCTGCTGCGGCATCACCGGGCGCTGCTGCGGGTACGACGACTGCTGATGCACTGAGCCGTGCTGCGGGGGCATCGCCGCGTATGACTGCAATCCATTGTAGACTGCCATGGGCGCGGGTGACTGCGGGTTATTGTGGTAGTACATGAATGATAAATCCAAAGCGATCAAACTCACAGACAACAAACGAAACAGGGTCGCGTCCAAGAGTGTGAATGAGGTTTTGAGTGAAGAAAAGTATCAAAAAAGAAAAAAAGAGAAGGAAAAAAAAGGAAATGACGACTATCAACTCCTTCCCTCGTATCTATCTCAGGGAAGGTTAACAAGAAGAAAGAAATAAAGAAGAAAAAAAGAAAAATGGAAAAGAGTGAAGCATCAACATATTGACATACATTTGCAGGAAACGTCTATAAAACACTGGGAGTCTGAGAGACTCTGAGAAAAGGGTAGAGTATAAGATTGCACAGCAAAAAATATATGTGAAATCACTTCAAGAGAAAACCAATTAAACATCCCAAACACCATCCCCAAGCAAATGAAACCGAATATATAAATATAAAGGAAAATAAAAACAAACAAAAACACAGTTGGCCTTCATGACTTGTCATAAAAAGAAACTTCCCAATACTGTACCGTGTGTCATGGATCGCATTGTGCGTTCCCGGTCATCCATTCCAAGGAAGTCCTCCAGCAGCTGGAGTAACTGACTCGGTCGAACAGAGAGATCAAACCCAAGTGAGCGACACATATCCCACTCCGTATTAGCGCAGGCCTCCAGTAGAGACGATTGATCCTGTGAACTATGTGGCAATACACCCAATACATAATTAAGAGTAATGTTATAATCCACATGCCATTTAAGCGCCAAGCAAAAGGCAACAAAAAGATTTCTCCAACAGTTACCAACGTAAAAGCGAAATGAATGTTTTCTACGTGATAAGGACAGTTGCTCCATCTGTTTGTTAATAGAGTATTGGAGCTGCAGATTATCAATGATACAGAAAGCAATCACCCACGCAGCAGCGTCCACCTCAGAAAACACGTAATAAAGATGGCATATCATGTCCTCTATAGATGCATGAGGTCCAAACATCTTCTGCCACTGTTCATTGCCATCACTGAGTACTTTTCGTGAGTTGTTTCCATTCCCATCAGATTGATAGGGATCAGCTGAAACAAAAGGCACGCGGTAATCAACATTGTTAGTATCATATGTAAAGGAAGTAGATTGGTAACTCCCCAATAATCTACACCAAAGTGTGAAGAGTGTCCTCCCGACACGAGTCTCACTGCTACAGCGCAGTCGCTTGGGCGAAGGTAGAAGAAGAATTGTTTCCTGACTGTGTGAGTCATCATCAATTTTTCCATGAATCTTTGCATAAGTTCCACTAACCTTTCCACGCAAAGCCTTGGGCATCTCTTTCCTTCGCACTGTTTTGTCACCGTACAGTGGTGGCACCGAGAAAAAAAAAAGAAGGAAAAAGAAGAGCAATGTCTCATACGATTTTTATTTTCTTTAAGTAGCGAAGAAAAATCCTTCCAACAGACGTACAGACGGAGAGAAAGAAAAACACACACAAAAAAAAAGAATGAGAGAGTGACAAGAGAATGTCAAGTTTGTAAGGCTACATGAAACCGCAAGCACACACAGGAAAAAAGAAAAAAGAAAATAATAATAATAATATCTCCCCTTTATTTTTTCCTCTGTATGTGTGTGTGTGCGTTTGCTTTTTTTTCCTCACCTCATATAATATCTTTCTGGCATTCCTCTCTCTTTTCAGATTATTTTACATGTCTACTTCTTCTTTTTGGCCTTCGAAGCCCCAGTACCACTTGCTGTAGGAAGAGAGAGTCCCAACTTCTTCTCCAATTCCTTTCGCTGCAGCTCAACGGCAGCAAGTTTGTCAGCCTCGTACTGACATTCCTTCGCCTCGCGGTCCCTGTCTGCCTCCGCAATGCCGAACTCCACGAAGAGCGGCTTGAGACGTGATGCCTCCGCATCCTCTAATTGTTTGATCTGCCGCCGCATGCGCTCCATCTCCCGCTGCGTGCGATCCGCCCGCTCCTTCTCCTGCTGAATGCGGGCGTCCATGTTTGCCTTGCGCGCGGAGAGCTCTGACATCTCATTGCTCACGCGCTCCTCCGTGCGTCGCAGTACCTCCTCCGCGGCCTCAAAGCGGAGGCGCACAGCCGCCAAGTTCTTTTCGAGATCGGCTATTTCTCGGCGGGCCTTTTCCGTGGCAACGCGGGCCTCCTCATTCCGCCGCAGCAGCTGCTCACTTCGATCCTTAATGATGCGACGCTCCATTTCAATTTCATCCTCGGCCTGAGACAAGTCCTTCTCCTTGAAGGAAAGGCCCTCAATCTCTGCCTTGAGCTTCGGGACAATAAGACTTTTATTCTTTCCAGCATTTCGTGCCAATGTTGTCCGGTGACCTATAAGAGATTTATAGCGGAAGTCATTGAATGCGACATCCATCTTCTCCAATGTATGGTTCGCTCGCAGTTGGTCATCCAGGAGATCACCCGTAACATTGGACATGCAATTGCGCCGCAGATTTAATTCTCGCAGAGTACAATTACTAGTCAAAAGCTGTGCAATAGCTCTCCCTCCCTCATCCGTTATTTTATTGCAGGCAAGATTCAAAGTGATCAATCCTTCATTCGTCTTCAAAGCCTCGGTAATAAATTTTGTACCGACATCTTTGAGTTTATTGTTGGAGAGATCCAAAAATTGTAATGTATTGTTCACTGATAGAGCGTTACCAAATGCGGCTCCATCTGTTTCGCGAATCTCGCAAAACGGCATATAAAGAAAACGAAGGGATTTATTATCTGCCAACCCTTCCATAATATATTTACAAGAAGAACCAAAGCTATTGGAAGAAAGTTTAAGTTTTTTCAACGCACTAGAAGTTGCTAATACTCGTTGTAACGCCTTTGCTGTTTTTTCTCCAAGCTCATTACTCTCTAAATTAAGGCATTCAATCCTGTCTTCTCCATTCTCAATGGCTCCAGCAATGCACTCAAATAAAATCATTCCACCATTATCTCCCATGGCATTTCGTTGCAAAGATAAATGAGTAATGCAAGTAGATTCCAAAACAGGGGCTAGCGTCTTCATCCCTGCATAACCCAAATTATTAACAGAAATGTCAAGATGTTTCAATCCATTATTTCCATCAAGACCTGCAGCAATAAATGCGACACCAGATGCACCTAGCCCATTACTGCTGAGATTCAAATGAGAGAGAACTTTATTCGCACGAAGCATAGTTCCTATCGCTTCTGCTCCTTCTGATGCAATGTGATTTCCATTAATACCAGAATGAGCACCTATATCAAGAGAGACCACAGTATTGTTTTCAAGAAGCGCCTTCGCCAATGCCACTCCGCCATTATGGCCAATATCATTAGATCGAAGACCAACGTGCACAAGTGTTTTGTTTACCTTGATAAGTTTGGCAATAGAACAGGCGCCCTCATCACGTAGTCGGTTACCACTCAAATCAAGAATGGTGTATTTTCTATTGCGTGAGAGGATGTGCGCAATGGCCTCTGCACACATCGGGCCAAACCCACTCTCTTTCAAACAAAAAAACTTTCCCCTGCAATTGGCGCTAATGAGTTCCATAAAGCGCATCTCACGTTCCCATGAGGGTAATAAATCCTGGTCCAAACATTTTGCCTCGTACAGTAGTCGGAGATCATCAACGGAAAAGTCCACTTCCTCTTGACTGCGGGACTGAATAGCCCCTTGCTTCATAAGTTCCTCAAACGAAACAAAATTGGCAACATAGGGAAATCCTCGTGGAAGAATACGCGGTAAGCACGTGGAAGCAGTTGTTTGGTCCTGTAAAAAGGTGTGTCGTCCCTTCGTTTTGTACCTGTACAAAAAAGCTCGGGTGTCATTCGAGTATTTGGGACGCTCCACCTGGGGCTCAAGTGGTGGGCCCAATTTCGCCAGCTCCTGTGGATCCAGCGCCTCGGATCCCCATGACTCAGTCATCTCCTCTCTCTTTTTATTTTTCTTTCTTTTTTTTTTGTACTCACCCTTTCTCCTTTGGCTGACTATTCCCTCTCCATTACAACAAGAAAAAAGAATACAGCGAGAAGAAAAAAATAATGAATAAATACCGTTTCCACAGCAGCAAGAACAAAAAAAATAAGGAAAGTAAGAAAAATGAAATTAAAAGGGGTTGTGGACGATATATACCCCTCAACAAGGTTTTCGGAAAGACAAAGGAGAGCAGAAGAGAATAGATTTCATTGTCTGAATATCTGGTCTCCACCTCTTGCATGTTTTCTTGTAATAAGCCACCATCAGAACCCATATCAACAGAAGGCTCATGCATTAAATAAGTAAACCACACACACACAAAAAAAAAAAACAATTAGTATGTAAATATCATCAACGTAAAAAAGAAAAAAAATCATACCACACAGGCCTGCCCCAGAAGGGATTTAGCTGTTATTATACGTTTTGCTAACTCCATTCCAGTCATCCTTTTTTTCGTTGCTGTTCAGCGTTACACAGAGCCCTTTTTTCCTCACAACCTCCATTTCCATCCTTTCCATTTCCATCCTTTCCATTTCCATCCTTTCCATTTCCATCCTTTCCTTTCCATCCTAACATTGTCAGCCAAGGCGCATACCAGATAGAATCATTTCGTAAAACATTTCCACCTTAACGTTCTTGGCAACTTGGGTGCAGGGCCCCCCCACCGTGGAACGAAAGGTGCGTCCCTCACTCTTTGTCTTGTTTGTCTCCACCTCCAGCGGAATCGGCTCAATATCCGCCACTGTGCTGTCAACCACGTAGGCGGCCGTGAGAACATCCCACGCGTAGTACCCGTCACCGGGACGAAGGAGTTCGTAGTGCGTGCACATGGCCCACGCATTCCCCACAAACTGAGAGAGTAGGTACTCATTCTGTGCTCCAAAGCGCTGCACCAAAGCGGAGTTTACAGGAACGTTGTTTGTCGAGTCAAGCGAGAAGAGAACGGTGCACAAGTCGGGGCAGCTGAGCACCGCCTTCGCCGCAGGTGGGTCCCAGTAGATGTTCCACTCCGCCGTCCCGTCGGTCGCGGGGGTGAAGACGTTGCCGCCAACGTCGACGGCGCCCCCCATGAAGACGCACTCCTCCACCTTGTCAGTGAACCGCCTCCCGTACTTCTCGATGCACCACGCCACGTTGGAGAGAGGACCTGTAACGCAAAGAGTCACTTTTTCACTGGAATTCATCACCAGATCTGCCAGCAGCTGTTCTCCCACAAGCTTGTCATTCTTTGGCTTCAACGTCTCCCACATCTTGGCATTTTCAGGGATGTTCAGAGAAGGAAAGTCATCCATGTTCTTCGCGTGGCAGCGCCACTCCATCGGAAAAGGATTCACGCCGTGGAAGGACGACTTGGCAATGGGGAAGCAGGGGACACCTGTGAGTTTGTTGAAAAGACACATAAGTTTGCCCGTTACATTAAATGCATCGCCAACAAGGCAGTCGGCATCGGTGCAGATGCAGCCAACGACACGTACCTTCTCTGGGCTGGAAAGCAATAGAGCAAGGGCCACCATGTCATCGTGTCCGCCATCGTGATCCAAAATAACCGTCTTTACCATTGTTTCTGCAGGAACGATAGACGAATGCACAGATTTTATCTTTTTTTCCCCCTTCTTTCCTTTAGTTGCTCTGATTTTTTTTCTCCTTTACTTTTTCTTTGTTTCTGTGTGTGTGTGTGTGTGTTTGTTTGTTTATGTGTTTTTGAATTACCCACCATCCATTCCGAGGAGATGGGAGAGACCAAAAAAAGAAAAAGAAAAAAAGGGGAAAGGAAGTAATTCCTTGAGAACGATAAAGAAAAATAAGAGCTCAAATAAGCAAACAAACAAAAAACTAATAATACTGGTGGCCCAGAAAAACTGCACATCTCTTCACAGGTATCTACACTTGCAAACACACACACACACACACACACACACACACGCCATACAACAACTATCACGCCACGCCCACACCCAAAAAAAAAAAAATAAGTCACAAGAACGTCATCGGGTCCAAAACTCCAGTTAGATCACCGCGATGATACAGAGCGATACGGAAGAAAATCCGTCTCAATTTCCTGCGGAACAAATTCGGCCAGCAAGTTATACGTCCTGTGGGGTGTGACTTCATGTCGGAGTTCCGTTGCGTGCTCTGCCCACAGATGATACCGTCCAACCTCGTACCACATGAGCGTGGCGAATAAGGAAAGAACTCGACAGTTGTTCTTGACATTCCCCGCACGCACCGCCAGTCGGCAGCCGCACCCCAGTACGCCCATCCCAGCAGCAAAGAACCCACTCTGGTGTCCAACCAGGCCATTGCCCACTTTATGGGCCTTTAATGCGGTGTAATACATGCCACTGATAAAGAACAGCCCTAACCACCATCGTTCCATATTTCTTGCCTTCATTGTCAGGCATCCCAAGACACATCCGGTCAAGCAGGCGCAGGACACACGAAAGCCGCTCCGGGGCTGCACTGCTGCAGGCTGCTCTAGTAATGTGGAACAAAGAAGTGGCTCATATGCTCCGCCGACGTGATAGCCACGACAAGCGACAGATCCTTCCTCAGAATCTGTGTACAGAAGACGACGGAGAGCTCGAGAGCTACCCATAGTGGCCCCCAAAGCGCAACCGGGCTCTTCATCGCAAAGGAATAAAGGCAGAAAAAAAGAAAATAAAAAAAGTAATGGTAATGGTATCAGCAAAAAATCAAAGAAAAAAAAAGAAGAAAAAGAAAAAAAATAACAACATTCTCTACACAACATAACAAAGAAAGCATTAAATAATTATACAGTTATATATTTATTCCGATCCAAAAAAGACCAACATAAACAATAGAAAGCAAAAACATATTACCCCCAGTGCTCAGCCACGTCAAGCAACATTATCGGCCTCGAGCTGTCCAGGTAGGTGGGTGTTTTCTACACTCATTCTCGCTAGTCATGTTTTTTTTGAATTTAGTTTCTGGTCCATTGTGGGAATTCAGGAAATAAAAATTATTTTATGTGAATAGAGTGAATTTGTATTAGCATCCACTTTCCTTCATTTGTCTTACGAGGAATCAGGGAGAAGGGGGAGGTATTGTTTCACATCACACCCTTACCACATCTTCAAACTCTGTAAGTTAGCGTAACGCAAATCTTTTTCCCAGCGAACGTCATTTTTTATTACCATTTTTCAAGGGTCTTCTTAGTTCCTTCATAAGTGATCATCATCAATGTACTCGAGGGTGCAGTATACATAATTCTAGCATAAACACCAGCAAGCAACCCCCGCATTCCACGGGTTCGAATGATATTTTGCAGGATCAACAAAAAACGTGATTCACTCCCAAGTTGTAGATGTGTCTTCACAACATCTAATGGTGAAGAAACTATAGAGGCCGTTGTGCCCGCCAACAGGCCAGCAGTTATATATTCCACTGCAAGTTCATTCTCCTTGTCGCGACGCTCACCACCGAGAAAAGACAAGAATCCTTCATACACAGTCCAGTACGCCCCATAGTAAGGTATATTCATTAATATTGTTGTGGGTAAGGAGGCAAAAAATATACGGAAGCCATTTTCTGAATGGATCTGCTGTGCACATCGCAAAGAAGAAGTAAATTGTTTTCTTCCATCCATTTGCATTCGCTGCTTCACCACATCAAAAGGTGTGGCGATGCTGTCATGAGCCGTCACAGCACACGCAGCTGAAGCTAAAATAGATAAATTTGACTCTTCTCCAAACATACGTTTTGCCGCTTCATACGCGCCAAAGTACGCAGCGTGTGACGGGATGGCGGAAAAAAGAATGGGAAGCAATCCGCGGTAGAGATGAGTCAGCGATTCATCGTGCCAAATTTGTCGAACTGTCGAAAAAATGCTGTTCGAGCTCCCGCCCTGTATTCGAGTCTTGATTGTGTCAAACGGAAACATGGCGAAGTGCTCTACAAAGCCTGCGACGCTTCCTGCGATCAGCTCAGAGGAAGTAAAATAAAAGGAACCTCCTGCGTTCTCTTCCCCATTGCACGTATCGTGGGTGTTTGCAGAGGCCATCCCACTCACTTTACCACAGCCTTCAAAGTAAAGCAACTACTCCACACAAACACCCCAGCAAATACCACAAGAGAAGTGGTGTAAGAGTCTATGTGTAAAACACAATCAACCTACAAAGAAAAAGAAAAAAAGAAAAAAGTATTATAACAGGTGAACTCCTTTAACATGAACAGATAATAGAACAACAACAATAGAGCGAAAAAAAAAAACATCCAGAAACACATAATTTTTTGTATAGGCATAGGAAGAAATATGAAATGAGAATTGGAATATTTCACAACATCTTTATTCAACCAATGCCGTTACTCTGTGCGGCAGCTGACACCCATTTCAGCAAGAAGAGACACCATCTTGCGAGCTGGGATAAACCCAGAGACGCGAGATCCGTCACGAGTATTAGATGTCAGGTGCATCCCAACAACATGATCACCAAAGTGGTCAATCACTGGAGCACCACTGGAGCCGCTGGTGCTGACAGTTCCTCGTGCCACACAGTTCAATAAATTGCTTTCAATCACAACACCAGGCGACACAATCGTCTCGTGCGGCCACTTTGTCGAGAGCCACACAGTGGCCACACGCGCCTGCTCTGGCGGCAGAAACCCACGCAGAGGAACATGGTTCAAGTCCATGTCGACCCAGAGGACAAGCATGTCATGGGCACTGTTCTTCAGCGCATGCTCAACGTGGGCCTCCGGCATATCTGGATGCCGAATAGTAAAGTCACCGACGTCATCCTTCACAGAATTGAAGTGATGGCCCGCCGTCACCAGCACACGCGGTGACACCGCAACACAGGTGCCAAGAAAGCCGCTACGCCAATATAATGCATGCATTGCCTTCAGTACCTCGGTGGAGGGCTCCAGAGTTGACGGGGCATCAAAACAACCATGTCTAATCATTAATCTCAACAATTCCCTTCTAAATATTTACGAAAGAAAAAAGGAAAAGAAAAAGAAATAGTAAATGAGAGAATACAAAGAAAGAAGGATTATATATGTGTGTAAGAAAGAAGGGTAAGGAAAAAGGGGCAACTTCACACTTCATAGTGTCTTTTTTTTTCAAACAACACGCAAACCAAACATGTGCAATCACACTCACCCACCCACACCCACGCACAGAGTGCAACAATTCATTCGGCTCAACTCCCTTCTAGACACACTCACACCGGTTCACTTTTTTTTTTTTCCTCGCTCTTTCCCTCACTCTCTCTCTCTCTCTCTATAAATAAATAAATAAATAAATAAATATATATATATATATATATATATATATATATATATATATATATACATAAAGGTACCCGTGTACATTATGAGTGGGAAAGTGGGGAAAAAAAAATAGAAAAAAAGACATATGAATAAGAAAAAAAAGGATACGAAAAGGAAGAATCTTTTTTTTTTTAATTCCATTCCTTCGAAGCATGATTCTCTTTGCATCTCTACAATGGATAGGTATAGGTGGGTAAACGGCTGTAATGCTATGTGAGTGTCTTCACTTTGCTTTTTTTCCTCTGTTGGGGGTGTTTCGCTACTCTCACATCATCACTTTCGGATTCTTCTAAACGGTTTACTGTTTGATCCTTTTTTTTTTGCTCCTTCTGTTTTCTTGGACAGAGTAATGAACAGATAGTTTGTCTCTCTCTCTCTCTCTCTCTACTTGCGCTTGAGTTTGCTTTCCTTTACCCAATCCTTCATGATTCTTAATATCCCTTCGAATTGCTGAGAGGTTTGCAGCTCATTGGCGTGTTGCTGTATACTTGACTCCAACATCTTCATAACATCAAAGAGGGAATCCACAGGCTCTTGATTTGCAAATACCTGCTGAAACACACCGATGCAGGCTCCTTTTTTGCCCTCAATGTACTCAGGGGCATTATCCAGGCGCTCCAGGACGTCAAAGGCCTTTGCAGCATAATAAAATGCACAGACATTGTAACAGTCGTTTGCCATGAGCTGTAAAATGTTAAAAGACTCGGCACTTGTCTCCATTTTCAAATAAATATCCCACGCGCGTTTTGCATGTTTGTTCATAATATGTGAACGCATCAACCAACACGTGTAACTAAACTCCGCCTTGACTTTTTCGGATCGAACTGCCGTGAGAGATTCTTCTGCCTCAGCGAAATTACCAGTCCCTGCGCAGGCAATACCATACAAATACAGGAATGTGTCATCAGTCAGGAAATAGGGTTTAATAGACCGCAGATAAAGAAGAACATTTGGAAAGTCGCGAAGTAAGAAGAAGTAAGACGCCATGCATTGTCGGCCAGGAATGGTATCACACTCAGACTGCGCAGTGCCGATGAGATTAAAATACTCCCTAGTTAACTTCAGGTGCTCCTCCGACTCAAGTTTTTGTCCAATAAAGGCATTGACTACACCTTTCAGAATATATTCCGGTGACGAAACGGGCTCTAAGTCTTTTATCAATTCATAGGCCTCTTTAAATTGATCGTGGCGCAGTTGATAAATCACAAGGTTGAGTCTTGCTTCAGGTACAACGTTAATGAGAGGAGGTAAGGTCTGAAGTGCATCCTCACCATTACGGAAAACAACCAAGTTATGTTTTACTATATCATTCTCCACATTATATGTTGAGCGTTGTAAATCAATCAGAACCCTTAATTCACTTTCAGCCGTCTTTCCATTGTAGAGACGGTAATGATTACATGCCTTCAAGTTGATCGCTGTGGCACTGTTACTGTGCGATTGTAAATATACATTTAACACCTCAAGGCTAACATCATAGTAATCCATTTTATAATAACACATAGCCACATAAACATTCAGTGCCGCATATTCTCGAGTTTCTAAAAGAATCCGCTTGTAAACATCAATGGCCTCTTGGAAATGACCACGGTAATAATGCACTGCTGCTAGTGAAAGCTGATCCTCAACTGTGTCCTTCAATTTCTGATGGTAAACAAGTAATTTGTCCTCATCGTATAATTTCTGCGCAATATGAAACATTAGTCGTGTCTGTAATGAACACTCGGGCCCCTTCAAAGCACTCTCCTCCGCCTCCTTGTAAGATCCATTCACAAAATGACAACACGCCATGTGGATGTGGTGCATTGGATCATAATTCTCAAGCGACAATAATTCCTTATAGACATCAATGGCCTTCACAACATCATTCATGTGAAATGCACTGTATGCCAGCCATGGATTGATGGAAAGATCACCAACAGGTTGATTTGTAGTTTTGTAGAATTCCAACATTGTTGTAGCCTTCGAAAAGTCGCGTGCCTGGAGTGCTTCCTCCAGTTGGTCAACCACAGATACTTTGGGCTGCCCGACTTTTTGTATCGGCGCACCCGTCTTTCGCTTCACCCGTCCACTCGTCGACAACATAACTTGGAGTTATCTTTTATGTTTTGGTTTTGTTTTGATTTAATGCTTTTTTTTGTTTTTTTCCTCTCTTGCTCTTCTTCTTGCTTTGCAAACCACCGCAGATCCCTTTGATGGACTGTTATTCCTATAGATACTCTATCTCTCTCTTTAGGCTTCCGAGTGATGATTACGACAGCACGAGCAACAACAACGATAAAAAAAAAGAAGTGTAAAAGCATAATACCCAACGCCAAGCCATCGCCTGAATGGTTGCGACGCAATCCCATCGCAAGATCAACCGGTCACAGAACACGCATATAATAATAATAATAATAATAATAATAATAATAATAATAATAATAATAATAATAATAATAATAATAATAATAAAGGAATAGTAATGGCAACAGTTACAACAACAAAATGTAAGGAAGGCGGTGTTCATGTCTCTTATTTGTTACGGTTTGATAGGGAATCCTTCACGCGATCGGTGGCGTAGCCTTGCATCGTGCCGGCGCAGATGTACATGGTGAAGGGAAAGAGAGCAAGCCCGCAGTAGCGGCCTATCAGCTCGTGATCGGTAAGGCCACGCAGTGCCATTCTGGCCCGCATGAGTTCGTACCGTGCTATGACGCGGTGCTTTAGCGCCCTAAATATTCGCATTCTTTAAAATTCAGACAAAATAAAGAAGAAAAAACAAAAATACGTTAAATTTCACTGTGGCACAAATATCCACCTCCTCTCCCCACCGCGGCCACATCCATAAACAGTTTCGGAAAATACTCTTCAAGATCAAAGATCCAAAAAAAAAAACTCTTCTGTCCTTTTCTTCCATGTCACTTTCACATATGTATTCTCGCTCTCACCTCCCGTCCACAACTTTATGGTGAAGACAATGGTGTGGTCCCTCCTCCACGTACTCCGCAGCGTGGATGCACATGCCCTTAAAACTGCTCAGCTGTGACAAAATAACACTACCCGAGAGCGGAGCATGCATGGCGACTTTTGCGTGTAACTGTTGTGGCGTAACTTGGGAGGTAAACAGGGCATGGCTAAGCGCATCAGAAAAAACCTCCCGAACTCCCTTCATAGCCGAAGCACCACCAAAGAGTATCCACTCTTTCAAGGAAGGGAACTCCATTAAACATTTTTGATATGAGTGTTGCACAAGAGCAGGAGCACTAATATGTGATTTATAAAACAACAACGCCCTTCCGGCCTCTCCACACGTAGCAGGGCTAAGTGGAAAGGGCAGACTGTTGCCATCAGGAAGAGTCAGGCGTGAAGGCAAAGTAGGAGACTCCTCGCCAACATAACACGCGGAGGATTTCACCGCTCGGAGAAGTGGCTCGTCAGCTTTTGCAAGATGCCGTAGCAAAACATCGTCTGTGCTCCTAGCACCCACAGACCGCACCTCGGCGCAGAGAGACGTTTGCACAATTCCATCCACGACAGGGACACACCGGACAGCACGGTACCCGACATCTATCCCAACACCCGTTGTCTCTCCTGCAGAGAAGAGGGCAGTGGCTGCCGCATAGCCAAGATACACACGCTTGGCATCCAAGTACTCGAAGCACGTCTTCAAAACAAACTCTCGTTTCCACTGGGGAAGCCATACATCCAAGAGCAAAGAAAGCGTTAACTCCGAGTCTTCAGGTATGGAGTCTGAAAGAAGCTCTGCAAGATGCCGCCCAAACTGCACCACATCGAGATTGTCATCGAGGTATGGCCTGCTGGGCACCTCATTCACACCAAAATCAAGCCCCAAAGACTTGTCTGATCTAGAAAAACATGTGTGTTTCACTGTGTGGGATCCGTAGTCCGCAAGAAACGTAATATCCATAAGGATCCACCAGCACTCCCACTCTACCACAAAGGCATGTGAGCAAAAAGAAAAAGAAAAGAAAAAAGTTAAAAGAGAATCTCCGCTGTTTTATTCAGGTTTTTTTTCCTTCATTTTTCCCTCGATATCTCTTTTGCTAGGGCTTTTTTCAGACATTGATTTCATCTCCAATACACCTGTATATTTTTTTATATTTATTCTTCATATCTTTTACTGTACTGATGACACGTAGAAGCCTTAAAAAAGGAAAAAAACGGGAAAACAGGTGCGGCGATTTTCATTCTTATTCTCTCATCCATCCACAGGTACATACTACATTTTCTTCCTCTTTTTCTTCTTCCATTCCCTACGCCACTTTCTTTTGTTTGATTTCAGTACTCTTTACATTAGAAGGGAAAAGGAATAAACTTTAAAGAACAAATCAAAGACTACGTAAAGCAGAAAGAGCATTAACACAGTAATGGTCACAAGGAGCAAAAACCATAAAGACGGCAAAAAAGAAAAGAAGAAAAGAACTCATTCACCATGACTCTTTGACATAGTGTCTCAATGTGCTGTGGTTTGTCTAATGCCATCAATAATGTACGCCAGACGCGTCAAGTATTGTGTGAGTTCAGGTGTTCTTCCATCCTGCAAAAAGGTTCTATCTGCAGTATTCATGGCTTCTTGCATGAGTGCCCTGTATTGTTGAATAGCTATTGTATCATCGCTGCAGTTAGGAGCAACTGGCGCGAGTGACAAGACCTCCGTCGTGGCTAATCCAGGTGAAACGAAGGAAACCCGCGGTGACACCTGTCTTGGAGGACCATTCGTAGTAGTAGTAGTAGTAGTAGTAGTAGTAGTAGTAAGAGCAGCAGGAGCAGCATTAGTATTCTTAGTAGTGAGAGTAGGAGGCTCATCATTGATATTTAGCGAGTTATCATCATTTCGATTCTCGGCTGACGGAACTGCTGCGTTCTTTTTGCTATCTAACTCCTCGGCAGGAAAATTATATGGACTATTCCAATCCATCTTGGGCGTACGCCATGACTGTTCTTCACGAGGAACAGTATGATTTTTCCTAACATATTCTGGATATTCTCTTGTACTGCTCTCCAATTTATTTAATACCCTTGGAACCAGGCGCGTGGTAGTAAGGTTAATAATACTATGAGGGATAGAACCACAAGGATCACTTTGGGTAATATATACCAGCACACAACCATTACTTCCTAACGGCTGTATTAAGTAACCTGTGAGAATAGATTTGGCTCTAATAAAGCCTTTCCTCACGGGGCAATCATTATGGGGGACAGAGTGATTGAAAATAATATATTCTCCATTTGTAAACTCCATCCATGAACGCAAATTACAAAAATCTCGATTCTTCAGCGGCCACGGAAACTTGGCGGCATAATATCCAATATCATTATGTGGGTTTAGCTTGACAATATTATACCCCTCAAGCATACTCTCGTCCCACACCTCACGGTACTGTGCATCGTGCAGGTTGTCGTAGAGGTCCATAGCTGGAATATCTTTCATCTCCCGGCGAACACGAACAATGTTGAGTCCCGTGGAGGCGTCCTCGGGGGGCCTTGACTCTACTGTAGTCACGGCGTCGGAGTACTGGCGCGACCAGGCCTCCTCCGAGAGCGCAAACTCTCTGAACATGCGAAAGCCCGAAAGAGTCTCCAGTTTATACCTCTGCCCCGCCGACTCCGCGTACACATCGCCGGTGCTCATCCTTTGGATAAAATATCTCTCTTGGCAGGTATTCAGATGGACTGAGTTTTGGAGGAGGGAAATATCAGCAACCAACGAAAAACCACACGGGGAAAAGAAGAAGAGGAACAAGAGAGAATACACGCGCAAGAAAGGGGACGAGAAAGAAAAAAACTCATACAGATGCATTACAACACTTAGAGATAAGTTAATTATTTTACAGGAAAATAATACCATCATAACTGGTGGAAGAGAAGACGCAACGCAACGCAGAGGAAAGAACAAGCGGAAACAAAAATTTTTTTATTGGTTGTGTGGACGCGAATGCATTCAGATTCATACACACATATATATATATATATATATAATGTCGCAAAACTATTTAGAAAAAAAGTGAGGAAGAAATAACATACAGATTTTGAGGTAACAACGGCAGTTGCAGTTTTCCCCTCATATTCGTACATTTCATTTCTCAGTTCAGTCACGAAGTTTGTGGCTACACCCTCGAACCCCGGGGAAAAAACGTACAATAGAAAACGTGGGAAATAGATAACAACACTTGATTGTATTATTATTGTCCTCTCGTTTAAATTGGCTTGTTTGTTACCTAATTGTTTGATAACGGGTTGAGTGCGGGTGGGCTCTATTAGAAACCCTTAATTGCAAGTGCTTGTCACTTGACTGCCCTGGAAAAACAAGGTGGAAAAAAAAAGAATAATAAATTGATGAAGATAACTATAATTATAATTATTTGTCGACGCGCTCTGACCAAAAGAGGGTATGACTAAGCAAGAAAAAAAGAGAGAAAACGGGTTCTATTAAAAATACACACGGGGTCATAAACTCTTCTCTTCTCACGCATTCACTGGGAAAGTAAGCACACACACACACACACAGAAAGAGAGAGAGACACAGACACACAAATGTACAGACATGTATACAATAAGGGAAGGAGAGAAGACACTAAGAAAACCAAATGAAAAAGAATAACGCTCGTCCAATACCCTTCAACTCACCGTAATCTCACATCCATTTATCTACTTTTTCTTAAGGGCCCAATGCACAAGATATATATATATATATTAGGGAAGAGTAAGAACGTGATATTCGACAAAGTTTTTTCTTCTTCCTTTGGTGCTCATAAATATATAATCTACCGTTCGTTGCAAGTGGAATATAATATATACAAAAGGGAGGGATGGGAAATAAATCAATTTACTTACGAAAGGCGTGATGTAAGTAAAGTCCTCCTTTCTCGCCTACCGAACGAGAAGGCCAGGAATAGGGTGCGTGTTTTTTTTCTTAAAATGTTTTTCTTTTTGTTTTAAGAAATACAGACTTTGTAGTCTGACCAAACATGAAATCAGAATAAATTCGCCATACTTCGTGGGAAAGAAAATATCGTACAACATCATTCTTGGAGCAAGGTTTCAAGAAAATGAAAAAAAAGGTGAAAAATCAAAATGTGCCCTGGTCTATGTCATCGTTTCCTTCTTTCTTTTTCTCACTTTCAAATTTTTTTTTTGCTTTAACTGCTTTTCCTTCATGTTGTCTATACAATTTTCTTTTCTTCATTTTCGCTGAGAAACCACACCCAGACACTCAGACACCCAGCAAGCAAGCAAGCAAACAAAGAAACAAACAAACAAATGGAACAGATCAGCAGTACAAAAAAAGAGAACAAGTGCCCAAAAATTAATCGTCATTACCACGACTATCACTAGTTCTACTACGAGATGTGGTTGCCGCACCCATTCACTTGTAGTTTCTTTTCAAGATCAACAACGGAGGCGCGGAGATCATCGAGCGACGCCCGCCGCGCGACAAACTCTTCCGTGGACGTCAATTCAGGATCGAGTGTCAGCAGCGCCACGCTGAGTGCATCTGGCCTCTCCCTTGGGTTAATCTGCGTCATCCACCGCACTAAGTTCTGCATCTCCTGACTGTACGCGCTGAAGCTGCCGGTGTAGTGGCCACTGCGCACAAGAGACGGATCACCGCCCATGAGCTCCACGCAGGTGGCGCCAAGCGCATACATGTCTATCTCCCCCTTCTGCTGGGAAAAGTCACAGAAGGTGAGGGCCTCAGGAGAGAGATATCGTCGATCACCATCATCGTCATTTGTGCCACAAAACAGATCCTTCGAGTCTGGGCGATCTTTGAAGAGAGGATGGGCGAGACCAAAATCTGCGAGTTTGAAAGTATACGTTCCATCCTCCATTTTTCGAGCTAAAATATTCTCCGGTTTCACATCTCGATGTGTCATATCATGGCATACAAGCCAGTGTAACGCGGAGGCTATTTGGTGCACCAGTGACCGCAGTAGTTTCTCTGAAAAGGGTGTACTGAAATTAGCAACAGATCCATCCGAAAGCCACTCGGTACGCAAAAAAACGGCCTTGTTCTCTACCCAGCCATCAAAATACCGCAATACATTGGGATGACTACATGCGCTTATGGTGTAAATCTCTTGTAGGCGCTGCTGAAGATCCCCTTCGCCCGATATAATCCGTTTAGTCTGCTTGACAGCATAAGATTGGCTATCGAGATCCAATGTACCCTTTTTCACTACACCAAATGACCCGGTAGCGGTATCCTCCACGGAACTCATCTCATTGTTTAATCGACTCATCATATGCATCCCACCTAAACTTGTATTCAAAGAATACGTCTGCATGCCAACACCATCAGACAAGAAACCACCCTGGCCGTCCTCTTTTTCAGCGGCATCACCTATCCCATTGAACATTTCTTTTTTTCCCTCTTTTTTTTTGAACTTACCCTTGCTCTATATACCCTCCCCGGACCCCCTCTACTTGGAACAAACAAAGAAAAGCAAAGAAAAAAAGAGAAACACACATGACAGGATATATACAGAAAAAAGAGGGGTAATAAACAGAAGGTATACAGGAAACACAAACAATGAATGATGCTTGTGGTATGAAATATAAATATGGGCGAAGCATAGAAACTGCTCTCGATGAATACATCAGAAATGCAACACCACCAAGAGGAATTAGAAGGAGGAAAATTGAAACAAAAGAAGAAGAGAAGGGGGAGGGGGGAAGACTCTGGTATACATTTCTCCACCCTTACCTGCCAACTACTCGGTGTATAGGGCGTCCATGTACTCAATTTTCCTCCTTCCGTTTATTTTTTTCTTTTATCTTCCGCATCATCATCATCATCTTTTTCTTTTTTTACATGTAGCGTGCACAGGGCAACGCAAGACGGAGGAACCCAATCAACCAAAAAAAGGAAGAAAGGAAGAAAAAATTTCATTTAGTCTATCCTCTTCAAAGCGAAAAAAAACAAAAACAATCGGCTAAGTTGTTAGAGGTGTAATGTCGACATCGAGCTTACCACTAATTTGGTTAGATCCTAACTTGGCATCACAATCATAGCGCACATGCATTGAACCATCAAATGCATTCTCTGTCCAGATTCCTTTACCACCCTGTGAGACAAGAGCGCACTGCGTACCACACTCCCGCACCTGATTCCCCTGAACCACAGGGTCACTTCCTTCCGTCACGAAAATACCGAACTTCCGAACATGTTCAATAGAATTTTTCTCCACGGCACCAGTTGATTGTCCACGGTAATAAATGCCAAAAGAAACATCGCGAATACGATTGTTCCCTGCGGAAACGGCGGCGGAGTGAGCGTGGATTCCATTCACACGGCATTCGTAGATGTCACAGTCCAGTACCTCCCCCGAGGATCCAGGAGAGAAATATATCCCGTCGCCACCGGACTCACAGTGATGAATGCGAGAGCGTCGAATGGTGAGTTTGGCGTCTTCCCCCACACGAACACCATCCGGGCCATGATGAATGTCGCAGTCCTCAATCACGGCATGGCCTTTACGAACGTCTATCTTTCCAGAGACTTGAATTCCCTGCACTGTGACATTGGCACAAATCACAACACCATTCGTGACAACAACCTCACTTTCTGCAAGGGAGTCATCGGAGACGGCAACAAGTGTCACTTCCTTCGGCACCTTCAATAACTCCTCATACAGGCCTGGCTTCAGCTCAATGGTGTCACCGACAGAAGCGGCATTCAGCGCATCGGTAATGGAATTAAATGCCCCTTCCCCTCCCGGGTTCACAGTGTGTTTCACAGGCTCCATGTATTTGCTCAATGTCAACTCCCACAACCCTGAGTCGAATCAAGGAAGAAAGAAAGAAAAAAAAAGGATTCGCTTACAGTGCAGCAAATGCAAAAACACACGCATATATATATATATATATATATATATATATATAGAACAAAAAAGCATGGGGATACGTAAAAATAAAGGCAATTTTTTTCTCTCTTTCCTTTCTTCTTTTTTTTTAATCGCTGTGAGTTTCTCTTCATTCAAATGTGTCGGTAGAAGAGTAATTTCCCTCTGGTAAAAGTTGGGTCATGTACACGTGAGGAATAGGCATAGAGAAGTGCATGGGTTCCTTGTTAAAGCCCATGTGGCTAATAGAAACAGAAACATCTGAGATAAATACAAACTCATTGTCCTTGTCCCCACCAGTACAACTAGCCATATTTTCTTGTACTGCAATTCCCCAACCCTCAGCTGCCATGCTTTCCTTCAAACGGTAAAATGATCCAGCGAGGAGTCCATCCAAGTCAGAGTAACAAGTGGCTTTAATACCAACCTCGCCATCTGCAGACGGTCCAGAAATAACACCCATTGCGTAATCCTTAAAGAACTCGGTAGATAAAAGAGGTAATGAGGATGGAGTTATTGGGAAAACGCGTGCCAATACTTTCATTTCCAGATACACTACCTTGGTAGGAATTGTTGATGCCAAAAGTAGTATCAAACCACAAGAAGACGGATTGATAAGATATGGAAGATAATGCATCCGCTTCACGTGAAGTTGCCGAGAGACTGAACGAGCGTAACCATAACTCTCTATCCCTGGTGGTTTATACGCAACGACCACGTCACCACCATGTAGTACAGATAAAAGTGTATCATCTCCTTTCAATCTAGCAGCATTGGGTGGAATGACTTGTAGTATGAAATTCTCTTGTCGATTATTGCAGGATTTTTTAAGTATACATGAAGAGTGAACTTTATAATACGCCTGAATAAATGCTTTCATGTTCCCTTCATATTCTCGATGTAATTTTTCTTCACTACTCCTCGTCCATCCGACTGTAATACGCAGAGATTCCCTACAAGGTGCAGGAGACATCAATAACCGATGAATAACATACTCATCTGTGAAGATAATTTTATCTGGCACAAGACGGCCATACATCAAGAAAAACACTAACACTTCATACTGAACAACCAGCTGATTTTCCTTGTGCTCCCCCATCGCAGTATGAAGTTCTTTTAAATAGCCATGCCCCTCAGCAATCAAAATAAGTAATCGCAACAAGGAAGTATGAGTCCAGACAATCTTAGGAAGACAAAGAAAAAAGTCAGGAGACAAATCCCCAACTGGAGCGCGCTGAGCTGAGCGAAGAAGCGAAATAGCTGCATCCAATTCCACTTCTTTACGGCCTTGAATATATCTCAGTGCATGCCGCCAATGGCCACCCTCCGCATAACCTTTAAGAATGTATCGCCAAAAAGAAAAACTTTTATGATGTGAAACACGGATTTGATCAGGGTCTCGAGCAGACAACAGTGTTGTCAAAAATTTTTCAGGCACATTAGAAAATTTTTGGACTGCAGCCAACGCTTCTTCCCACGGTGATGATACTGGCATCCCACAGACAACAGAGCAAACCACACCATGTGCTACTTTTGGCACCACTGGTGCAAGCGAAGTATAAAAGGAAAGTGCCTCTTTCCAACGCTTTGCATCTCTCAAGGCATACAACGTTTGTAAGCACGCGTCCTCAAGAAACAAATCATCCGACCTGGTTTGAGGAAGATCAGAGGACACAATCATGTCAAGGACATCAGATTCATACCACCACCTTCCGGAGCGACGGGCAATTTGCCCCAGTGCTGAGGCAGTCATAAGAGATGCCCCCTCACCTTCAGTATAGCCCTCCTTCAGTAACTGAACAAACCTTAAAGTTTTACCAGCATCGCTTAATAATCTTAGCACAGTGGGTAAAGACTCACGCCACTTCATATTCCCTTCGGCAATAGAATCACCCATGGATTGTAATGCTGTCTGCCATACAAGGTTGGAATCACCAGAAAGAAGATCGCCCTTTGCCTCTTGAAAAGCCAACGCTTCCGCCGGATTTTGATGAAAAAGAATTTGTCGTGCAGTAAAATATGGGTCTGGACCTTTCATACGGCTAAGAATCTGAAGAACTGCATGTCGGCAACGCGGAGTGGAACCAATTTTCTTTAGTGACTCAAAGCTTAGCGACGTACCACAAAATCCAACCACATCTAACAAGGTACTTGTACTCACATCTGCCATGCGAGACAGCATCTCCCCAAATCGTGTAGAAAGAAGAAATAATCCAAATCCATTTTGGGATAATTCACGTTGCTTACAAACAGTAAAGAGACTGGACAAATTTTCTCTATCTCCATTCCTTGCATATTCCATTCCGATACGAAGCAAGATAGCAGGAGTGAGATTTTTCTTCTTATGATTCACACCATTCTCAGATTGTGTAGTGAATATACAGGGCTGAAGAGATTTAGGTGCTAAAGGAAGAAACAAAGAAGAAACAAAATGTTGTTCTTGTGAATCCTCCATATGATGAAAGTACCAATCCAATACATACATGCATATTTTATACTCATGTGCAATTTCTGTTACAGTTTCATGACGCATTATACCCAAAGCACTTTCAATGAGATTTTTGATTTTCCCCATTCTCGTCCTTGAAACAGAAACTCCGTTAAACGATGAAGTGAGCACATATACACTCATAACCCTCATCACATGTGGCAAATCATTATTTTTATCAAGCGAATGTAGTGGTGATAGTTTTGCCCAATATTCTTCCACATGACAAATCACCTCATCGTACTTACCACTATAATAGAGAATTGTTAACAAAAGGGCAGCACTACAATGGTCATTCTTTGCCGTGTGATTCCATACACATAGTGCAGACTCCCAACGGTTCTGGTAGCTTTGTGACCTCCTGTCATGTGGTAATGCCACAGAAGCTTCCAGGGCCCCTAAAGTCTTCCCCACAACAGAATAATGGACAGCTTCGGTTGGCTTAGAATACAGCTGTACAGAGAATTCCTCTAATGCATGCATCCAGTTTGGAAGAGTACACTTTTCTGGCGAAAAGTTCTCAGCAGCAGAAGCGGCAGCACACACTACGGAAGGTCCTTTAGAACGCTGTGAATTGACAATGACATCCGTGTCTGGACTTCTCCCGTAGAGTTCAAAAAAGGCCTGATGATCCAGAATGCATCGTCGCTGCAACCACCAGCATTCAAGTAAGTGGTGGTCGCACCTGACAAGCCTCCTCATTTCATCCGTTCTTATTGTCAGGGATTGAACACACAAAAAAAAAGGAAATAAAAAAAAAGAAAGTGAAAAATAAATACAGAAGGAAAGCAGAAACAATAAACTTCAACAAATAAAATAAAAAAACTAGTTCACGTACATAAGGATAGATGGATACATTTAAAGAGAGATAGATACTGATATACATATACATACATAAATAAATAAATGTATATATATATATATATATATATATATATATATATACATACATCGGATCATCACTAAAAATAATATAAAACGAAAATGAAAGCATTAAGAAGAACAGTGCATCAGAAGAATATACAAAACACAAAGGAAAACAGGGAATCATAAAACAATAAGCATTCAATAAAATAATTTCATGACTTCCTTGTATACACACACACACACACACACGCACACAGACCATACATCTGCAGAAAGCAAGGACAATACCAATGTAAGGTACAAGAAGGATGCAAAGGTACTTTTTTCTCTTTTTTCTTTTTTGTTTCATGTTTGTCCACTTTTTCTTCATGATCTCGCTACCACGAGTTTTTACTTGAATAATGAAGAATAAAAATCGTTAACAATAATAATAATAATAATAATAACAATGTTCTTGGTGAGAATAAGAAAGCACATCATTCGCATTGTCGAGAGCATTATTCCCTTCTCTTTTTTTGTCTCAACTCTCCATTCCTATCCCCACACTTTCCTTCTCTCTTTTTTTACCATTATAATTGCATGTATATGTGTACATACTTGCATGATACAGTATATTAATGTTCTTGCTATTGTCCTGTAAGGAAAAAAATGAAAAAATAAAGAGAGGACTATACATTATCCTTTCACTTTTTTTTTTTTTCACATGTTCCTTTTTCCTTTCCTTTCATTTTTTCCTCAATTTTCCTTTTTTTCTGGAATACCGTAGATGTTTTTTTTGTTGCTGTTTTCCTTAGATTTCCCGAAATGCAGACCACAGAGTTTCTGCAACCCACCCCCGTTCACGTTCACCACCACAAAAAAGAGAGACTACTTTTTTTACCCGGTCGTGCCCTTGCACTCAGCTGCCGCAGGAGGAGAAGGAGGACTTGTGGTTTTTGTCAGAGACGATCCATTAATTCCGTGCTTTGTATGCATGTGAGAACGAAGAGTACTCTCAGGCGTGATGTTTGCCTGTCCACAAATGGAGGAAGATGAATTTTTTGTCGTATTTCCTTTGCACTCGCCTTTTATTGTACTGTCAGCACCGCCAACAATCCGTGAGTCTGGTTGCCAACACGTGTGGCTGTGGTTGTTATCCTGTGCCGACGGTGGATTGACGTCAATATTTGATGCCTGCAGAGCTGCATAACGGCTCGTTGGGCGCACACCATAGATGTAAAATGGCGATGCTGGTGGTAACTGAGTTTCTGGCATTATACAAACGAATCCATCCTGATTTTCCACAAACTCTGCCTGCTGCTGCTGCTGCTGCTGCTGCTGCTGCTGCTGCGGTTGCTGCGGTTGTGGCTCTTGTAGGGGGACTGCAGCCAAGGGTCTAGTGTGCACCAGTTGAGGAGCACAGTACTGCTGCTGTTGTTGGTGTAGTGTCGGCATCATTTGTCCCTCGACCGGGAGCTGCAAAAAGTGAGGCTGGGGGTGGTAGTACGTGTTCTGCGAGCCGGGGAATATCTGTGGCGGCGAGGAGCTGGGCTGGTACGCCGCGTGCTGGAAGTACGGCATCGACATGTACACCAGCTGGCCGCCCGGCTGGGTGAATAACATCGGCTGCGCCGGCATCTGCCCGCGGGCCGCGGCGGGCGGAATCCCCACAGTTGGGTACGGGCCGGGACTGACGTAGTACGCCCCGCCCGCGGCGTGCCCCATCGGCATCGCGGGCACATGATGTTGATGTTGTTGGTGAGGTTGTGCGGGGAGCCCAGTGGGATGCGTGGAGCCGCACTCCTTCACTCCTTCTGAGAGATTGGACGAGACAACATCGGGGGATGGAAAGGACACGCCGTTGGACAGTGCGGTTGGCATGGAGGGGGCGGAGGTAAAAGTCGTCTCGTCATCCTCTCGGAAGTTCTCCATGTTAATGCACTGAAGTATATGGGAGAGGTCATTCGCCATCTTTGGCGTAGTCGGCACTGCACGAAAAAGGAGGGGAAAAAAATGACAAAAAAAATGATTTGGAGAAACAGGAGAGGCAATGGATTAATTGACAGTGGCAAATAATATGAGGAATTGCATTGCCGGCAATAAAGTGAGGGCAAAAAAAAAACAAAGGATTTCACAGAATTCGCATCCAGCGCAAACATATGAGGCGCTGTGAGTCAAGCAACATAAAAAGAAAGAAAGAAGAACTGGCATGAACAGAATAAGGGGATGAAAAACATGCAATAAAAAAAATCTACATAAGCATGCCCATACAAATATACATATGTACACATGCAGTAAAAGAAAGAGACACCAGCAACAAGAACAAAATCAAAGATACAGAAAAAAGAAAAGAAAGGAATAATAATAAAAGGAGAAAACTTTGGTTACATGTAAGATATGAACATTGTCATCGATCTGTCAAGAGGGTGACGGCTGCTGTCAGCTGGAAGATGGCATTCTCCAGTCTGTCCAGCTGCCCCGGTGAGGGTCGATATTCCCTTCTCACCTCCACACGGCGTCGTCTCCGACGCGACAGTTCGACAGCCTCCGCAATGGCGGCCTCGCGCTCCGCAAGTGTTGCCGACAAGGCCGAGTTGCGAACTCCGGTGTCTCTCCTTGACGCACTTTCCGTGCGCATTGCCCGGACAATGAGAAGCAGTTCGTCAACTTCGTTGTACTTCTTTGCAAGACGCTTCTCCGCCTCCCGATGTGCTAGCGAGAGAGAATCCTTATCCATGCTTGTGTCCTCCGTCGCTCGGGTAGATCCACGGGAAGAATGTGTAGACTCTTGTTCCTCCCTCTGCAACATCTGTTTTCTTTCTTCCTGCAACATTTCTGCAATCTCTGACAGTTTTTCAGAAAGGAAGACTAACTTCTTCTCACGACTATCTCTAAATTTTGGACTCATCATAAGGCCTGCTGCTGTCGCCTCTCGTTCACGCATACTTCCTCCTTCACGAGACCCCGTGCTTTCAAATTCCCCTCTTTGCAAGTCTAGCTGTATACTACTATCATCATCTGTATGTGTATCAGTTGTTTCACCACCCAAGAGGTGGCTATTCCTGTGCACATTCAGCATGTTTTTCACAGCTTGTCCCCTCTCAAGAATTACTTTTGCCCTTGCCAAATCTGCCTTGAGACACTCTTCCCGTTGCAGTACCAATTTCAACTGACCATTTAACTCTTTTTCCTTTATTTTTAACGTGACAGACTTCTTCTTTATTCTCTCACCAGCAGCTTTAACATCTTCCACATGGCGATAAAAATCCTCTTCGCGTTTGCGATACTCAGAGACAAGGGCTTCCAAATCCCTTGCCCTTTGATTAGAAGTTCGGTAATCGACTGGAGAGGGAAATGGTCTTTTGTCCCCTGATTTTGCCGCATAAATTTCTCGCAATTTACGGAGATTACATAAAGGCTCTTTAATATCTGGAAATAATTGGTTCAATAGATCAAAAGTGGGAATAACCACAAAGTCCAGGAAAGCAATTTGTGATCTTTCCACACAGGAAGGATAATCAAAACCAGGAGTCACTGGCAGACCCCGACGACGTTCATCTTCCGCCTGCTCCGCAAACTCTTCCAATACCACCAACCACTTCTTTGCAATTTTCATACTACGAGAACTTGCACCGATGTCAGAAGCATGTAGAATAAGAGCAAGGGCTTCTAGGCGATCTGCTTTACTTGTACAATCAAATCCACCACTACCCGCCTTTTTTCCCCACCATGCAACACTCTCATTATGTATCGACATATCCGTATGAGAAATGAGACGGGTTACAATGTTCTTGAATTCCATGAAGGAAGTATTGTCCAATGAACTGGTAAAGTCAAATTCAGGTACATTTAATAGTTGAAATGCAGTTGCCGTATGAAGCTGTTCCAAAATTCCATTTCCACAGAACTTAAAACTGACTGGGTCATGAATAGCCATCAAAAATGCATTTGTACGTCCTGGATGACGAACATCATGTGCCATAGCAGAAAAAGCAAGAGCCTTAAGTTCTAAAGGGGTTACGTGTTTCATTAATGGCTGAGCAGTCGTCACGAGAGCAAAGCATCCTTGAAGAACATCAGCGGCGTGCACAGCATTATGATACGGATTTGGCCTGTAGTTGTTTTCCATTGCAGCGGCCATCATGTTCCATTTTTGAGCATCACCCGAATCTGGAAAGAGATCCCATGCCTTGGCAACATTCACCGCCACAGTTTGAAGAACAGAGGGAACGCGGGATGCTACTTCGAAGGTATCAAATTCCCACTCTTGCAAATTTATATCTGCCGCTGACAAAGTGCAAGGCTTAGGAGGAACAACTGTTAGTATTGTATCCTGTACAAGAGATGTAGGTAGATACCGATTGGCTAATAATGAACCCTTTCGAACATTTTCACTGGCAAATTCAGTATTACACTGAGACCTTACAAGTCCAACAGAGTCTTCTTCAAACCGAGACAAACGTTCTTGAAGGTGTTTTACAGTTGCTTCGTTGCGCTTCGCGGAATCTAATGCCTTTTCCAATTCTTCTTCAACTGACCTGATACGTCGATGAGCTACATCAAGTTTAATACGCAACTCCTTCACATGTTCATCATTTCCCTGTTGCACTTCATTCTTGCTCCCGCCACTGTATTTTGCACCGGATGCAGCACTCTGTGCAAAACCCAGATCACGTTCACCACGGAGGTCATGAATCCTTACCTCTTGTTCTGCGAGATGCTTAAGCAGAGTATCATTTTCCTTTCGAAGAAGCTCAGATTTCCTTAGAATATCCTCCATATATTCACGATATACCAAAGACGTCTCTTCCTTCTTCCCGTGGTTGCTCGAAGGCCGCGATGAAGACGACGAAGCGGCGGTGGCGGCGGTCTCTTCACTTCTTCCCCGCTCGGCCTCCACTGTCGCTCTCGCTGTTGATGATGTAATTACATTCCCGGAATCCCTCCGCGGCAAACTCTTCCCCGGCCCCGTCGGCTTGTAGCTCTGCAGCATCGAGAAGCAGTCGATGCAGACCCGCGACGGCGGGGTGCCGGAGACAATGGTGCACTCGGCCCGCACGCAGTCGGCGCAGCACAGTTTCCCGCAGCAGGGGCAGTTGGCCCGCGCGGTCGCACTGCCGAACCGCCGCCCGCAGCGTGCGCAGCCGTCGCCCTCCCCGACCCAGCCATTGCGGGGAACGAGAAAGTCGTCCATCAGCACCAGGAGACACACACAATTCAATTGAGTCACCAACACTCCCCTTATTTTCTTTTATCTTCTATCACAAAGAGGGGAAAAAAGAAAAAGAAACACAGTGTAAGATATCACAGAGGAGAAAGCATGATAACAATAATAATAAGTGAAGGGTGCATTATATATATGCAACAGAAGGACAAACAAAAAAATGAAGGAAGGAAAGGCAGCAACAGAATGCAGAAGAAAATAGACGACGGTTAATCACTCCCTCCTACCTTCTTCACCCTCTTTGTCTCCCCTAACATCTTCTGTATTATTGGTCGTATAATAAAGAGAAATTATCCTCTTTATTTTATTTTTATTATTATTTTCGTTGCTGTTGTTGCTGGTGGGGATTCTTTATCGTTTGAGTTCATATACATAAAAAAAAAAAAGAAAAACATGTGGTAGTGTAAGTAAAAAAAAGAATATAGCAACAAAGAATAAATTAAAAAGACAGCCGAAGGAATCTGAGGTACACAAACACAATAATTAAAAATAAAAAAAACTAATAATAGTAATAATGGTAGTGGTAATAATAATAATAATAATAATAATAATATAGTAATAATAATAATAGTAATAATAATAACAGAAAAACAAGGGGATAACAAGCAACATGCTGTTGTCGTTTCAGTGAAGACCGTAATTTGTCAGTTTATATTGGCAAAGGAGTAATGCAGCATCTTCCAGTTCCTCAAGAGCGATCTTTACGTCACCTTTTGAATGAAGTTTCATCACTGCAGAAATATCTTCGAGAAAACTTGATCGTGGACGCACGGTTGGAGATCCCTCTGCAAAGTCATTAGAAAGGTTGTCATTTGAAATTGCAGGTCGAAGGCTCTCTTGTAATTCAATCACCATAGGAACATCACCACCCGGCGGAGCATTCAATTCGCCAAATAATTCATAACGTTTTTTGAGCATATTTTGACGCAACTCCGCCATATTGATTTTACTTTTTGCACCCTTAATGCGTTTCATGGCGTCTTCTCTTTCTTCCGAATTAAGTTCCTTTCCAGCCCCCTTCCCTATATTTTTCTTATCCATAACTTCCTTTTTAATGCCCTTTTCTTTATTTCGAACAACCTTCCCTGGACGAGACGGTGGTTTCCGACTCTTTTTAGGTAACGGTTTAAGCTTTTTGTCTATTGGAAAACGAAGTTGTTGGTCCTGGTTCTCCTGATCTTCATCATTCTCCTCCCCTAATATTCTGTTTTCCTGGGATGACCTCTCCTTCCCCTCCCCCTTCTCCTTCTCCCCCTTCTTTCCAAACACAAGCTCTGGCCCATAGTACTCTTGGATGAGCCGCCCCCGCGAGGGCTTCTGCAGCGGATGCGACGGGTGGCTCGCGGGGACGACGAGATGGTTGTCGATCAAGTCCTGGGCGGTGGGGCGGTCGCGCGGGTTCTTGCTGAGCATCCCCCGCACGAGGTCCTCGAAGCGGGAGTCGAGGCCCGTGTTGAAGGGCGCCACGTCGTTTCGGAGTATCTGCCGAATGAGGCCGGGGAGGTGCTCCGCCTCGAAGGGGTGCCGCAGCGTGCACATCTCGTAAAAGACAACACCGAGGCTCCACACGTCACTGCGCTCGTCGTACGCCTCCTCCTCGCACACCTCCGGGGAGAAGTAAAGGGGGGTCCCAATCATACTGCGGGCTCCTGCAGAAGTACTTGTGAGAACAGTGCAAACACCAAAATCTCCAAGCTTCACGTGATTTTTTTCTGTGAGAAATATATTACTTGTCTTAATGTCACGGTGGAGAATACGGCGGGAATGCAAATAGGCCAGAGCACACAGTAATTCCGCCATCCACTCAATAATGACATTCTCTGGGAATGGCTCTCCATTCTCCTCCTGTTGTCGCTCTATGAGTTCCTCCAAAGACATCTCGCAAAACTCCATTATTATATTGACGGAACTTCTTCCACTAAAGCTCTCACGAAACTTAACAATATTTGGATGATCCACATCATTCATTACAAGAATCTCTTTCTTTGCTCGCAGCTGCTCCTCATCGCTTACAGAATCCAAAGAAATCTGCTTTAACACGTAGTTCTTCTTCGTAAGTGCATCCGCTACTTGAAACACAATACTGGAAGAGCCATAACCGAGGCATTCACCAATAATGTAGTTTTTAAGATTCGGGGCGGATGTGTCAGGCAGCTGCATCTTTAATGGTCAGAGCCACGACACACACACACACACACACAAAGAGAGAGAGAGAGAGAGAGAGAGAAACAATCACCGTACTTATTTGCGGTATATAGCCTTAGAACTTATTTAAACCAGAATTATACACACAGACAAAAAAAGAAAAGAAAAAGGAGAAAAGGCAGATGTGGGAACAGTACAAAGGGATACAGAATACCCAATCGGTAAACAAATATAATTATTTAATATATATGGAGGAATAAGAAGTTTTTTTTTGGAAAGAAAGAACTGCGGTTACTCGTAGAAAAAAAAAAAACATGATCTGTGCATTACGTATCTTCTTTTCTTTTTCTTTTTCTTTTAGTCTCACGATGATCATCTATGTTCCTTCTTCTTTCTTTTAAAGAAAAAGAAGAAAGAAATGCATTACTCATCGGTCCTGCGTCGCTTTCGGATTAAATGCGTGTAATACGGCTTAAATTCCTCCGGAATATGTTGTCCAAATGTATTCAGCAACTCCGTTACCCGTTCCCCTGCGGCCTCTGTAAAGAGTACAGCGACTTCATCCACCACACTTCCCAGGGCCCTCTTCATCTCATCACTAGAGAGACTGGAGGTGTTGCGAATGGAGGCAATTTCCTTTAAACATTCTCGGAATTTGTCATAACTCGCAGGCTGCAGACGTCGCTTCAAAAATTGACAAAATTCCTTTGATGTAGTTCCGACCAGAGAACTGGACGCGACTGGTGGGTCAACCACTGATGGCACAACAGGCAAGACTTGTTTTTTGAATAATTGTCGTGCAACCGCTGTGGTGCTTTCCACTGCAGTTGCTACTGCCACAGGCGTTGTAGACTCTCCTCCACCCACACTGCCTTCATGCACGTTCATTCTTTTTGTGCGTGCCACACAAAAAGAGGGGGAGAAAGAAGATGGCTTAACTGCAGGGAGTTCCTTCGCATCAGCAATGAGACTTCGCATCTTTTCTTCCTTTTGCGCCTTGGCTTGACGAAGTTGTTCCGACGCAAATTTCATTGCCATATCTGCAGATTCAGGAATTTGTTCCTCCTTCAACAAAGCAACGGGAGCGGAATTCACCACACGGGCCCCAGCGCCACTATCCGGAAGACTCATTAAATGTGAATGGGACGCATCTCCACCACGACGTCGAAACGATGCAAAGAATTGCGCCACAGATGCATACGTTTCACGAAACTCACGATGCACGAAACATCGAGAGGCCACCCACTCCGAGAGCCCACTCAAACGTTCGGCAAACCGCTCATCCGCAAGCACCACAACACCATAATCATCCTTGTGGCGAATAACGCGGCCCACACACTGATTAACCGCACGCATTGCCTCATTAAGATACCAGTCATCACCTGTATATAATTTTCCATTTACTTTTGGTCGTTTTGGTGCTATCTGCGTCAAATAATCCCGCTTAAGACGCACAAACAATTCTGTTTGGTTTGCAAAGGGAATACCAGCCACCAAAACACAGCGACCATGATTATCTGCAAAATCGATTCCCTCGCTGATCTTCCCACGGCACACCGCTAGTAAGATGGCTCCACGAGATGGTGTACTGTCCACTTCACGTTGGAAAGTTGACACAATCGTTTTAACATCTGAGGCCTCTGCAGGTTCCACAAAGACTGGTTTCAACCCCTCCAGCATTCCCCAAATTGTTATAGTATCACCAGGACGACCACTTCCAGAGCGCCATAACGCAATCGCTGCATTCAACGCCACATAGCTAGGAAAAAACACAAGCATTCCTCCAGGTGTGTTACGTGATATATTTACTAGGGACATACCCAACCCTACTCGGTAATCAATACTATTACGAAATGCATAACTACCATTCAGTTTTTCACCACCAGGTCCTCTGCATAATACGCACCCAATGACCTGATTCTGCTCTATAACGTGACTTCCTTTCAAAGAAATAGGAAACTCCACCCCAAGTTCTGCGGCAAAGTGCTCAAGAGGTGAGAGTGTTCCACTAGTTAAAAGGAAGGAATAAAGGCCAGTCACGAGGGTTTGTACAGTTTTAGATGCATCGAGGCACCAAAACCCAAGTGATCGCTGATGGGAAGAATCTCGGTTGGTACTTTTAACACCATGTAAAACAAAGCGACAAGAATCATCCTCACTATCTTCAGACCTTTCAAATACAAACATTAAAAACTGTTGTACCTTGGAAAGACCAGTTGCAGCACTCTCACTTTGTGCCAAGACAGTAATTGCCTTTGTCATGACATCATTTATTCCACAGCTTTGTCCCTTCGTCCCACCGAAAAATAAATCCCTTGTTATGAGTGATTTTGCCAAAAAAGGGATCATGTAAGAGCCGTCCCGTACCACTTCAGTACATGAAGGAGAAGAAGAAACAAAAGATGAAGATCCGATGGCTTCAGAACCATGAACTGCTTTTCCTTCCTCTTCGTTAATAATGGAGGACTCCAAACGACACAAAATGATTTTAAGAGAGGCAAATTCTTGCTCATCCATTAGCCCTTCCTGTGCATCACTTTCTGTAGTAACCATTTCCATCTGCACTCTCTGCATTGCAATAGCTCTAGAGCAGTCATGAATGGCATTTGTAAGCTCAAGAGGCTGAAGATTCATACAAGAAGACGCCCCCAATACAGAAGGTAAATTATGTGCCTCGTCCACAATTAAGATCCTTCCTTTCAATTCAAAGGGTAATTGTTTGCGAACAGACATGTCAAATACATAATTGTATGGAAGGAAAACAATATCCGCTTCTTTTGCAGTTTCCCTCTCTGAGAAATACGGGCAATATCCACATTTCCGAGCGTCTGATACCAAATCTTCCATATCATGGACCCAATTCTCCTCTTGTAACGTTGCGTTGTTGGTTCTACGGGCCTGAAGTCCTCTGTAGAAACGACAGTTTTTCTCCGCTCGAAGGGCGTTGCACATTGCTTGCTGTGTCTGTGCATTCGGAAGACGGAGGACTTGGGAATGGACGCACATGTGCTCCCTTGAGCCTAAAAGAACCATTGAAAATACACCACCGTAACGTGTTCGTTTCAGTTCCCGAATAACTTGGCTCAGCTGAGCATGGGTGCGGCTGCAGTACATGACACGAGGCATGCCAGTTCCTTCCACTGGATATCCCGGTTGTTTCTTCAGACGCTTTCTCTCAAGCCATGCCAAGACAGAGCAAAGAAGACAGAGCGTCTTACCGGTTCCTGTAGGGGACTCCAGCAAGGCGTTAGAGCCACTATCCAAGGCGTCAATAACGGCACGCATGTATTCAACTTGCGCTGGATATGGAGTAAAAGGAAACGATACCTCCACATCACGAATAGGGATGGAGCACATTCTCACAAAGACCACAATTTAATTTGCTTAGTTTTTTTTTTTTTCGTTCCCGGTCTTAAAAACATATCATGCAGGAAGAGATGTGACTCCACCCACTCTAAAATGATGAAGCAATTTGCCAAACAGTCTTCTTTGGAAGGAAGGAAAGAATGAAGAAAAACAAGGAAAGAAAGACAGAAATGCGAAATGCACCAAGGGTGATGGGTTTTTGTTTGTCCATGTGTGTATGTGGGTGCGCACAAACTCATATATACATACGTGGTGAAGGGTATAACACAAAGGAGTCAACTCAGTGTACCAAGTGAGAGAAAACCCAGGAAAAAAAAAAAAACGTGAAGTGTATGTGTGTTCCGCTGCTATTGTTTATCCTCAACCAAGATAATATGATAGCCAAATGAAGTCTTCACTGGTGCTGGTGTCATTCCGCCCTTTGGTAAGTCAAAGGCCGCATCCTGAAATGGGCCGACCATCTCACCACGTCGCTTCCATCCGAGGTCTCCACCGCTACGTGCCTTGTCCTCACTGAACTCCCGCGCAACGTCCGCAAAATTTGCCCCCTCGTTGATTTTCGCCAACGCCTCCATAGCCCGGCCGTGCTTCTCACAGAGTATATGACGCACCTTCACCTTTGTGTACCCAGACCCACCCGACGTGTCCTTGGAAGACTTGCCGCCTTTGCCACCATCCTCATGTCCTTTTTCGGTGGATTTCTTTTTGTCCTTGGCCATTTCTTCCTTTTTTTGTGTGTACATGGTTTTCGAAATACATAGAAGAGATAAAAAGAAAACGAATACATGAGAATAAATAAAGGAAGAGGTGGTAAAAAAAGCTAATATGTCTGTCGATACAAATTAGCCTTATATATATGCATAACAAAATGATGAGAGTCGCCCATTAGGACGAGCTCAATTTAAACCAACACATCCCTTTTTTTCTTGATTTCTAAGTTTTCTGTTCTTTTTTCTTTTCTATTCTCTATTCTATATTCTCCTCACTTTTTTTTCTTTTTCATTCTATCTTGTATGTTTGTAACCTCTTCCTTCCCACCACCACTTCACTCGACTCCATCACACTCCTGCACATCACAAGAGCGCCAAAAAAAAAAATCTTTTTAGCGCCTCGTCCTTCGTTGCTGTCGACTGAGAATAGAGTTGATGCCAAACGCCGTGTCTGGCTCTCTGCCTCGCTTCTTCTCCATTTTCCGCGATGAATCCGAGTTCTCCTTCGGCGGGGGCTCAGAGCGAACAGTCTGGCAGAGGACGTTAGCAACATCACTCTCAAGCAACTTCTCAACGGCGCGCTCTCGTGCCTCTAAACTCTCCTGCCACTTCGTCGCGTTGGCCTCGTCGGCAGCCTCACCGCCGCTCGCAGGGGCTGCAAAGCGAAGACAGACCTCGTCACGCCATGACTTCAGACGGCACTGCGCGTCGCCGTCCAGACTCTCCAGCGCACGGTCAGCACAGAACAAGAGCCATGTGGGGATCTCCTTCGCGTAGAAGTACATCCGCTTTTCTAAAATATCAAGACAAGTGGCAGAGGCATCTTTGGAATCGGTTTCCGCAAGCTCAATGAGAAGTTCGCTTGCAATGTATTCATGAAGGGAAAAACGGCTCAGCTCTCGCAAGAGACGGGCACTTTGTGTGGAAGTACGTGTAGCTGCAGTGCGAGCCGATGTATTTCTTGTAGAAGTTGATTCCTCTACAGACCGATTCTTTCCTTCAGCAAGACGTGCGATTTGTCTTGCCGTCTCTGGATCAATTTCGCGAATCTGCACAAGGACATAGGCATCAGAAAGTCGTGTAATAACTTCCATTAGACGCATAGCAATCATGGAGTTAAAACGCAAAAGTGCTCTAAAGGCAATCACACCACCCTGAGCAAAGGCCAGCTGCCGGTTGGGATGACTGGACGCAAAGCTGTACAGAAATTTGTTCAGGAACTCTACCATGTACGCAGCATGGGCGTTTCCTTTTTCCTCCTGGCGAAAGGCCATGAATTGCATTAAAATATCGGCAATAATTTCCGGCACTTGCACATGAGGAACACGATTGCAGCTAAGCAATTTACAAAACCCAGCAACCACCATTGGATTCCTCTCGACACAATGTGTTCTTAAAAAAGAACGCAGTGTGCTTAAAAGGTTGTTGCCACCCACCTTATGCTCATCCTCGTGAGCCAGATCACGCTCATGTTGTATGCGTGCCTCCACATCGGTCACAGGAGGAGCATCCTCAATAGCAGAAGAAGACGAGAACGTCAAAAATCCCTTCGTCGTCGGTGCTGTTGTTGCGTTATTATTATTATTATTATTATTATTGTTAGTTGTAGTGGTGGTGGTTGTAGCGGCTGCGACCTTCGCAATACCAAGTTCAGCAGCACTGGAGCTGTTGTTATTAATATTATGGTGATTGCTATGGAGTGTTTCACGTGTGGGACAATCAAAGAAACGCAGACCATATTCCATTACAAGATCAAAGACAACACCAAGCGCAGCAAGTGCGACGCATCGATCTGAACCACTCACAATCTCCTTTGCATCATTCACAATAAGTGGCATAAATGTATGCACGGTATCTGGATTCACAAGGCACTGCAGTCCCAGGGACGTGGTGGAGACAACTTTAACAACTTCATTATCCTGCTGTCGTCCCAACTGTATAACGTGTGAACAAAATGTAGGAATAGTATCACCCCTCTGAGAGTTAGAGAGAAATGCCAGAACAATGAACTGCATGCGCAATAAAAATTTTTCATCCCTATCCATCTCTTCCTTTAGTCGATCGTACTCTTCTTGTGTAGCCTCTCCACCACGAAGCTTCATACGAAGACGGAATAAGTCTCGTTGTCGCTCGCGACTTTTTCGTCCAAATGCCTCCACATCGTCATATCCAAGTGCATACATTTGTGGTAACTTCAAGCTGCGAAAGATCGAATCCAACGATGATGTGATTGTGTGTGTTGCCTCCTCTGGGGTTCGTCCTGTGAGGGACTTCAGTGAACGAACAGTCACGTCTATAAACATCGCGGGATCGTCATCGGGAACCACCTTAAGAAGAAATCCAATAATACGTAAGAGAGTATTTCGAGTTGTATTATCCGCATGGGCCAAATATCCATTTTCTTCATAGACGTCAAAGACAGACAAAAGGATGCGTAAAATGATATCCGCTTCATCCACATTTTTGAATTTCACATTTTTTGGTTCCACTTCCGGTCGAGCATAGGCGTAAACAGTGTCCTGAAGCAATAAACTAAATTGTGGCAAAGGCAACAGGACGGCTGTCTCGTCATCTTCTTCTGTATCTGCAGAAAGTTTCGCATTTTCCTTCCAAAGTAAAAGAGACGCGGCACTCACACACTCAAAATTCACGACAAATGTTTTTTTACTCTTATGTTTTCGATGATATAAAATCATCTCCGTAGAAATAACCTCATAGGGCTCAAGCGCACCTCCACTTAGTACAAGCTCCAGCATAGCTTCAGAGTCATCTCTATAATCTCGATGCAGCCAACAATTTGTTAATGCAGCCCTGCATGCTATGGAAACGGAACTGCTTGCATCTGAGAGGCCTTGGTGAATCAACTCCTGAAAAGGAATATTCTTCGCTGCAGTATACGCAGTTATGTACTTCCAGTGGAATCGGCTCAGTGCATCCCACGCCTCCACCCGCACGCGAGAGACAGCATCACGCACACAACGAATCATCCCGTGAAAATATCCCTCGAGAAACTCCTTCCGCCCGCACACGGAGCGGAGTAGCTGCCGTCGAACATCGGCAGAAGGGTCTGTGCACAGCAATGCCATAAGGTGCTGGGTGACATCGCAATCCTTTTTCCCGGACTGAAAACATGAGATGGCAGAGACGGCTTGCTCCCGCACTGCAGGAAATTTGTCATGCACTCGTAACTTCAACATCTCGGCCACTTTCTGGTAAAAATTCTGTCTTTCCTCACTTGTGTTTGTCTGATCCATCGTCTTGAGCAGAGCAGCAAAGACAGAAATGACACCGAGACGCACGGTTTTGTCATTGGCGTTGTGAAACGGCTCCACGGTCTTCAGCAGGGCAACCGCAATCTCATCCGTCTGGAAGCGCTCACGGAATCCCTTGCACACCTCTGCCACGAAATTGTAGTGGCGCTTCAGCGAGTCCGTCGCAAGCCTCGGCGACTCCTTCAGCACAAGCAGCTCCACACGGCAGACGGCTTCAATGATGCCTGAGAAGTTGTTCTCAGCATACTTCAGCAGTGACGTCTTGCACTTGTGAAAGTGTGCCGCACTTTTATGAATCTGCTGGAATATGCGGCCCACGTCCTCCATGCTGCCGGATACTCCCACCGTCGCTGCTGACTTCTTGGGGGGCATACCACTGCTTCCAGGCCTGCAAAAAATAACGTGCTCGACCAAGTATTTTCCCCTCCTTCAGTGAGCATATATATATATATATATATATATATACCCTACACGTTCAATGTAGGGTATGTGTATCTATTATGTATGGAAAAGAAAAAAATTCACCACCACGAGAACGTTTATAATAAACAGCAAGAAGAAAAACACACAAACACAAATGGAAGAATGAAGCCATTACAAGAGAGCATGGGAATTTCAACACACGCACACGCACACGCACACAGGAACACATCACAGAATGGCAATCGGCATCAAACAAACAAGCAAGAGATATCGAGATAAAATTATGCATATACATCTCTAATAAGACCACATAAATAAATAAAAGACGAAGAGTAAATTACATGACAAGAAAAACAAACACTACACAGAAGCATCAAACTCTTCTTCCCATTTGGTGGAGTAAAATAATTGGCGTCTAAAGTAGAATGCCTCTGTACTATCCTTTTTACTCATCTCCTTTAAATACTTGTGTGTAAAGTCACGAACCGCCTTCACCTCGACTGCAAGGTGTGTGCATAGCACTATATTCTTTGACATAGCCACTACATCCGGGTGTGGCTCCCGCTCCGCGTTTTTCGCCACGCTCACAGCCATGTTGATGCCTTGAAGAAACTGGTAAAGAAGTTCAATGCGAGGGTGTTCACCCTCAAGTGGATCTAAGCTCCGCATCTTCACTGAGAGAAGTTTATAAACTGCAGAGAGTGCCCCACTTAACGCACGGAATAATGAGCCAAGCAACCAGATGGGGCGTTTGTATACAGCGGCAAAAAGACGGAAGAGATCATCCGCAACCTCAAGTTTATCTAAGGAGTCCACACCACTCTGCTCACAAGCAACATTCCACATCACCACAAGAAGTTGGGTTACTATCCGTATTTTTTCTTCCTCCACAAGCCAGCATGTGTCCCTCGTGTAGGCCCGCAAGAGAGAGGCGACCACATCCACGGCGTTACCTTTTAGGGAGGCAAAGATGCCCTCCGTTATGGCTGTCAATTGCGCCAGAGAAGTAGCGGCATATAATAACATCTCCGGAGAAGTCTCAGCGTCATGTTCGAGAACAAACACAAGTGCTCGAATCACATCTTCCGTAGTCATCACAAGTGTAGAAAATCCTCTTGGAATGTCTAGCAGCTCAAACCCACAGGGTACATCGGCCCCTACCAGCCAACGAACACCCGCAGTGTTGAAACTGATCTGGTACAACACCATAACCGCCATCACTCTTCCGTCCGTGCGCTCCTCAGGGTTGGATTCATCATGTATGGAGCGAATGACGGCTTCCAATCCACCCTCGTCCATGACACTACGGCACCCTTGCGGAAGTATACAGAGTGACCGCATCAAACTAAAGGCTTGACACTCAAATCCTACAGAAGGTGTAGTGTTCAGCGTTGAGACAATTGCAGACACAATTCCCTTGCGCAGCAATGTTATCTTCACCTCCTGCGAGGCGGAATGGGCGATGAGAAGACGCACCGCCCTCACCCGCTGCGCATCCCCCACGGAGGAATCACTGAGGCTGCCAATCCAGTTATCAATGCTCTCCGGCTGAAGCCCGCTGTACACCAGTCCCTTGTCACGGTCAGGGCGGCCCGCAAAGGCCTTCACGGCGTCATACGGGTGTCTTTCCTGCAGGCAGTCGCTGACATAATGTCGCACAGTGCGTGCAGCCTCCGCCATTAAGTTGAAAGTGTCCTCCTTCTTCCTCTTTCACTAGCAGCCACTACAGAGATTAAAGGGGGAAACAAGCATGCAAAGCAAACGTGAAGCCATTCCAGTAAAAAAACAAAATGATGAAAAGCACACATACACATACTCATACTCATACACATTCAGCCGCACCATTCCAGAACAACTCAAGTTGCCCTCCGCCGGAAAACAGGCAAACAAGAAAGAAAATAATAATAATAATAATAATAATACTAGAAACAAGAAAAGAGAAAGAAGAAATATATTTCTGTTTTTGACTCTCCTTCAGTACCAAGAGTAACGATTTTTCATTTGCACACCATCGTCCTTCCAGGAGAAGAAGAAGGAAAAAAGAGAAAAAAATGAGGGAAGAATGAAAAAGAAAAAAAAAGGCTCCTATCCCTCTACACAATCTCTTACGACATTTCGTTGCATAAAAATTCTTCTGTCGTGCAGGTGGCACTAATTAAATTAAATCCTTTCGAACAGCCCATACAGACAAGGAATAAATAATAAACAAAAAAGAACGCTGCGCCCTCACTACAATACATTTTGGAAGCGTAGAAACAATTACACAACAAAACAAAAAAGGATATTATTGTATCCTAAACAAAAAACAAGAGGGTAAGAAAAATCGCCACGCACCTCAAACCACCCATATATGGGAAGCAAACGAAGGAAAAATAGAAGGAGAGAAAAAAGAGAGAGAGAAAAAAAGCTTTGAATGATAAACGGTTTCCCTCCTCCGCAACGCTTTTGCCTAAACCCCTAATTCTCAACTACCCAACCTCCCCACCCCACACCTACAGACATTTTTTTTTCTATTTATTCGACTTGGATTTTTGAATCACGTGAAACAAAAAAGCCCATACTCAACGACTCCCCTTCGGTAAAGCTTCCAAGGTCAACCTTGAAGGGGGATAAAGCCGTAACAGTGTATGTGGCAAGGTCCTCTGGGCATAATACGCGGTTGTTATCAAGAGAAAGAAGTTCCGTAATGGAGGAAGTGAGCAAGCCATCGTATAGCCAGCAACGCTCTTCCTGTATCTCGTTCCGCGCTGCCTCCGTAAGTTCTACTGAGAGGAATGTGCCGCCAGTTCCATTCAGCGCAGAGAGAACGGTAAGTCTCTGCGGTTGGCAATGCGCTATTACAACACGATTGATTACCAATGAGTTCTGTAGCGCCTCACGAAGGGTGAGTACTGAACCATCACGGAACAGAATAGAAAGTGGTGATGATGTGCATGGATCTGTCAGACAGAATACAAAGAGCCGCTTAGTCCCTGAAGCTGCAATTTCTTGAAGAAGATCACGCATTTTTTGAGCATTAGATCCTTTCGTAACGGCGACCTCAAACCCATAACGATTTACGAGAACTTCACGAAGCAATACGAGTTCACTGAGCTCTGTTCCAGCCACGGAGTTTTCACCTTCGCAGATAATAACAGCCAAGCTTCGGTCAGTCCATTCGTCAATAATTTCACTTGTGACAGTTGGCTCTACTGCCGGCCCTTCTGTTATGGACTTCATCAGCTCCTTGCTCTCACCTGTTTCCTCTCTCTGATCGGCCTCAGCAGTTGTGCAAATGAGAATCTCACGAAGAAATTCACCTTCTACAAACATGTCCCTGCAACAGACTCGCAAAAAAGACTGAACTGCAATCGACTTACGGTCGCTACAATGGAATGCCTCCAACTGTCGCGCAAACACCTTCTTCACGTGGTTTACACGATCCTTTAGAGCCTGGTTACCTTTTACCTCATCATTGTTCTCAAGATGAAGGATTATTTTACTCATAGCTTGAATGTCAAAAAGTCTGGTATTCTCAATGAAATGCTGCTCATCTGAAAAGATCCGCTTCTCAATTCGGGGTAATAATAACAGTTCATTCCTAGCTCCCCCAGGGACGCCATCTCTTGTAAGTTGACTGAGCAATTTTCCAAATGTATTCACCTCTGAGGAATTCTCTCCCTTTTCAATATCCTCAGACTTCTTCATGTCAGTAGCAGTTGTAGTAGTAGTAGCAGTGGGCGATGTTACTTGAGTCTCCTCTTTATCATTAACCTTCACGGGAGTCTCAGAAGTTTTTACTTCTCCCGCTCCCGTATTTTCACTCGATAACTGCTTTGATGTAGATTCTTTCCCTGAATTTATTCCCTCTTCATCATCATCATCATCATCATCATCATCATTTGAAGTCATTGAAGAAGATTCTTCAGAACCGGAGTTTCGATTTGAAAGGCGCTGTAGGTGAATTTGTCCCCGAATGGATTCAATCGCCTCCTGAAAAGATGGATCTGTGCATGAGGATTCAATCAGGGACAATAGCATGGAATAACGATCTAGAAGTTCATCTGGAACTGAGCTTTCCCTCAATTGGTCTGATATCCCAAGCAGCATTTGTGCAATACGGGACTCTGCACTCCTAGCGTCCTCCTCTTCTCCTTCCTCCTGTTGATTGCCATGAGGTGTGTTGGTCGCTCCAGCTCCAGCAGCAGCAGAATCAGGAATAAAAGGAGCAACGCCTCGACGGTTTTGAGGATTCTCTAAGGAATCATTAGGTCTATTATCTCCCCTCTCTCCCGACCGAGACATCACATTCGCAAGAGATGGATTCTGTCCTGCAGTTCCATGCAAACTTTCAGCTGCCTCTTCTGAAATTCTATCATTAAGGGGGCTTCCTGAATTTCGATTGGCGGTTTGGCCACTCATCTCGACCTGTGCTTGTTGAATACGAGTGAGAACCTCACCTATCACAGCCACAACTTGGGGGTTACTTCGCCACTGCACGTTCTCTTCATCAGCACCGCCCAACGTCTCCTCCACAGCTGACATAATGGAAAATAATTCTGAAGGTGATGATGGTGGCGTTGTTGAGAGTCGATTCTTCAGCAATCCAAAGATATGGACAAGTCTCTGTAAGTTCATTTTACCTGTTTCATCACCAACAGTGACATTTTCTCCTGCGGCACGCCTTATCTGGGCTTCAAACTTGTCTCGAAGTTTCTTCTCTCGTCCTGTGGTGCACCCAACAGAGTCCATCATCCTCAAAAGTCCAAGGAGAGGTTCTACCTCCTCCGGAGAAAGAAAAACATTCTTGTTCTGGCCCTTACGTAACTCGGACGTAATATCTGATACCGCCCTAAAAAGTTTTCTTCGTTCCTCCTGAATGTTAGCCATCCTTGCCTGTTCATCGGTCAAGAGTATTTCTTCTTCTTCCTCCTCTCCTTCCTCTTCCTCATCATCTACTAATGTAGTGGCAACAGCAGCAGTAGCAGCATTACCTACAATCTCTCCAGGTTGACCAAACATCTGGAGCTGGGACTGGAGGCGAAGGAGGATAGATAACAGTGGTTCTGTCGCACTGCCAGTATGAGCACATTCCTCTTCCAGGCCCTTAATTTTTTGCAGAAGTCCGGCAGCAATATGTTGCCGCTGGGGAACAGAAACACTTCGAAACTCTTCAGATTGCAGCACTGACAGCACCTCTTCTATCTGCGACACGATGCGTTGTGGGGTAGAACCTGCAGTAATGGGTGAAGCTTCCTCATTCCCGGAAACGATACTCTTAAGTGTCTCATTGATAGGTACCATGAGCCTTTCTACGACCGCACGCTCCTCTGGTGAAAGGAGCGAGAGCGTGGAAGCAATTTTCCGCAGCTGTGGAATAATGGATTTAGCAGCATTTCTCTTCCTATCCATGTCAGCTCTCTGAAATCCCTCAGAACTCATAAGTTTCCTCATTTGACCAAGGTGAGAAGAAATATTCTGAAAAAGCGCAGTTCCTACTGGCACGGTTGAGGATTGTTCTTCCCTTCTCATTTCCGCGGCCAATATCTCCTTCAAGGGATCAATAAGCTCTCTCAGCTGGTCAAATCCATCATACTGTGCGCATCGCTTTTCAATTTCACCCAGAGAAGTCAAATTCTTCTGCGTTACTTGACGTTTTCTTTCAGGGTTCATCGTTTCATATTCTTTTGAATTAATACACTCGAACATCTTTTCTAATTCCAGTACCACCCCATCTAATACATTGCTTTCCCACTCCATCTCTAGTGGGTTTGCTGCTCCCGCGGGTAAAGGGGCTGGCATTCTAATGTTGTTGCTCCGAGTTTCCCTAGGAGCATTTACATCTGTGCTGCTTTTGTTTTCATTCTCATCCTCAGTATTCTCCACTTCACCATCCTTGAGCGAGCTCACAAGTTCATTTGCCTTGTCAATCATTGCCGCTATGGATGCGGTGGCTTGGTTTGCAGGGAGGCGACCAACCTCTTGACGTAAACGAAAAAGAGACTGCTGCAGCTGGCTTATCATTTGTTGTTGCACCTCATGGGGGGCATTGGCCAATTCATCGGAGTGAAGAACCTGCATAATAGCTTGAAGAGAAGCCACTATCTGCGGAAGTTTCATCTGGTGATCTGCGTTGTCTCCTTCATCGTTACCACCTTCTTGCATTGCTGTTATCTCTTCGCGAGTAAGGGTCTCCACTTGTCGCAGCACTGTAGTGACGTTGCCTGCCACTTGGTTAATAACTTCAACCGCACGAGTGTCATTCCACGACGATGCCTCTTGTTGGATGGCTTGCACATCCCCTATCATGGCAGCAATGCGGGATAGCCTTTCTTGAGGCTCCATACTCATCAATTGGGACGACTTGAGAGCTGCAAAAATAGTCCGTAGACGTTTGATTTGGGGCTCAAGTAGCATCGCTTCTCTCGTCCTATTCGCTGGAGTTGTTCCCTCTACAGGCACGGGCGCAGGAGCAGAAGCAGGAGCAGGAGCGGCTTCCTTTCCAGCTGCCGCTGATGCGAGTTGAATCTTTTGTAAAACAAGGGCGCATTTTTTCTGAAGGGGATCTCCATATTGTGGAGGCAAACGGCGTGTGACTTCGACAACCTGACGGATCTGAGATTCAACTCGGTCACGCAGAGACGAAATTTGTGGGTCTGACATAACGCTTACATCAGTAGATTCAATCACCCGCAAAAAACCGTCCACCATTTCATTCAAAGTATTCAATTGTGTTGCTAGATTGCTGGAATCTGGTATGGCTGTGGTGGCATTACTCGTCTGAGAACGAAGAATAAGGGCTTCAACCTTCTTCACAACAGGAGTCAGTTCCTTCTGAAGTTGCGGTGTGAACCCTTGCATTTCTTCCAATAATACTTGAAAGCATTCAATGCACTTCTGTCGTTGGGCTCTTTGAATGGAGGGTGGTGCCTGGGCAAATTCATCTGAGGTAAAGACGGCAACTATCACGTTGAGTTTCTTCATGAAGGTAGCAAACTTCTCTTCCTCAGCATCCACTGTCGATAATGTTGCCTCTGTCGCCGAAGCTGGCTTCGTGGATGGTGGTGGTGGATAATGTTTTGCCGTTTTCCGCAGTTCCTCAAGTCCACGTTGAATAAGAAGTCGGTCCCGCATCTTTGGTGCCAATGCGGCGATGTCTTCTTCCTTCAAAAGAAAAAGCACCGATCCGTCCACCTCATTCCCGCGGAAGGCGGCCACGGCCGTCTCAGACACGCCGATTGACCGCAGCCACTGCCCGACCTGCTGCTGGCCCCAGTCGCGCACAGGGACGGTGTCGAACGGGGGCTCGGCCTTCTTCCTTCGCGGCCCCAGGAAGCGGGCAATCATTATGGCGGTCGGAACAGACAAGGCAGCCGCACAGGACACGGCAATCGTGCGGGGATTGAGCTGGGGCATCTTCTTTTGGATGCTTATGTTTATATACTCTTTAGATGTTCTGTAAGATACATATATCGTCAAGGGGAGAAACAGCGTATTAAAAACAAAACATGAGCAAAAAAAAAGCCAGAGAAAGAGAAATAAATAAAATAGCTCATTAATTAAATCACATGCAAAATTGTATTGGCTACACACACCCACATACACATTGAGAGGCATTCTCACATCTACCACAAAAGCAGCAAACAAGAGGAGAGACAGACAGAGTCCTGTCCGTCAATAAATTCGTCACAGGTACTACTATTATTTTATTATTACTTTTCGGCTTCTTCATACCTCACTTGCTTATTCTCTTGCCTTTGCTTGCCTTTTTCTCCTCTCGGAGAAGATTCTTCCCACCTTCACACTATCCGTTCACATGGTTGTTGTTGCTTTTTGTTTCTTCGCTTCCTTCTCCATCTAAAGCCAAAGCAATAAGATCGTCACGGATGCGGGTGTTAGTCTTCTCGGGGACTATTAAGCTTCTCTGCTGATTGGCCTTCAGTGGACAAACTTTTTCTTTTCATGTTGCCACCAAACAACTTCTCCATGTAGTAGCCCCCATTCACAAACTGAAGATTACTCGGCTGAGTGTATCTTTGACGCTCCCAAGCGAGACCTGAAATATAAACATACGACGCCGCAGCAAGAATCCAGATAATAAACAGAAACCCACAGAATACGAGGAAGGAAGTCGTAAAACGGCATGAGTTACCCATCGGGGTTACATGGCATGTGGAAATGGGGCAAACACATTGGTGCAGTCGCAGGTCCCTACCAACAAAGCAGATCTGCGAGTCTGTGAAGACCCAATCATTACTGCCAACCTGGCACATTGCTAACCCCTGAACTCATTATGGCAATAATATATATATACATATATACATATATATATATATATATATATAGAGAGAGAGAGAGAGAGAAAGAAGGAGAGAAAGAAAGCAAAATGAAAAACGAAAAAAAAAGGCAAAATAATTAAAAAAATACTCAAAAATAAAATACGCCGACATGAAGGAGCAAGGAGGGAAAGTAAGACAAAACAAAGAAAAAAAAGTGAACATGAGAATATATATATATATATATATATATATATATATACACTCATGTAATGTGAGCTTCAAATGTCATTGAAACTGCATGGAAATATAAAACACTAGAATTATTTTCACTGCCTTTTAGATGGCCGGGGCTATGGACGATGATTCCACTTCGGTCTTTTCATACAAAGACCCACGGAGGTCATTCAATTTGTCCTTCCTCTCGGCACTGGCATTCTGAAGAATAGACTCCTTCTGCATGACTGTCTCTAATTCCCCCTTCAACGCCGCCCACTTCGCTTCGGATTCAGTAAATGTTGCCAACTTGGCCTTAACTTCTTCAATTTCTTTGTGTATAGAACGTAATTGCAGGGTGGCAGAGTACGATGGCTGCATTGAAAGCCATTTCAAACACTTTTCAAGAGCCACGTTTCGTCGTTGAAATGCAGAAATCTCTTCTAGCAATTCCTCCTCATGATATTCTGAGGCCAACTGTATAATCGCCTCACCTCCATTCTCAGGAGGGTTTAAGTTTAGTTGGAGGGGCGTCCCATCTGTCTCTGTATAAATCCCTCGCAGAGTATTATTAAGTGCCTTTTGAAAGGCTGCTGATGTAGGAGTGGATCCGTATACAAGACGATCTATTGCCTGAAGAGTTTGTGCAAAAAAGTTTCGAACCTCTAGTAGCCGACGGGTGCCTTCCTGTGCAGCATTTATGTTGTCTTTTTCTTCCTCTTGTAGCAATTCCGAAGTCTCCTGCTCAAACTGCTGTACGGTCTCCGTACATATCTGTTCCAATTCTTCATGAACTGTCTCCATATTGTTTTCAGATTCTTGTATCATCATCTTTTCAACCAATACGCCAACAGCTGCTTCATCACAATCGTGCAGCACTGCTTGACGAATAACACTCACAATATGAGCTCTATCTTGCAGTGTACTATTTAAAGAACAAAGTAGGCGTAGTAAACTTTCTTGTATGTTAATATATCTCTGATAAAAAGCAAGCTGTAACTCTACTGCAGGGGCATTTCTGCCTTTTGTGGAAGTAGTCAATAAATTCCAAAGTGTATTTGCAGAATTCAGTCGTTCTAGTAACGTATTCATCAGAGTTGTCAGCCACTCATTTTTCATAGATACACGACGTTGTTTTGTCTCTTTTGCACCTCCTCCTCCTCCTACTTGAGTTTTCTCCAACTCAATCATTTGCAGTAATGTTGCTGCATCTGTGGTGACCAGTTTTCTCAAACGCAGCACTTCTTTCCCAAGAGATTCTATGTGGGATTCCAATTCTTGGCAGTAAATCTCACCGGATGACACTGCAATGGAGGGTGCATTTTGCCGTGACCCCTCGACGGCGTTTGGCACAAGGAGGAGCTTGTGTATAGCAGACTCCAGGTGCGATAAAGTGGTTTCTAATTGTTGATTATCCAAAATAACTTCTTGTGTCTCTGTGTACATGGGAGGAACTGCATCACTACCTCCGTTGAGGGCTCGGATGGAAGAGCTTATATACCAATCCAAAGACTCCTTTGTCAATTCACGTAAAGAAGACAATCCACACACCACACGATCACGTAATTTCTTCGTGGTAATGTATGTGGTGTTATACCGGGTCACTAATTCTCTAAACTCCGCCAGCAATGCCTCTACAAGTGGAATTGCTATATTCGTTGCCATACCTGTACGTAATTTATTCACTGCCTCCTCACACAGTAAAAAGCAATCTTCTTCATTCTCTGAATCAAATGCAGTTAGATCTGGTGGTAATACATCCACAGTACCCATTAAACAGGAGGTGAGGCGCTCCCTGATGGAATCAACAACTACACCATCCGTATCTTGTGCAAGTAAACGTTCTGTAACCCTTGCAATTTTCTGTTCAACAAGTTCACTCTTCGCCTTAATATTTCCCAACACCAACAAGGCCTCATTGTTTTTGCTCGCCTCAGTGCCGCCATCGGCGGTCTCCTCCACTCGTTGAACAGAATCAGCGTCCTCGTGTAGACGCAAAATTTCCGCTCTTAATCCCTCTACTGACTGCCGTAGGTCTCGATTTTTCCTTGACATGCGCTCAAGCTCATCAGCGTGAGTCTTTTCCTGCTGCTTCACCTCGGAGTCCAAACGCGTGGCCTTCAAGAGGAGTGTGTTGAACTCGTCCTCCTCCTGACGTTCATTATACTCCGTAAGAGAAATCTCTATCAGTGGACTCCCTAACTCCACCACCCCCACCGGATCAGTCAAAGCGAAGGGCTCTTTTTGTAGCAAATCCTTCTCGATGCCTCCATTCGAGGAGATGGCGGGAGTGAGTGTGGGGGGCTTGGCTGCAGGAGTAACAGTCGGCGGGGGAGCAGACAGATCTCGCTGCGGAGGTGCATGGATACATGCGGGATCTGCCACAACAACGTCCTCCTCGCGACTTCGCTTCCTGCTGCTAACATCATCCACATGAGCTGCTGCAAGACCACCTTCTTCCTCCTCTTCTTCTTCCGCGAAAGGGTTATCGTCAAAGGCCAGCATTTCTATGTTCTAGCACGGTGTTATTGTTAGGATAATAAAGCCAAAACAAGGAGGGGGGAAAAAAGAACATAAAATTTAAAAACGGCATCCGGTAGTAGAGCATTTGCATTACCATCCCAGGAAAGAAAGGAGGGTAGCTCACAAAAGAAAATAACATAGAAAGAAAGACGGTGCATATGTAAACTTTACCAAGAAGAAAAAAAAACAATTGCCATTCAACAAATGAACCCGTTCTTCTGAGTGAATTGTGTGCGTTTATTATTTCCATTGTATATATATATATATATATATATATATATATATATGTATTCCTCTTCTTGTTTTAGACGTTGTTTCTTTCACCCCCTCTCTCAGGGCATGGCACTATTCACAGTGACCTCCAACCCTCTCAGCCGAGAGAGAAAGAGAAGGACAAACGAAACCGTTTTGATGTAATGTGGTGCAGTAACGCGACAATTATGATAATAATGATAATAAGTGTTGATCTCCAATTACGAAAGGAGCAGCGTGGGCACCGAAAGCAAACGGAAGTCTCCAAAGCAACTAAGAAGAGTAGTAACAATAAGACGAGGAAGAGGGAAAGAGGGAAATGGAGACCGAGAGAAACAGGGAACAAGAATTGTAAACTAGAGAAAAAAAAAAAATTCTCACTAGCTGAGAATGGGTGGAAGATCAGCAGAGGACACCAGCGCAAACCATGGCTCAAGCATAGTGCGCTCGTCACGCTCAAATCCTCGCCTACCCTTCCATCCAGTGCAGCCCTTATGCACGGCGTACTTTAATTCCTCAAAAGCTTCTGAAAACATATTCTTCTGTAGCACACTCTTTCCATTTCTATCCCTTATTCCAATGAGAAAGCAGCAACCTTTTATGCATCGCTTAGTTTTTCCCTCGTATTTTAATGGAATATTATTCACTTTATGCGGATATGGACGCGCGTCAACAAAACGCTCCAGTGCATAAATCAAGAAACGAAGTTTACTCGTGACATATGAACTCCATTTGGAGAGAATCGCCTCGGTTTTTTCCCCATCACCGCCTCCGTTATTATCATTATTATTATTACCCTGATCATCTTCACAAGCAACATATACCACAAGAAAATTAGAATAATCCTTCCATATCTGATACGGCTTCCATAATATATCCTCCAGAGGAATTTCGGAATTGGACAGGAGAGAGTGCGTGTATGTTAACTCAGAGTAAAACACCTCCAAACCACAACGACCGACATTGCACGCATCATTAACGTACGGATAAGCCGGATTAATAACGGGCAACAGATCGTTACGACACGACTCACGCTCCGGATCCCAAGAGTCTGGAAAACCAGGAATACGACCACGGAAATTAAGAGATGGTGTGATATAAATCGGGGAGATTCGATCATGACGACTCAACCACTGTGTGTAAAAAAGGAAAAAAAAGCGTAAAACAATATTGGGATGAGATGCGGGCATAATTTGACACACTCGGGCCACCATGACAGCAAGAACAACGCCACTTGGATAGCTGTAAAGACTCCCATAAACTCCTCGCCTCATGGCCCATACTTTCACAGCTTTTAGAACAGTTGTAAAGACGTCATATGGCACCGGCACACGTCGCTTTATTTCCAACACAGTGCGTAATCCATTTGCACTCAAACGGGTATCATGAGCAACATGAAGTAGGAAGGAATCATCTAACAACTGCTCAGACGTGGGAGGGCCATCTAACGCCACAGAGACATACACAAGATCCACCGAAGTGTGATCGTACGTGAACCGCACCACAGGGACTCTGGCAGGAATAACAATTGCATTCACATGGAAAGACCGCAGCAGTAATGGAAAATCACGGAAAAACACCTCCGATTTCAGTTTAAAAGGACAGAAGAGTACGCTACCAAAATGGATCGCAGCGTGAGTATGATTTTGTTGTTGTCGTCGTTGTCATGAACGTGGAGTTACGAGAGACCGAATAAAGAACAGGAAAGACGGGGGAAAGGGATTCAGTGACAGATGCACACAAAACACAACGAATAGAACAAAAAAGAAAAGGAAAAAAGAAGAGAAAAGGAATTTTTGGAGTGTGTCCAGAAAGAAGAAATATATTTCAACAAGAAAGAAAAAAAGAGAGGAGGATCGAGTGAAGGGGAGAAGGTACAAAGGGGGGTGGTAATAATTTTTTTCCTAAGAAATAGGGAATTGCAAGATGGAAAGTCATACGCAGAAAGAGAGAAAGAGGCACAGATGGGGGGAGGGGGGGAGAAGGAGAGGAAGTAGAGGAAATTACTCACCATACATATCAAGATCACTATCTGCAACAGAGGCACCAAGGCCACACGAGCCAAATGCGTGCGCCCGCGCCCAACCAACACCTTCATGCGGTACAACACTTTCAACCAAACGAAGGGCAACCACCTCAATAAACTTGGTCACAGCCTCTACATGGTTACTGAGAGTTGTCGTCATCGCCTCGCAGAGTTTCCTAGACTCCACAATGTCCCGCTCCTGCGCCGGGGTAACCTCAAGCGGCCTCGTCGGCCCGTACAGTGACTCCATGACCCGCACTCTGAGCACTAAGCAAGCAAACAAACAAAACCAATCTACTACAAAACGAAACAAGAAAAAAAAAAAGCAAGAAACCCTTACAAACCGATAGGCGTATTCACACACATGAATAAGGAATACAGATGAAAGCAAGAAAAAAAAGGAAAAAAAAACAAAAGCAATATTAAAAGAGAACCCAAACAAAACAAATAAAAAGATACAAGCAAGCAAATATACAACAAAAAAAAATAATAATTTCACGCGTTTATTATATCCAGTCGTCAGCATTTCTTTTTTTTTTTTCATCACAAATTCAACATCACACATCTTATTGATTACCACCTCCCAGGACAGGTGAGGGTTTAGAACTTGTCATGAGTTTCATCACATCATGGTGTAGTACAGAGCTGGGATGAGGAACCACAAAACGATCGCCTGTCGATACCACAATGGCTTGTCCATCAGACAATTCCTCAATCATCGTGATCTCACTCCCGGTGGCATCATATATTTTTTCTACTTTTTTCCCGAGAGAATTCCACTCCAATTCACGTTCAATCGTGTTTATAACTGCTCTCATTGTCTTGTGAATAGGACGGAGAGTTACCGTTCGGAAGGGAAGACGATCGTATCGCATATCGCCATACTCTCCATTTGAGAATACACGTACAGAAATAGGTTTAACGATACCTTTCCCCGCAACGCTTTTGCACAGTTGCTGTTCGCTTGGGATAGGATCGGACTTTGGGACTGTCGCAGTTGCAGTTGGAAGCGAAGAACCTCCCTTTTTTACAACCATTTGATGACCATCAAATTTTTTACCATTATTCATAGGATCACTTGCTTCAGATGAGATCGAAGCAGCAGTAACAGTAGCAGCTTTCGTTCGAGAAGGTTTTGGCATCATAATAGTCCTCTCTGTCTTTAGTGTCCCTGACGGCATTGCTGGTGTAGGATTTCTCACTTTGGATTTAGTGACTGTCTCTGAATGATAAATATGACCAGGGGTCACTACAAAAAGCATTCCGTTCTGTATGTCATCCATTTCTGTGATTTCCACTCCATCGGTGGTAAACAACCGTCTCGCTCGATAACCTTGGAAATCCCACTTCAGCTCACGCGTCAGCATAGAAAACAATCCATCCATCGCATCAATGTTCTTTGGAAATATAATGGAATGAAAATGCAAATCCGTCGCATTTGGAAGCGCACCTGCCACCTGACAGTGTTTGGTTTCAGCAGTAGCAGGTTCGGGTCCAAACCGCGGAATCTTTGTAGTTTTGTCACTTAATGAAAATTTCTTCTTGTAGCCTTCAGGACAATGGGCTGGAATAACTTTGTCCTTAGTGCTATTTACTAAGGGCTTCTTCTCTCCTTTTGATGACCTGCAAGTTGCCATTAGATCTACGCGGGGGGTCTGAAGAAGATTGTCATTGTCACCACAACCAATCAGTGGCTCCCCACCTTCCACATCGTACTGTATTGGACTTCCCAATCCCTCCCCCGCAGAAACTTTTCGTCGCTGTCCCCCTGAAAGTACCTCCTTCACAAGACCAATGCTCTGATCAGTATTTGCAGGGAGATCTATCTTTATAGGACGGAATTTAGATCCAACCGCTGCAGGCTTAGATTGACTTGTAAGAATCGAAGAAGTCTTCCTTGAGACCTCTCCGTGAGATTCTTCCGATACCTCACTCTTGCTTTCCGTTTTCAATGGCACCAATGCTTCCGTCTTTTCCTCCCTAACTGTAGACGCTGTAGTAGTAGTAGTATCAATTGGAATAATAGAATTAGTGATAGTAGTAGTAGTGGTAGTGATACTGGGAGTAGGAGTAGTAGTGGTAGTAGTAGGGATAGGAGACGAATTCAACGGGTCTTTTAGTTCCAACTTTTTCACTTTAGGATCAGCCTTGCGAAAAGGCATGGCAAGTGTGCTCCACGTGGGCTGTGGAAGGGGATCGGGCTTCGGCGGCGGAACATACTCTGGGATCTCTGGTACACAGATCGCCTTTGGATCTACGTGCGTCGCCTTGGCTGACACCGGCTGTGGAGGATTTCTTCTCAACTTCGCGTTGCACCCTACTGCCAGACATTCGGTTAAAAACACCTTTACGGACCCATCGGCAAAAACCATTTCTACAGCTTTCTTTCCTTGAAAGGATGGCATCACACGAGTTATTTTTCCCCGCTCCCCCAAATACAGCCGCTTTATCGGATCAGGAACGAATATACCGCTTTCTGCGACCTCCATAGTATATACATCCTCAAGTGTATAGACATAATCCCCAACAGACACCGTAACATTACCCACCTCCAAACTCGTTGGCTCGTCCTCCATCGCCTTCCTTCGCGCAGCCTCAGCTATCTCCGCAGGCGTCATGTCCGTATTCGTCAAGGCCAGTTCATCAAATGCCATTTTCTCCCTTTCCCGCTCCAGACGAAGCAACTCAATCTTCTTTTGTATTTCCTCACGGCGACAAGCTGCTGTGCGCATCGTTCAACACTATTGGCTTCAACGGTATATCCAAATAAGACTTATAAAAAAAAAAGAACAAAGCAAAAAACATATAAAAAATACGCAGCATACGCACACACACACACACACACACAGACCAGAAATAAATAATAATAAATAAATAAACAAGGTACTTTACAAACATCTTCAAGATACAAAGAAAGAGATAAAAATTTATTCCAATTACACCAAACTTCTTATCATCCTCAACAATTTACAAATTAAATACAAAGCAAAACCTACTTACCAAATGCATTCGGAAACGATCCGCCCGCTCCAGATGAACGAAATGCATTCTTTGAAAACACGCTACCACCGTTACTATTGGTATTACCACCGAAGCTGAATGGATTTGGCGGTGCAGCAGGCTTGTCTGCTGGTGCCGTAGCGCTGCTGCTGTTTCCACCGAAGCTGAATGGGTTTGGCGGTGCAGCAGGCTTGTCTGCTGGTGCCGTAGCGCTGCTGCTGTTTCCACCGAAGCTGAATGGGTTTGGCGGTGCAGCAGGCTTGTCTGCTGGCGCCGTAGCGCTGCTGCTGTTTCCACCGAAGCTGAATGGATTTGGCGGTGCAGCAGGCTTGTCTGCTGGCGCTGTAGCGCTGCTGCTGTTTCCACCGAAGCTGAATGGGTTTGGCGGTGCAGCAGGCTTGTCTGCTGGTGCCGTAGCGCTGCTGCTGTTTCCACCGAAGCTGAATGGGTTTGGCGGTGCAGCAGGCTTGTCTGCTGGCGCCGTAGCGCTGCTGCTGTTTCCACCGAAGCTGAATGGGTTTGGCGGTGCAGCAGGCTTGTCTGCTGGCGCTGTAGCGCTGCTGCTGTTTCCACCGAAGCTGAATGGGTTTGGCGGTGCAGCAGGCTTGTCTGCTGGTGCCGTAGCGCTGCTGCTGTTTCCACCGAAGCTGAATGGGTTTGGCGGTGCAGCAGGCTTGTCTGCTGGTGCCGTAGCGCTGCTGCTGTTTCCACCGAAGCTGAATGGGTTTGGCGGTGCAGCAGGCTTGTCTGCTGGCGCCGTAGCGCTGCTGCTGTTTCCACCGAAGCTGAATGGGTTTGGCGGTGCAGCAGGCTTGTCTGCTGGCGCTGTAGCGCTGCTGCTGTTTCCACCGAAGCTGAATGGGTTTGGCGGTGCAGCAGGCTTGTCTGCTGGTGCCGTAGCGCTGCTGCTGTTTCCACCGAAGCTGAATGGGTTTGGCGGTGCAGCAGGCTTGTCTGCTGGTGCCGTAGCGCTTCTGCTGTTTCCACCGAAGCTGAATGGGTTTGGCGGTGCACTAGTCACAGCAGCTGTCCCTAGGCCACCAAGAGGCTTTGACAGTGAGGATCCAGCGCCAAACGTAAATGGTTTGGATGAGGTGGGAACACTGGCCATCTTGTCCTTGTCCTCGTCGTCGTCACTCCCGGCGTTAGATGCAAAACCATCATCCTCAGGAATTACAGCGGGGGGTCCACTCTTTACAAAACCACCAAGGTTCGAAATAGTAGCATTCTGTGTACTCGCCTCCTTAGTCGCGCTACCGAAGCTGAATGGGTTTGGCGGTGCAGCAGGCTTGTCTGCTGGTGCCGTAGCGCTGCTGCTGTTTCCACCGAAGCTGAATGGGTTTGGCGGTGCGCTAGTCACAGCAGCTGTCCCTAGGCCACCAAGAGGCTTTGACAGTGAGGATCCAGCGCCAAACGTAAATGGTTTGGATGAGGTGGGAACACTGGCCATCTTGTCCTTGTCCTCGTCGTCACTCCCGGCGTTAGATGCAAAACCATCATCCTCAGGAATTACAGCGGGGGGTCCACTCTTTACAAAACCACCAAGGTTCGAAATAGTAGCATTCTGTGTACTCGCCTCCTTAGTCGCGCTACCGAAGCTGAATGGGTTTGGCGGTGCGCTAGTCACAGCAGCTGTCCCTAGGCCACCAAGAGGCTTTGACAGTGAGGATCCAGCGCCAAACGTAAATGGTTTGGATGAGGTGGGAACACTGGCCATCTTGTCCTTGTCCTCGTCGTCGTCACTCCCGGCGTTAGATGCAAAACCATCATCCTCAGGAATTACAGCGGGGGGTCCACTCTTTACAAAACCACCAAGGTTCGAAATAGTAGACGTAGTCCCATTCGTAGTAGAATTTGAATGGAAAAACGGTGGCTGAGCCACGGTTGATGTTTGCTCACCCACAGGAGCGTGCCTCTTGCTGCTGGATTCCTGCGTGAGCTCATTGTTTGTATTCGTCCTCTTGATTGCCGTGTCGTTGGAATAGCTCGTATTTAGAGAAGTTCTGTAGCTGATATTCGAAATGGGAAATGTATTGCTGCTCTCGTTAATCATCTGAGTAACAGAAGAGTGGGGAAGTTTTCCCATTTTTGCAACGCTTCCACTTGTAGTTGGATTCTCTTGCCCTTCACGCTCACGTTTCACTGAAGCAGGGCGACGAGCCAAAATACTTCTACGGCTCCACGCAGGTGATGACTGAGTGATAAACTCCGGCTGAAGCATCTGGACCGGTGCAACAGATGGGGCAGGCGGGAAACCGCTGTTCATATAATAAAAATTGTACACGAACTGAGAACCGGGCTGTGCTGACATAAACGGCGATGGTGATGGAAGGGGAGGCGGTGCATTATGGAAAGTGGTTTCATTGAAAATCGTGGAATTATGTTGTGTATTACGGCTTGTATCTATGCATGGATAACTTTGGCGCGATGGATCTAGAGCCAATGATTCTGTTTTTCTAGGCGCCTCATGAACCGAAGGTGGGCTCTGAGAAACACGAGAAGGTGTTTCAATAACATCAGTGGTAATGGACCTTACATTTTGGGCAGTTCGCAGACCATCCGAGATGCTTAGCAGACCCTTGAATGTCTCCTTCGCGAGCCCCGCAATGCGTCCCCAGTACGACTGCAGTCTATCCCCAGAACGTTCCCTGAGAAAACGCGAATGGGTGTCACTGTGGCTCCCTTTCATATTTGACTTGTTTTGCGGTGAGACCAAACCTGGTTCACTCAGTCTTGGTGGCGACCCCCGCAGAAAAGGGGCCTCATCACGTCCTCGTCGAACTGTTAATCTTGGTCTTTCACGCATCCTTAACCTGTTGCGTTTTCCTTTTACTTCCCTTATTTTTTTCTTTATTTTCACCTTTTTTTTTTTCGTTTAAGTGTGGTGAGTCCCGTTAAGCTCAACATTATAAGAAAGAAAGAATTTAGTAAAAAATAAAGATTGTACGGAAGGATCTCAAACAAGAAGAACAAACCGCATCATCCATCAAAAGGTGACACGCATGCATGCATACATACATACATACACACAGAAAAATACAGAACCCTTTATGTACCACTCCCTCAGGCCCATTTTTGCATTTCTACAAACGAAACAATGGAATATGCTCCAATTTTCAGAACAACAAAAAAAGGACAGAATCACGCAGACTTTCTTCCTCTCTTTTCCCCTTTGGCTATTTATTGTTTTCTACTTTACCCTCAGATTCTTTTTTTTCTTTCCTTCTCGACTTATTCCTTCTTTGTGTTCATTTTCTTTTCGTGGAATACGCTTTATCCACATGGATTTTTCTTTTTTTTTTTAGTGGGAGTTCCTTCACATATTTGCTTCTGGTATTGCTCAACACAAAGATCCTCTCAGCATCCACTGGATACACAGAAATTGCGCTATCACGCAACTGCGGCGCATGCCGTCGCCTCTATAAAGAAAAGGATAATTGGGCAAGTAAAGGAATGAGGAGACAAAGGAAAACAGGCAAACAAACAAGCAAAAAAAAAAGCAGAAAGGATGTGGAAAATAAAAGAACCACATCAACAATGCGAATGGCCACATAATAAGAGTTTCGAAAATATCGCCCACTTTGGCATTACAATCACCGCACTCTGAAGCATAAAATTCGTGTAAACACCAAGAGAGGAACAAACAAAACGTAAAAAAAAAAGGAGCCATTCGCTTTGGACGACTTTTCCGTACCGTTTTTTATTCCATTTTCTTATTTCCCTTCGTTTCTTTTCCACTTACCCCCTTTTTTTCTTCGTTTTATCCTCTTCTTTCCTTTTCGGTGCCCTTGTCTGTCTGCTTTGTGTTGTTTTCCTCTTGTTATTGTTGGTTCTTGTAATAGTGATGTTTTGTTATTTTTCTCCCTCTAATAGTTGCCATGTGAAAGAGAAGGAAGAACAAAAAAAAAAAGAAAAATCGTATACATGCGGCTCCACGTTTGCTACTAGTTAGAATCATGAACACTCTACAGCTATTGCTTTCCTTCGTGCACACAAAGTTTCGTAATGGCGTTGGAGTGATGTGCAAACTTGGGTCCGACCAACTCATTCAACTCGCGTTGTATCTCGGCATTGGAGAGACCGCTTGTGAACATACGCCTGTTGTACAGATCAACGGCCTTATTCAGAAGCTCGGCTCCCATTTCCTTCTCAAGAATTTCCCGCACCGATGACGCGGGCACAGGCTCCCCGTTGGACAAAGTGATTCTATCCACCTGCGGCGTGCCGTCGGACGGTCCGTCGCCGAACTCCTCCGGGTGGCCGCCGAGGTGTGTGTTCCCGACGATGCCTTTGGTCTGCTGCACAATCGCCTTCTTCTCCTCAATGTACTCCCCGTCGTCGTCCACGTCGGAGTGTCCCTCGTCCTTTTGGTCCTCCGTGGCCGACTGCAACGGCGACGCCGCCTCCGTCGCCGCCTGCTTCGCGAGCATCGCCTTCATGCTCTCCCGGTCCATCCCACGCAGCATCGCCATCTGTTCGCGCTCACTAATCTGCGGAGGCTTCGGTGCCTTCTTCGGTCCCGGGGCTTGGGCCGGCGTGGATGTTGGTACACTTTTGGGGGGATTCGGTCGCTTTGCCTCAAACTCCGCACGGTCCTTCTCCGCCTGCTTCTCCAGGTCGACACTGAACATCTTGAGGGAGTCTTGAACAAAGGCGCTCTCTAAAATTCGGTTTACACTAGGCCGCTGCACAGGGTTCACCTGCAATAATGCCGCACAGAGCCCTCGCATTTCAGCGGGGACGGAAGGAGAAATAGGATCATATTGACCGACAAGAATTTTCTTTAAAAGTTCCTTTAATGACTTAGCATTGAACGGGCGTTGGAGTGTTAGCAACTCATAGAGAACCACACCAAGTGCCCATACATCGCTTTTATTGTTGTAAGGCTTGTTTTGGCACAGCTCCGGTGAGAAGTAATAGGGCGTTCCGCAAACAGTCTTCGCACAGGCCAATGTGTTCTGCAAGACAGTCGAAATTCCAAAGTCACCCAACTTCACAACATTTCTTGATGTTAGAAATATATTTGCAGTCTTAAGGTCACGATGAAGAATATGATTGTCATGAAGATACTTGAGCGCCATACATATTTGAAGAAACCAAAACATTGTCAACTTTGAATCAAAGGGCTTAACGGGTTCTTTTTTCTTCGCCTCCTTTATACGTGTATTTAAGTCTCCACCATCGGCATACTCCATAATAATAAATATAAGAGTGCCGTCCTCAAAGTGCTCGTGGTAGCGAATAATATTTGGGTGATTCACAGCGGCGAGAATGCGAATCTCATTCTGTACATCACGCTTTTCCTTTGCTGTCATGGAGGCAGATTCAATCGCCTTGACGACATAACGCTTTCCATTACCTTTTGACCTTACTAACACCGCTTCGCCAAAACTACCCTGACCGATTGTCTTGACTTTGCGGTATTTGCTCAAAAAGACCTCCGAGGCCATCGCCTTGGACTCTTCTGCCACTTGTGCCATGGAGAAAAATTAACAATAATTCGCTTGTATTGTTTATTTAAAGAGTATATTACGTCCTCAATGCTCTTACTCCTCCTTTTCCTTCCCCGGTATTGTTTTTGTTGTTATATTGCTCTTATTTACTTTCCCTCACAACAATAGTTGGATATAAGCATACAAACATATATATAAAGGGGGAGTGAAAAAAAGAGAAAAAAAGCAAAAAAGAAGAGAATATTAATACAAGAAAAGAACAGTTAAAAGAGAATAAAATGCAACTGCAAACAAAATAATAATAGCAATTATTATTATTATACGAATCCTGTCACCCAAAAGCACGCTAACTTTTGCGTAAGAGCACACAGGTAAACCATTTTCTCTCTCTCTCTCACACGTATATGTATACGGTGAGGATACATTCCAAACGCAAAAGAAAAAAAAATCAGACACCAAGCGTGTGAGTGTACAGTATACACGCCATGAAGCCACGAAATAATGACGTTTTTGTTTTACATCACATATCCTTCTCCCCGCTCTTTTTATTTGTGTGAATGCGTTTTTTTTGTTTGTTTTTTTTACATTGCGAACTATGTTTTTTCCCCCATTCCACCCTCGTCTTCATCTTCATCGGCTGATCTGGTTGTTAGAATATCGCAATGGGGAACGCTATTGTTTTTTATTTTTTTTTGGTCACCACACAAAGGCAGAGTCAGAATACCTCCTGTTCCCTCCAGACTTAATAGAATCTTCGAAGACAGGACTGTATGATGGATTCCTCGGGGAATGAATTCGGCTTCCAGATTCCAGTTGCTCCCTTTGGTGGGCCGGGAACGTACTCCTCCTTTGCTTTACGGTGTTTCTTTTTCCCCTTATTTCTCTCCTTCTCCAGTGCATCTGGGTCAATCCATGTGTTGGGGTATTCTGTAAGACATCCCTGCTCCCCTGACTTGCTCCACACGAAAGTCATGGGCTTCTCCTGCGTGAAGGAAGGCTCATCCGCCGCAGCTTTAGCACGTCTCTTGTGCTTTGAGGGTTTCTCTTCCACCGCCTCGTGGTGATACACTCCCGACACACCCGTGGCGGGGAGCTCGTCTAGGAAGTCATGGGTAACACCCGGAATTTTGAATGGCGGTCCCATTGGCTTCGGCTGCGGAACCTTCTTTTCTCTCTTGGCCTTCATTGCCTCCCACTGCTCGATTTCACGCCGCCAGTTGTCATTATATTTGGGATTGTCAAGGAGAGTTCCCGGCACGCCATACGTTCCCTTCTTTGATGGATTTGTCTTGACATTTGGAAGACTAGACTTAGTTTTGTCGACGGTTTCTGTCTCCTTTGCCTTCTTTCGACGGTGTTTCTTTTTATCCTCTTCCCCTGGCATTATAAATTCATACGCCCGATCCTGAAAGCATCCAGCATAGCTTCCAGGGCCATCACTCTTGTGGGGGTAGGATGGCAAGAGAAAGATCTTGTCGGAGATATTCTTCTTCTTTGATTCCATTGCCTCGCGACGTCTGCGTGTGTCGGCATCCTCAAAAGTACCTAAGTCTTTGTTATCATTCTGCTCAGGGGAGGCCAATGTTAGGTACTTCTTGTCAAAAAAAACTTCGGGGTTTTGTCCTGTAGGGCCACGTCCTATCGTCATTCCTTTGCCAAGGTAGCGCGATGGAATCGTATCCATCTTGTTGTACGGATCGGTCTTCTTCGCATCTGGGTCTGTGGAAATGACGGGCGGATCGGAAAACAACCCGCCATAAACACTCAAATGCGTCATATTGATATATTTCCTTTCTTTCTCTCCCGGTTTCCCTTTTTATATAATCTCCTTTTCTTCCTCTCTTTTTTTCTAAGTTTTGGTTTTGTCTCAGTTCCCTCGACCCGCGGCAGCGCTCGACAGCAAGAGGAACAATATGATTGAACTGCGTCGGTTCCTTTTGGGGAGAAAAGGGCTCAAGTCCAGACAGAGAGAAAGAGAGAAACAGGCAGACATGCATAAAGAAATGAAAGCAAATCTCAGACAAGTCAGCACGTACACACAGAAAACTAGAAATCAATACAAAAACAAGAAGAAGTGGAGAAAATTTCTGGTCCCATTTTCTTCCTTACATTTTGAAGTGCTGCGGAGGATCTAAAATGACAACAACATGAAGAACCGTAAGTCAAAATATTCACTTTTTCTTCTTCTTTCCTTTTCTCATTCATTCACGCATATCTTTACTCTTTTCGTTGTTGACAGCCTCCTTTTTCTTTTTTTTTTTAATTTTAGCTTATCGGGAGGCTACCTACCCTCTGTTGCCAATACAAAAGGGGTAATTCCCTCCTTATTTCTTTTATTTCCGTGTTTGTCTGTGCTTGTATGTGTGTGAGAAAGTTCTCTTTCATTTCCCTTCGTTTTTTTTCCTCCCTACGCACACACATGCACACACTCTCTCTTTCACAACATCAACGTCATCAGACCCTTCACGCCTGTGGATCCTCCGCTTCATGTTTCACTCCGCGCTCCTTCTCGCCCTCGTCCCTCTCTGCAGTCCACGTGCCGCCGATGGCCTCAGGTGACGCACCGGTCAACAACATGTCGTTTGGCTGCACCGCCTCGGATGTAGTTTCATCGCGTGCTTGCGGGAGAACAGAGTTGAACTCCGCGCGGTACGCCTCAAGACGAGTGCGGGTCTCCTCATCCAAGAATGTTGGCTGGTCAAGCTGCGAGCGTCGAAAGTCCTCCAGAATCTCACGCGTCACCTGAAGCTCCTGCTCCTCGCGCTGCCTCCTTTCCGCCTCGCGCTGCTCCTCGGCATTTCGCTTCTCTGCCTGGAGCTCATCATACACGCATTGCCAGAGTTTAGAATAACGATCGTTCTCCATGTTATCACGCTGACCCGCCAGAGTGAGACGATTAATATTGTGGTCATTCATATGTAAGCAATACGCACAGACAGACTTCAGAAAGACTTTCGCAACCACCATTGCCTGGGAGCGTGGTTCCTGACGGACAAACTCAAGTGCGGTGGTGAGATATTTGCCCAGGGAGTGATGGAGCTCCCGTGCTTTCTCTGGAGTGATCACCTCCCTAAATGCGATCTCATGTACAAATGAGGCGCAAGACACAAGGGCAAGATTGTATTTCAGAAGCGGCAGGTTGGGGTTCTCCTCCACCACCTTTGTGAGCACCGCAATGGCCTCCTCATACCGATTTTCACACGCCAAACAAAATGCCAAAGATGATGATTGCAACGGTGTCCGCTGGGGATCGCGCTCAAGGTAATCAATGGCCTGCTTGAAGCCATCACTCAGCGTCTTAACATTCGCCATGTGTGCCTCATAATGCAATCGTACGTAATCGCAATTTGGGCGTACCTCTCCAACGCGGTCCAGCAGGCATTGGCAACGATCGTAGTCGGCCTCTAAACCAAGACAACACGCAAGACCATGCGCTGCCAACACATTGCCATGATCACGGCTCAGAACAAATTTAAAACGATCCTTGGCATTGTCTAAGAAGCGGCGATTATCCTTTCCATGCTGCTGGCTAGACCAAAGATAGACAGCTCCAAGGGCAAGAGCTACTGGAATATGTCGACCCCTTGCAGAACGAAGTGCACTCAAGGCGGCAGAAACACACATCTTCTCAAAGAATATCTCGCCAATAGATGACAATGATATAGGTTCTTCTGGTATAACCTGCTGCAGCAAGACAAGCCAAGCAACAGCTTGTTTTAAAAAGCCATCCTCCTTTGCAAGCGCATGAAGGCGCATATACGGAAGTTTGAAATAACCATGTTGTTTAACAAGAAATATATAAAGCTGTCGAGCCCTTGTACGGTCTGTTTTCTCTAACAATAGTGCCAAGTTAAACACCAAGGGAACATACGTCACATGTAAATTTGATTGCTTTAAAAAATCAGCCCCAAGTTCCCGATCTATTATTCCCTGTAACGCATCTGTATCCCCAGCTAAGGAAGCTATATTTGCTTGTAATTGAATAGGTACAGATTCTCCTACTTCCTTTTTAATAGAAGTAGTATGAGACATGAGTTTCCTTGCCTCTTCCCTATCTAAACGAGCGCACCATGAGGCAATCGACCAGGAACGAACATCCCCGGGGGCCACAATCTCTGTAAGGCGACGGCTATACTCCAATGCCTTCTCATGTAATCCTTGTCGAGTGGAGTAAGCTGCCAAGAGCTGCAGTACTTCCTTTTGATTTGGATACTCTGTGTTAATGCGCATTAAAAGCAGCTCTGCCTCTGCTTCCCTTCCAGAAAGTAATAATAATCGAGCATAGTGAATCCGTGCAGCTATAAGATTCGGAAGAACCTGCATTGCTGATTCAAGCAATATACGTGCGTTAGAAAGGTCACCCAGGGCCAGACATAATCTACCCTCTTGGTAATCTGCTGCGGCAACTTCATCAGCAGTCGCCACAAGACGCACCTCAGTGAGAAGCCGACGAATGGAATTTGCAGATGCCTTCACCCGCTCCTGCGACACGGCGCGGAAGTACACCAGGTCGGCCACTTTAAGCAGAACCATGGCATTTTCTGGCAATATATTTCGCAGACGTTGAGCCACCTCAACAACCTTTGGAATTTGGCGGCAATCCAAAAACACCACAAGAAGCGCCAATAAGGCCAACTCATCATCTGCATTAACTTCCAGTGCTCGTTCAATGCACTTCTGTGCGTAATCCAAATGGCCAAGGTGGTATGCACACAATCCCATTCCCACGCGAACAATAGGAGGGCTGTGGCTTCCAAGTTTTTCCAGTACAATGCGATACTCAGAGAAACACTTCTTGTATTGCTTCATATGATAATTTGCAGTGGCAAGTCCAAGTCTCGCCAAAACAAAATGGCGGTCAGCACGCAATGCCTCTTCAAACTTTACATGCGCCGTCTGAAGATTTGTGCCATTAGCCATTGCAGCTAATCCCTCCAAGTAAAGCACAACAGGACGATGCAGGGAAGAGGACGCGGTGTCGCGCATGATACTTCCCACCGTCCGCTCCCCCCCCATCGCCGCGATGGAAGCACGCACGCAACGAACAGCAAAAATATCATTAATATCCTCCCGGATGCGGTCCTCCAAAGTGCCAACCTCGTCAAGGATTATCTTGGCACGATCAATCTCTCCCTGCGAGAAGGCCTTATGCGCCTCCTTCAATGCAAGTAGCGTCTCCTCAGAATACGCTGTCATGATGTACCCTCGAATGCCTGTCGGTGTGTTTGTGTGTGTCAGTGAGTGTGTTAGTGAATGTGTGTATTAGCAAAAAGGAAAAAAAAAAACAAGAAAACTCAACAGACACCGCCTTTTCCCTTCCTCTTCCTCTTCCGCTATCCCTCTCTTAATTGTTCACACAGCCTCTCCACCCCAACCTGCGGTTCACCTCCGTCTAATGAGAGGTCTAAAACTTGAAGACGAGCAAAAATAGGCCCCGCCCGCAGACACACACGCACAAGAAAAAAAAAAAATTAGAAAAGAGGCAGATGATGATGCGGCACATGTTAAATCCATTATCAGCATACCTTTATCTAGATATACACACAAACATAAATACAGAGAGGAAGATCATATACAGAAGCAATAATTAATAATTAAAATTTTATCGCCGTGAATCTTAACACCGCACCAGTCAATGAAGGCATTACAAATTTGTATACCTCAGAGAAACCTATTTATCCTCTTCTTTAGTTGCCTTTCGGTTTTTCCCTTCCCAACTCCACACCATGTACACATCCGCATATGTATGTATGTACCCCCACCCCGGAAAAAAAAAAAACACAATTACTCAACATTCTTATCACCTTCAATCGCGTCAGCTTCAGCAGTCGCGGTCTCTCCATTGCTCTCCACAAGTGGTTGTCCAAGTGTTAGTTTAGCCAATGTGACTTGCCAGTTAGTTACCTTCGCCGAGATTTCACCTGTTCGTGCCCTCTCAGCCGCAATGTAAACAACACCGACAATATCCATGCAGCAAGTAAAGATAAAACTGTGATGTGGCGGAAGAGGTGGCAAACATGTTGCCGCCAACTTACTCTGACTAAGTTGCAGTACAATCTCTGGAGAGATATTCACAAGAAATGAGGGTGGTAAAAGTGAGGCCAGTACCCCAATACCATCAGTACAGAATCGCAGCTTATCGTTACTGTACTTTATATAGGACTCAAACACTTTAGATCCCACATGCACGACACGAGATCCAAGTTTGGGTAAAAATTCACATGCTGCCTTATTTGCAAAGTACATTTTCTGTTCCCGTGCTATTTCATTTCGAACAAACAGCTGATTGGTTGGAAAGGATTCAGGAAGACCCAACGCATTCAGTACTTCCTTCTGTATATTAGCTGAGAGGAGCCTAAACGTTTCATTCTTTTTAGAGTTAGCAATACTACTACTAGTAGTAGTAGCAGTAGTAGTAATAGTAGATTCCGGATATTCCTCAATGCATTCCAGCAATGCCACAAAAAACCCTCCTGTATCCTGAAGATGTGGTAGTATACGTCGAGTGAAATGTATATTTTGTTCCTCTAAACGGGCACTGTTTGGAAACATGGACGCACGGTAGGAAAATTTATTTTCTTTACTTAATTCTACGCATGCCTGCGCCTCATCCATCGTACGTAATTTTGTTTTTAGATCTTTTGACAGCAACGACCAATTCCTTAGCCCTTCGGTCGCTATAAGACCAGGTAAAAGTGGGCTGGGATCTACGAGTCGAAACGTACCTTTTGCCTGCGTAAGACACTCTGATACAACGGCTTCATCTTCCACGGGGTTCAAACTACAAGTAGAATAAACAACAAAACCACCTTTCTTACAAAGCATCATCCCACGTAATAATACCCGAATCTGAGTGATGTGAAGATCAGCGCCTTGTAAAACATTCCAGCGGGGCCACATGTCCATGGATTTCCTCAAGGTTCCGTCACCAGAACACATTACATCGCATAATACGCGATCAAACTTATCCTCTGATGATAATAATGGAAATTGTGCTGCATCGTAGTTTGTCACAATCAAATGTGAGTGAGCACCCACTGAGCGGTTCGTCTGATGAAGAAGAACATCAAGTCGTGAGGTGTTAATATCATTTGCCACTACAACACCATCTTCCACAGAAGAAAGGAGTGCCTCAAGAATTTGGGAAGTCTTACTTCCAGGTGCTGCACACATGTCAAGAACACGATGGCCTGGACACACCTGCAACAGAACTGGGGGCAACATGCTTACCGTTTCTTGCCGTGTCAGGTATCCACCCTCATTCATTGCGGCAATTATTTTTTTTAATTCCTTCAGCTCCACACTGCGCTTAAGATCCCCTCTAGAGAGGGCACACTGCAGTGCGGCACCACGAGGAATAAAAAGGATGTGTGTCGTGGGCAGCACGCAGCTCAGGCGTGACTTCATGTACGCAAGGACGGCGTCGTACGCTGAAACGGAGGGATGCACACGAAGTGACATCGGCAGCGGGCGCCGCAGTGCCTCCATGAACGTCTCCCACTCCGCCTCCCCCACCACATTCCCCTTGTAGAAGGAATCAAAGGCGTCGTTGGCGAGCGTGGAAAGATCACGGGAGTCGGCAACCCACGTGTCCTCCTGCCGCCCCCGCTTACGGCCGCCGCCCTTCCTCCACTGGTTGCGACTCATGCAGAGTCAATTGCTTCCTCCACAAACACCAACAACTTTTCAAAGTCGCACTATCTCCCCATCACCACGTGGCAGAGTAAAAGCAAAAGAAGGAAAAGGGGGAAAAAGAAACGTACACACATACAGAAATCCAAGTACAAGAAGAAGAAAACAAAACAAAAAGAAAAGAGGTAAAAAGGGTGATGGAAATAATCAAGGTGATGCAGCACACATATAAAGAAGGATTAAACACAACCAGGCAAACAATACAAAAACTCATCATATCACGTAACATATCAGACACAGGCACAGAATATATATATATATATATATATATATATATATATATATTCCTTTGACCGCCCCTCGGCGTAAAGTTCATAGACATACGGTGGTAATAAGAAGAGCAAACAATAGAAAATGAGAAAAAAGAAAATGAAGAGTAATAGCAACCCAAGAACAAAAAAACAATGAAGGAGAGAATGAGAAGAATCAAGATATCATATAAATCCCACACACTGTTAAACTCTGTGAGGAACAACCATATGTTTACAACAAAGAGAATTCAGTTTTCCTTCTGTTATTTTTGATTTGGTTTTCTTTTGCTTTCTTCTTTTTTTTATATTTTTAACCCTTCTTAATTTATTACTTTCCTCTGCACAGTGGTGGTAACAGAAATCAACCACCTCTCCCAATATCATCCAAGCGTCCTTCCTACTCGCCCCATTCACTTTTTTCCCCTCCCCTCCTCCACGCTCCTCTTACAGATGTAACTTCTCTTTTTATTTTTTTTGTTCTTATTTTGGTTGTTGTTGTTGTTTTGAAAAAAATCAGCATTTCTCTTGGACTTGTTGCTTTTCAGTTTGCCTGGTTTCGTGTTTGTTTGGTGTCTGTGCTCCAAACTGGCTCCGTGTGACCTTGTGTCTGTTTACTCCATGTCGAACATCGTGTCGTTCCTCCCGTCATTCGAGACCGGCTTTGTCTTTTCCTCCTTCACCGCCTGGGGGACGGAGGGTCGCGGGGCGTTGCTGCTGTTGCCGGCGTTACCGCTGCCAATAGCCCCCGCAATGTTGTGTCCGTCTTTGCTCAGCATGTACGACACGGTCGGTGTTGTGGAAAACTCCTTAAGTGAGATGCTCTTCTTCATTGTCTCCGCAGAGGTCTTCGCGCTTGAATAAGAATAAGAATAAGAGGGGGAAAAATGTGAAAAGGGATGTGTAAAGTGCACGAGGCAGAGAAAATCAACATGGCACTCCATCATACCTGTACCTAATAAAAGAGAGAGAAAGAGAGAGAAAGAAAAATGCAGTAACTAAGCACGCATACAAAGAACAACAATAAGGAAAGTCCAAAACGACCCCTCATTCCTCCGCATAAAGTACATGGCCTTCAATGTGGACCACACGAACTGGGCGGTTTGGCTCTTCCTCTGGGACCTCGCCACATGCTTGTATCGTTGCAGCCGACTTCACAACGTCATAGGTACATTTCGTGTCGTCCCACACAACACAATCGTCTGGGCAAAGACTAGTCCCTCCCTTTGCAGTATGTTGGTTCATAGCCTCCATGATGCACTCATCAGTGCGTATGCCGTGCAACGGAGTCGCCTTTCCACAAACAGGACATCCCGTGCACAACACATCCTCATGGTCACTACAGCCCCACTTCTGGTTTGTTGTTTCCTCAACCAACTCCTCCCGACTCATTGCCGCTTGCTGAGTAGCACGCACAAATGTCACCAAATCAAACACCTCCTTGTGACGGCACCGTAAACCCCGGCACGGAATCGTTATGACACCCAGCGTGATAGGATCCCGCAAAGGAAGACGCCAACGCACTGCCTGTGGAATACCGTCATTATTTGAATCAGCCACATCCCGAGGTCGCTTTCTATTTTTATGGTACGGTTCCGCACTCTCCGAACGCCACTCACACGCCGACAAATCCTTTATAGCACTTGTAATCCTCTCTACATCCCACCGCGATGCGAAACTGGGTTTCGTGAGATCATCCAGGCGCTGACGAAGTGTTATGCGCCGCATTGTACGGAAGGCCTCCATCTCACCCATCGCATATGAGAACAAAGAGGACTTCTGTGCGGGAGAAGCCAAACTGTTCAGTTCCAAGAGAAGTGACTCGACGTAATTCATGGTATTCTTCACCAAAGAAGCATCCATTGCAGCCAATCGACGACAGAACGCGCCACACAACATCGAGCACTGGCACAGGCTATGTGTAGAGGGTGACTGACGTGCAAACTCATCCCTGAGAACCCCTACAAGACGGTTATATACAGTCTTCACTGTGGCGTTGTCCATAGCACGGATTTCGTGCAAGAAATCTCGCCCTAGCATGTTCCCATAAATGTAATGCACACACACACACACACACACGGAGCAACAAGCACACTGTGGTAAGGAAACACAACCAATAAAATAGGGGGAAAAGAAAAAGGCAAAGAAAAGCTAATTATAGAGTATAGGAACAAACTCACCTCCCATCTGACCCTAACACAGACAGAAAAAAAAAACAGGAGCAACAGTATCAATATTCCACAGGCAGCAAAGAACATGTACCACATTTCAGCATCCTCTGATTTTTTTTTTGGTTTCCTCTCTCTTCTTATTCTTATTCGGTCATCCAGTATTTACACCGCATGTGGATTCTGGTACAACAACAGCAACACCAACAAGAATAACCAGCCAACAGAAGCACGGAAGCAAACGGCCGTCAAACAATTAACTTGATCGCGTCGATGGCAGGAAGAGCTCGAATCTACGCCGAACCACCCTCGCAGCCACCATCTCCTCAATGGGCGAAACACGTCGTTGTCGCTTCTCAAGTCCAACCGTCGCTCTTCCTGGAAAGTCAAGAAAGCGGTGTGAGACTCGCTCCCGTGCGGTCCCTGCTACCGGGAGAAATGACTCGTACTGCTCGCCTCCCGTCGTCACCGCCGCCGTTGCCAACGGTGGCGACAGCACTGGCAGCGATGACGGCGGCGGTGCGGGACTACTCTGCGCCGGTGATGCCGCGGCATTCGTAACCGGCGGGCGCCCAAACACAGAGGGGAAATCAGTGGTGGCGGTGGTCGCCGTCCATTTCTCTGCTTTTGGTATCATGACTGGTGCGGCAACTGCGGCGCGGTCACTGCCGTCGCTGCACTTCACACCCAGTCCAGTCACCGCCTCCTTGTCGGAGTCCTCGTCATCTAGTTCTTCTTCATCCGCTTCCAATTCTTCTTCTTCCACCTCCTCTAGTTCCTCATCTTCTTCTTCCCACTCTTCCTCCTCGTCCACCGCCTCGTCCTGTGAATGGACGCTGCAGGACGAAGAGCCGAGTGCAACATCTTCTTCTTTAGCATCATCATCGCTCACAACAAAATCATTGTCATCTATGAAATTCATGTCACCCCCACCCCTCTACAAACAAACAAGAGACCCATTATAAAAGAAAATATAAACCCAAAATGAGGCAATAAGTGAGCAGAGAAAGAGAGAAAGAAACAACAACGGCAAGAAAGAAGAAAACGACACATGATAATAATAACAATAATAAATAAATGGAACCATTACAATAAAAGCACCTATCCCTTTTATACAGTACAGGCCTCCGTGTTAGTGTTAACTCATCGTCCGGCACAACCAGTTCCATTAACAAGCTATTTAGGACGATAGTAAAAAAAAAAATTGGAGGCTGCAAAAGAAAAACAAAACACACAAAAAAAAACAGGTAATGAAACATAAACCAAGGGGTTTTCCGTCTTTTCCTCTTTCCTTCAGAGGAACATTCTTGCTGAGCTCAACCCCAACAGTCTTTTGGGTATATTCTGGGAAATTTTATTCTTGCTAGACGTAATCCTCTAGTATAATAAAGACGCACATGCCATTTTGTTTTTTGTGTCCGTTTTCTTTGGCGGTACCGTGCTGACAATTAAAGACATCTTACATAGCACCCGAGTAAGTTTTCCTTCTGATTCGATGTGTGTTACCACGCTTTGCACAATAGCAATGCCTGCGAGAGTTCAAAAAAAGGCATTTTCCGCCTCAGAGACTTTTCTCTCTTCACATCATCATAAAAAAAAAAAATGATATTGTAACCAAAATACATACAACGGTATGCACATGTCTCCACTGAAAATAAAAATAAAAACAGAGAGAAGAACAACGCAATAATCTTGTATTTCTTTCGCTTTCCTTGGTTCTTTATTTGATTTTCTGTGTGTATCTGTGTGTGTGTGTGTGTTTTCCTTCTCAAGTGCCTGTCTACATATATTCGGTGATTCTTTTTATTTATTGACTGTTGGGGGCATGCAGTCTTTGTTCCAGATCTTAATTTAAAACTTTATTTTTTTTTTCTTTTGAATGTGTAGAGATCCTACTGCAGCTTTAAAATTAGTATTCGCGCCCAAAGTCATTCTCTTTCCATCCCTCTCTCTCACACATTTTGTTCTCATATATAAACATATATGTATATATAGACAACTTTAGTTTTGAACATTTTTTTGTTATTTTGGGGTGTTTCTGTTCATTTTTGCATATACAGTACTTTTTTTTTTTGTTATCCCACAAACAAGCTTACATACACACAGAAAAAGAGAGAGAGAGAGAACCCGAGCCCCCAAGGCTTTGCTCGGTTGCACCTTCTTCATAATCATCACCGTCTCCACCTGAGGTGAAGCGGAGCTCGGGAAAAGGACAGCTTTGCTTCAAAGGACGGGCAGAAGAAAATCACAGCTTGGAGAGTCTATCGATCAGACGCTCACGTGTCAAACCAATGGCTTCCAGTTCACGACGAATCTCAGTTTCTTTTGCGGCCTGCACATTGTCCCGCAGACCAACGGTGATCTCCCGCACCTGACGCCAGAGCTGACCGCGCAGATCCAGCACACGACGAACCGAAGTTGCCACCTTTATGGGAACAAGAATATAGTTGTTGTAACGCATAGCGATGATACAATCGGTTGCACCAGCCATTGCTTCATGCATAGCAAGAGTAGAAAGAGTGGTGCAGAAAAGGGCATCATTTGCTGAAGGCGGGCAGGCACGGATCATGTAAGAAGGATCAATGTACTTCACTGTTCCATCGGGGTAACGCTCCGCATTATCTTTGAGCCATTTCTTAACTCTCTTCGTCAGAATGACGCCAATATCATTAAGTTTTTTATTGCCTGAGGCATCATAACCGCCAGTGCCACTTTCCCAGTCCTGACCAAATCCCTCAGCCACAATAATAACGCAACTGCGAGAGGTCTCAAAACGGCGTTGAATAAGCTTCATTACAGTCTCTTCCGGGATGGGATTTTCAGGAACAAGACAAATGTTTGCTTGGGCGCTCGCGACAGCTGCCTGTGCGGCAATAAAACCGCTGTCACGGCCCATAAGCTTTACGATTCCAACACCGTAATTGAGAGAAATGGCCTCTGCATATGCAGCACGGACAGCCTGCACAGCCTTCTCCACTGCAGTTTCAAAACCAAATGTCCGATGAGAGAAACTGAGATCGTTATCAATGGTCTTTGGAACACCAAAAACGCCAATGTCGGAGCCACGTCGCCTGGCCTCTTCAGCAATCTTGAGAGCACCACGCTGTGTGCCATCACCACCCACGGTGAAGAGGATATTCACACCAAGACGCTCCAGCGTGTCCACCATCTCCTTCGGGTCCTGGGGACCACGGCTGCTTCCGAGTATTGTCCCTCCGTGGTGGTGGATGCTCGTCACAGAGCTGCGATAGAGCTCCATGGCGGTGTGGCTTCCCTTCTTTGATAGACCCCAGTAACCAAACCGGAAACCAATAACACGTTTTACGCGGTATAGATTAACGGCACTCAGGGTTAAGGAGCGGATCACATCATTCAGGCCAGGACAAATACCTCCGCAGGTAACAATACCCACAACGGTCTCGGATGGATTAAAGTGAATACGCTGACGAGGTGCAGCAAGTTCACATAGGATAGGACTCAGAGAAACGGGAAGCTCAGAGTGGGCTCCTTCCTGTGGGCGGGGATCATACATAATGTGCTCAATTTTGTCAGAGAACTCGTCACGCATCACATGCTTCCTGCTTGGATTTATATACTTCCGGCCAGGAAGACGTTCCACCTTTAGGTCATCCGGGCCGAATGCGCTTAGCGGACCATCCCGAGAGATGACGAGCTGGCTCGTGACGCGACGGCGCTGATTCACCATTTTTTTTTTGTTGTTGTTGAATTGTTATCTCTGATTTGCTTTGTTGGTTTCGACTTCCTGTTGTTCTTTGGAAGAGGGAAATGAAAAGTGAAAAAGGAAAAAAGGAAAAAAGAAAAGAGTGTGGAAAGGGCGAGGTTCCCTATTCATTACACATCAAGAAGAAAATTAAAGGAGAAAGAAAAAATCGATGAATAATTGCGACACGTTGATGGCATCCACATTATGCATTCCTGTTCAACCAACCGATTTTGTACCCACTACTTCTTCTTCCTTCAGTTTTTACTGTCTGTTTTCATTTCTGATGTCTCATATTCTTCTTTGGGAAGCTTGCTAAACAAACCGTTGCTGCTGCTGTCACCAGTGATCTCTCCCCTTCATGGGCGACGCAGTCATTGACCGCGGGGAATCCCACCCGGTAAAAAAGGCGAGGGTAGCAAAACGAAAAAAATTGGGAAGGATGGGGAAAAAAGAGAGAAAAAAAGAAAAATAGAAAAGGAATGGATCATGAGGAGGAAAGAAAGAGAGAGAGGGAGCTGGAGAGAAGAAGAGGAGGAAACGAGTAAAATAAAAGGGCGAGGAAGACGCTGCAGAGCTGCCTCGCACAACACCCATCTCTTCCTCCACAAAATGGCTTTTACTTGATTTGGTTTCTAATCGTTCTTGTTTGTTTATTTACTTTTCTTTATTTTTTTTTTACCTCTTTTCCCCTCCCTTTTTTATTTTTCTCTTCTTCTTTTTCTCATTGCTACATCGTCTCTTCGTTTCGTTCTTCCCCGCTCGTACTTGTACCTCACTGCCACCTACAAGTCGCTGGTAGGCCAATTCATCGCAGAGAAACTCCAGGAGGAATAGAACAAAGAAATACATGTATGTATAACGTTTGGGCTCCGTCTCGCGGCGACCGAAATCAAGCAAGAATAAGAGGAAGAAAGGAAAGGAAAAGAAAAGGTGGGACCTTGATTCTTTTTATTTACTAGCCTTCCTGTCCAAAATCCTCCGTAAACTTGATATGGTTCACGATATCTTCGTCTGATACAGAAGGACGGGCCGTGCGTAGAGCCTTTATGAAGTCCTCCTTGGTTACCGGAAGGGGCATTAGTAACTCTGGTTCCGTGATATCCTGCGCCGTCATTGGGAATCCCTCTGGATCACCTGGCGAACATGGAACGAGACGGTTGTTTGCCACTCGAGTGGGATCTTTTATATCCGGTCCCATCACACGCTTGAAATGTGTCGCCACCTGCACGGAACGAATGCACTCCATCATGGCATTTCTCACAACAATATTGATATCACTACCGCTGTATTTATCTGTCAACTGCGCCAACTCATACCAGTCCTTCTCTGTCAGTGTATGGGGTGTGTCTCCAATGTGAATCTTGAACATTTGATACCGCGCCTGAAGATCTGGGAGTGGAATGTAAATACGACGTTCAAAGCGACGACGGACCGCACTGTCAAGACACCATGGAATATTTGTGGCGCCCAGTACTAACACACCTTCATCTTCGTGACCCACTCCCTGCATTTGCACCAAAAACTCTGTCTTGATACGACGCAATGCATCATTTTCACCATCTGAACGTGAAGAGCACATCGAATCAATTTCATCAATAAATATAATGGCAGGCTTTCCTTCCGTCCTCCACGCCTCACGGGCCATCTCAAACAAATTTCTCACCAACTTCTCCGAATCTCCCAACCAACGAGACATCAAATCTGCACTGCTCACACTTAAAAATGTGCCGTCAGCCTCCGTTGCAACAGCCTTCGCAAGAAACGATTTTCCAGTACCGGGCGGGCCGTACATAAGAATGCCTTTCCATGGCTTACGGTTGCCAGTGAAAAGTTGAGGAAAACGAACAGGGAGAATCACCGCCTCCTTCAGTGCCTCCTTCGCCCCTTCCAGACCGGCAATCTGCGACCAGTTCACGTTGGGCTTTATACGCACAATAGCGGTCGACAGTGCATTTCTCATACGTTGTTTGTCGTCTTCCTCCTCCTTGGCTTTTTTACTTGCGGAGGCGGTCTTCTGTGCTGTGTCACCTGTGTTTCCAGCATTGGTGTCGCCTTCCTTTGAAGCGTCCAAGTACTCCTTGATCATCTTTGTCCGCTCCATAACTTGACGCACTTTATTCCGTAGCATTTCCTTCTTGGTTGGATTCTTGTTCTCATATTTGATGGCTGTCATAAATACTTCAATTGAATCCATGTAGCAACGGTAGGCCTCCTCATAATCTTTTGCCTCATCAAGCGTAGTCGCACGCTTCAACAAATCCACTGCCTTGGACGTAAAATCCACAGACATGATAGCAGATCTTGGTAACTAAAAATCGATTGTATATCTATCTATCTATCTATATATATATATATATATATATATATATATATATATATCCCTTTCAGTTTCCTCCTTGTCCTTCTCAGTTATCACACACCTACACAGAGAAGAATTTCACTTCCTGCCCGCACGAGCAACTTGTATTTTTTCTAGCTTTCCTCTTTCTTTTCCCTTTCCGGTTTATGCTCCATCAGTCACCACGTCCACACACACACACACACACACAGAGAGAGAGAGAGAGAGAAAGAAAAATAGAGACCATGTGTAGGTGTAATACAGGGACAAGAAGAACAACAAGAAAAAAAAGGAAGACAATCTACATAAATAGATAATAATATCGCAATTTTTTTTTTCCTCTTGAAACTCCAACAACAATAATCTCTTTTTGTGGGTTAGCCACAACACACTTCACAGCCACTTAAATCATGTAATTTCTCCTCGCTTGATAACCACACATAACCACACACAGAAGACTTCCAGCACACCTTCGCTTCTAGTATACAAAAACAAAGAAGTAGAAGAGATGCAGCAAGAGCACAATGTTGAGGTGAATCATAATAGTAACAATGCGATAGACAACAAAAGTGGTAAAAAAAAAGTGATGACAGAAAACCAAAAGAGATACAACCAGGAGCAAAAAAGAAAGGAAAGAAACCAACTAATCTCTCTCAATTACCATTCTCCAATAGGCGTTTTTGCATCACATCGATAAGATTTGTTATAACCTCACTTGCCTGGGGACGGGACGCGGGTTGATGCTGCAACATCCTAATGATAAGATCGATCAGCTCCTCCGAGTAGGCACGGGTGTGTTTTTGAATGGCTGTACGAACCGCCCTAGCCAAAGATTGTGGTGTCCAGTCAGAGTCACTCAGCACCGCCGTAGTACCTTTACCGTTCTGGAGCATTGCAAACTCTGGCAAGGTCGCCAAGACAAACGCCACAACACCCAAGCTAAAAATATCAGATTTTGTAGATACTGACAAACACGCCATTTCCGGTGCACGATATTCAAATGTCGGGGAGTTTCCTGGGCGTTGTTGGAGCACCCGTGTCGTTGCACTCGCCTGTGCATCACAGGAATGACACAAGTCTAAATCCATAAGAAGCACCTGCTCCTCACGATTAAGGAGGAGTATATTCTCTGGTTTGATGTCGCAATGTATCAGTGGTGGAGTTTGCGAATGAAGATAATTTAAAGCAGTTGCTATTTGCAGAATGATAGAGCACAGTTTATGCTCATTGATAGGCCTAGATTGACGTTTGATAAATCTAGACAAGTCCCCCTCAGAATAATAAGGCATAATAACATAAATCTTCAGTGGGTCCGCTGAACCAAATACATCCAGGTATTGTATAAGATGTGTGTGGGAAAGTTTCCGCATCCTTTCCGCCTGAATAAGACGTGCCTGATAAACCGGTCGATCGTCATCAGAAAATATCATCTCCTTTGATACCACGACCTCGTTGTCCGACGTGATGCACTTGAATACAGCACCCTGACCCCCCTGACCTAATTTTTCAAGTTTGCGCAGCTGTCTATACTTTGACATTTGTACCCTATTACTTGCAGATGCAGTCGAGCTCCCCGGCAATGCTTTAGGCGCAATGGAAGATATTAAAGTTTTCAGTTCATCGTTTAAGAGTATTCTAGAAAGTCTGTCGCCGCTTAATAATCGGACAGGGGATGGACAGCACCTCCGGCATTTCAATAAGCCACACTCAAAGGAAGCTGAGAGACAATTGCTGCACAACGTGTCTGCACACACCTCGCAGTAGAACAGCATGTCTTTGTTTTGGATCACTTCGTTACATCTGCCACATACTGCCTGAGGAAACAAGGGCAATGATGACAGTGATGGCAGGCATTTACTGCAGAAAACAGTCGTGGGTCGATTGTGACACGACCGAGACACGCACTTCTTACAGACCATGCACTGACACAGAGCACAAAAACAAAGCCCGCTCTCTCTACTTTGGCATATGCTGCACGCCACAGTAGGCTGCCCGAACTTTGCGACGCAGTAAGCACATTGACCAGCACAGCTCACACACCAACGGCACAGATTACGACCGCAATCTACACACTGGATATTCACCGTATCTTCCTCGCTACAGCACCCACATTTTCGTAATTCGCTCATTGCCCTTTTATTCACTTCTCTCTCTCTCACACACAGACAAAAAAAGCAAAGGAAGAAAAAGAAAAAATCACGTGACAGGGAAGCACCAGAGAAGCGTCATCAACTCGCCGTCCTCTCAGCCCTCTTCGCCAAAGAAAGAAGGAGAAAGAAGGATAAACGAGAAAAAAATAAATAAAGGATGTAGCATTTGAGTGAGGTAAAGCACAAACAGATGCAAACATCTGGATACCAATTTCACATAAATAAACAATGAAAATTCGCGGTTGTCGTTTTCTCCATTTTTTGTTCTTTTCTTACTTATGTTGTCCTTTTCTTTTTCGCTCATTTTTTCTTTCCTCTTCTTTTTCACCCTCCGCCAGCAAAATGAAGGGTGGGAAATTTCCATCTCACAGACGGAAAACAGGAAGGCAAACTTAAAACAGAAGAAGTAAAACAAAACAAAAAAATCAAAAAAAAAAAAGAAAGGTACGATGTAAAAGAGACGTAAACAAACGTATAACCAAGAACAAAGAAGAAAAGAACTTACTCATTCAACAGGATGCTCAGGTAGCCTCAGTGATGACAAAGAATTCCTATTCTTTAAATTCCTCGCCTTCTGAGTAATAAAGGGATGAAATGTTAGTGATGGGTCTATATAACGACAGGGTGGCTCTTTTGGCTCCGTTAGCCGTCTAACGACATTTTGTCTCGTCGTGTCTGAATTTTGGTATACTCGACTACCACGCGGCGTGATGGATGGATGGAACGAGTACAATAATTCATCAAATTTTTTTTGTTGTCTCTGTAATACTGCTATCCTTTCATCCTCTGCGGGATAAAGGCGCTCGTACACAGGGCCACCAGCATCCATTTTCTTCGCTCGTGGCGAAATTTGCGGATGAAATGAATACGGAGGGATCTCCTGCGGTGGTGCCGCGGGGCGCTCCAGAAGTCGAGGAGAGAGCTTAATTTGTTGTGAAGTACGACGAGGAGACACTGATTGAGATTGCGCAGGGGACTCACTATGATGGCGTCGCTCCAACTCTTCCTTCGATGGATACAGGCGTTGATGGAATGGATAATGATTTTCAATGGCCTTCGCTCTTGGAGAAATGTCGGGATGAAAGGAATACGGAACTGTGGCCGGTGGTGCCGCGGGACGCTCCAGAAGTCGAGGAGAGAGCTTAATTTGTTGTGAAGTACGACGAGGAGACACTGATTGAGATTGCGCAGGGGACTCACTATGATGGCGTCGCTCCAACTCTTCCTTCGATGGATACAGGCGTTGATGGAATGGATAATGATTTTCAATGGCCTTCGCTCTTGGAGAAATGTCGGGCTGAAACAATAAAGTGGTTCCATTATTAAGTAACCCCATCATGCGTGGGGACAACTGCAGAAAATGGTCGTTTGAAGCACCATTCGACCTCTTTTGTGGAGAAACACTTCTCTGGGCGTATAGACGTTCATGGCAGGGTACATTAGACTGCTGCGTCTCCCGCGCATATTTCGAAATCTCTGGTTTAAAAGAGGGAGGTGACTCCTCCACAAACGCGCGTCGTGCAGAGACATGAGATGGAGACACAGCCCCAGCGTTGCGTGATGACCCTGTTGCATTCCTGTCTCTTGGTAGATGTCGCCGGTTGGGCAACCTTCCACCTGCTAACCCAGCAGTTTGTGGGTGAAAGGTGTATTCATTTAGCGAATGCTCCATGTTCCTCTTCTCTCGAAGTGCCTTCTCTTTCATATCCAAAATAAGACGCTTGTGAAAAGGAGGTATTGCCGGATGCACTTCATTTAAAATTATTTCCTGGTCATAATTAGAATCAGAACAATATTTGGAGTGCCTTTGCCGCCTGCTGAAACTCTCAGCGTCAGTGGCACCTGGGGAAATACATGACTTAAACATGGAGCAATCGGTACGCGATAAAGCGCGGTCGTATTCTCCTTTATTCTTCTCCTCATGGCTATTTCCTTCGAGTTTCCGAATGTTGGCCAAGGTCAATTCAGACATGCGGGGTGGCTCCTCGCTCCTGCTTGAAACCTTATAACCTACCTGCTCCGTACCGCCATTCGGTGACCGAGACTCAGACTCCTTCCCTCTTCGGGAACCCTTGTTGCTTCTATTAGGCATACGGCGGTTGCTTCGGGCAAGAATTGCATCCCCCTCACGAGCCTTTTCCTCTCCCTGCTTTCGTTCATCCCCACCAACAGAACTCCTCACATTGTCTCTGTCACTTCCTCGTTGGTCTTCCCTCTCTTTCATTACGTTATCTGCTCTCTCTCCCAGCTCGGCGTCATTTGTCACCATCGCAAGACTTTTGGGATTCAAGGAAACCCCTTCCGTATTGTGGGCTGCCCCTGGCAAGGAAAGCTTACTTTCCTCCGCAAAGAGACTCTTCCTGCTCCTTTCATCGGCTATTGTGTCTCCCGCAACGTTAGTTGAGTGAGGTTTCCCGCCATTAGAGGAGAGTTCTTCTTGAAAAGCTGCCCCATCCGAAATATTGGGCATGTTTTTGTCTTCGCTTTTTCCAGAATCTTTTCTTGAATGTCTCTTAGTTTCTCCTTGAGTTTCCTTATATTGGTTGGGCTGCGGAGCGCCTGACGGGCTACCAGCATGGTCCCCACTTAGAGGAATAACACTAGGCATATTAAGCCCAGGTTCTGCATTCACCTCGCTTTTCTCTTCAGGTAGCTGATCGGCGTGGGAAATGGAAGTTAAATCCTCACCAAGGGGTTTTGTATCTCTTTTCGGATGCATAAGAGCGGATTCTTCCCTTCCGTCTTCACAGTCTTCAGCACTACATGGCACTTCAATAGTATTAGCCACCTTATTCACATTCTGCTCTTTGAATTTAGACATCATTTGTCCACCCTTTGGTGGATAGTGCTCCTCCGCTACAAAGAGCGGCATATTTAGTTTCGATGGATCAAGCCCATAGGTCCTCTCCCAGTATTTTTCTGACAATATGTTTTTCTCCCTCGATGTCTTTGCCTTCGTGGCAGGTATATGTGATGACCTTGGCTTGTCATTCTTCGCAACCTTAAATTCCTTGGTTTCCCTGCGGGCAAATACTGTTGATGAATCACTGGCTTTTCTGAGTGATCTATTCGAATTTTTATCTTCAACCTTCTCTTCTATTTTGTTTCCAGTATATTCTTCCCCTCTTGCGGTTAGTTCCAGTGAGTACTCTGATACAGGTCCTCTCACCAAACAGGTATCTGCTTCACCTCCATCAGCAGCTGCAGCCGGCAGTCGAGGATAACGAGGGCCAACAGAAGGAATGTCGGCTGATTCTCTCTTCACATTCTGTTGGGATTTTGCCTGCTCTGAACCCTCAACTGGGCCGCGGGTGCTTGCAGCTGTACTATACCCGGTGAGCCTTCTTGGTGGGCCTTTTTTCTCAGTGTGTTTGGCCGCCGGGTAAGTCTCCGTTATATTGGTAGGTTTGTTCGTAGCACTTGTTGCAACAGAATGTGGCTGTCTGGTGAACAGTTCTTCAGCTGGCGCCGTTGCTTTTGCTGTGGTGCCTTTCACCGGAGCAGCAGCAGCAGCAGGAAGTGAAGAAGAAGGATGAGGAAAATCCGCAACGGCAATGGTTTTAGCGGTAGCAAATCCAGACATCGCCCCTTTATCCACAACAGCTGTTTCAGCCAAACGAAACGCAGTGTGCTTCTTGACTGAAGTTACATCTTCTGAGTCCGAATCACTATCCACAATGCGCAGGTGGGCAAAACGGCCTCCCGACATTGGATTCACTCCCACAACAGTCAGAGATCGAAGTGCTTTACAAGTCCACACACACACACCTCGTTTTCGGGTATAGCTGTATATACGTTGTATCCTCCTACTTTCCTTGTTTAATTATCCTCCTCACGCATAACACCGAAGCCACAACATTCAAACAAAAGGAGAAAGAAAAAAAGAAAAAAAAGGAAACACAATCACCACCGAAAAGTAATGAACTATACACAAATTATTGAGGAATCCGACCCCAAGTCGCAACACAGTCACGAAAGAAGGCCAAGTAAATGATCCAGAGAACAAAAAAGGCACAGCCTACAAAAAAAAAAGGTAATAATAGAAAAAATTAAATGAATAAGAGCTTGCTCACCTTACTTCTTCTCATTCTCCTTGGCTTCCCTACGCTCCGCACGGGCCTTGCGGGCGCCGAAGAAGCGAACAGCGCTGTGGTTCTTCTTGAGGAACTTGTAGACGTTCTTTGTGCGCTCCTCCTCGGTCAGCTTGCGCGGCGCCTCGGGGGCGGGAGTCACAAGACCACCAACAGCGGCAGTACCAAAGCGTGTGCGATCCTGAGCGGCGGCCTTCACCTCCTCCTCAGTGGCCTCGCCCTTCTGCACCTTCTTGGTGCTCATTGGGAAGAGAACCAGCTTGCTCATGTACGTCTTCAAGCGCTGAATGTTGATGTTCATGCCCTCCTCGCTCTTGTTCTTTCGGCGGCGGTCCACACGGATTCCGATCGTCCGGGCAACACGGGGGTTGACGCCGGCGGCCCTGAGCTCCTCGGGGGTGAAGCCACGACCCAGACGCTTCTTCATATTGTGGCGCACCGTGGGGCAGTTCACCTGAGGGCGCAGCGCTCTGAGTGGGCGGGGGAACGTCTTCTTGGCCTTCAGCAGGCGCAGACGGCGGCGACGCTGCTTCTGTGCGGGCTGGTTCAGGAAGACCTTCACGTTACCCTTCTGCGAAGAGCAGGGGTTCCAGTGCTTCCTGCGGTGCACATGGGGGATTGCGTTGTTTCCCTTCGGCATCTGGGCAGCAGCTCTAATAGAAATTCCATAATAATCATTATCAAGAGAGAATAGGAATGAAAACACGAAAAAGATAGGGAGTAGAAGCAAACACGTAGATCAAAAATGCAAAGAAAGGACCAGAAAAAAAAACAAGAAAAAGAAGAACGGAAATCATCAGAAACACGGAATGTCCCTCCAATTCAACACCTTCAGTGTATGCCAAGGGGATGATATGATGATGAGAAAAAAAAAATTCGTAAATAAAATAAGAAAAGAAACAAAACCAAAAAGGTAGTAGGTGTCGAAGGGAGATGCGTGAGAATTCCTACTTCTTCTCATTCTCCTTGGCTTCCCTACGCTCCGCACGGGCCTTGCGGGCGCCGAAGAAGCGAACAGCGCTGTGGTTCTTCTTGAGGAACTTGTAGACGTTCTTTGTGCGCTCCTCCTCGGTCAGCTTGCGCGGCGCCTCGGGGGCGGGAGTCACAAGACCACCAACAGCGGCAGTACCAAAGCGTGTGCGATCCTGAGCGGCGGCCTTCACCTCCTCCTCAGTGGCCTCGCCCTTCTGCACCTTCTTGGTGCTCATTGGGAAGAGAACCAGCTTGCTCATGTACGTCTTCAAGCGCTGAATGTTGATGTTCATGCCCTCCTCGCTCTTGTTCTTTCGGCGGCGGTCCACACGGATTCCGATCGTCCGGGCAACACGGGGGTTGACGCCGGCGGCCCTGAGCTCCTCGGGGGTGAAGCCACGACCCAGACGCTTCTTCATATTGTGGCGCACCGTGGGGCAGTTCACCTGAGGGCGCAGCGCTCTGAGTGGGCGGGGGAACGTCTTCTTGGCCTTCAGCAGGCGCAGACGGCGGCGACGCTGCTTCTGTGCGGGCTGGTTCAGGAAGACCTTCACGTTACCCTTCTGCGAAGAGCAGGGGTTCCAGTGCTTCCTGCGGTGCACATGGGGGATTGCGTTGTTTCCCTTCGGCATCTGGGCAGCAGCTCTAATAGAAATTCCATAATAATCATTATCAAGAGAGAATAGGAATGAAAACACGAAAAAGATAGGGAGTAGAAGCAAACACGTAGATCAAAAATGCAAAGAAAGGACCAGAAAAAAAAACAAGAAAAAGAAGAACGGAAATCATCAGAAACACGGAATGTCCCTCCAATTCAACACCTTCAGTGTATGCCAAGGGGATGATATGATGATGAGAAAAAAAAAATTCGTAAATAAAATAAGAAAAGAAACAAAACCAAAAAGGTAGTAGGTGTCGAAGGGAGATGCGTGAGAATTCCTACTTCTTCTCATTCTCCTTGGCTTCCCTACGCTCCGCACGGGCCTTGCGGGCGCCGAAGAAGCGAACAGCGCTGTGGTTCTTCTTGAGGAACTTGTAGACGTTCTTTGTGCGCTCCTCCTCGGTCAGCTTGCGCGGCGCCTCGGGGCGGGAGTCACAAGACCACCAACAGCGGCAGTACCAAAGCGTGTGCGATCCTGAGCGGCGGCCTTCACCTCCTCCTCAGTGGCCTCGCCCTTCTGCACCTTCTTGGTGCTCATTGGGAAGAGAACCAGCTTGCTCATGTACGTCTTCAAGCGCTGAATGTTGATGTTCATGCCCTCCTCGCTCTTGTTCTTTCGGCGGCGGTCCACACGGATTCCGATCGTCCGGGCAACACGGGGGTTGACGCCGGCGGCCCTGAGCTCCTCGGGGGTGAAGCCACGACCCAGACGCTTCTTCATATTGTGGCGCACCGTGGGGCAGTTCACCTGAGGGCGCAGCGCTCTGAGTGGGCGGGGAAACGTCTTCTTGGCCTTCAGCAGGCGCAGACGGCGGCGACGCTGCTTCTGTGCGGGCTGGTTCAGGAAGACCTTCACGTTACCCTTCTGCGAAGAGCAGGGGTTCCAGTGCTTCCTGCGGTGCACATGGGGGATTGCGTTGTTTCCCTTCGGCATTTTCTCGACCTACTCTTTTGTTTTTGTTGTCGTTTTGGGTTATTGGTTTGGGAGTTTAGTTGTTGTGCACAAATACAAGAAGAGGTAAGAGAAGAAAACAAATATATAAAATGAGAAGGAAGAGAAATGACAAGGAGGATGACATACTCCAAGAAGTGCCAAAGAGCAATAAAAAAACGCCACGTCATTAGGGGAGGGGAGGAGGAAAAACATGGCGATTAAAATCCAACAACGCTCAAACAAATCATACAGCCACATAGAGATCAAACGAAAGAGAAATATAGAGGGAAATATAAATAAAATAAGCAAAACAGAAATAAAAAAAAGGGAATCACAGAAGGAAGGCGTCACAAAAGTAAGAGAGTATCACGACTAAAGCGTCATGTAACTCCCCAACCTCAAAGAAGAAAAAAAAAGCACATACACGCACATGGGCATGAGAAAAAACAGGCGTTTTTTCCCCTTTTTCTTATTATTATTTTGTTTCTTTGGTTCTGCTTTCATCAAGCGCTCCGGACTTTGGATGCATCACCAACCAATGAAACGCTAATTGATCTTCACAGAGGTTACCGAGCGGTTCTCTTTGGAATCCTTGACTTTTTTCACCTCCACAAGAAGTACAGCATTCCGCAAGGTGGCCTTTACACTGTCATCCACAAGACGTGACGGTAATTGTACGCAACGTTCAAATCGCCCAGAGCCGCGCTCAGTTAACACGATGCTCTGATGTTCGTCTGAGCTCAGCATGGACTTGCGATTGCCTCCAATGCACAGGCGGTTGCCCTCGATGTCAACGGACATGTCACTGCGATCCATACCGGGAACGTCGGCAAGGATCTTGTAGCTGTCATCCTTCTCGAGGATGTCCATCGCCGGCACCCACGACCCCTTGGCTGAGGTGGAGAAGAAATTGGAGCCGGTGGTGGCCTGCATGCGGTTAAGAAAACGCTCTATGTCACGAAACGGGTCCCACATGCTTACTGGGTGATACTTGCTTCCTTGTTGTAGTGTGTATTGATGTTTATTTGATTATTATTTTTATTTCCCTTTCTTATTCTGGATTATGTGTGTTGATATGGATTGATGACAGACACGACAACAAAAGCAGAAGATTAAATTTACACAAGATATTTTGTTTTGTGCTGTTTCTTTTTTCATCGTTTTGATTTGAGGTAAGGAAATCAATGGTACAAACACCACTAAATTCCCAACCCTTTCTCTCCCTCTCTCTCTCTCTCTTTCTCTCTCTCTATTGTTCACACGCGTCACCAATAGAGTGAGGAAAAGGGATATATACTGGCCCCCTCCTCTTCTTAAACCCTCAACAACACCTCCATGAGTTATACATAGATACATACACAGTGAATCAAAAGAAAAATACAGAACAACTATGTAAATGTATATACACAGTTACGTCCATAATTATGGGGATAACAACAAAATAAGGGAGGAAGGAATTATACATGTACAGAAGAAAAAAAAAGGAAAACATTCGTTGAAAAGAGGCAAAACAGTGTCATATATGTAAATATTCGTCTGATCTCATACTTTCCTTTTTTTATGTTCTTCCTGATAATTCTGCCATACCTCTTTATTTTCATTACAGTGTTGAAGTGCAAAACGGAGTGATGGAAGAAATTCCGAGATCGCCTCCACCATAGGAACGACAATATACATCATAAAAGATATTTGTCCTTTTGGGAAATCAATCATCTCCTTCCTACGGTCCATGAAAGGAGATATGGGAAGACCGTAGGCCTCCTCTGCGTCTCCCTGGTTGTAAAACTCTCGTGCTATATTTTTTGCCCACTCCGTATAAATATAATTTGGTCTCGCGCAATTTGAAATATCAGCCATTTTGACACTCATAGACAGAGCCAGACGAACATCTTCTTTGCTTGTTTTCCAGTCTGATGTCTCCCTCATGCGCAACTGGAAATCTTTAAAAATACGTCCGTGATTTCCCATGTCAGTAGCCAACACCATCTCTATCATTGTTTCGCGAACAACAGTCATCTGTTCTTTACTGAGCGGGGCGAAGACATTATACGCGGGATTCAGAATCAATTCAAAGATAGAAGCAACATGGTGGTTCTCAAGGATAGATCTGTCGTTGTACAGTGTACTCAAGTACGCATTCGTCTTTGTATGGAAATTATTATTCAGACCGGGATGATCATAGTCGTGAATTGCGCCAGCAATAATCCCTGCCAGTATCTCCTCCTGAGTTAACTCACATTTCTCCCTCAATCCTGCAATCATCATAATATAATAATTGATATGCGTGACGTCAGCTGCGTGCATTGCATTATGATACGGGTTCGGGTGATATCCAGCCTGCACTCCTATAAGGAACCGCTGTAAAACTTTATCATCAAGCTTGAGGTGGCTCACAAGATTCAATTTATACAAGAGCATATATGTAGTGTAGAAGAGAGAATTCCCATTTGTAAGAGTTTCCAATTGGATTGTGTCATAGTCCCATCTGTCCACACCACGATAGATATTAAATATCCCTCTTGCCAACTTAAGGGAGGTGTCGCTTAAACCAGACAATAACTCCGGGCGATCAAAAACAGTACTAATGTCATTAATATTAATATCAGAAATAGAAGGAAATGCGGCCCGTATGCACGCCACGATGCCCTGATCGACCACCTCTTCAATTGGATAGTAATCCTCCGCCTGGGGAACATGTTGGAAGTGCTGCGGCCCGCCTTCGTCGTAAAGAAGATCTAACGGATTTTTATGACTTGGCAGATGCTGCATCAAATAAAGTTTTCTTTCAAGAGATTTTGCTTCAAGAGCCAAGCTCATTGTCTTCTCAGATGCGATGGAGGCCTCTTCTCTCATGGGTCGAACGATGGAGAGCAAATGATCTACTTTTTTCTGGTATTGTTGCAAACTTGCCTTTTTCACGGTAAGCTCACATGTGAGCTCATCTAAAGAAATGCCTCGATTTGAGGCAGGAGAGTCACGACTTCGGAGTTGTAACATACATGAGAGGGGCTCAACAAAATATTCAGTAACCGCGCCTCGATTTATCAGCGATCCAGAGCCCGAGACCATAGTGAGTTCACAAACATAATTATACTTTACATCTAGTTCCTTACTGTTCAAAATCGTAAAAGAAACCTCCCTTGTCTCACGATCAGTAGACCGCACAATGGCCTTATTCTTCAATACATCAGATGCAAGTGACTTAAAAAAAGGGCCCCACGGAAATGTTATACCAGCAGCCTCTTTAGAAGCCAATAGTTCCTTGTCTGTCATACGCTTTGCATAAATCGCGCCAGTAGAATTTTCACGATATGAAATAATAAGGTCATCTGTACGGGGTGAGCAAAAAAGAAGGAGCATACCAAGAGACTGTTCACCCGCCCCTTTTCGTCCGCTCTTTGGAGAGTCCTCCATAACAACTGCACCAGAATTTTTAATGTATTTATCTTTTCCAGGCATTCGAGGCGGCTGCTTCTCCTTTTTTTCACTCAACGACACCTTCCTCGTGGCTGCCGGGTTCACCGAGAAGTCGTCGTCATCCGGCTGCGGCCCAAGAGAGATCTGCTTCGCTGCGCCGCTGCCCATTCCTTTTCTTCCTGCTGGTCACTCTCTACTTTGTGTATACAAGTTCTTTTATTTTATTTTATTTTTACCTGTCCACCCCCGTCCCATTATTGAAGATGAGGGATGCTCATAAAATATACACGAAACAAAAAGGAAATAAAGAAACAGAATACAGACACATATTTACATACATGCATGGAGTCAGAGAAGGTATCATCACCTCTACCATACTTCATTTCCTTCGCCATACAAACATATGGGAGCCCCTTCTTATTATCATTTTTTTCTCCGGAGTGTCTGTGGCTAAAGAGCTCTTTTGTTCGCTGGGCTGTACCAATGTTATACCTTCCCCACGCAGTACCATGTTTTTTTTTTTGCCACAGCAGCAGCAGCAGAAGTAACAACATAAAACAGTCATGGTATTACCTCCAACGTCAACAACAAGAAAACTGAGAAACAGAAACAAAAACAAAAGACACACACATACAGAGTGAGAAAGAGAAAATGAGCAAAAAAAAAAAAAAGATGGAGGATGATAGAAGAGTCTCTCAGATCAATAAGCTCCTAGCACTCCAAGTATCCCTCCCTTGACAATTTGGATGAATTCAAAGGCATATGTTAATTCCTTTTCGGTTTTCATTATTATTTTTTTTTGTCATTCCTTCTTCCCAAACACAAAGCCAGAAAAAAAACGCACACATAGAGAAACGAAGTACGAAGAATAAAAGGCGAGCAAAGGTAAGAACATCGTTTTTTTTTTTTTGCCAGAGTATCAAAAGGTGCGGTGCAGACTCGTGGAGTCATCACCCCCGTTGTGCATCAACGGGAGGAGGAGGGGAAATAAAGCAAAGTAATTCTCATCAATCAAATGCCTGAAAAATAACGTTTCCCTCAAAACAATCAACAGTCCTCCATTCACACACAAAAAGACGCAAGGAACGAGCAGGAGATAAATTCAAAAAGTAAAAATACACGGAAAACGCAACGATGATAATTGCAAGTTGGAATCACATATAAAAGCAATAAATAAATAAATAAAAATGTTTTTTTTTTTGCTGTTCGCACCACATTCAACGCATTGATTAGTTCCGTAGGAGGGGATCCCCCTTCCTTCCTTTCAATCACGGGACTTGGGACAAAAAAAAAAGAGTATATAAAACAGTTCTCTTTCTACTAAAAACGAAATATGCGAGAAGAAAAAGATCGTACAGGATTCACGGGGCGTCTTTGTTCACGGGCACCATTACGTTGTGAAGGCGTGGGCATCAACTCCACTTGGGTCCTCTTTGGTGTAGCCAAGCGATTTATCCTCGGGTTGCATGTAGGCCTTGTTACCCCACATGCACGCGGACGTGGACATGGGCGAGACAAAGAATGACGCCTTTTACTTGACGCCTCTTCCTCCGTGAAGTTTAGCAAACGCCCGTAGTTTGGCGGGGGAGGGTAAACAACAGTGTTGTCATCCCCGCGAGGAAGTGCCAGAGCATCAATACGTCTGCTTGTCTCAAACGCAGTAATGCCAGGGAGAATGGTAACCTCGCTAGAGCCACGCCGTATCACACTTTCTGTCTGTAACACGGCGTTCGTCCTTCCCGGCAAAATGATTTGGATGCCCCGCGAGAGAAGCAGACTCTCGGGATACACGTTTACACGAGGAGACTCCGCCTCCACTTGGAGCTGCGACTTTCTCCTTGCGTCCCTGTAGAGGTGGGTGTAAACGTCGTTCTGTTCTGTATTTGCAGAAGTGGAAGAAACGTGTTTTTTATCACCCGCAGAGATATATATACAGTTGTCTTCATTAGAGTCTACTATCCGCATCCCTCACAATCTTTGAGACACACGGAGAGATGGACGCACAGAATAAAAACGATCGTGTTTTTCTATTGGCTTTGTTTTTCTCTTTGTTTTTGTTTGCTGTTGTTAATTTGTAGACCGCCTCTTCATCCGCGGAGGAAAGAGTATATCTTAAACAAGAAGAAAAAAAAATCAACAGGCAAAAGGCAAAAAGGACAGACTATCATCGCACATTATTCCAAATACAGACAGGAAAAAGTTATTGTGTATATTTATACATATGAGTGAGCCGAGATGCAGGCCAAAGTAAAGGGAGAAAGAAAAGATGATGCCACCAACAAGCCGCAGATTAAATAAATATATATATATATTGTACACCACTATGTGGGCGATGTCACACACATACACACAGGCAAAATCTCCCAACTATCGATATATACACAAATATTCAAAATAAAATACAGAGAGAAAGGGATATCAAAAAACGAAGAAAAAGAAGAAGGGAAATGTGAGCATCTAGCAAAAGATATTTCTAATAAATAAATAAAAAATCGATTAAGGATTCTATCACAGACATACATAATAATAATTGACAGTAAAACAGAGCAAACAACAAGAAGCAAACACAAGTAAAGTGAAGAAAAATAAAAAAAAAGCAAATAAACAAAAAAAATCGAGGCGATGATTACCAGGCAATATCAAATATACAAAGACGGAGCTGCACAGAATGAAGTTTCTCCATCGCTACCACTACCATCTGCTTCTCCTTCACCAGTAGGAACAGTTCTGTAAATGCGATTGTAAATACGCTCATACATCGATAAATCATTCTCAGGTTGCTGCTCTGGCTGTGGTACTGCTACCAATGGAGAAGTATCTTCTTTCTTAGGAGAGACAAGACAGACCACCCACGGGGATGGATGACGAAGGCTGGCTACAGACACACCACCACACTGGCCCAAAAGAAATTCCTGCGGAGTCGCCAGTGAAGTACGAGGAGGACTCTGTGGACGTTTCTGAGGTCGCACTTCACGCTCTCTCTTGAGACGATGCTCTTCCTCCCGGCTCTCTAAGTATTCCTGCACCCCGCAGGGAATTCCATCATCACCATAAACCCTTTCCCCTCCACGTGAAGAAGTTATTATTGAAGTCCCTCGCTCGTGTTTCAAGGCGCATCTCTTCACCTCCAATTCATTTCGCTTCCGCAGCTTACGCGACTTTTCTTCTTTACGGGCAAGTCCTTCTTGATTTCTCGCTGCAACATCTTCTGCGCCACCAACTTTAGATCTTCTAGTGTTTGTAACGGGCATAAACGTGCACTCTTCTTGTACTATTCGTTCTTGCTCCTCACGAAGTTTCCGCAGCATTTCATACCGAGACTCTTCGTATGACTGAAGTGTCTCTGACAGGGATCCAGGAAGTGAGGACACACGACCACACTTATTAAAACTCCCACAAAAAGACAAATCCATGGCCACTGGATCCATATGCCTGGGTGTTCGCTGAGGCTGATGATATAGACGTTCACATGAAGTCTCAGGAAGTTTTGAGGCAAGGAGTTCACTTACAGGATTAATCATGGGATGGTGACGTCGTAACTCTCGCTCATGTTCCCGCTGTTGTGCCTCCTCTTTTAAGGCCATACTTTGCATATGTTTTTGCATGAGCTCATCCTCTACGTTACGGAAACGCGGCGTCATGGCGGCATATGGACTAATTTGTGGTGTGAAAGGTGCGATATCATTGGAATTTAAGTGTTTCTCTTTTTGCAAACGACGTTCCTCCCTTTCGTAACTATCCGCGTAAAGACGTTCGGCCGCATCCCCATCCCTATCAAGGGTGGCGGCGTATAATGTAATTTGAGGAATATGCTCAGCTCGGCTTGCAAGTTCATCTTGTTCCCGTCTTTTCATCTGTGTAATACGATCCCGCTTCATAAGCACGTCAATTATACTGAGGCCTGAAAGTCCTTCTTTTTCCCGACGGCGAGCCGCAAGCCGTTCTGAGCGTCGATTAACAATAGGCGTGCCTTTCATCTCATTTAGGCCCTCCAATAACTTCGAAGGGTGCGCCGCCACTCTACGTTGTTCGCGCTGGCGACTCCGATTTGTTAGTGCCTCCTCTGCCACCAGCCCACGCACCTTTGGGGTTGTGTTCCTACCTTTGCGGGTTATGTTGGGCCGAAAAGGTGCAATAATACTCATTTCCTTTATAAGTTCTTCTTCCCGACGCCTTGTTTCAAGTCTTCGACGTTCCTCTGCTTCTTTGCCCCATTGTAGCAAGCGATCCTCTACCCTCTGTTCATGCCGAGGGGTGTTTTTTACTTCTGTATACGTGATACTCGGTGCGGGTTGAAGGTTACGTGACTCTCCTTCTAGTGCCGCTAGTCGCATGGCCTCCTTCTTCTTCTCCACCAGTCTTCCTTTCTCCAGCAAAGACTCGTAAATCGGTTTCTCCCTCTGAGAAGCATGCGCGTTACTAGCAACAGTAACAGCGGTAGGAGAAAGAATAATGCCGTTGGATCGGGGGGTCAGGAAGAGGGCCCCGCGCAGGCTCGAGCTCGCAGTGCCGCCGGCGGATTGCCCGCCCACCCTCTCCCGCTTCAGGCAAAGACACTTCGGCAGTGACGCCTCGAGTAGACTGTCGACACGGTCTGCAAACAGAGACATCGAAAACGGCGGTGTTAGTCGCTGGTTGCCACACCGGAGGTCCATCTTTTAATTAACCCCCCGCCCCCCCCCCCCGACTCTTCTTCTCCCACCCGTGGAACCCTGCAACCAGAGAAGAAAAACAAAATGAAGGAAGGAAGGCATGCAGAAGAAGAAATAAGGAATCACCAAAAAAAAGGAGGGAGAGAAAGAAATCAAGAGGTGAAAGGGTCAAATACACGTATAGTAGCTCCGGATTGTTTTTATTTTGACGCGCTGATTCGCAAAATTGGGTCAATACCACTCTCATTGCTCTCACATTGGTAGCTGGGGTAAAAATAAGAAAAGAGAAAGAAAAAAAAAGGAAAGAGGATAGAAAGCGAGGAAGAGGAATAGGAATAGGAAGAGGAAGAGGAGACAGAAAGTGGGTGGAGGTGGAAAAACAAAAAGCACTGCACAATCCATCCACACGTACTCCCCCCATCACCTCATGTATCGTATTAATGACACCATATCGTCAACTTTTTTTCCTACTATTACTCAGTGTTTTTGCTTCTCCATGCCCTTGGTTGTTTGGTTTTTCTCTTCCCATTTTTTTGGTGTTGCTGTTGTTTCCTTTTTTTTTGTCTGTGTATTCCGTTGCTTCTTGTTTACTCTCTTATTTTGCTACATCCATTGTGTTCTTTTCTGCAATTACGTTTGAGAGTATACACGTCAACAGTAGACAAGAGTTTTTACGAGGACGATTCGCACACTGACGACGCCTCATAGTCGCTGTATCCACATGAGCTAACACTACATTGGAGGACGGTAGCCATCATGTGCTGACAGTGTTTTGCATAGAGGATTGGATCCTTTCTCTCCTCCTCTGTGGGTATGTACACAGGAAGAGCCCGCACCTCGGCATAGTTTACAAACTGGGAGCATAGACGTACGAAAAGATCACTAATGTTGTTTCCCCCGCAGACACGTCCCGTCCAACACGGGTTGAAGTGTTTGTATGGGAAACTCACGCAAAGCATCTGCAAGGGCTCACCGGGTTCCATGGCCCCCTTTTTAAACATAAAAAGAGCCCTTTGGTTTGATGTTGTTCCCTCTGGAAAAACAAGGAGTTGCGGGGTAAGGGGGCTCCGGTCCCTCGCGCGGGCTTTAATGGCATCCGCAGTCTCCTGGCGGGACTCCGCATTGACGCGGTTCACAATGATGGCGGACAAGCACTCCGCAATATCAGCAAAGAAGGGCAACGCATCGCAGTTCTCCTTGCGAGTCACAAACGATGGCAAGTTGCCCAATACGAAGAGAATCAGAACTTCGATAACACATGAATGGTTACCAATCAAGAGCTTACACTCCGTTCTCTCAGCAACCCTCCCATATACTTTTACATAATACACTCCAGCAAATGCAGAGCCAATGTGAGCACAAAAAGCAGCTGCATTGCTCCATATAGAAAACCAAATTGGATTTCCATTGCGAGTCCGGCCTTGCCAACCGCAAAAACTCATGAAAAATAATGACAATATCGCAAAGAAGATTATACATGTAATGCGTAGAACCAAAAGGCCTGTTGCAGCAAAGAATATGAGCTTCAGTCGTTCATACGTCGTCCACGGGGTGTCGTATGTCAATGCAACCTCGGGCCCAACTTCCGGTGGAGTATTCGTCAGATACGAATTGTCAAGAAGAAGCCGGCGTGGCCTAGTAAAAAGAAGACCGCGTACATTCTCAATTACAAAAAGAGTAAGCAAAAACACAAGCTGGAGTGAAATATACCGCCAAATCAGTTCCGTCCACGTAAAATGCGACAAAACGACACCAATGCCCTGTGCACTTGGAGTGACATTCCAGATATTCTGATACGCGGCCACTACAAAATTCTGCAGGTCATCCATCTTAGTATGACCGTCGTTGTTGGAGTTCATCTGGTCCACCATCATCCGCACCGTCTCATTCAAAGCTCTCTCTGCATATTTTCTGTATTGTACAGTGGTCGAACGGATGGATTCAAAAATCCGCTGCTCTGCATCAGGTGGACTGAAGGTCTGTGTGAATAAAAACAGAAGGATGACCAGAGCGATGGGCAGGCGAAGATATTCACTCAAGAACATCCCGCGCGCAGATTCACGTCTCGGCCCGTAAGCTTCAATACATTAACAAACAGGAGAATAAAACATAAAGCAAAGGGGAATTATTATTATTTTTAGGTTGGGTGTCATTAAAGGGAACAAAAAAAAAGCAAGACATACAGAGATGCATAATAATAATAATAATAATAATAATAATAATAATAATAATAATAAAGCAAAGGAATAGAAGAAGAAAAAAAGAGGGCCAAACAAGCTTCATGCATCTCACATTTCTTTCGTCAAAGAACCCTCCGCAGGGTGTCTGTACTGAATGCATACAATGCTTCTTTGGTGGTGTTGATAATCACCGCAGTAGTAACAGTAGTAGTCGTAGTAGTAACAGTAATGGTAATGGTATAACAGAGCCGAGTTATTCCATACCATTGTGTCAAGTACATATATTGTTTAACGGCAAATATATATCCTTTTCCAATCTGTGTTGATTCCCGTTTTCTATTCGTTGTTGTTGCTGCTGTTTTTCCCTCTCTCACTCTGTTTATTTTTCTCTGCGCATTCACCGGGTATATTTTATACCCCCGCCTCACAACTTGTCTCCATCTCCCCACAAAAAGTAGGAATCCTTGTCCTTGTCGTAGCCCACATAACAAATCAAACTGGCATCAGCCTCCTCCGTCGACGTCCATCGCCAGAGCGCAAAGCACGGCGTGTCAAACTCCGTCTCCACCTTGTGGAACGTCAAGGCATCGTAGTTGAATGGATACGAGCGTGGGTACGACGGGCCGTAGCCAATGAGCAGCTCCTCGCCCTCCTCTATCCTGCGGGCTGTCATAATGCTCAGGCGTCCTTCCCGGTACCTTTCCTCTTGTATCCATCCGCAGTTACTCTCCTCATACTCGCACGGCTCGTTGATGAACGGCGTGAAGGTGTCTTGAAACTCCTCAAACACGACATTGTCATAATCCGCACAGTTGAGATCCATCAGAGCATACTTTGTGGGTAGCCGCCCAAGCTTTGCGTGCTCCCCGCTGAGTACATCAACGTAGCCAGGATAGAGGCCCACAACCGTGAAGGCAGGAATGTCTTTTGCGGCCATAACACCAATACCCCCTCCCTTCTCTGGGCGTCTTCCTCTTTTTAAAAATGAACGCGATGCCTCGGATTGATAAAACGTGGTAATAACGCGTGTTAAGGATGTAATAATTGATGCATCCTCGTCACTAGAGTGCAGCTCTTCAGCCTTCTTCGCAATCTCCATAACCTCCTGGAGAACATCGGCGGGGTATTCCTCCTTAATGGATAGCACCCTAATGGCTACACGGCGTGAATTGCTTGCCTCCCTTTTAGCAGGAATGCTAACAGGAATTTCAATATCCTCACAGTTAAAGCACGCCCGTAAGTAACTCTCAAAACCACTGTTGGCTGGTTTCCAGGCCATTTGCTCCGGGGAGGCTTTTGTGGAGCACTCCTTATGCACCGTTAGCCCACAGAAACAGCACACCTTCATGTCATCATTCCCCTCCGGCTGGTGGCAGACAAAACACACCTTGTACACTGAAGAAATCTGAAACCGTAGAAATGCCTGCCAAACGAGAAAGTCTGTCAGCACATCCGGTGGACGATCTAGTTTGAGGTTGGCGTCCCAGATGCTAATACTGTACTTGTCATTCCACCAGAATAACTGTCCAGACACGTTATCTTTATTCAGCGACCAGTCCTTACATTCCGTCTGCACAACTTCTGTCATGAGTACTAAACTGATATACAATCAGGTTTGTTGTTATGAGTCGGAGGGGAATGTGGTTAACGTTTGGAGAAGAAGAAAAAAGGAGAGAGGGAAAGAGAGTTCCGGTACTGTTACCAGATGGAAGAGGAAGGGGAGCAAAAGAAAGAAACAAAAGAGGAGAATCTCTCGCTCCCCCTTTATCCATACGTGCGCGTGTGTAAAAACAAAAAAAGGGCATTAGAGTTAGAAAGAAATCAAAGAACTATATATGTATATATATCCTCCACATATGCTCGTGTGCATGTATGCAAAAGGACAAAAAAAAATACAGCAGTAGCCTCATACACACGCTTTAGCGCTGAAAGACATGAAGATTCATACAAAAACATTGAAAAGGAGTGAAAAAGAAGCATACATACAGTATAAATATAAGCGCACATCTATATATACAAAAAAGGCAACAGAGTCACCAATGGTTACTGAGTGTATGCGTCTAGTAAGCTCCTTTTTTTGGTTTTGGTTTCTCCCTTTTTCTTCTTTTCTTTCTTCCCTGCCTGACTCACACTATATTGAATGCGATCCTTTTCAACAGTACTATCTCTCCCGTATTTTACACATGAAAATGACAAATGATTTGATTTTATGGATCAGATGAAGCAGTGGATGAAGTCGCACATTTAATTGAGCAGCGGAAGTAAAAAAAAAAAAGATGAGAGAAAGAAAAAAAAAACGAGATATTAACCTACATCAGATGGGAATATGAATTTCTGACTGTGTGTCCATATGTGTGTATGTCTGTCTCACAAGAAACAGAGAGACTATTCCATCTACATCCGCTTTCTCCATCCCCTCCCTTTGTCTGAAACAAAAGAGAAAAAAAAGGGTGGTGGGAGGAGCAAAGAAACATGAGTGGATTCAAATCTTATTCAACACACACATTCATGGCGAGTTCCCCTGGAAAAGGGGGGCACACGTTGGTTGAAGGAAATGAATGAGCGAGAAAGAGGGCGTAACCAAAGCAGAAAGAAATCAAAAAAGAAAAAAAAGTATGGCTCCAAGGAAAACAGAAAAACATAAAGGCAGCAGATCTGGCCGCGGCATATTATTAGTCTCAAACGAATGCCAACACCGCCCAAACAAACCAAACCAAACAAAAAAAAAGTAGCTAAAATTTCCACCCACACATTATCACCATTACGTCCTTTGCGCCCGATACAGAGTTAGAAGACGGGCTCTTGAGGAATTTGCGTCAAGAAAAGAGTCCTGTTTAAGCGTAAGCAGATCAACAGCACCTCCAACATCGCACTGAACAGATCGGCGTTGGAGCTGCGGGTGATTATGGAAGGCCTCCACAGGGATTTGGGAGCCATTCAAAACATCCTCAATGACATCCGCAATAATAAAGAGAGTGTTGTCCAATTTCGGGTATCCCACATTCTCTCCCCGGAAGTCCTTGACAAGAAGACCATTTCTGGAGCTTGCTCGTAGACAGTCAGGTGTATTGTCGATGATAATCGTCCGGTCGAGTGGACGACCCAGTGCACTAACATCTTTTACATAACCGGGTTTGTCCGTCCACCACTTCTCATGCCGGTAAATACAGTGTTGGATGCAATGATTAGGATCTATCAATTGCAAGACCTCCATGGCGTATGGTTTTTCTCCTGCCGTCCAAATTATAGTTTCACAGCGTCCACATAATACATCAAGAAGTCGATTTGTTCCTGGACGTGGAATAATCACCCCGGAACGTGAATATACAAGAGTCTCGTCAAGATCCAGAACCACGACGAGCTTCCCCTCATCAACAGCACGTTGGGGAGGAATAAAATAATTCTCAGTGGCAAAAGCAGCAACACGACCCCGCGTCAACCGTGAACCCAGAGACGTGTAAGGCAAACTGGAGGAGAAGGTCGACGCACGGTACCAATCGGGTGAATACCGTGCTCGTTTTAGAAATTCATCGCGCAACGAAATGGGCGGGACTCGACGATATTCTGATGGCGCACATGGGCTTAGTGAGAAGCTATGGCGATCACAGAGACTTCCTTCCGTAGATATATTTCCACGATGAAGAATATCCTTCTCATCGGCACTTTCGCTCCTATAGCTCCGTCTCTTTTTGTTGTCATTGTTCCCTAGAGGAAACAATAACGTAATACTTGAAGGACGTTCTCTTGCATGGTAAGGTTTCTGTGTAGATAAAGAAATTCTTTCCTGTAGTGCGTCGTACCGTAATGATGATGGCCAGCGGCAGCCCACTGAGCGTGCATTCCTTCTATCTTCCATGCCTGTCCTTTTCCAAATGCAAAAAAAAAGAAAAGAATAAAAAAGGAACCAAATAATCGGTGAGTATTCCAATCAAAATACATATACCTCCCTCTCTCTCTCTCTTTCCTTCTATACATATCTTCAAGCAGAGTCAATATCATTATGATACAGCCAACGAAAACACACAAATACACACATACAAACTAAGCAAAAAAAAAAAAGAGGAATGAGTAAACGAAAGAAACATCGCGAAATAGCGAAAACAATGAAAGAGGATGCACATAGGAAATAATCCCAAATAGTGGCCCTTCATTTTCATGCACTAAATCCAAACACTTCAAACGTAAACATGGGACGTTCAGAACAGCAACGTATAACATCAGGAGTTAATTTCGGAATATCAAAGATTCTCACGCACCCCCAACGAGGGTTTGCAGTATTTTCCACTGTGCAAGTCGTAAAGTACCGTTCCTCCGCATCGCACAGAAGGGTAAACTTGCAAAATGTGTGCGCTCCGAAGGCTTTTGGAATTCCAGATGCTCCTACAACATGAAGACAAAAGCGTAGATTCTTTCCAACTAGCTCCATTGGGTCATCTCGCTCACTCACATTAGTCCCACAAGGAAACAGCTGAATATGAAGCGTGGCCTCTGTCAATACCCCCGTTTCTGCTAGCAAACCCATATAAATAGAACGTCGGCGTCCCAGCAACACACTCTCAAGTGTAATGTTACACCTTCCTTTGAAAAACGGAAAAGACGAATTATTATCAAGTGAGTGAACAAGACCTCCTGCAACCGCCTCCACTCGCCTACGCAACGCAATATTACTGACACAAATACTGCTAAGTGACAACTCCAATTTATCCTTTGAATCAAGATGGTTATCAGCAAATCTAACCATCTGACGAAGGGAGTCTCTCTCATGCTTTAATTGAGCAATTTCCTCTTGCTTCCTTTGCTTCTCAACATCAATGGCATCTAATTTGCCCTCTAGCAATGCAACAAGCTCCTTCAGTCGCTTCAACTCAAGATTCTTTTTGGTATCATTCACCTTTGCCTTATTTGTAATGGCCATGGCATTCTGAGCATATTCAAGTGTGGATATGGTCTCCGTTAAGTTGCCTGCTGCAGGTGATATGGTCGCAAGCATCCATGTCTTGCTGTTGCCACCGAAGCTCTCGGACAACAAACGAGTAAGCTTTGAGGCACGCAACGAAATAAAGGCATCACCCCCCTTACGATCACTGAATGAGTTCAGGGCCCGTCCCAGCATTAAGAGGGACTGATTAATCTTTTTGGCCTCCTCAAAGGCAACCCCAGTTGATTCTGTCTTGCTCTGGCGTTCACTTCCAGCCAGGTCCACCAGTAAAACGACACTCTCGACATCCCGCATTTCCAAAGACTCGTACTTCTGGGAAATAGTGATTTGAATGATGGCGTGAGAGCGAGAGCTTGTCTCGTTCATCTTGGTCTCACCTGTCTGCCGATTGGCGTCGCCCTTCTTGAGCAGCTCCAGCATTCGCTCCAGGCTGAGTACGGAGTGCACGCCCACGCCCTTCACGTACACCCGGTGCTGGCTGTCCTCGTGGATCTCCAGCGACTCCGGCTCCTGCCCACGGACCCGCGGGGCAAGGAGGTCCCGCACCTTCTCCATGTACACCTCAATCATGGTCACAAAGAACTTGATCGTCGCGGCGCCATCCGACTCCACACGACGCTGCGCCTCTTCGATCATTTCCTGCGCAAAGCGGGGCGCCACACCGTAGTTGGTCTTGTCATTCAAATCCCCGAAAAGACTGTGGGTTTTCCCGCTCCCCGTTTGCCCGTATGCAAAGAGGCAGACGTTGAACCCCTCAAACGCCTCCTTCAGCATTGGTCGTCCAATTGCCTCGTATAGCTCATCCTGTCCCTTGGTAAAGACACGATCAAACTTAAACACTGTGTCACTCTTTCCGCCCTCCGCATCAATCAAAATCGATCGCGGGTCCTTCTCGTCACCGTGTACAATAACCTTCTCGCCCTGTCGCGGGGGACAGATGCGAACGCCCACCTGAACACGGGCAGAAGCCCCAGTCAAATCTCCCATTTCTTCACGGTGGGAAAAGAAATACTCAAAAAAGAATAAGGAAAAAAAATACAATCAAAGAGGAAGGAAAAAGGAGAGTTCTCAACAACTGGGAGTCTTACAAAGACTAAAGTTTCCACTCATAAAGTACAAGAAAATAACGACTTACATTGTAGAGCTCAAAAATAGGAAAGGCATCAACTGCAGAAAGTTCTGCCCACACTACCCTTGACTAGCAGCTCATAATAGTTGAGATGAAAGTAAAGACAAGCAGACGCAATAGAGAGAAAAAGAGAGAGAGAGAGAGTTCATTGAGAAAGAGTGTCAGTAGATTTTTTTCTTCTTTACCTCCTCCCACGTCAGGCAAAATCTCGCTCAGGGGAACTATTCTGCCATAATCCCATCCACACGGAAATTAAGCACATCCAACTGAAAAAAGCGCTCAAGTTCTTCTGTGTGTGGTCCAAAAAGATAGATTTGTCGGAGAGAAAATTGAGGATTACCTCCATTGGGAGGTACAATGGGTGTTTGAACAGAACTGGAGGAATGTCCTTCGAACCACACAGTCACCTGAACGCCACCAGTTGCATAATCTGGAAGATGAAGTAATTCCCGAAGACGAACCAAAACTGCGACAGAATAATCTTCTGTAATATACACGTGAATATGGCACACCAATAGGGGAGGTGGTCCTGCCAAAATATAGCATGGGACAACCAACGTTGTTACTTTATAAGAACCAAATGGTATGTTTACTAATGGAGTCTTGCACGTTCCAGAAAAGCACACAAGAGGAGGGGAAGAACCACTACTCCATCTTTGAGATGATAAACCCTTCTTTAGTGTCAACAGCAATTCTTCTCGCTCCTCCAGCGCAGCCATAAGTTCATTCTCCACTTTTGATTCACTTGCAACGATCAAAGTGCCCTTCATACATTCAATTTCTTCGCGTAAACCCTCTATTTGACCATCCAGTGCAGCTATCCCTTTTGTATCATCTTCCAAGCGAACCTGAAGAATCCACGCCAATTTCTGTAGTTCATCATACTCAAGATTCTTCGCGGCCTTATTCACCTTTGCCTTATTTGTAATGGCCATGGCATTCTGAGCATATTCAAGTGTGGATATGGTCTCCGTTAAGTTGCCTGCTGCAGGTGATATGGTCGCAAGCATCCATGTCTTGCTGTTGCCACCGAAGCTCTCGGACAACAAACGAGTAAGCTTTGAGGCACGCAACGAAATAAAGGCATCACCCCCCTTACGATCACTGAATGAGTTCAGGGCCCGTCCCAGCATTAAGAGGGACTGATTAATCTTTTTGGCCTCCTCAAAGGCAACCCCAGTTGATTCTGTCTTGCTCTGGCGTTCACTTCCAGCCAGGTCCACCAGTAAAACGACACTCTCGACATCCCGCATTTCCAAAGACTCGTACTTCTGGGAAATAGTGATTTGAATGATGGCGTGAGAGCGAGAGCTTGTCTCGTTCATCTTGGTCTCACCTGTCTGCCGATTGGCGTCGCCCTTCTTGAGCAGCTCCAGCATTCGCTCCAGGCTGAGTACGGAGTGCACGCCCACGCCCTTCACGTACACCCGGTGCTGGCTGTCCTCGTGGATCTCCAGCGACTCCGGCTCCTGCCCACGGACCCGCGGGGCAAGGAGGTCCCGCACCTTCTCCATGTACACCTCAATCATGGTCACAAAGAACTTGATCGTCGCGGCGCCATCCGACTCCACACGACGCTGCGCCTCTTCGATCATTTCCTGCGCAAAGCGGGGCGCCACACCGTAGTTGGTCTTGTCATTCAAATCCCCGAAAAGACTGTGGGTTTTCCCGCTCCCCGTTTGCCCGTATGCAAAGAGGCAGACGTTGAACCCCTCAAACGCCTCCTTCAGCATTGGTCGTCCAATTGCCTCGTATAGCTCATCCTGTCCCTTGGTAAAGACACGATCAAACTTAAACACTGTGTCACTCTTTCCGCCCTCCGCATCAATCAAAATCGATCGCGGGTCCTTCTCGTCACCGTGTACAATAACCTTCTCGCCCTGTCGCGGGGGACAGATGCGAACGCCCACCTGAACACGGGCAGAAGCCCCAGTCAAATCTCCCATTTCTTCACGGTGGGAAAAGAAATACTCAAAAAAGAATAAGGAAAAAGAATTAATAGTATTGCAAACTTATTTTATTCTTGGCTCCCGAAGGGGCATTAACATGATCCAGAAGGAATGTTAAATTAGGTGGAACAAAGAAAAATGAGAAGAAAAAAAAAATGTAATGGAATTATTATAAGGACAAAAACATTGAAAAGCCACGACACAAAGAAAAAAATGCGTAACTCTGAAAAGGAGCCTCGACTCTAATAGTGAAGCTTCGTGCGGCGCCAGTGACGACGCTTCTCGTTCCACTTGATGCGGTTACCAGTACGGAGACGAATCCAGTACGGCACAGGCTTGTTCTGGTTGAGCTTCTTTGCGTACTTCTTCTTGACTGCAAGAGGCTTAAAGCGGCCCATGTTTCCTTGTTGTAATACGCTTTTTTTTTGTTAGAGAAAAGAAAGAGAAAAAGGTGAAAAGAAAAAAATGTATTGAAAAGAAGAACAATTCAAGGAATAGCATATATATTTATATTTATTCATTTAATTATTTATGTATTTTTTTATATAATACAAATTCAAAGCTATTCACTCAAAATTCGAATCAACATATTACTAGTAAAGTAGGTGTCAGCAAAAAACTACTAATTAAAAAAAAAAAAGAAACGATCACAATCGTGCAAGTTTTTTTTTTTTTTTTCACCTAGTGAGAAAAAAATGCCTCGATAAGGTTTGTCAAGTAAGAAATATCTGTGGTGCCACACATCTCTCGAATGCTATGCATGCTCAACATTGGATTTCCGATATCAACAGTTTTAATTCCGGACAAAGAGGAAAGAATAGGCCCGATTGTTGAACCGCATGGAGAAGTATTCTTTACACAAAATTCTTGTAAAGGAACTGAAGCCTCTTTTGCAATCCCCTTCAAATAAGAAGCAGTTTGCCCATTTGTAGCATAACGCATATTCGCGTTGTACTTAATAACAGGACCATGATGAAGAAGTGGTCGATGATTATCCTCATGCTTATCCTTGTAATTTGGATGCAGGGCGTGTGCACCATCTACCGACAGCAAAAAAGAATTAGCCACAACTGTGGAACGAAGAGTCTTTGAAGCAATAATATGCTCAATTAGATCTGGAACCAAAGTCCCACCTGCACCATGTGAAGTCGCAGACCCAACCTCTTCGTTATCAAAAAGGCAAACCATTCGTATCATTTTCTCTTCATTCAAATTGGCGTCGGATTCAAGAAGAGCTTTAATACCACAAAAACAGGAAATCAGATTATCTAGACGTGGTGCAAAAATAAATTCATCGCATGCACCACCAATTGCTGCTGGTTGAGTATCAATTACACTCAAATCATAATCCAGAATATCCTCCGGTGAGCATTTCAACTCTTCTGCAAGTAACTTCATAAGAATAAAACAATGACGCTTGTCAACATCACCATTTAAGGTTCCTGACACCTCAGTTGAAATAATAGGAACCAAATGCTTTTCTTTGTCTGGTGCAAATCCTTCACGTTCTTGAGCGGTTTGAAGGTGAATTGCAAGAGTAGGAATTCGCAAAATGGGACGACTCAATTTCACCAAACGTTTATCCGATCCTGAAGAGGACAAAAATACTCTGCCCGCGACTGTCAAATCCCGGTCAAACCATGTATGCCACAAACCCCCACCGTAGCACTGTACAGCAACGCCTTGATATTCTCCTTTGTCAACTTTTGTCCGTGGCTTTAACGAGAGATTAGGGGAGTCCGTGTGGGCCCCCACAATCTTTATGCCATTGACGGGATCAAACCTACCACCAACAGAAAAGGCAACGAGACTACTATCATTTCTCGTGACAAAATATCGATCACCTGCCAAAAAAAGGGGCCACTGCTGACCCTCGACGAGCTTTTTGTATCCGGCAGCAATCAACCACGATGAAATGATATCAACAGCATGAAAGGGAGTGCAAGCATTATTAACAAATTCAACAAATTCCCTCGCGAGTTCCACAACACGAGGACTTCTGAAGGAGGACATTCCAATTTGTTCCTCTTTTTTTTCTTTCCTTTGCTTTTTTTCTTTGTTTTTGTTTTTATAATGACAACAAGAAAATTAAAATTCTACGGAAAAAAAAAAAGAAAAAAGAAAATTACACGGTAAGGAGTTTCAATTTCAACATAAGGAAAAAAAAAACAGAACGGTGAATCAAAATCAAAAAATCGTCAAAATGAGATCATTTGAGAAATTGAAAAAGAGAAAAACATCCCCCCAAAAAAAGACAAATAAAAAGCGACGAAGAAAGACAGAAAAAAAAAACGCTTTCCACGAGTAGAACTAAGCATCCAAATTTGTACCAATTCACGCTGCGCACAAACGCATAGCAAAAAAGAAGAAGAAATAAAAAGAATACGCCCATACTCACATCACACGCTGGTGTATCCTTATTGTCACCGGGATAAGAAAAAGTACAATCATGTGTTTTCATAACAAGTAGTCCTTCCCACCAACCAAACAAAAAAAAAAGAGTGTGTGCTATGCAAGTTAATTAAGTGGTTTGTATTCTTCAGACATAATTTCCTATTCTCAAAATTACTATTTACATCGACTCACTGTAAACCACCATTAACCGTATTAATAATCAAAAGGTATATATGTATGGAATAAATTAATATTGGCAATTACTCAAAAAATGGAAAAGCTCTCTGTGAATTCTGAAAGAATTAGAGAACAAAATTTGTGCCAATATCATTTTGCAAGTACAAATACCCATTCCAAAAAAAAAAAGGTAATTAAAAGATTATATTAACCCAACGAAAAGGAAAAAAGTAGAAAAAGAGTCACAACAGTACAACAACGAAAAAGTCTACGAGATAATTGAACTCTGCATGTGCGTCTTCATTGATACTACAGTCAAATTTAACGAAGACATCTACATATGTAAGAAAGAGGTCGTGATTAATTTAAAGCTGAACTCCCCCAAATATTCCCCCCACGGAAGATTTCCAAAGGATATCCGATACATGCGCCCCAAAACAGCACCACGGGAAACCCATGCGGCGAACAACAACCACCATACGCACACGCAGGGCATTATCGCGCGACAAACGCCACGCAACAAACCCCGAGAAGGGTCACCACCAAATTGCCACGCCCGGCGCCACGACCCCACCCTTCCCGACAAAAGAAGAGGGGTCGGCACTCCCTCGCCCGCCGTGCCCCAGGCGCGGGCCGCGGGCGGGGAAGAAACGAGTTGGCCCGCGACCGGTTCCGGGGCGCTGCGCCGTGCCGCCCCTTGTTTTGGCCAGCGCGTTCGTGGTTGCCCACCGCTTTCTTGGACGCCGTCATTCTCCGCGGGTGGGCCGGGTGGCGCCCCGGTTTGTCGCTCTCTCTCTTTTTTTTTTTGCTTCCTTCCCTTTGCGTGCGGTTTCCCCCCCTTCCCACCCTTTTTTCGCAGTTTGATTTGTCTTTCTTGCTTTTTCTTTTTTTAATTTTTTCATTAGCGTGCAGCGTCCTAAGGGTCTATCGCTTTTTTTTTTTCCGCAGCCGTGTTTCGGACAATGCTACGACGAACGGTTGGGCGAATGCAACGCATACCGGCGAGTGGGTTAAGAAATCCAGTTCATAAAAGAAAAATGGATGAGATAATTCGCGTGGATCAGGCGGGGGAAGTGGCGGCTGTGAGAATATGCCAGTATCAACTTTTCTGGATGTCCCCACTCGATACTTCAATCCCAATCGTCAAGGAAATCTTAAAAGATGAAGTTGTGCACGAGAAGACAATGAATGATCTTGCTGCAAAGCATTCTGTGAGATCTACGGCTTTGGATCCTCTGTTTCATCTGGGTGCGTTCACAATGGGCACGCTTACAGCTTTTCTTGGTAAAGAGGCCATGATGTGTTGTCATGCTGCCGTTGAGATTACCATAAAAAAACATTATAATGATCAGCTTCGTGAACTGGAAACCCTAGAACAAGAAGAGGAAAATTTAAAACATGGTGATGCCGAACCCTTTAAGGAGATTAAAGACATAATAGTCAAGTTTCGAGATGAGGAAGAGCACCACCAACATCTTGGTGAGGAAAATGGAGCTGCTCAGGCTCCTGCTTATCCTCTCTTATACAATGGAATCCGTTTAGCGTGCAAGATAGGGGTGGCTGTGGCAAAGAGGATCTAACAGGTTTTATTATCGGTTATTCATTTCTATGAGATGAAAGACGAACAAAAAGAAGAATATATATCATTCGTACTATTTTTGTTTTTCTGTGTGTAAGACGCCTGCATGTAGAAATATCTATACATATAATATGTGTGCATTCTTCTCTTCCTTTTCTTATTCATTTTTTTATTATTTACTTGCTAGATAACTACCAGCAAGGATGAGCGCTTATTCTAAACAAGTTCTTGATGCCGTTGCTAACTGTAATGAGAAAATCAAGACTCTCCAAAGGGAAACGGAAACTCTGGCTGATCAAACGCGCATTGATTACAGGACAAAGCTTGAACGCCTGTTTGAACAACGAGATGAGGCTCTTGATAAAATAGAGAATTTCTGGAGTGGTGTTTTGGCTTGCCCTGATACTCCACTACAGCCCTTTCTCAATGGAACCATCGACCCTAAGCTTCTCCGTGCGGTTACAAAATTTAATGTAAAGGCCAGTGTTAAAGATGGCTTGTTGTGTCGAAATATTTCTATTGTCCTTCGATCAAATATGTTTGCGGAGCAGGGAACTATCCACCGTGAGGTAAACACAGAGTTCAAGACAACTTCATTGGAACCCATAAAATGGAAGTCCGGAACTGAACGTGCACGAAAAGATTCACTTTTTAGTTTCTTTACGTCTGAGTGTAACGATGAGGGTTTTATTGGTGAGGTTTTGGAGGCCTTTGATACCATTTTTCAGAATCCATTTTTGGCCCTTGAGTCTTGTGAAGAATGATATCTTTATAACTTAGCTTTGGTTAATAATCAGAGGGAGTGTTTTTAACATAATACCTTTTAAAAAGTTTTTTTTCTTTCTTCTTGCATGTTTGACTACCGTCTGCTTTGCCTTCCTGTGCATATGTATGCCGTTTTTTTTTGTTGTTGTGGTGGTGGTTGTTTATTATTGTTGGAGAAAGCTCTGGTGATGTCTTTTCTCCCTGTTTTCTTCTCTTCCTTTATGTGTCTCCTCTCATATAATAGGATTGTTGGTGGATGGTATGCAGTCACTACGAGCAAACGCACGAACCGTGGAAAGCATCCTGCATAATGTTGATGCTTCCCTTCGCCAGTTTCAGGGCCCTACAGGTCTGCGTTGTTTACTTGACCATGGTAAACTTTCGCTCTTGTCAGTAATGGGGGAGTTTAAGCAAACCAGTGATGCAATTTATGATGCCCGTATGAAAGTGGTTTCAAAGACCCGTGTTGCTGTAGTGAAACTGTCTGATTGTTTCGGTGATATCGTAAAAACCACGGAGAATCTATTTGCTCAACTCGACACCCTTTTTTCTCTGCTGAATGAGTTTAAAGAAACATGTGAAGATCATCTGGAGGTGACAAATGCATCCTCTTCTCACTGTTCTGATGACACCGAATTCAATACTATAAACGCGATTAGGAACAGGCTTCATTGTCTGAGTCAGGAATTGGCCACGAATATTAGGACAAGCTGCTGTGGTATACAGTCTTCTTCTCTTGAAGAACTTGATAAAGTTTATATGGATTCAAAATGTGAGGTTGGTAGAGCTCAAACAGCTTTTGATGTGCAGAGAAGGAACGCACAGGTATGTGAGTCTGAATTTTTGAAATCTCAGACGATGGGTTCTCCTGAAAACAGCAGACAGGGAGAGATTAGGCTTCATAATTCGCTACAATGTTTACATGCAAGTGGCGATGAATATCATAATGCTCTACAACGAAGTATGTCTAGGACATCCTTTGTCTTGGAGCAAGTTTCCATGACAACATGGGCGGCAGGTAATGTCTTTTTTCTACAGCTAAGTACGTTTTTAAAGGACGTCACCCATGATTTTGAGCTGGTTGCTGATGCTTTATGTTCAGTGAAAAACAATCGAAGCGTTTCTAAGAGGATAAATGCAGAAAAACAAGCTGCTGTTGCTTTCACTCCCCCCGTTCCTGTATCTCAACTTCTTGAAGAAAAGACAACAGCAATACTACCAAGTCACGAGTTAACTGACATGTTTCCTGCTGAACCAGGTAATTCTTGCCGACCGTTCCTTACACTGTCTGAGGACACAGTGAATCGAGGACCAAGAGAATTTAGTGATATAGACGATATTCTAAAGTAGTCTTATATTAGTTCTGTTTGTCCATCGTTTATTATTATTATTATTATTATTATTATCATTATGATTTGTTTGTTTATTTAATATATAGCAGTCCTAAGAGCTCGTCTACCTTTAATTTATATGATTCTCATCTCCTCCCTGTTTGTATGCTTTGCATCTGGATTTGCATACATGTACGAAGTCACAGAGAAAAATTTTTTCGTTTTCTTGTTTTTTTGTCTTGTTTGATGAGTCAATGACGAAAAGGAAACATACCTGACTTACTTTTTCTTCCCCTTGTCTCATTTTTATTACGAATTTCCTCCCCCAGAAGACAGGAAACAGAGAACAGAAGAAAGAAGAAATAATAACAAAACAGCAAGAAGGAAAAAGGTTGTGTGGGATACGGTAGTATGCTAAAGGTCTGGCTGCGTGAGCCGCACCAGAGTGATGACGAGGCAATAAAACTTGTGGTTGATGAAGAGGCCGATGTTTCTGATGTTCTACTGAAAGCTCCCGAACTTCTCCGGGTGCAGCACCTTAAGCCCTCAGAAATTCAGGCAGAATACAAGGACGCTGTGCTTTCAAATCGATTAGTTGTTCAAAGTGTTTTTGAAGGGGCTAGAGAGGGAACTTTTGTTATTCGACCAAGACCTGGTGTTGTTGTTGTTGTTGCACCAAATGCAGCAGCGAAGGAATCTCCTGTTGCTGCAGGAAGTCGTGAATCCGATAGGCAGAATGTACCCATTTCAGGAAGAATGAAAGGGCACCCACCCCCCTCACCAAGAAGAAATATTTTTGACAGGAGCTCCAGAGTCAACCCTGAGCCGATGAAAAAAGACCATTCTCTTAGTAGAAACCACACTAGGCCGCCCGCGGTCAGAAGCGTAAATCGAGCACCCACACCATCTCGAGGTGTTGTTGGGGATACTGTTCCCAAAATTCGAAAGAATGGTCTTACCAGCTCTCAGAGGGAGAGAAATGTGCCAAGTCGTACAGTTACCCCGAGACGAAGTCTCTCAACTTGTAATTCTGATCGACAATCTGTAGTACGTTCTCGGCACATTGATCCAAATAACACAACATCTCGCTTTCGCCAAGAAGCAGAAAAAGTGCGAGTGCCCTCCAAGAGGAATCAACTCAATGCAGTGTGTGATAATTTCAAGCCTCAGTGGGGGAAACCCCTTTGTGCAACATGCAATCATTCAAAACAAGCCCATTGGGAATCCCAAAGGAGAGAGCTTTCTAGAATAGAGTCAAATGCTTTACCGGAGGTTAACACTATCGATAATGGTCATGAGCATGTACATTCTAGTGATTTGAATGAAACAGTGTTGAACGTGATGGAAATCCATAATAATCATAATAATAGCGATATGATCATTTCTAATGGTGAAGTGCTCGTGGAGCAAAAGGATTGATAAAGGAGGTTCATTTCATATTTGATCTTTCCAAAAAAAGAAAAAGAAAAAAAGGTAGTATCTCCCATGGTAGATTTTATTTATTCTTGACTTGTTTGTTTACTCACCTTGTTTTCGGAGTTGATATATATATATGGGTATTTCTCTGTGTGCGTATTTGGATGCTTGTATGGAAGTCTATGACTGAAGAAGAGGAAGGAAGAGCACCAAAAGAATGCTATAAAAAAAAAAAAACGTGTGAAGAAGAGCATCGTGTGGAGATGTTGATTTGGGTTTAGATATTGTTTTCCGTTAAGTATATTTTATTGGGAAGCGGCAACAGTGTGGTATATATATGTATATATTTTTTTCGCTGTTCTCGTCTCTTTCTTGGTGTTGTTTCAATTAGCTATCCACCTCACTGCAAGGTATGAAAAAGCCTAGGCTTGTTTTAGATGCAGCTGCTGTGACTAAGGCTCAGCGAGACCTCCAGTCCTATCAGATCAGGAACAATAATTCACTTCAGCTTCGGGCGTTTTTGCTAAATGAATCTGGTATGTTTACTAAGGATGGGAGAAGGTTACCTGGAGGGGTAACAAAGGAGGATATTGATGATAGTTCCAAGAGACTAATTGGTCGAGGTGCAAGTGGGGCCATTTACTTTGCCAAACTTAAGGACGGAAGCCCTGTGGCTGTGAAAGTCATTCCTATTACATCTAAGCCTCATCGAGATGAAGTGGAGCGAGAGTTGTCATTCTTCAGTTCTCAATCCAATTCGCCTTTTGTCATGAAGAATTTAGGTGCGTTTTGGGACTCTGAAGAGGCGGCTATTGCAATACCCATGGAATGGATGGCATACACCTTAAAGGATTTGAGTTATTTTTGGGGTGGTATAGAAGAAACCATCCTGCGTGATATTTTTTTCCAAGTCGTCTCGGGCATGGTGTATCTCCATGATACAAAACGAGTGATTCATAGGGATTTGAAACCAAGCAATTTGCTTATTCGGGATGATGGATATGTCAAGATAGGAGACTTTGGCGTATCTAAACTTGTTCAAACTCTTGACGTTTCCTCGACGTACGTGGGAACAATGTACTTCATGGCACCAGAACGATTGGAACAAGGAGCTTATGGATTTAATAGCGATGTTTGGTCGCTTGGACTTACCGTGTTGTCCACAGTAACTGGCAAGAACCCTTGGGCTCCTCCTGAGGAAATGAATATATTTCAGTTGCTGGGGAGAATTGCGGGGGATACGACACCGACCCTACCAGAGACTCTCGCATACTCGGAAGACGCCCGGGATTTTGTAAAGAAGTGCCTGATTAGGGATCCTGAAGGGAGGCCGTCTAGCGCAGATTTGTTGAAGCATCCACTCTTTAAAGGCTGTACAGAAGAATCGGCTGTGGCCAACGTCAAAGAAGCAGTTGATTACATGACTCGCTTTTTAAATAATGACGCGAAGCAAAAGGAACTTTTGAAGCGATCTCAAGAGGCTGTCACTAAAGAGGTGAGTGAAAAGTTAGATAAGCTAGGTACTTTGTAGTGGAGAAGCTTTTTCTTGTTGTTTTTGCTTTTTTTTTTGTTGCGTGTTGTTTTGTGTCTGCCCTGCTTTTATGTGTGTTCTTGCTTTGTTTTGTTTTTGAATTTCCCCTTCGTCTTCGTAAATAAGATGCTTTGTTCGTCCTCTTGACGGGTTTTCTACCTTTCCTCTGTGTGTGTGTGTGTCTGGGTTGATATGATAGGATTGTGTTGCAGACTGTTGCATGCCCATGCATACATAAATATGTTTCTGTGATGAATATTCAAAACAAAAACACAAAGATGTCTTAGTACTAACTGAGACTTTGAAAATACAACACTTCTCCCTCCCCCACCCACCCCAAAAAAAAAAAAAATTACATCGGGAGACAATGAAGACTTTACTCATTCTAAAGAAATATAATTGTGTGTGGTATTGTGGTAGTGTGTAGTTCCTCCATTTAAGTTTGACTGTTCTTCCCTTTTTATTTTGTCATGTCTTTCCAGGTTCTTGTTCTTGTATGTTCCACGCTTTCTCTACATTTCCTTTTGTACCAATTTTTTTCGTTTTTTATTTTCTATTTTTATTCTTGTTGTCATTGGGGTTGTGAGGAGAACACTTTGCCTATACACGTACATATTATTTAGCTATTTGCTTATCAATGCTTCATAGAAGTTTGTTTCTTCTTAACGGCATGGACCCTCTTGTCCGGTGCGCCCAGAAAGGGGCTGTGATGACGTTGACGCTGAATCGTCCCAAGAAGCTCAACGCCCTGAATGCCGACCTAGCCAATGCCCTCGCGGACAACCTGAAGAAGTGCGACGCCGACCCGTCGGTCTCTGTTGTGATCCTCACGGGCGAGGGCCGGGCCTTCGTTGCCGGCGCGGACATCAAGGCGATGGCGACGCAGGGCTTCGTCGATTTCTACAAGCACAACATGCTGCAGGGCATCGACGCGGTCGCCGCGACCCGCAAGCCGATCATCGCCGCGGTGAACGGCTTCGCCCTCGGCGGCGGCTGCGAGCTGGCGATGTGCTGCGACATCATCGTCGCCAGCGAGCGAGCCGTCTTTGGGCAGCCGGAGGTGAAGATCGGGACGATCCCCGGCGCCGGCGGGACGCAGCGGCTCACGCGCCTCATCGGCAAGAGCCGGGCGATGGAGTGGGTGCTCACCGGCGGCCAGTACACGGCGGAGGAGGCGGAGCGGGCCGGCCTCGTCTCGCGGGTCGTGAAGCACGAGGAGCTGATCCCAACCGCCACGACAATCGCGGAGAAAATAGCAGGGAATAGCCAGTTGACAGTTGCACTGGCGAAGGACTGCATTAACAAGGCGCTGGAGACAACCCTGGCGCAAGGCATGGCATACGAGCAGCGCACCTTCCAAGCGACATTCGCCACGGCGGACCAGAAGGAAGGCATGGATGCGTTTGTGGAGAAGCGGAAGCCTGAGTTCAAAAATGAATGAACAAGAAGAGAATATATGTGCGAATATTTCAGTAAGTGACTGAGTGAGTAGTTTCGACAAAGGGGAAAACTGGGTCATGGCTGCCAGCGACACGGATGGGGTGGGGGGAAAAAATTTTAAAGACTGGATTTTATGTATGCGACGACCCTTTCTTGTTCTTGTGCAAGCATATTTATTTATTTATGCGTTTGGTATTTTGACATGTTGTTCGTTTTTTTTTTTTGGGTGGGTGGGATGAAGGTGGTACATATGTGTATGTATGTATGTTCTGCCTTTGTATGTGTTTTCATCTGTATCTATCATCTATACTATATGCTGTGTGTTGACTGTATTGAGTTGTTTTTGTTGTTGTTGTTGTTGTTCTTTTTTTCTCAAGAGAGGGAAAGCTGAATTGGATTTCGAATACTTTTCTTTTTGCTTTTTGTTTGAACTGCATACCATGGGGATGTATTAGCGTCATATTCTTTTTCATAGAGAAGAAATACTAGCAACGACAGGAGGGAAAATAATTATTATATTATTGCAAATAATAACGAAGCAAAAGTCTACCAAAGTGTGTAAAATGTTCTTATCTTTTGAACTCTCGCATGAGGCGTGTGCACATTGCTGGGATGAGTCAGTACAAAGACCCTTGCATCATCATTCAACAGTGCACAAGGAAGAGTGCGCGTACTGTTGTCGGACCTGTCGGCATGGAATGGGTACGTTTGTCTGCATGTGCTGCCATATGGGGTTCTGCGTTGATCACGTTCAGAAACATATCTCCATTTTCACCTCACATGTTATGTACGTCAGGATCAAGGAACTGCCCGCTAAGGAGCAAGACAAGGAAGCGCCCAAAGATGTAAATAAACTCGGTGTTGCAGTGCCAAAAGAGTACGAAAGTGCTGTTTGCTGTGCTGCTTGTAACAAATCCTTTTCTTCACCACCCGAATTCACATTGAGCTGTTATGATGGCATTATGCATGCAACTTCAGCAGGAGCACAGGCAGCCATTGAGGCGGAGGGTGGCGGGTACATGCGTCCACAGTGTCCTCATCTTGTATGTCTGGAACAATTGCCAAGCCCCTTTCAAACTGCTCCAACCTCCTCAGAGAAGTGTGTCCTTGATGGGTGTGAATGCAGAGTGAACAACTGGATGTGCATGACCTGTGGAGCAATTGGGTGCCCACGTGAGGAGGCAGGGGGTAAAAGTCATGCGCTGCAGCATTATATGAACACAATGCACCCTACCGTGGTAAAACTCGGTACTGTTACACCATCGGGTGCTGATTTTTATTGCTACGCGTGTGATGATGAGGTGTCTGATGTACACTTTGCCGACCATATGAAACATTTTGGGATTGACATTCTAACTGCGAAGATAACTTCCAAAACACTTGGAGAGATGCAATATGAATACTCATCACAATTTGATTTTAACCGTATAACGGAAAGCGGGGAATCTCTTGTTCCAGCCTTTGGCCCTGGAAGGACGGGAATGCATAACTTTGGTAATAGTTGTTATATGGCTTCCGTTTTGCAGTGCTTATTCGCCATGCAACCTTTCAAAGAGGCGTTTTACTGTAATCATGAAACACGACATCAGAACGCGTGTCGAAGGAATCCATACGACTGTCACCATTGCCAGACAGAACGTGTTGCTAGTGGGCTTCTCTCAGGTGAATTCTCCGTGAAGGGCAATGAACGAACCAATGGTATCACTGCAAGGGAATTTAAAAAAGTGTTTGCACAAAATCACCCTGAGTTTTCTACTGCACAACAGCAGGACGCCCAGGAATACTTTTTATACTTAATAGAACAAATGCGGCGTTACGTTAAACTGTCAAGCTATACAGATGGCAATATTTCACATCCAGTTGATATATTTAAAATGACTGTAGAACACCGTGTGCAGTGCAGCTCATGTCGGAAGGTGCATTATGAACCTGAGCTGGATTGCTGTCTGTCTCTTCCAATTCCATTGGAAGATAATGGAGGGAAAACAGTTGGAAGTCAACAACAACAACAACTAACAAATGAACAAATTGATGCTAGTCGTCCTCATATTCCTTTAGATGTTTGTATTGAGTCCATGATGCAACCCACAGACATTGAGTGCCGCTGCCGTGCCTGTGGGGCTCTCGTTAAATACTCCAAGACCACCCGATTGGCAACGTTCCCTGACGTTATTCCTCTCTTCCTACGGCGGGTGCATTTTGACATGGAAACAATGACTGTGAAGAAGCTCGATGTTTATGTGGACGTTCCCGAGGAATTGGATTTGGGTTTCCTCCGCAGTCACGGCCTTCAGGCCGGCGAGGAGGAGATGCCTGAAACAAACGACAATCTTCCACGCAAATCGGTGTCCCCCTCCTCAAACACAGTGGATGAAACTGCACTTGCCATGCTACTGAGTATGGGCATTGAAGAGACTGTGGCCAGGTATGCACTTTTGAAGACAGACATGAATCCAGAAAGAGCGGTTGACTACGTGTTTAGCCACGACAATATATTGGAAAAGGCGGGAGGAGGACTCGCTGGAAACAGTGAAAATGTAACGGAGAGCAGGCCCACGCCTGTCCGAGATGGGCCGGAAAAGTATAGACTACATGCAATGATAAGTCACATGGGAGCAAGTGCTAAAACGGGGCATTATGTCTGTCACATTCGTGATGCGGAGACGGGAAAGTGGCTGCTGTTCAATGATGAAAAGGTCGCAGAATCCCGCAATCCTCCATTTTCTATGGCTTTTCTTTACTTCTTCAAGAGATGTGTCGAATGATGGGCATTCATTCCTCCGCACAGTGTTTTTTTATTTATTTATTTCTGGTTTGCGAAATGGTAGAGAAGTGAATTCCTTTATGCATTTAATAAGTACCTCCTTTTCTCGATCCCTTCTATAGATGGGTATATGTGCCCCGTTGGGGAATTGCGTGCAGGAAAAGAAAAAGAAAGTAAAAAAAGCAAAAAGGAAATGAAAGCAATAAAATAGAATGGAATAAATTTAAAAAAAAAGGTGAAGGAAAGTAGGAAAGAAATGAGGGATCGTGTCTCGAGATGCATCGATTTTATTTTCGTTGTTTGCGAATTTCTCTCCCTGTCTTTCTGTGGGGGTGGTTGTTCTTCTTTTTTTTTGTAGGTGCCTTTGTCTGTGCGTGCTTTATTAGAAGCAAGAACCACATATGCATATTTTGTGCGCATGTACCCCCTGAGAGGTGTTTATTTGCATTTTCTGTCTGCATGTTTGTATGTTTGAGGAAACAAGACTGACAGTTTAATCTCTCCCATAGTGAATGAAGAAATATCCTTCCTTCCCTTTCATTCTCTCTCTCTCTCTCGACATATATATATATATATATATATATATAATGCTTTGATGGTTTTTTTAAAAGGTTCTGTTCTTGTGATACATACATAAAAGAAGAAGAGGTGCACTAGTAAAGAGGAAAAGTACGGCAGGAAAAATTAAAATTGAATAAATAAAACCAAAAAAAACCGCACTTTAATTTGAAGGCCAACACCAAATGGCGCTCTCTTTGGATAACCTTAACTTTGAGGTATATGTGGTGTATGTTGCGGAACATGGACAACAAGTATCGTTGCCGCTTTTCTTTGGCACGTCGGCGGGCATGCAGCCCGCCCAACCTTCTCCAAGCGCTCCTATTTTTTTGTTGACGTCCCAGGGCAGCACGGCATTCCAGCCTCAAAGCCACGCCTTCATCCAAACAAAAAGGAACCCAGGGCCCCCTCTCCCCGCTGTCTACACAAACTACACGCAACCGTGGGTCCAAGCACAGCAGCCGTTCGGGGCACAGTTTCTCAGCAGAGAGACAAGTGCAGACGCTGTTTCAATGGGACCCTTCTTGCCAGAAGGGGGCTTAAGCAGCGCAAAGAAGATCCCTTACGCTGTCCCTGAGGGGGAAAATACCAATCCCGTTCTTTCCAAACTAAAGAACTTCCTTGCGGAAAACAATAGGGATATGGATAAGAGTGGGAAGCGTTTTGAAGAAATATTGAGCGTTCGGAACTTCAGCTCCCCGGTTGGATCTGTTTTGGTGCCGGGACGAAAGATGCACATGAATGTACCCCCTCTTGCCAGACGTCGTCCACCACTCTGTCGGAACCCTTTGTATGTATCGGCTCCCGCTGTGGACCCAAGTGCATTGTTGTGCACAGATCGTGAGGATATATTCCCACACTCTATTTTCAACAGGCTGCTGTAGCTACATGGTCGTATGAATTTCCCAAAGTGCAATATCCAAGGTTTTTTCTTTTTTTTATTTTTACAAAAAAAAAAACATTTTTTTTTTCTTTTTTGAAGTGTCCACAATCATCCATATGACTTCAATAAAGAAAACAATGAGGCTGATAAGCAGAGTCTGATTATTTCTTTTTTTATCTTTCCGTTTTTGTTTTTGTTTTGTGCTAGCGTTCTCTATTTATATCTCCGTATCTATGTGTCTGTCTTTGTGTCTATTTCGTGACATTCCTTTTTTTTTGTTTTGATTTGTATGTAGTATTCTCGTAATAAACACTCTTTTTTTCTAGCTCCTTTTTTTTTTTCTTTCCTATGTTTCTTAGTTTTTATTTTTATTTTTTGTATGCTTTTGTATTTGGGTATATTTTTTATTTTTTTTGGATGCACTCATCTATGAGTGCCCAATGTACAATAACGTTTGTGCCATTTCTAAGTGCTCTGTGCTGTTCTTCGTACGTTGCGTATTTACCTGTGGGCGGTGTCTATTGGCATCAAAATCTGTGTTTTTCTGTTCTACATATGGGAGAGGCTAATAGTAATTATTATTATCGTCCTGCATCATCAGTTTTCTTCTTCAGTAGCTTTCTTCTTTTTTCTCCATTTGCTCCATCAACTTTCATTTTTGAGCTTTGAAAGTTCAAACACTTTGGTGTTGGGTGTGGGGATCCTGTGAAGCAAAGCAAAAAGAAGCGAAGCTGAGAAATTTAATATATATGCATGTACATGAAGAAGGATTGTGTGAATACAGAGAGGGTGTCAAGCACATACTTTTGCTTTTTCTGGAGGATGTGATTCACATAGTTGTTGTGGTGGCAACGGAGCAGTGAGGATATGATGAGAGAGAGATCAATGAATGACTAAATACATAAAGAATGAAGTTAGAAAGAAAAGGGAAACGGGAAGGAAGTGAAAAAGAGCACGTCCATCAACAGAAAAGGGAGGAAAGGGTTGGTGGTGGTGGTGGGCCGTCTCTCTGTATGTGTTTTTTTTATGTTTTACTGTTTTTTCCTTTTTGTTTTGTTTGTGGTGTACAGCAATTCAGTGTGTAGGAGTTATGGGAATGTGAGCAGAGGAGCTGATAAATCACTATGATTCTTATCTTATTGTTTTTATTCTGTTCCTGTAATATAATGTGTACAAGGGTCAAAGCAACGCATTTGTTGCTCTGCATTTATCTTTCATAGGCATGCGTGTATGTATATGGAATGGGTACGTGACTCTCTTGCGTTGTTTCTTCCTGCGGTGGGTTTGCTATTTGTTTCTCGTGCACAGGCCGTATTTTTTTTAATTTTTTTTCATACGGTTTGCGAAGTTTCATGATGGCAATTCTCAATAATGTCTCCGAGACGCATCAAACAGGAGGATTCATGAGAAGACATCATCATCCCCATATGTGTGTGTCCGTGTTTCCTTTTTTTTTTTCCTGCCATTTTTACCTTTCTTCCCTACCCTTTTCTCGGTGCTCATTATATGGGTGTTTTTTTTGTGTGTGTGTTTTTCCTTTTCCCCCTCTCTTCTTTATGTGTATGGATCTATCGGTTCTATTGTGCTCTGTTCTATTTATACTCTTGTGTCTTTATAACTTCCTCTTCAATTGTTGTCCGGATGCAGAAAAAGTCATCGCATTTTCTCCTACTTGTTTATTTGTTTTTTATGTATTGGATAAAAGGAGCAAATAGCATTAAGAACCCATGTTGTTGTTGTTAATTCTGTTGGTTGCCTTCATCTACCTTCTGTACATACGGAAGTGCCCGGTCACAGTTGCACGCGTGTGGTTCTGTGCGTCTATTTTGCTGGTTGTTCTGGTGAACTGGATACTCTGCGCCCCCTTGCGCATTGCTGCTCACAAAAAGTGGATGCAGCGACGTCTCTCGGAAAGGGCCTCGTGTGTTCTTAGCGGAGTGCTGCTAGGCAAAGTCCTCTGGCTCTTGTCCCCGCACATCCGCGTGAGGTTTATGGAGGGGTCGCTGGACTGGCGCGGCATTGAGACTGTGGGCGTCATTTGTGCTCCTCACACATCTTTCTACGACACCCTCTTCTTCCTCGCGCTATGCCCATTAAGTTATTTGAGTAACTGCAAGGCGTTTGCGAAGAGGGCGCTGTGGAAGTTGCCGCTCCTCGGCGGTGTCATTCGTTCCTGCGGCCACTTCCCCGTCTACTTCACCTCGCAGGAGCAAAACTCATTCTCCGTCGATAAGGAGAAACAGGAGCGTGTCACCGATGAAGCCGACAAGTTTCTCGCGGACGGCGGGGTGATTTGCTTCTTCCCGGAGGGAGCCCTCAACCACACGCCGGAGAAACTCAAAGACTTCCGCTTGGGTACGTTCAAGATGGTCCTAAAGCACCAACTGCCGCTGCACTATATTGTATACTACGGATGTCAGGAAGTATGGGACCCAGTGATGAAGGGAATTCCAGGATTCCCTGCCGATGTGTTTGTCTACATTGGGAAGTATGAGTATAACAAGGGTGCTTCTGCCGTGGAGGTGGCGAATGGAATGAGGGAAGAAATGCAAAAGCGCTTGGATAGTATGATAGAAAAGCGGAAGTCTGAGCATTACATGCCCCCAATACGCAAATATCTCATCAAGCACTAAAATTTCTATATATATATATATATATATATACCTGGAAAGAGGTAGAGAGAGAGTATGTGTATGAAAGAGTGTAAGGAATATTTGTATTAAATTGCTGTTTTTGTTTTTTTCTTCTAATATCATTGATATCTGTTCTATTTATGTTAATTATTTCTAGATATTTTTTTTTCTGTTTTCTCTCCTCGAGAATAAGAGGGGGGAAGGGGGACTCTTTGTGTGTTGAATGCATTTGAAGAGAATTGAGTGTCATGTCGGTAATGTTCTGTTTTATGCTTGAGAAAAGACTGATGATTTCTTTTTTTTTTTTTTGGAGGGATGAAAATTATAAGCGTTATTATATATGATATTTATTTATTTTTCTTTATTGGTGTGCGTTATGTACTTGGGTCACACCATGTGTGGGTAATGCATCTTTTCTTTCCCTTCGTTTTTTTTCCTTTTTTTGTATTAGTGTTTTTTTTTTTCTCTGTGTGTGGATGGTTTGGTAAGTGGGTGAGTAAGTGAGTGTGAATGTTCTTTGAGGATCACTTAGATGAAGCTCTCAGTAGAGGGAATAGCCCTGAGAGCGTTCCTGACAAGCACACAAGTGCAAAGAATGATAGCAATAACGAGGCGGCGCCCCTTTCTTCGTCTTCTGCTTTTGGCGGCCTACTCAAGTCCATCATTCAGGCAACAGAGAATGAGCGGTGTGCTCCTGAGATATTACCGTACCCGGAACGAATCGTGGACGGGGTTGCAGCGGAGATAGTAGCACAGAATAAGCAGATTGCACGTTTAAGTGAGGAGGAAAAGCAACAAGCAGCGGAAGGAGACTCTGGCTTTTCTATTCTTCCTTTTAAGCCTTCCGATATTATGGCACTGGAAGTTCAACGTGCTCAATTTTTCCTCTCTGAATTACTTCGTTGCCGTTTGCGGAAAGTTGAGGCTTTGGCTATGTCTATATTTTACGAGGGAAAAATGAGTGGCGATGCACCAACACAACTGCGGGGAATGTTATCACATAATGAAGTAATTGTTGCCGACCGACTCGCTGAGCTTATGAATAAGTATGTTCTTCAAGCAGGTCTGCAGTCTGCCCCAAGAGAACTGCAGTATCTCATCCCGAACCCCCCGTACGCCGAAGGGATTGAGGTGCTTCCAGTGCCGGACTTGGACCAGTATGTTTTTTGCGTCATGCTGGATGATTTGGGTGTGGTGCACCTGGGGGAGGATGCAGTGCAAACAGTGCACGCTGGCGAGATATTTCTTGTCCCGTACCGCGCTTTTCGGTCATACATTTTGGAAGGGCGCGTCCGCTTAGTTTGATGTTGTGCAATTGAACCAAAGAAAAAGCAACAACAAAAAGCAAGTGGAATTCGGAAGGATGAGATTGACTGACCCAGCTTGGCTTCTTGATATCCTTTTTTCTTACTCCTTCTTTCTGTTTTTATTGAACCTTGTGTAAAATACATACTCGTCTTCTTTTCTTTTGTTTTTATTTCCCCGGGGGAAAAACAGAGAGGAGTTGCTTTTTTATTTCTCTGTGTGTCAGAAATGTCAAGCAAAGAGGAAGTGGCGGCACTGATGGCACACGGCGACGCCGAAACAAAGATATCGTTGCTGAAGAAGGCCGTTGTTAGTGTGACAAAGCAAAAGCAGCTATTTGAGCAGCATAACAAGCAACTGCAAGACCAAATGGCTGCTATTGGAGAGGAATTAGCGCAGATGCAGGAGGAGAATAGGGCACTTCAGAGGAAACTCAAAGCGGTGGAGGAAGAGTTGGAGACGGAACGAAAGCGTGGATATTTTGCGTCATCCATGAAGACTACATTGAAGGGCATCTCTTCCTTTGTGACGGGCACGGACGGAGAGGAAACAAGGACTATGCCCAAGCGACCAAAAGATCCAGGGCTGCCACTGAAATTGTCCCCGGAAGACCAGGAGAAATTAATTCTGGAGAATGAAAGTCTTCATATGCAACTGTTCGACTTGAGAAAAAAGTATGAGGATGAGCGGCAAACGTGGAGAGTGGAAAGCGAACAACGGTTATCTGAATGCTCGGCAATGGAGGTGGAGGTAACAGAGCTGCGAGGCCTCCTTGACTCCACTACTCAAGCTTGCGATCATCTGAATGTAGAGTGCGCTAGACAAGCTGCACTGGTGATGTTCTGTCATCATTTTTTTGTTTTGTCATGGGAAACCGCCAAAGAGAAAGAGGGAGAGGGAAAGCAGAAGAGGCTTCAGATTGCTGTAACCCCTTCCTTAGCGACAAAGGGGGGAGGCATCCCACCATGTCGAGTCCGAGAGGAATTGGCGGCAGAATCATTAACAGGAGCTATGAACTTTGTTCGCACGTTGATGAGTGCGGTTTCTGTTCTTGTAGCGTCCCTCCGAGACTCATTCAGTACACAACTGAGGGGAATAACACTAGGCGACATGCGATGCTACCGAGACCGTCTTAGTACCTTACTTGAGGCACACGGCGTACAAAAGGCAACTATACTTTACCATGTAAAGGAGCTGGAAGATGCCTTCAATGCGTTGATGGAACCGATTGAAAAACTAACGGAAATACAGCGTATCCAAAGTCTCCTTATTTCAAGTTTTAACAGCTGGTTAGGTCTCATGTGCAAGCACATGAGACTTCTCGTAGACGTCTGTATAAAATTAGGGAGCTATGATACCAATGACAATAAGGAAAATGCACAGCCGGTTATTGATTCCACGATTGTTAAGGCAACCGGTGCAGTTGCTACCATTCACGGCTCTTTGGAGGCGCTAAATCATCTTTGTGACGTTTCTTCTGGTTTGCTTAGACAAGAGGGCTGTGACGCAGCAGAGTGGTTGCTGGCGCTGGAGCGTTTTTGGTGGGAAGGCTGCAGTGCTTCTGTATCACTTTGGGGGGCAGTAGAATCATTGCGAGAACTACTGAAAGATATGACGGCGTCTATAAAAAATAACGATCACGTTCGGAATGCTTTGGAGTTTATTTACAAATCACTGAAAGCTCTTTCCGTATATGCCGGGGGTGGTACTACAAGAGATTGTTGGCCCCAGTCAAAAACTGAAACACAACGGGCACTTTCACCGACGGATATTCCTGCTAACGCTACTAACACGTCTAGTTTCACCTCTGCAGACAAGGAGCTTTTGGCTGCATTAGCCGCAGTGGATCGTGCTGCCGTGTGCTATCATACCCAGATGAACTACACTCTGCTGGAGTTAGCAGAGAAACAGGAGTCTTTGGCAAATGCCCAGCAGGAAGTGAAGCGGCTAATGGTTCTCAATCAACAACAGGAGGAAGATGCAGAGCGTGTGCGTGAGGCATTAGAGACACAAATTCGCCTATTGTCTGATCAACTTGTGGAGTTCACCAACAATAGTGGTGGCAGAAATGGCTGGTAACTCTACTATGCCACGCGTTTAATGAACAAAAGAAAGGAAAAAGAAGCGATTCCTTTTGTTTTTCCTTTTTTTCTCTCTCTCTGTGTGTACGTCTCGTTATTATTAGTGTTATTGTCTTGACCACTTCCTATATTTTAGTGCCGAACCCAATGGTGTGCGTGGTCGCGAAAAAAGAACAGTGATAAGAAAAAAATTATTTGCCGGAGTCTCCACCCATTTCTTGAGTGTCCTGTAGTTACCGCTTTTTGCTTCTTTTTGCTTTGGTGTGATTCATACTTCTTTACTTTTTTTTTTTTTGCGTATGTGTGTGTGTGTGTGTGTGCGCTTGTTTTCTCATTTTGTCGATTTTGTCTTGTGTCAATAATGGCTGGAGACGGGTCTCCTCCCCTCTCCTCTTAGCCCACGGAAAACTCTTCTTCTTTTTCCTTTTCTCTTCTCTTCTCTTCTCTTCTCTTCTGGTTTTTCTTTTCTTTTTAAATTGATCTTGTCGTGGGTCATATTTATTTAATTTACTTTGCTTGTTTAATTGTTTCTTTGGTGTAACCAACGCGGGAAGGTGAAAAGAAAAACAAATGACGTCACCAACTTCAACCTCTGTGAGGCTGCACAACCCCTTCGTGCCGAGTTCCTACGACCTGCATGTCAGCGTGGATCTTTCAAACTGGCGGTATGAGGCTGTGGAGACGGTCCAGCTGCGGCGGTCGCCTGATGTCGCGGCCTCGCGGGAGGTGCGGCTGCATTACAGTCCATCTATGAACATTCACTCACTGACAGGAGCCACAATCACAAACCGCGACGAGAGTGCGGGGACCCTGCAGATCTTGCTGGGAGAAGAAAAAGAACAACAACAACAACAGCAGCAGCAGCCTGCGGATGATTACACACTGACATTTTCCTTTTCGCATGAAATTCGGGAGGAGATGCGAGGACTCTACCGTGCAGTTTTTAAAACAAATGATGGTGTGGAGCACAGGATGGCGGCGACACATTTTGAGCCCACTGCCGCGCGTCTTTTTTATATTTGCCAGGATGAACCAGCTGCTCGGGCAAATTTTACATTGCATGTTTCTTTGCCGTCGGGCATGGAGGGATATACAGTGCTGTCTAACGGTCCTCTCAAATCAAAGGAAACGACTCAAAGTGGCATGGTGACATATCATTTTGAAGCTGTTACTGCAATTCCACCATATCTCACTTCTTGCTTCGTGGGGGAGTTGGAGTGTGTCGGAACCAAAGCGTGTGGCATACCCGTGAATGTTTATACCACAATTGGTAAGTCAGAAAAAGCCGATTTTGCCTTGAAAACAACTGCGTTTGCCTTGGAGTACTTTGAAAAATTCTTTGGCTGCAAGTACCCGTTGCCTAAACTGGACGTTGTGGCAGTGCCTGACTTTCCCATTGGTGGAATGGAGAATTGGGGTTGCATTTCTTGTGTGGAATCTATTCTTTTGAATGAACAAACCGCCGGTGTCTCTTCTTTGAAGAGTGTGGCTTCTCTTATTTGCCATGAAGTTTCACATAATTGGTTCGGCAATCTTGTGACCATCAACTGGTGGGAGGGTCTCTGGCTAAAGGAGGGATTTGCCTCATGGTGCGGGTACGACGCCGCCCATCATCTCCAACCATCATGGAAATGTAATGAAGATGCTGCTATGAGCGTGACAAGTGCTCTCGTGAGCGACATGTACGAACACAGTCACCCTGTTGAGGTGCCTATTAACGACCCAGCGGAAATCACACAGATTTTTGACGTTATTAGTTATGATAAAGGTATGGGCTTGGTCTTTATGCTGCAGGCATTTCTCGGAGAGCAGAAGTGGAGGTCTTCGGTGGCGCACTACATTCAAAAGTACCAATACCGTGATACGCGGACCATTCAGCTTTGGCAGGCGCTGGAAGAAGCTTCGGGTGTGCAACTCACCGAGGCAATGCAATCTTTTACAACACAAATGGGCTATCCTATTATTCATGTCAGTAGGCCCGCGCCCAACAAGGTTATTCTGCGACAAGAGCCTTGTCAGTTTGTGACGGCGGTGGAAAAGAAGAAGACATTATGGTGTGTACCTATTCTTCTTCAGGGTGAGGGCGGGAAGACACACCGCTTTACTCTTCGTGGAAGCGAACCACAAGAAGTTGAACTCCCAGAAGAACTCGCGAAATCATCATGGATTAATGCCAATCCTTCAGGACAAGGATTTTACCGATGCCGTTACGACAATAAGACATTTTCAAGCCTACTGAATGTGTACAGTTCTCTTTCTGTTCCTGATCGCCGTGGTTTGATCACAGACACTCTTGCGTCTATTTATATGGGGAATGAAGATATTGATCGTATGACCATCTTCCCCTCACTTTTATCAGAATTTGAATCCGATAAAAGCGTGTGGGAAGAATACTACAGTAGCATGGAAAGTATTGTTGCCTTTGTCGAAGATGATGGCGTGAAAAATGAATTGAGGTCTATGCTTATGTACAAGATTGAAGAAAAAGCCACAAATCTGTTAAAAGCAGAACCAAAAACAACGGAAGAACGTTTGGAACGTGCCTTCTACATTAACGTTGCAATTTCCACTGCTTTGAAACGCATGCACTTACAAGATGCTCTGGAGTCTCCCAGTGTAAGGTGGGCATTAAAGCAGGCAGAGAGTTATATGGAGGGAGGAGATTATTCTTTGGATAATCTTGCCATGTCACTTTCTGCGTATGTGCATCTTGGACCGAATGACGCTGCAACACGAGCTGAAGCCTTATGGAAGCGTTACACTATGGTGCATGATAGTGATGAGATATGTCGCTGTATTCTGCGCGCCCTTTGTTGGGTAGAAGATCCTGAGCGTGTTGAGAACATCGCAAAGAAGTGTATTTGCAATGAAGGTATTCGTGCCCAGTATGGTGGAGTGCTTTTTGGAGGAGTGGTTTCTAATCCTTCACTGCCGAAGGGATTTGCTTGGTCGCTCTTCAAAAAATATTTCCATGGGGTAAATAAGCAGTGGGGCAGCGGTACATTCCGTATTCAAACCATTGTGGAGAAGGTTGGCTCGTCCCTTATAGGGGAGGACCAGGCAAAGGAGTTTCATGAGTTTTTCCAGGCCCACCCGATGCCACACGCACGGCTGGCCATCCATCGTGCTGTGGAGAACATTCGCTTGCGCACTTGGCTGCTATCCAAGTGGGGGGTTGGACCTAAACTCAGTTACATGTTTTTCCCACGGTAAGGGCTTCCCTTTGCCAAGAAGTGCGATAATTTACATTTTTATTATTTTTTGTTTGTTTGTTTCTAAGAACGGACAGGAACGTAAAGCAAATTTATATTGATTAAAAGGGAAAAAAAAAGAATGGTGGATGGATAGAACTTGTGTAGCACACGGGGTTTTTCTGTGGGGGAGAGAGAGAGAAAAGAAACTGTGTGTGCCTCTGTGTGCCTCTGTGTGTGTGAAGGGGGAAAGGGAGAGATGAAGAAGAAATGTTCCTTTTTTGTTGTTTTGTTTTGCTTCGCTTTTTCTATTTTGTTATCGTTCGTGGTGGTATTCTGGATAATGGAAAGGGCAGTCTGTGCGCCAAACAATGTGAGAAGAGGAGAACGAAGGTGGAAGTGTAGTTTGATGAGCACCCTGAGTGGGGTGTTTTTATCTTGAGGTGTGAGGCATGAGGGATTGTTATTTATTATTCATCTTTTTCTTTTCCTTCCTTTTCTTTATAACTCGAATCCGTTGTTCCATGGATGCATTTCTGTGTGTGTGTGTGTGACTTAATGCTCTCTTGTGCATTTCTGTATAAAAGAAGATTGTCAAAGAAAAACAAAAAGAGAAGGTTAAATAGTTCTATGAGGTCCAGGCTCTTGGTGCTCGGCGCCGGTGAGGTCGGCACGGCGTGTGCTCTGTCTCTGCTTGCAAACATACATGCAAGAGAGGCGCAGGTGGCGGCCGGCGTCACGATGTGTGCCCGCGACAGGGAGTACCTGCACGAGCTGCAGTGCGGGTCGCGAACGTTTCGTCCGTTTGACAAAAGTTTAGGCGTTCCGTCGCAGATGTCCTTCAAAGTCATGGGTGAAGAGGTGGGGAACTGCGAGGCGTTGTTTCTGTGTTTGCCCATGTCGTGTCTAGCAAAGAGGAAAGAGAACGCGTCGATTAAAGAAGGGGAAGAGCAGGAGGCGGCATCGGCATCATCTGCAGTGCATGAGCTTCTTGGGAAACACACGGATACTCCTACGTTTGTTTTCACTCGTGGGTTTTCAAGGGATGGTCTAACAGCACAGGAGGAACTAAATGGATGTGTTTCTCCTAAATTGTCGAAGTTAGTTACTGTTTCAGGACCATTGTTTGCAAAGGAATGGGCTGCAGCGTCAGTACTTAAGAAGGATAGTACCGATAGTAGCAGTAATGATAGTAATAATAATAATAATAATAATAATAATAATAATAATAATAATAATAATAGCAACTTCCATGAGATTAGCTGCAACAATGGGGTATCTCTTGCATTCGCCATGAGTGACGATACTGATAGAGAGACGCTACATTCAGTACAGGATCTAACAAATCGTCTCTGGCGACGTGAAAGCGTGACGTGGTTAACAGAGCCGAAGTCTGCAGGAGTTCTTTCCTTTGTCAATGGATGTTTTCCGTTGTGTTGTATGGGGGCGGGGATGGTGAGCAGCGAGTACCCCGCTTCTGTCTCAGCGATGATGTCGTACATGCAGCATGCCATCAATGCGACGGAACTTCTTGTGAATGACGTTTTCTCCCGACCACGAGGCACGCCGTTGCCGGCGTGTGCGGTGACAACACTTGCGATGGCGTGCACAAACCATGCCTCCCGAGAGTTTGTTTTCGGGAGACGTTTAAATTATTATTTCCGTCATCGTGATGCCATCCGAGGCGTGTTCCCTGGGAACTCGCATGAGTCTTTGGATGCAACAGTGGCAGGGCTTCACACACTGTTGCAGCAGCGCTCGCTCCAATCGCCATTCTATGAGGTGCTGATGGATGCGTTTCTGACAGTTTTGCGGGCCTCCGTGGCCGGAAAGGGACTCGTGAAGACGGGCTGCTACGATTACCGTCACAATCTCCAAGCTGGGGATTCACTATTCCTTCAGCATGCTTTGGAGGTGGACAAGGCAATGCTTTCCGGTGATGAAGAGGCTTTCAATAGGGCACGGCAGGCCTTCGAAGATGCGTTCAGCAACTCGGCGACATCAGCATCATCATCATCGTCGTCGCAGTTGTGAATATCAGAATCAGAAGTAACAATATAAGACTCCTATTTCTCCTTTTATTTTTATGTTTATTTTTTGCATCTTTTGGTACATTACATTTCTATTGCCGATGTATGCTTAATTTACTATATATCTCTCTCTAAGCACACACACACACACACATTCCCTTTTTAATTATGATTCTTGTTTTGCTTCTCCCTCTTTTTCTTACCTAGAAGCAGGTAAGAGGAAGGGAAAGATAATACAATCTTGTGTCTGTGTGCTTGTTGATTTTTTTTTTCCTTTGGGAGGGGAGAGGGAGAGAAAAAAAAAAGGTGGGCCTACGAAAAGGGGATGGGGCGTATAACTGTTGATTTATTGCGTCGTCGCGCAGAGCACAATGAGGGTTGTCTAAGCAATCTGAAGGAGCTTGCACTCCACCAACAGGATATTGAGAAGATTGAGGTCGTTGGGGAAGCATGTCGCGAACTGGAGATCCTGTATTTATGCAACAATTACATCTCTCGAATAGAGGGCTTGCACCACCTCAAGTGCTTAAAGTATTTAAACTTGGCTGTGAATAATATAAAGTACATAGAGGGATTAGAAGGCTGTGAGATGCTCGAGCGGTTGGATCTGACGTTAAACTTCATAGAAGACATGGTTTGTGTAAACCGACTGCGGGCGAATGCCTTCCTGGATCAGCTGCACCTCACCGGCAACCCGTGCACAAAGCTTAGCGGCTACCGCGCCTACGTCCTTCATGCACTACCGCAGTTGCGGCATCTGGACGGGGAGGAGGTGATGCGGTCGGAGCGCATTGAGGCGCGGCAAAACAACGACGATGTCGCCGCGGTTGTGGACAATGCGGCGCTGCGTGTGCGTGAGGCGGAGCGCATCAAGGCGGAGATGATCGCGCAGGGGATTGACGTCTTCCCGCCGCGGTATAATGAGAAGGGCGAGCGCGTGTACGGCCACACACCGGAGGAGCGGCTGCAGATGCTTCGCGAGAAGGAAGAGGAAGAGGCGCAGCGAGAAAAGAAGAATCGCGAAGAAAAAGAGAAGAGCACGTTGGCGTCTCTCGCCGCTGAATTAAAGAAGAAACCACAACGACTTTCTGTGGAGGAAGAGATTGCAAAATACGGCCGCCTGCTGCTGCGGAATGAACCCAAGTTACCTTTCCGACTGGACGAAGAAAGTGATGAGGAAGCGATTATACTCACAGTTGATGTACCGAAGTTTCTCTCCACAACCCTCATTGATCTGCAAGCCGAAGTTAATTACATTCGTGTGCTGGTGAAGGGAAGCCTCATACAGATCCCGTTGCAGCACGAAGTTGTTCCGTCGGCAGCGACAGTGCAGCGGTCCATAACAACAGGCACACTTAAAGTGCGACTACCGTACGCTGCGCATGTCCTGCAGGAAATTGCAGAGACGAAAAAAAGACGGCAGCGTTTACTGGGAGTCTGGGACAATGACCACAGCGATGAGGACATTGTAAACTGACAATAAAAGAACCAACGAGCCTTCAGAAATGGATTAAAAGGGGGGAAAATCCACAAGTTTTTCGCTGTGTTTGCTGCTTCGCTTTCTTCCTCACCGTTTGATCAATCGATCAACTGCGCGGGCAATCAGTATGCTAGACTGTTTCCCACAGATAGACAGCTATACATCAGCGTTTAGTCGTTCTTCCATCCAGAGTCAAAACTATTTTCCTCGCATTCACCATGCTGGTCCACATAAGCATGTCAAACGACACACCTTCTGTTCTTATTACCTTCTTTTTTTGACATTACTACTCTGGCACAGAAGTTGTGTGAGCACAGGGTTCCCTAATGATTGATATTTTTTCTTTGCCCGAATCCATTCTCTCTCTTTTTTCTCTCTACAGACCAAGGAAGGACCCTAGTACAGCGATGGAACAGCTTATATCTGTCGTGAACGAACTTCACGACGCCTTCGCAAATGTGAAGATGAACATCAAGTTAAACCTTCCCCAAATTGCGGTTGTGGGAAGCCAGAGCTCTGGCAAGAGCAGCGTGCTGGAGGCAATTGTGGGGAAGGACTTTCTGCCGCGCGGCTCCGGCATTGTGACACGCTGCCCCCTTGTGCTGCAACTAGTGCAGCTGCCCAGTACGCAGGAGGAGGAATGGGGGGAGTTTCTCCACAAGCCCAACAAGAAGTTTTACGACTTCTCGGAGATCAACAATGAAATCCAGAATCGCACCGTGGAGATCGCGGGGAAGTCAGCCATCTCCGACCGGCCCATCAACCTCAAGGTGTACTCAAAGCACGTGCTGAATCTCACGCTAGTCGATCTGCCCGGGCTCGTCATGAATGCTGTTGGAGACCAGCCGAAGGACATCGACCGCCAGATCAAGGAGATGGTGACTCGCTACGTGGCCCCCGTGAATACTATCATTCTTGCCATATCGCCGGCAAACACTGATCTCGCGACGAGTGCCTCGCTGCGCCTTGCGAAGCAGTTGGACCCGGAGGGGCTCCGCACTGTAGGCGTGTTGACCAAACTTGACCTGATGGACCGCGGCACTGACGCATTGGATGCTCTCACCGGAAAGTTGGTGAGGCTCCGTCATGGCTTTGTCGGAGTGGTGAACCGCAGTCAGCAGGACATCAACGACTTAAAAGGCATGGAAGCTGCACGGGAGGACGAGCGGATGTTCTTTCACAACCATCCAGCGTACGCCGCCATTGCTGACAAACAGGGCACGGAGTATCTCGCAAAGAAGCTCAATCAACTCCTCCTCCAACATATCAAGGATGTCATTCCCGACCTTAAGGTGCATGTGGACAAGCTAATGGAGAGTACGATGAAGCAGATGGAGAAGCTTGGAATGTTGGATCAAACAAACATAGATCCAAGTGCACACATGTTGTCGCTTATCAAAAGATTTAGCGACGCTCTCAACCACACCATCGACGGTGGCACGGCCGATGCGACCAAGGAGTTGATGGGTGGTGCTCGATTGGACTATATTTTCAATGAGTGTTTTGCTGCCTATGTGAATGGACTTACTGCAAGGAAGGATCTGACCGATGAGTATATCCGTATCAATGCGCGTAATATGGCTGGTATGCACTCTGCCTTGTTTCCCTCCGACCAAGTCTTCATCGCCTTATCGAAGGAACAGATCACCCGTCTTGAAGATCCTTCGCTGAAGTGTGTGCAGTTTGTGTTTGAAGAGCTGATTAAGATCGTTGATGTCTGCGCCTCAAAGCTTGATAGCTTTCCGAAGCTTAAACAAGCAGTTGTTGAAATATGTCGTAATTTACTGCAAAAGTACCGTGGGCCGTCCCTGAACCACGTGCGAACAATCATTGCGGCAGAGCGCGGGTTTATCAATGTGAAGCACCCAATGATGGAGCAACTAGCACAGCGATCATTTCTTAAGATCTTTTCCTCTGATGGTGAGCAGACGCAGCATACGCAGCATGGGGGATCGGAGGGGAAGGAAAAAGATAAAGACAGAGACCGAGAGAGAGAAAAGGGGAAAAAAGGCTATACCGAGTCTGCTTTAAGCGATGCGGAGAAGAAAAATATGGGGGACGTGCCTGTAACGATTATGCTCGGCAAGGATATGTCACTTCATGAGCAACATATTAACAGCGCCATACGGGACATGGTTGAGGGGTACTTTGGCATCGTGAAGGGCAACGTCGCTGACCAGGTGCCCAAAGCTATCACGCTGCTCATGATAGCGAAGCTGCGCGAGGATGTGTATGCAGAGTTGGTGCGTAGTCTGTACAACGACGGAAAGGCAGAAGATCTTCTTGCAGAATCCCCGGAGGTGGAAACGCAGCGCAAGGCCACAAAGACAATGATGACAGCGCTGAGGAAGGCGCAGGATGCTTTGGAGAGTGTTCGCGGCTTCACGTTCGAAATGGAGAGATGAGCGACACGGCCCTCCTTTCTCTCCTGGGTCAGCGCTTGGGATTTATGAAGGTGCTCAATGCGTACACATGAACATGATCGGAGTCTATGCGTGAGGTTGAACAAAGGCGTGTCATACAGAGCGCATGCAGGGAGCAGAGGCGCCGAGCCAAAAAAAAAAAGAAAATACGACACTTGGAGAAAGTCTCGCTCTGCACACATCTGCATCTGTGTCTCCCACATGCAACACCCAGGAGCGATGGGGTGAGGGAGCGTTTTTTACTTGACCACTCTGGATGGATTGAGGTGCGTTTCTGTGTGTGCATTGTTTGGACGAACTGTGTTGTTCCTCTGCTTCTTTTTTTTTTTTTGGTTTTTGTTTGTTTCTTTTCTGTTTTGGTTTATTACTGCTTTTTGCTTAATCTGCTGCGGAGAGAGGTGCTTCCTTTGCCCACACACTTCTACTGGAATCTGCGACACGACACTATAAGAATAAATTCCTGCGTCTTTCTTTTTCTGAGAACTTATGACAAGAACGATATTCACATGAGGTGTGTGTGTGGGTGTGAGTGTGGGTCTTTCCTTGACATTACCACGCTGACACGGACGTTGTTGTGTGGTTCCATGTAAGCAACTTGAAGGAAATCCGAAGTGATTTGAAAAAGCAAAACTGTGAGCAAAACTGTTTTTTTTTTTTCCGGAGATACGCGAAGAGCGGTGTGGGAAAAGCAAACGTGACTTTGTTGTATTGACAAGGTGTACTGAGAAATGGGTGGCTAACACTGGTAAAGCAAAGCAGGATGAGAAGCCTACATCGTAGATATTCAGAAGTAAGTGATGTTAAAGGAGAATTGAAGTAATGGATAGGTTGTAGAAGATGAGTAAATAGGAAGGATACAAAAAAAAAAGAGAAGGAAAGAAATAACAGTAAAGGATGGATGAGAAGAGAAAATAAAAAGGGGATGAGATCTGAGAGAGTGGTACATGATATTTTCGAATGTGGAAATATATTTTGTTTCTTCTTAATGTGAGCAGCGTGTGATGAAAAATTGTTTTAAATTTTTCTTTCTGAACCAATGCAGCTTTTTGCATCAGTTCAGCAGCGTTGTGATCATTATTGAATAACATATCACTGCTTTATTAATAGATAGTGATATTTATACTATAAAAAAAAATGTATTTCTGAACGCAGTACTCTGTTGCCTTTTTTGTTTTTGGTTGGAGTGTCTGCGTTATGTCTGGATGAAATGGTCCAGTTGTTTCCTATGCCCTACTGCAGAGATCCCGCATGTCCACTGAGGCATGTATGTGTGTATACGTTTTGATTTTATCCATTTTGCCTATTCTTTTTTTTTGTTATATTATTTTCCCTTCCTCGTCCTTTAAGACCCGTATTTCCTTTCTTTAGTCCTAGCCGTTGCTGCTATTCTTTTGGCAATCCACTCGTGTACATAGCGAAGCGGCTGCAGATGGAGAAGATGTGTGTGGGCGTGTGGTCCCTCCTCTGCCTTCTCGTCTGCCTCGCCGGCGGGGGCGCCGCGGTCGACGTGTGCCCCGAGAGCGGCCGCCGCCACCGCATTGCCCCGGGCGACACGACGTACGGCGAAATCAGCGGCCCCGCCGGCCAGTCGTGCGCTGCGGAGTCGCTGGCTGTCGTGTCGCCGCCGCCGCCGCCGAGTCTTCTCCTCCCGGCCGGCGGCTGGCGGTATCTCTTCGGCGCGGTGGTCGACGGCCCCCTCCCGGCCGCGGTAGAGTTCACAGTCAGCGTCCGCTGCGGGGGGGCGGAGGTCTGCCGCGCCACAGTCATCTACGACGTGGAGGCGGACGCCGACATCGCGGAGAATATCCCCGACGGCCACACGACAACGACGACGACAAGCACCACGCAGGCACCGAGTTTACCGCCCTGCGCTGCGTCCGTGAAGGAGTATAAGCTCGTCATGTCGCCGGGGGAAGCAAATATCGCAACATTACCGACAAGTGCCGTGCAGGTGGATTGTCCTAGTGGCCTGCAGGCGTCCATCACTCAGCCAGAGATTGGCTCAGCCGCGTTGTTGGGCCCGGGTTCTATGCAGTTTGTGTACGCCTCTACGAGTGATGATTTGGAGGAAAATATCACACTCCCTTATGAAATAAAATGTGACGAAAAATTGATTTGTTCGGCTGTGATGCGAATCTGGCTACATGTGACCGTTCCAAAGTGTCCTAATAATCAGCTAGTGTATAATGTAAAACCCGGTGGACAACTCAATGGGACTCTCACGGCCGGGGCCGTGTGTGATGGCGTTCTGAGTGCTCGCCTGCGAACAGAAGGTATTGCAAGCATCTTCAAGTTCAATGATGGGGTGTCCTTTACGTTTAATGCACCAGATAAAGAAGAAGATCTAATTGTTGGAGTTCGTTTATATTGCGATGATGAATCTCTCTGTGATGTTGTATTTGCCCTTATCATCACGAGTGAGTCCCGGCCAAACCCTACACCACCCCCCGATACAAGTAGTACAGAGTCTCCTACTACAACGCCTATGGCAATGTGTAAAGAGCAGTTCAAGTTTTTTGTACCAACAGGGGAGGAACTGAAGAGTAGTTTGCATACAGATGTAGAAGGATGCAACCTCATAACATATCATCAACCTCTTTATAATTCTAGCGAAAATTTTGAAATAAACATTATCGGTGATTTTCTTTATGAGGCCCCACTGAATGAAACCGTTGAAGAAGTTCCTGTAGATGTTTTCTGCATGACAGAATTAAAATGTCGGACGTACCTGACTTTTACTTCATTCAAAAAATTGACTCCCACAGAGCCTCCCACAAATCCACCGGTAACCGAATCTCCTATTCCAGAGTGTGCTAACGTATATTATTACCAGACAGCTCCAGGTGTTGCGCTCAGTGACTCTCTTAATGGCATGCCAGGTCAAGATGCGTGTGCATATGGCCGTTATTTTTCTATTATTGATTTTCCTCAAGACGGTAAATTGGATATAACTCCTATTGGAGACTTTCTTTATCGCCCCGAGAGACACGAAGGGGCTTATGATTTTTCTTTCAGTATGTTTTGTTTAAACAAATTATATTGTCAGGGCAAAGCTTATATCCTCGTAAGCAATGAGTGGACACTACCGCCTACTGGTGGAAGTACCTCTCCTTCTACACCCCCCACCCAACATGAGATGACGAATAAACAGATTAAATGCCAAGGGACATGCAATGAAAATGCATGGAAAACCTATCCCAAGCCAGCCATGTGGGACAACACACCGGGTGCCGGTTACGCACGGCGTGATGGAAACCCTGTTGATGGAATTCGTGTAAGTTGGGAGAATAATTCAGTGGTTATCAATGTATTTACAATCATTGGTAATCTTGGAGTACGCTTTCCAACCTTTGAACCTCTTGATCGAATGGTAGGAAAGTACTTTGAACCAGAAGACTTTGACGGAGTTGTAGAGCCAAGCTCGCCTGGGTTTGAGCTGAGTTGTTTGGCCAACCAAGGTTCGACTGGCTTGGGTGAAGATGTATGGCACTGGAAAACGCTTGGAAATGGATCAGGCACTGGATCTGTAGGGGCGCTCTATAATAAAGGCAATTCATGGTACCAAAAATTTGGTGGAAAACATATTGGATGTGATACATTTGTGGATTCTTGTCGCTATGCACCGTTGCTTACTCCTGCTGTAGCAAACACCACGAGTAGTTGGCGATGGGAAATTAATATCGATGACTGTGATGCCACATGGACAGGTACCTTTCCTTATGCCTCATTAGAAAAACTAAGGAAATCTGACGGAAGTCCTGTTTGGTACTTTGTTGGGGATAAACAAATCAAAGGTACAATAATATCGGAAGGTGTGCGGGCAAATTCTTGGATTGAGCCTGCTCAAAGTTTTGATGTTGAATATGAAACGCATGATGTTATTTTTGATCTTCACCAAATTATTGTGGTGAACAAATTGGCAAAGGCGATGCCTTTTTCTATTGATTCAGAATTTTTTGAATATATAGAAAATGGAGATCGTGCGTTTGGTGTTAATCTATTATTCCATCCGTACGTAACAGAAGAGATGGAGACAAGTTATGCAGAAGATCGCCATGTCGTTGGATTTAAGTGGATCACCCAAGATTGGATTGCTCCAAGCAGGGAACAATGTATTACATGTAAAGGGAATAAGACCCACTGTTCAGCTGAAGGAAGATATGCCACTTCTACGTACACAGGTGAGTTTCCATCAGGAGATTGCCCACAAGGAACAGGTCGCGTTGAACTACGTAAAGGACCTTCTATGAACACGAGCATGTGTGCATTTAACAAGATGCACGTGTATAATCGATCTGGATTTTCTCCAACAACAAATTGTGAGGTATGTTATCAGAATCTTACTATTCGGGGAGTTGTTCTAGGTAGTGGGGACTTGCCGAGTAAATTGAAGCGGGCCTTTAGTTATGAAGGACGTGTATTATTACAATTATTGATGACAGATGGTAGTAAACATGATGTGGCCATAGATATCTCCATGTATGTAACACGTTTGTCGCAAGGTTCATATGCTGCAGAAGGTCATTTGAGTGTATGCCGTGGTTCAGATTATTGGCCTGTATTAGATCCACTTGGTACCTCTCTTCCTGATAAGCCTTTTGAGTTAAGTACAGCTACACGTGCTCCACTTTGTATTGGATTATCGAGCTCTACTTTTGGGCCAAGTGGGTGGGCTACTGTGTTTCTTCAACTTCCCGGTATTCTTTCTTCCCAAGTGAATGTACATTCTATTGTATTGAGGTATATGAATACAACTGTGTTTTTGCTTTATCAAGACCCAAAAACACACGCTGCGGTGATTCCTCCAAGCTCAGTAGGTTATTGGTGGAAATATACTCATCCGTTTTTGAGTTTTCGTCCACTAATAAATGGTCTGACAAATAATATTACATTAACAATTGGTCCAGAAGTAAATCCTTCTGAGGTAGCGGATGTACCTTTTGCCTTTGCATTTATTCCTGGTGCCATTAATGTCGCTACAAATGTAGAGATTATACTTGAAGCAACTATCACAACAGACACTGTGAGTACAAGTACATTTTCTCGAATCATACATGTGGACCCAATGATGACACAGCGTAGTCGCCATGGTCCTCCGAAGAAAAAAGACGTGGAAACAGTGGATCGAAAAAAGAGGAATGCATTGGGAGTGGGTGCTATAGCAGGGGTAGCCATCGGGATAACTATTGTAGGCATTGTCTTCCTGACGATGGACAACAATAAACCATTACCAAAGTGGGCTCCACGCGGTAAACATATAAAAAATACGGTGCTTGCAGCCATCCCAATTGGGCTTCGACCAGCGAAGAAGGAAAAAAGCGTTGTACACAAGGATATGTATGACGCCATGAGGTCCGGTAAGTACTGAGAGATGCTCTACTTGATTGTTTGGTCGCTCTTGTCTCTTATTCTATTTTATTTTGTTGTTGGTATATTTCCCTCCGTCTTTTCCAGCAAAAACAAAATTCAGAATCGTGCCAATCAAAAAAAAGGGAATGTAGTCCATTTGACGTGCGGTGGAAGAACATCTTAATTTATATTTTCTTCAAGGGAGAACAGAAGATTACAAAAAAAGGGGGGAACTCTTAAGAAAGAAGTAGCACGAGAGATGTAGTGAGCGAGAAAGAGAGGTGGGTTACAAAGGGAAATGAATATAAAGCCCAGCAAGAACAAAAAGGGGAGGAAAAGAGGATAGCGTGAAGGCTTCTGAGGAAGGTAAGTGTTTGAAAAAGTGAGCTTCGTGAAGGAGGCAAAAATAAAAATTAAAAAAAAAGAGGTCTATATACATATAAACGAGAGGTTGAGTAGGAGGAGCTGAACACGGGCGTTCTATTTTTCTTTGATTGGAGTGTATTTTACGTATTTGACATACATAATGACTAGAGACAGGAGAAGATACACGTTTTATGGACTGTCAAAACCATAACTTGTGATCACTGTTATTTATCCCACTATTTCTCCTCGAGTGAACTGTTTCTTGTACCTTTTTGTTTTTATATTATTTCGTCTTTCTTCTGCTTCGCCGTGTAATAAGAGGAGTGCGTAATGTTGGAGAACCGTCGATATTCATTTGGGCGTACCTCGAGGGCACAGACGCCGCGAGCACAAACACCGCGGGCGCAGACACCACGAGCACAAACACCGCGGGATCTCTCGCTGCTGCCGCAGTCGTGGTCGCGGTGCACGTCCCTCGTGAGCGGCCGGCGCGGCTCGGCTTACTCCGCGACTCGCGACAACTCCCCCGCGCTGCGCTGCAGGTACTGCACACAGTTTCTCGTCGCGGGGGAGGTCGCCGGGCACGACCGCTTCTGCACGTTGAAGCCGCTCGCCTGCGCGCAGATTGACGCAAGAACGGGCACAGTGTGCGGATACATCTGCCGGGGGAAGACGATGCTTGCGGACCATGAGGCCCGCTGCCATGCGAAGCAGGCAGTGCAACAGGCATCGACAAACGAGCGGTCAAGCAGCTCCGCGATGCGGGAGCGCAGCTATTCCAACATGATTCGTGAGGCAAGGCCCCGCGTGTGCCAATATTGTGCTGCCTCCTTCAGCTGCCCCGCAGCTCTAGCGCGGCACAAAATGTGCTGTCTTTATGCGGAGGTTCCATGTCCCCTCATGTGCGGGAGAGTCTTTCGTCGTGATGCAATCCCACAACATGTGGCGGAACAAGCGCTTGAACACAAACCAATGAAAATTCCAAGCTTGGTTGACCGCGGTGCGGATGATCCAAGAGTTGTCATGGCACTACTCATGAACTTGCTCTTGGAACAGGTGGCTGCAAAGGGGGAAAAAGACGTGAAAGTGAAACCCAACAATGGTGCAACACCAAGGTCGTGGCCTGTTGTTCAAAAAATGTATTCATCTCTGCAGGAGAACAGTCTTCGTTCTGCGTCGCGCCGTTCCTCTCAACACTCATCATCACCAAAAGCAGTTCAGGTAATTATGTCCCCGACTCCAGCGACCGCCAAACCCTCTCCCTCTGCAGCAGCTCCTATTACTCGTGGTGGTGGTGATCGTGATCACACTGAAAAAAAGTCCGCGTCGCCCGGACAACCACAAGAGCCACGATCACTTATCCCAGAGCCAACAGAACGCAACGAGAATTCCATTAATTCTTTGAATGAACCTGCTGTGCCATCGGTGGGGATAAGAGAGTTCAGCTTACCTAAAAAGATATCATCCGTACTCACTTCTCCACACTCAGAGAAAGTGTCTTCTCCTCCCAGAATCTATAAGAAGTCCCCAAGGGTGGTGAATGGAGGAGAGAGTAGCGTAACACCACCACGATCCACTTTGGTTGACGAAGGAGTAAATGATGCCTTCCAGGCAATGAACGCTCAGCAGGCAGCCATTGATCAATTGCGGGAGAAGTATAAAACAAGAGATTTGAAGGCCATGAATGAGGCGGAGAAGCAAGAAATTGAGGCTGAAATACAAAGGGATGTTGATCATATCGAAGCATGTAATAGAAAGGTTCACAGGCAAGTGATGGCATGCGTGGATCGAGCGGATGCAAATCCGGCCAATGTTGTTCATATGCTACAGAGGTGGCGCTCTCTTGACAAAAATTGCTACGAAATGAAACTCTCCCTTCATGATTATGTGATGTCTTGCCATGACTAATATATATATATATATATATATATATATATATACAAAAAAAAACGAGTGGATTGCTCTCTTTTTATTCTTTACAAGATGTTTTCGCTTAGAGCTGAGCTGATAACACGCCTCAGTGTATTCATTTTCAACACCTTTCGGAAATGGGATAGGTGTCTATCATTTTCATAGAAAGTTTCTTCCTTCTCTTCTTTGGGATCTTTTTTTTGTTGTTGTTTCTTTTCATGTTTGGTTTGAAGCATCGTTGTTTTTATTGTTTATTTTTTTTTTGTTCTTGTTATCATTGTTGGCTGGAGGATCGCAATGTTGGCTGCCAGCATTAGAAATGTATGAGGCTCTCCATTACATGAGGAGGGGAGGGGGGAAAGGGCGTGAGAATACGTACAGATAGCCAGAACAACAGCGAGCAATAAAAATATGTGGGGGGAATGAGGAACGAATGCGAAGAAAAAAGAATAAAGAAAAAAAAAAGTGGCGTAGTAATATCAATAACAACAATGAGCACACAGAACAGGAGCGGGAAATGAATTATTAAGGAAGAAAACCAAAAAAAAATTTAGATATATTTGCTCTTTATTCTTTATAGGCACATTCAATATTTCTATTTCTGTCATTGGTGTTTCACATTTCTCCATGTATGAAAAAGTTGTACAGAAATATGGTGAAAAACTGGGATAGATTCCAATGTCATTTGAGTTACCTCATTCCTTTTATCTTTTTAATCTTTCCTTTCATTTGTGAACTCTAGCGTAACCCCGAGAAGGAATTGGAGGTGGGAAAAAAAGAACTGCCGAGTGTGTCTTGGTGTTTGCGCAATGAGGCGAGTCCTCAGTAAATGGATGTTTGCACCATGCATATCGCAGTCGGCGGCAACTTCAAGAAGAATAGGCTCCTCAATTGTTACTAGTAAAAATAACATGCTACTGCCCTCTGAGGGGTTGGCTCTGTACGTCACAGTTCGCTACTTATCGGCCGCTGCAGCTAATAGTGATGCATCCATGAAGAAAGTGAGACGAGGGCGGAAGATGACGGCGGTGGAGCAGCAAGTCAACGCTGAAGTTCCCACCAAGGGAAAACAGCGGAGGAGAAGTAATGAAAATCCCAAAACGAAATCCGCCAAAGGTATAGTGCGAGAGGAAAAAGAGAAAGTCGGAAAAACGGGGATGATTGGTGCTGAGGACGACGAAGGCATGGACTGCGCCACGGAGGCCATATGGGAGCACGAGGAGCAGAGGATGCGAGAGGCGGATGACTGCGACGACGAGGAGGAGAGCGGGGCGTCTGGTGGCGACGGTGACGGTGACACGCCGACTGGTGGTGGTGAAGAAACTCCGCCGAGCTTGGATGGGGAGGGCCGCTTCCTGCGGGACCGCTTCCCCGACCTCGCGGAGGAGTACGACACAACGGCGAACGACATCCCGCTCGACGAAGTCACGGTCGACAGCGCCCACGTGGCGGCGTGGCGGTGCGGTGACTGCGGCTTTAAGTGGAGGAGCGGCGTGTTTGTGCGCACATGCCTGCGAACAAAGTGCCCGCACTGCGAGATGGTGCGCAATCCACCGCTGGGCGGCCGCTTCGTGCAGTTGTGGGACCACGCACTCAACGACCCGTGCGTCGACCCGAGGACGGTGACGGCGAGCAGCAACAAGCCTGCTTTTTGGCACTGCCCGACGTGTAGCACGAGCTACCAGGCACGCATCAAGGACATGGTGACGGGCAAGGCGAAGTGCCCCTCCTGCTCGCTGCTGAATCTACATGCCGACTTCAGCAAGGACGAGAACGGGCTGCTGCAGGAGTGGCACCCGCTCAAGAATGGTGATCTGCAACCAAGCCAAGTAAAGCCAACAGACCGTATAAAGTTATGGTGGCTTTGTATGGCGTGCGGGCACGAATGGGAGGCAACACTCGCTGCGCGACTCGCTCGGTCCCGGCGCGTGAAGGGGAAAGAATGCCCCGTGTGCCACGGCAAAGGGAAGGATGGATGAGGTTTTATGGTCAGTCCCATTTATTCACAGACAAGGATAAGAAACAGATGTTTCGGGATGATTTTCTTTTTATATCTGGAATCATACCCGGATGACTAAATTCAGAGAGATTGATGTGAAAGAGTAGAGAGAAAGTGTGTGTGTGTATGTGGGTGTACCGTTTGAATTCGAATGAAAAAGTAAAGAAAAGACTCAGTGAAATGTTTGGAGCAGAGCATTCTTATTTTTCCCTTACAATCATTTGCTTATTATTATTATTATTATTATTATTATCATTCTCTTATTTTTCTCTTATTTTTCTTCTTCTGTATGTATGTCTTTGTGATATACTGCACATGGTCGATGACAGAGCGGAAACCAGACACACACACAAAAAAAAAAAGGTTTGCATCGTTGAGGGTGTTTCCTGCAGTATCAAATAAACATACATACATATACGCACACATACACCCTTCGAATAATGACTGCCGTAGAGAATCCTTACAAGGAGTCGATGCGGCGCCTTCTTGACTACGTGGGGTTTCCAGGCTATGGGGCGGGGCGGGCGGTAACCCCACCCCCGTTGAGTAGAACGCAGGCGTTGTACCTTCAGTCTGCAGAATCTCCCGAGTGGATGGCACATATTAAATCTCTACCGCGTGAGGAGCGTCATCGGGCATCTGTGCGTAGACGTCTATCTGTGTGCTTCTGGTTTGCGGCACAGAATGATGTATGCCTATGGTGTTGGTTTACAAGGTGTATGTGCATTTGCTCTCAACTTGAGCAATACCGAGCACAGATACTCTCTGATGAGTTGAATGCATCTGTGAAAGTAACGATGGTTCTGCATGCAGGGGAAGTGATGCGATCAACAAACACAGGTCACATTGCAGCCTTTATTTTGGGGGCCCCTATCCGTGTCTGGGGCGTGGAATATGACGATATCTATCTACAAGAGTTATCGATTCTAGATAAGGAAGATGAAAGATTTTGTACAGCTTCACTGTATCCAGAATATGGTGCAACTTTAGTGGAGGATTTTGTACATAACCTTAAAGAAGGAGAGAAAATGCATTTACACCTTTCAGATGGAACATGGGGACAGGCAACATCTCTTAATAGACACATCCCACCACATATTCCTCGTGTTGCGTTATGTGTAGACGAGTCGTATGAGTCACTTTTCCAGTCCTTGAGGAAAAGGACGCGAAAAACAGGCGTCTCAACACTTGAGGCAACTGCCATGGCAATGGACCAGTGCTTGCGGGGACTGAACAGCTGCGGTGCGGGTAAGACCGCAACGATGTGCCGCACTCTCTTGACAAGGGCAATGAAGGAGTTTGTGGACCTGAGATGTCTACTAAAGTTTCGGGATGTTTGCTTTGCGGAAGGCATGGATGTGGTTTCTGGTTTTATTGAGAAGCGTGATGCGCATCGACGCACAGTATCGCGTGCGCGTGTGCGTGCACTTCATGATAAAGTTGATACTGATCCTGAGGCGCGAAGGATCCTCCTTCCCCCCGTATTAAACTACTGCTATGCATGTGATGTGGCGGTGGGCTGGCATCGCATGTTAGAGCACGCACTGGGGCGGGGTCATCAAGTGGGGCTGAAGAGAAACCCGCAGTGTACACCGACTGAGAGATCTGTGGGCGTTGTCTGTGCGTGGTACCCTAATACACTAAACGGAAATGTGGATTCAGTATGATGATCACAATAGTTATATTCCTTTGCTTTGTTTTGGTTTTTTGATTTTTGTTCTTTGTTCTTGTTTCTCGTCTCTCTCACTGTATTCTTTGAAACCCATTTTGGCATGTTTTGAAACCTCCTTTCAAATTCCCTTCTACTAAGTATTTCTTCTTTCTCATCCCCCACTCCACTCCACTTTGCATCATCACCATCACCATGAATCCATATTTTTTTTTAGGTTTTTTTTTATATAGTAAATCGAAAAATAAAAATAAGGAAGAAAAATACATATACGTATATACACACATATATACGTAAGAGAACGAGTGAAGGGATAAGGTGAGAACCTCTTTCTGCTGTGCCCTAGCCACTCTGCACTGTCATCATCATCATTAATCTGTAGAACAAAATATCATTGCTAGACCCTTTTTTTTTCCTTTTTGGATCCAAACTATGGAAGAGACATACGATGCCGTTGTTTGCGGCACTGGTCTGACAGAGTGTGTTCTCAGTGGCCTGCTCTCTGTGAATGGTTACAAGGTCCTTCACGTGGACCGCAACCCGTACTACGGCGGTGAGTCTGCTAGCCTGAACTTGGAGCAGCTGTACCAGAAGTTCAACAAGGGCACACCGCCCGCCTCGCTTGGCCGCAGTCATCTCTACAACGTCGACCTTATCCCCAAGGTTCTCATGTGTGCTGGTGAGCTCGTGAAAATTCTTCGTTCTACCGTCATTGACCGCTACAACATGGAGTTCATGCTGCTTGATAACTCCTTTGTTATTAAGGATGGTAAAATTGCGAAGGTTCCTGCAACGGAAGCAGAGGCACTTATGTCTCCATTGATGGGATTCTTTGAAAAGCGAAAGGCGGCAAAGTTATTTCAGTTTATGTCTGCCTATGACCCTAAAAATCCCAAAACACATAAAAACTACAACCTACAAGCCATGACCATGGCTCAACTCTACAAGGAATTTGGTATCGGTAATGACACCATTGACTTTGTGGGTCACGCCGTTGCACTTCACACAAATGATGACTACATGCAACGCCCGGCTTTTGAAACTGTGATGCGTTGTAAAATGTACGAGGAATCCTTCAACATGTATGCTACCTCGCCCTATGTGTACCCACTGTATGGTAGTGGTGAATTACCGCAGGCCTTTTCACGTCTTTGTGCGGTGTACGGCGGCACATATATGCTTCAAACGCCTGTAACAAAGGTGAATTTTAATGCAGAGGGCTCTTTTGAGTCTATTGAAAGTAACGGTAAAAAGGCGTATGCAAAACTTATTGTTGGTGACCCTTCTTATTTCCCTGATCGTGTAAAACCTTGTGGAAAGGTGGTGCGCTGTATTGCCATCATGGACCATCCCATTCCAAACCTGAAGACCGAGTGTAACTCCTGTCAGATTATTATACCTCAAAAGGAACTGAAAAGGAGAAATGACATGTACATTTTACAACTTGGCGCAAATAATAAAGTGTGTCCTGAGGGATTTTATATTGCCATTATAGGCACAGCCGTGGAGAATATGGCAAACCCAGAGATGGATATACAGCCGGGATTGCGTGTTATTGGCAAGACACTGGAGACTTTTATTTCTGTTTCGGATTTGTATGAGCCAGTGGAGGATGGTAAAGGGAGCAAATGTTTTATCAGCAACAGTTATGATGCCGCTACACATTTTGAAAGCGCAGCAGAAAATATTCTTGAACTCTTCCACCGTATTCATGGAAAGCCATACGACTTTTCAAGTATGAAGCAACCTGGTGGGGAGGCCAATGCGTAGGACAAATGAAACTATACTTTTCTTTTTGATTGTTTGTTAGTGAGAATATTTTTCTGTTCATATATGCATGCATGTTTCTCTGTATATATATATATATATATATATATATATATAACAGGTGTGTACGTGGAGACGATGGTGAGAGGTGGGAAAGAAGGAGAAGATGGCACACGAATGAAATGCTTAAACAATTAAGGGCGACAAAGAGGGGAAAAAACAAATAAACTGGAGATAAAGGAAAGAACACGAAAATGAAAGGAACAAAAAAAGACCGTTTGCTTCTTTGATTTTTATCTATGTGTGTATTGTTCTTATATTTTTTTTTTGTTACGTATGAAACTTAGAAGAAAAAAAGGAAGAAAAAAAAGAAAGAAAGAACGAAATGAAATGAAATGAGAGAAGAATAATAACGCCTGTCTTTCTGTCCATTTAACGATCCACGTCTCTTGTCGATGTTCATTTTCTTGTTTCTCATTCGGCTTTAGTGCTATTTTATTTTTGCTCTACTCCTCAATTATTTCTCTCACACTCTCTCTCTGCGTGTTTCTCCCCGCGTCGCATCCACAATGTTTGGAATATATGATGGCACCAGAGTGGAACACGGTCATGCTCCCCAGTATGATCTTGTCGCTGCTGCAATGGTTTCTCTGACATGAATGGAGATTATTTTCTTTCTCTATTTTTCTTTCCCTTTTCACGGTTATTAGGAAAATACATACATACCAATACGGAGCTGTTACTTTTTTTTTGCTGTTTTGAGTTTTTGTGGCATTTGGAAGGGAAAACATAAGAGAAAACGAAGAAGGAAAGGAAGAGAGAGAGAGAGAGAGAGAGAGAGATTAAACCAGCAACATAAAACGAAGAAGGGGATTGTGTGTACGTATTTGCTTATTTATTTATTTATTTATTTTCTATTTGCACGTTATCGTGTATAAAATCAGCAACAGAGCCAATTATAATTATAGTAAAAGAACAACGAGAGGTGCAGAAGGCAGTGGCAAGAAGTTTCTCTCTCTCTGTGTCTGTGTGCGTGTGGGACTGCTGATGTGAGGATGCTGCCACAGCATAGTTCCAAAAAGCGTGTCCTGTGCTATGAGTTTGACCCAGAGGCGGATGTCATCGGCAAGGGGGCTTACGGCGAAGTGTACCGGGCGACTGTGCTGCGGACGGCGGGCGGCGGCGTTGAGGGAGCGCCGCTGCGGACGGAGGACGACGTCGTTGCCCTCAAGCGGACGCTCTGCGCCGAGAAGGAGGAGGGAATCCCCGCTTCCACCGTCCGCGAGATAATGGTGCTGCGGGAAATCAGCAGGACGATGCGGAGCACAGACAAGCCGCTCTTCGGCGCGGAGAATGTCGTGAAGCTCCACGATGTATTCATGGATAAAAATATGGTTTACGTGGCGTCGGAGTTCTGCGAGGCGGGGGACCTCTCGTGCTACCTCAAGACACTCCCGGAGCGCCGTCTCACGGACAGGAACGAGTACCGGCACTGGATGTGGGATATGCTTTCCGGGCTCTGCTTTCTGCACCGGAAGGAATTTTCACATCGAGACTTGAAACCGCAGAACATCGTGCTGAAGGCGGTGCCGTGTGAAACACAGCCATCTCCCAGAGGTTCTGGTGAAGAGGAAAATGGAAATGGACAGAGGGCCGAGGCACCACCACGACAGCAGTATAAACTCAAAATTACGGATTTTGGCTTGTCCCGTGTAGAGGGAATTCCTGTGAAAAAGTATCAACATGAAGCTGTTACCCTTTGGTATCGTAGTCCTGATGTATTGCTTGGGAATACAAACTACCATTACACTGCTGATATGTGGAGTGTCGGTTGTATTATGGCTGAAGTTGCTAGTGGAAATGCTCTTTTTCGAGGTAAAAATAACTTTGAACAGTTAAAATGTATTTTTGCTCGCTTAGGTATTCCAACGGAAAGTAATTTTCCCAGTATGAAACTGTATGCATTGTATGTCAAGTATTTTAATAGCGTGGACGGCATTCAATTGCATGAGTATGGTGGAGATAATGATGCCTCGACAAAGTCATTCACGGGGTGGATTGAAAATGCAAAGAATAAAATGCACTACTACTTCACAAAATATCGATGTGTGGATATTGTAGGTGAGGATGGCATAGATCTTATCACCAGATTATTGACATATGAACCAGAGAACCGTCTTACAGCAGAGGAGGCTCTTCAGCATCCGTTTTTTTCCTTCGTCTCGCGCAGTATCTTACCTGCATCCAAAGAAACTCCCCCTCCAGTGGTAGCGAGCGCCAGTGCAGTAACAGAGGGGGATAGCCCAGCTCCTACTTCTCGCCCTAAGCAGAAAAAAAGAACAAAAATGGGTCGCAGTTTAACCAAAGCCAACTCAAGGAGTCAGACTCTACAGAGTCTACCGACAATGCAGTCCAAGGAAGGAGAGGAGGGAAAGGACACTCCATACACGCAGGTGAATGCCCGAGCCAACACCGTTGAAGCCTCAATTGTTGGTGGTGGTGGTGGCCCTAATGAGTTGGGCGACAAGGATGTGAATAAGCCACGGAAAAGAGTGGGTGTGGTTCCTGAAGAGAGAAACAATAGTGAAACTGCGGAAATCAATAAGGCGATGAGCGGTCTGGAGGTAAGTGATGGGAAGAAGAAAATCCTTCCTGCTCAAGCGAAGTCGCGGATGTCTGTCAACGAAATAAACACTATCCAGCCGAAAAGTATTCACTCTACGAGAGAGTCGCGTGTGGTAAAACAGCAAACAGACGGGCAGGGATTTGCCCAGGTTCTGAGAGTGACGAAAAAGGGCTGTGTGACCCATCGGAATAAACAAGTGTAGTTAAAAAAAAGGAAATTTTTTTTTTCTTAAAACGAGATTCGCGACAATTTAAAGGTAGAAGAAAGTCTTTTTTTTTTATTCTTCCAGTTTGTTTTTGTTTTTTCCCTCCATTGATTGTGGATTGGGAGTTTCTGTTGACCATCATCTTTTTTTTTTGTATTCTGCGTGTACAAAAGGTTACTTCTCTACTTTCGTGCTTATTGTGGTGGATCTTATTTCTCATTGTTTTTATCCATTTCTTATTCCTGAGATGGAACGTGATAGTGGTTACTGCATCATTATTTCAGGCACACGTACTTCTTTTTTCTTGTTTTTTTGTTGAATGGGGCTATTTGGTGGTAATCGGAATCACCATATGTATACATGCTATTAGAATTTGTGTTAAGTTTTTCGTTCCCTTGTCTTTTCTCCGTCTATATAACTCTCTCCTTCTCTCATCCCCTAAGAAGTGTAAAATTATTACAATACAAGAACTCATTATGTCTGTTCATCAATTGTCTCTGCAGCACACCCAGCCAAGTGCTCCATCCACCACACGGACGGTCACAACGCCTCTTTCTGCCTTTGGCAATGTTCTTGCATACGGCAGCGGTAACAATGTGGTGGTTCGTGATATGGACAAGGCGGGGAGTGTGATCATTTGCGGGAGGCACACGTCGTCAGTGACGGCGGTGCGAATAAGTCCGTCAGGGAGACTGGTGGCGTCTGGCGACCAGAATGGAAATGTCTTGTTGTGGGTTCTCCAGTCGGATACGAGGGAGATACTCAACACGAAACAGTTGCAAGGCCCTGTTCGGGATATTGCATGGACGAACGATGAGGAACGACTGGTGATTGTGGGTGATGGGAAAAGTATTTTCGCAACTGCCATCAGCAATTCAGGAAATACTATTGGGACCATCAATGGCCACACGCAAAATATTCTTTCGTGTGACATGCGTGGTGATCGACCCTATCGCATTGTAACGGGAGGTGCTGACTCCATGGTGGGGTTTTATGAAGGTGTACCCTTCAAGTTTAAGTGCAATGTGAAGGGACATAAAGAGAAAGTTACTTGTGTGCGGTACAGTCCGAACATGGAGATGATTGCGACTGTCTCTAGGTCTGGGGAAATTATACTTCTTGATGGTAAAACGGCAGAACAAAAGATGTCTATTGCTACAGGACACACAGGCAGTATCTACTCTGTTGCCTGGAGCCCAGACGGGACGAAATTGGCTACGGCCAGTGCTGACAAGAGTGTGAAACTTTTTAATGCTTCTACAGGTGCAGCAATAAGTACATGCTCGTTGGGAAATAGTGTCATGGATATGCAGCAAGGTATAGTGTATACTCCACGTGGCATATTCTCTTCTTCCTTTGGAGGAAAACTGACATTAGTTGGAGAAGAAGGAAGCACAAAGAGTGTTATCTATGGTCATCAGGGAAGAATTTTTCTTTTACATTCAGATTCAAATGGAATATTGGTTTCCGTCGGTGTCGATCGAGCTCTTATTTGGAAAGATACAGGTGATTCGGCTTGGACAGCATGTCAGGTCCCTCTCGCCGTGGATGTCGTCATCGCTGCAGCAGCATGCCAGGCGGGTTATATATATCTTGTGACAGGCACGGAGTTAATCCGGTGTTCGTTGGCCGATGCCGCCGAATTAACCGTTTTATCAAAAAAAGTAGTGAATATGACCGCCTTGACAGTCACGGCAAATGAAAATGTGGTGATTCTTTCAAAGAATGCATTTGTCGTTGTGGAGACATCATTGTCGGCATCATCACCAGGGAGCACAGTTGCAGAAGTGAAACTGGACAAGTTTGATGGTATCAGTGCAGCAGCTCACAACGACATGGTTGCTCTGGGCGGGGACAAGTTGGTGAAACTGTACCGCGTCGCAGTGGCTGCCGCACCGGAGGAATGTATACAGTTCTCCGGTCATCACACTGGAATGGTTGCATGCGTGACCTTCTCAAAGGATGGCCAGCGTGTCGCCTCAGGGGATGCGAGCAGAAATATTTTTGTCTGGTCGGCTCATGACGGTAGTGTTTTGTACAAAGACTTGGTCTTCCACACACTGCGGGTGACGGCGCTGGCCTTTTCACCCAAAAACAATGCGCTCCTCTTTTCCGGCAGCGTGGATGCATCACTTATCGTCTGGGATCTCGAGAAGAAGACGCGCAAAACGGAAGATGCCGCACACCGCGGCGGCGTTTCGGCTGTAACGTGGTCAGAAGAGGACCGACTAATCTCCAGCGGAGCTGATTTTTGTTTGCGGCAGTGGACCCTCCCACACTGACGAGTGAGTACGAACGGTAAACCTCTTTTTTGCAGTCATTTTTGTTGGTGTTTGTCATTTCTTTTCCTTTGCTTCGTGCAAAATGGAAGTAATACTCTTTAATTCTCTTTTATGTTTTTGTTTATTTTTTCATCGTCGTTGAGAAAATTACGTTTCGGTTTCACTCGCACGCGTGCATGACTCTTACCCCTGAATGAGTGGAACCATTCATTCCCCATTTTGCATGTTACTCATTACTCTCTCTCTCTCTCTGTATATACATATATACATATTTTGAGGGGTCGATCGCACATTTTGCCTGTTTGTATGTTTTTCCTCGCTTCCGCGAATGTATCTTATTTCTTTGGTTTTGGTTTTGGTTTGTTTGCCTGATCACTTGCCTACAACAGTTGTGCCAATACCGCAACAATTGAGGATAAAGTAAGCATTAAGAAAAAAAGAACTAGGAGCAACATTTATTACACTCATTACTACAAATATTACAAAGTGATAAAGAGCGAGAGAAATGAAGATCTTCATCATTCTTGCCGCCGTAATTGTCGTTGTCGCCATGTCCTTGACAATCGACCGGCCGGAGAATTGGGTGTTCGACCCGAAGGTACTGAAGAAGGTTGCAAACCACGGCATCAAGGCGGCCCACAGTACGTACGGCGCCAACGCCACGGCGGAGCAGGTCGTGGAGTGTGTCATCAAAGAAGTGATCAAGACGTACCCGCAGCACACGTCGTACACCGGCCGGTGGCTGTGGAACAACGCCGGCGGGGCGATGGGCTCCATGACTGTTCTGCACTCGTCCTTCTCGGAGTACCTCATCATCTTCGGCACCGCTGTCGGGACGGAGGGGCACACCGGCCGCTACCACTGGGCGGAGGACTTCTTCACAGTCCTCTACGGCGAGCAGTGGGCGGCGTTGCCAAACATCGGGAAGGCGGAGGTGTACGGGCCGGGGGACCAGCACTATCTCACAAGGAGGACGGCGAAGCAATATCGGATGCCTGGGGCGTGCTGGGCGCTGGAGTATGCGCGGGGAAACATTCCATCTATGCTCTTCTTTGGCCTCGCGGATACTTTTAGCTCGACACTTGACTTCGTGACACTCGCACGCACTGTCGGTGAGAGTGCCGGCGGCATGATCAACAGTGCCATCCAAGGTAAAGTGTAAGTGGCATCATTTAAACTAGATACATAAGAAAGTGGAAAGGGAGGTGGGGAAACAAGAAAAAAGAATTTGTTTTTTTGAATGGTGTGGCACATTTATACTATCACATGAGGTTTTTTTTTTCTGGCTGTTTTGCTATTTCGTATCTTTTCTTGACACGTCAGAGATATAATGAAGTATTCCACTGCAAGCAGAATGAAATGGAGGAAGTGAGAAAGTAAAACTAGAAGAAGAAAAAAGGGGAGCCTCACGTTGAAGAATTTCTCCGGGTGTGTTGGTGTGCGGGAGGGAATTGTTGTTGTTGTTGTTCTTTTCTCTTTTTACTGTTTCTTCTTTGCTTCTTTACATTTTGTGCATTATAGGTATCTTTAACCCACAATCCCTCACGAAGGTTATTCTTGTTTGTACTGGTTCTCTCTCTCTCTCTCTCTCTTTCTCTCTTTCTGTGTGTCTGTGTTGGTACCTTGTTCTGTGTTTCTCCACGTGAATAATAGAAGACATGATAGCTTTATGGTCTTCCATGATGTATCTATGTGTGCTGGTGGTCCTCTGCTGCATCTCCGGTGGGACGGCGGGGGTGTTTGGGTTTTTCGTGTGGGGAAATGAAATACGTAATGACACGGGTGAAGACCTCCACTCTTTTTTCCGTGCTGTCGATAACGCGGCGTTCCATAAAAGCGTCACAACGGCGTTGAGTGAGGTCAAAAAAAGGTTTGACAATTTGCCCAACATCTACTGCGAGCTCGACTTCGTCACATGCGATGATTACACCCCCCTACAAATCACTCTGCGTGATCTAAGGAGTGGAAGGCTGAATCTTGAATACCTGCCCGACACGCTTGTCTCTTTGGTGGTGGAGTCCAGCAGCCTGGATCAGGAGCTCATTTTAAAAGTGCTCTCCCCGAGCTTAACCTCACTGATGTTTTTTAATACCGACTTCACCTCATCTGCTGCGACAGTTGACCTCAGTACACAATTGCTGAAGAACTTTACATGCAATAGTTGTGGGCTTCGCTCAATCTCCTTTATTCGCGCAGATGGATTGAAGGAGGTGGATCTGAGTGGGAATATGTTGAGTTCTCTTCCTTACCCTCTCCCCAGTGGTAAAGATATCTCACTTGTGCTGCGGAATTCTTCATTCAGTGTACCACTATCAACATTCTTAACCACCCTTCCAAGTAATGTGCGTTCACTTGACGTGAGTTATTCTCTATTCACGGATGTTTTTGAGGGACTAAAAAATATCCCACCTCATTTGCGCACAATCAAAGTAAGTGGATATCCCATGAATACAGATGTCTCTGTATTCATCGATGCTGTTTTCTCTGGGAGGGAAAGAAGTATTGAGGGGGTGGTTGCGGAGTCTTGTGGTCTTACAGGGGCACTTAGTCATCTCCATGTCTTTAGTACACTACTCCACTTGGATCTTTCCCAGAACCGTATTTCATCAGTGTCTTTTGAGAAACTTCCTCCAGATATGGAATTTCTCGACGTGAGTCAAAACGCTCTTGTTGGGGTTCTTCCTCTGAAGCTTCTTCCTCGATCCCTTAAGGTACTTAACGTATCTTGCAATAACTTGGAAGGGGAAATGAAACTAAGCGATCTCCCTCCGGAGTTGGATACTCTTGATATAAGCAGAAATTCCTTTTCAGGAAATATCAACTTTTCCCAACTCCCAGAGTCGATTCGTTTTGTGTACGTACAGCATAATAACTTTCAAGGAATACCAGAATTGGTCGAGATCCCGTTTATGATTCGTCATATTTTAATACATGATAATAACTGGGACTATGTCTTTCCGTCGCCTTGATAATATACATACGGAATTTAAAGGGTCATTTTGTTTTGTAGAGGAGAGTGGGGAGATATTGTTCAAAAGGAAAGCCAGATATATAATATGGTAGTTTGTTTTTATATTATTAATTACGAGTTTGTTACCACACTATGTATACATCTGTGTGGGGTGTGGGAGAGAGAGAGAGAGAGTCTGTGTGTGTGTAGTCTTATATCACAAAGCAAATTGTACTGACAATATCTTGTATGTGAAACGTGTTGCTTTTTTTTTTTTATGGTGGGCTACAAGTGAGTACATTAATGAAGCAATTCTTATTGTGGTCATCCCCTTCTCTTTTTTTTTCGATCTCTCTGTGTATATGTCTGTGTGACTTGTTTGTTCATAAGTTCTACAGTGTGAAGGTTATTTTTGTTTTATTTTTTTTGTTTGCTTGTTTTTCTTCCAAAGTGCATGGGGGGTTGTGTAGTGGGTGGGAAGACAAAGAAGAAGGGGAGATAATAAACAAAATAAAAAAGAAGGAAAACGCGCGAGCACACACATAGACACACAGGGAGGAAGAGTAAGAGAAGTGTGAGGTTTGTGGAGAGAGAAGTGTGGGTGAACTGATTTCTGCGCTATATTTATGTACAGATATGGGAGTGACCGGATTACTGAGGCTCGTCGTGCCTTTGGTGATGCAAAGCGATCGCGTGAGTCACATGACAAGAAACTTGAGGAGTTCAATGTTGACATTAGGGAAAACAGTGCGCTGCGAAACCGATCGCTTGTTCTTTCTTCCTTTACAGGTCTTGTCTCGGCGGCGGGTGTTCTTGGCGCCATGAGTGCTTCACAGCAATTAGACGGCGGTGGTTCCTTCTCCGCGGTGCTTGCGGGCCACTTGCTCATGCAGACCATTGTGGGTGGAAGCGCCATTGCATACACGACCTGCCTTGCGCTTATCTTTGATCGCTGTGTCTACGACATTGAGCTGAAGCGTGAGCTGTGGGAGATCGACAACCACCTCACGGGCGAGATTCAGGAGATGGTTGCAATTTACAAGGCGCAGGGATTATCGGAGGACGACGCCTTAATGATCACACGCGTGTTTGCCCGGCACCGCGCGTCCTTTGCGAGCCTGATGATGGTGGAGGAGCTTGGCTACTGCCGCCTCGAGCCGCCGGGCCGCAGGGAGGCCGTCGTGGACGCCGCGATCCCCGCCTTTGTTGGCTACGCGATGGGATACTTCCTCCCGTTCCTACCGCTGCTGGCACGGCGGTCGCGTGGCGTGCGCGTGCAGGAAATGGGAATGTGCTCCTTGGCCGTCGGTGGGGTGCTGGTGAGCATAGCGCAGTCGGAGGTTTTCTACGGGGGGTACGCAAGTATGGTGAAGACGCTGAAGGTGATAGTGTGCAACATCGTGGCGATCGGTGCTGTTTTCGCTGCTTCGCGAGTGACATCGTGTTTCTTTCGTGGCACGAAATAATGGTAAAGATGTCATGATGATGAGGCTTGGGGAAACATGTTTTATTTTATTTTATTTTTTACGTGCGAAAGAGAATAATAGAAATGAGGCCAGAGAGCTCGGATGGGAGAATAATAGAAAAACAAAAACGTTAATCATAAAGGATAAGAAGGAAAAAAAGAAAGAAACGTTTTTGTTTTCTCTTTTTCTTTCTGAGAGCTTGCTACAGGAATAGTCAGGACCTCTTTGTATTGACTTGGTGGATCATGTCTTCATGATCAATCGATAGAACTACTCCCTTGTTTTCTTTTATTCTTCTTCAACTATATATAGCGCCAGTTGTTCGTCTTTGTTTTTGAAATCTTTCTGGAGAAAGCACATGCACCCAACCGACTTGCGCGGAAGGCGGGTTATTCTGTTGCCTAAGCCCCCTTTTTTTGTTAGGTTTAAGTGAGGAATCGATGACCTTCAAACAGTCTGCGGATATCATTATACTGCCGTGCTTCGGCTTCGCCATCATAATCCCTCTCTCAACCGTGCTGACTCTTAAATAATAATAATTATTATTACTTTTGTTTATTTATTTCTTCCTCTCCTTTTCTCTGCGAGTTGTCAAACGCTCTCTCCTAGTTAAACCATCCTCCCCTTTTTGGTAAGAGGGGGTTTCACAGCACAGTAATAACATTAGCTTCCGGTATTCATGTCTCTCTGTATGGCCCGCCAGGTGCATGCAGAAAAAATAAGGGGCCGCATTCCCCCATCCATGATGGTGATGATGTTCCTCCTCCTCACTGTGTGTTTGCTTTTGCTCGAAGTCCCAATGGTGACAAGCAAAGGCGTGCACGTCGGAGTGGTTGCACCGTGGACGGAGACGCCGCTTCTTCAAGAGGGATGCGAGATGATGGCAGCACGCGGTACTCTGTTTGGTGACTTCTACAGTTGCGTGCATAATGCGTGGCAGCGCGTGAGGGCCATGAACAGCACGGAGGGCGCATTGCGACTAACGCAGAAAGCTCAGTATGATGTTTTTATGGATCTTGTGGAGAGCGCGAAGTGGTCGCCCAGCCAAGTGAAATTGGCAAAAATGAAATTTGCAGCGCGGCTGTATTCTCCCACAGTGGAGGCGCACTGGCAGCTGGCGCGAACGGCGGTGCAACTCATTGGCGGCTGCTCCAAAGATGGGCGTCCGTTCGCACTTGTTGCGGGAAAAGTAATTTGCAGTGAGCATGATCTTGAAGGCGTACTGACATCCTCGTTGTCTTCCGACGATGAAAACGCGTACGGTAAGAACACAGAGGAGGCGTTTGCTCTGTTCCCTGATCTGGACCACATTCATCCAATGTCAAGAGGAAAAGGAGGAAAAGGCGGGCGAACTGTCATACTTTACGGTATTATCGGAGAGAAACGGACGATGGATCTTCTGCAAATTGCGGAGCGGCATGTACAGACCATTCGCCTGTCATTTCGACACCTTCCCGTGTCAGGACAAATGTGGAAGAATCCTCTTCATGTTCAGGGCTACGGCGTAACGGTGGACTTGAAGAACGTTGAGTACATAGTTACTGATGAAAAGGAGTTGAAGAACACCGGCACCGCAAACGGAGAAGGCGTAGGAGATGCGAAAGACACTACTACAGACGACTCGATGAAGGAAAAAGAAAACAATGGACCAATTGGTGGGATCAATATCACTCTACTGAATGAACGGTATCCTGCGCTCAGGTCTCAACTGGACAAGTTTGCAGTTCATCTTTTAGACATTGTGGATCATGAAGAGGTTAAGGTCGATTTTCAAATGTGGGAGACACAATACATGGGATTTGCAGCCGCGCAGTATGTGATGGAGGCTGAGAATGAGAAACGGTTAGGTGTGCTGATGAATCTGCTTACAAAGTTCCCACTTTATGCGTCCAGGCTTTCCAAGATAAGCGCTACGGTAAATTCAAAAATGAGTAAAGAAATGCATGAGGAACTCGTGAGGGTTGGGGGCCTAATAAACCGGAGATCATCTCCTGTTTTTCTCAATGGCCGCAGTATAAAAAAAGCAGATCTGAACCTCTTTTCCCTCATTGAAAATTTGGAGGCAGATGAACAGGTATTCGAGGACGTGAAGAGGATCCTTACCAGCCATCGCATTCCCTCATTTAGTACAGATGATGGATTTGTTGTAGCAGCGAATCCAGATGCATTAAACGTAGCGGTGCATTCAGTTATACAAAACGTTGAACATTATGTGACGTCGCACCAATTGGATAGTGAAGATATAACACCACGTTTATGGATGCCACAGAAAAGTATATTTTGGCTTAACGATATTGAAAACGATGTCAGTTTTGTGTACTTGCATGACAATTTGAAGTCCATTCTCACGACGACCATGAACGGCATTCCAAATATCCCACGGAGAAATCTTATTCACGTTGTCTGTGTTGTTGACCCAACAACAGCCGCAGCTCAGGAGCACATTGCCATTATGATTAAACTGGAGGAAGCGAAACAACCACTTCGATTAGGAATTGTCTTTGCAGATACAGAATGGTCTCCAGAAATCACAATGGCTCAACAGGGGGGAGAAATGGTGATAAGGCCGTCGGTTTCTGGCGTCACGGCACTTATTACTGCAACTGTGTGGGAGCTGACGCGTGGGGAGGGGGGAAAAGAACACGTACAAGATGTGTTGGATTTCCTTTTGGGGGTAAAACTATCTTTTGAGGCACGTGGATCTCTCAGTAAGATGGAGTTGGAGAGTGCTGCTGCGAATATTCTCTCTGTGGCGTCAAAGCGGGAATTAATGGATGTACTTAAGGACACACGCTTTCTGGAGTATTATCATAAGACGCAGGAAAAACTTCATGAACTGCAACTGGATAGTTTTCCCGTGACACTTGTGAACGGAAATGTGTTCAAAGGGAATCTTATGAAGGTAATTCGTCAAGGCTTCTTGTCAGAAATACTTGACGTACGTGAGTTGGTTCGAAATGGCATGTTAACAGACACAGAGAGGACTGATTTTTATAATTCAATACTTCGTTTGAAGGGAGCCAGAGAGCGCTACAGTAAAGCACTTTATGAGGAAAAAGTATACATGGACTGGACGTCTAAGCCCGTTTTGGATTTCCTTCAATACCGACCTTTTTTGCGTCCCACGAAAAACTTGGGGACTACACCACCCCTCGTAAGTAATGTATTGGTTCTTCAATCCCATGTAGGAAGAAAAGCTATTCACGCTCTCACAAGAGCCATAAAAAATCTTATGGACTGTGAAGATGAATCAGAGGCATGTATTCATGTGCGCCTTACGTATGCCTTTTGTGGGGAAGAATCAATGGAAAGTAAACAACAGCAACAACAACAACATACGATAGTTGGAGATTTGGAGCGTTTGCTATTGAGCCCTAGTGATAATGGAATAAGAGGAAGAGGGGTAGGAGATGATAAGAAACAACGAGTGAAATTAATATATGAATTTCTTCAAACAATTGCCGCAGAAATGTCAGATTATTTAGAGGAGGCGGAGTATTATAATGAAGTGAATTTTATTCCTGAAATCCGGCAGATTCTTGACGCCACATCAAATGAGAGTTTGAATTCTCAGTTGCAGATGCAGCGTATGCTCTCAGATGGTTTTTGTGCACATGTGAAGGCTCAAATATTACCCTCGATCATTGATGACAAAAAGGAGGAAGCACACGGAAAAGAAAATGTAGAAGACCGTGTGTTTTATTTTGTGAATGGTCGCCGTTTTGTGTATGATGACTTTTCGGAAGAGGATTTAAAGGATGCAGTCAGGCACGAGATAGCCGTGGCGGAAAGCGTCTCACACGTCATTGGGAAAGTGGATTTTATGACACTAAGTAATAATGAGCTCCAGCAAAGTGATCTTGGAGATGCATTCTATGCCTCCAAAATTGCTGCACTCACAGAGTTACTGCGACGTGACTCCACGCGTGGTTCCCCTTTGGAAGAAGAAAGAAATAAACCACCCACTTCTGGCCGCGCGTCTTTTACTGTAAACCCCTCCAATGACAACATGAAACAACAATTACAATTACAACAACAACATCACCATCATCACAGGATGACTGTTTTTCTTGATCCCATTGAGCAGCAGTCGCAATTCCTCGTTTCACTCTGTGACTATGTCACCCGCTCCCCATTGGGTGTCTCCTGCACGGTGCATTTGGGCACAGCACCGCGTGTTGGCAAACCCATGCGTAATTTCTATCAATTTGTCTCTGACACTGAGATTCGGTTTGATTCAATGGGAAGAGTTCTCCCTCCAGCTGCGGTGTTTCATAGATTGCCCTCCACGCATTTATTAACACTCGGTATTGAGGAGCCAGAGAGCTGGACTGTGTTTCCGTTGGAGGCGAGGTATGATCTTGATAATATTGTACTTGATAACCTACCTGCAACCTCACAATATTTACATGCTATCTATCGTATCAATTCTATTCTCCTTACTGGGAGTGCAAGGGAGGCTGGGCTATTTTCTCCCTCGCAAGGATTACCGCTTTTGATACGCTCCACAAAAACAGATCATTCCACTTCTGTTATCACACGTGATACACTTGTCATGGCTATTTTGGGTTATTTCCAACTACAGAGCACACCTGGTGTTTGGTATCTCACAGTGCTGCCTGGAAACATTGCAAGGACCTTCTATATTTCCAAAGTGAATGATATACAGGTGAATGATGAAATAAATAAGAAACACTTTGGTGAGTTTAATTATTCTATTGGCCAAAATATTCCTGTGGTTATTTCTTCCTTCAGAGGGAGATTTTTAACTCTTGATGTATCCAAAACTCCAGGAAACGAGGAGGCAACTCCTGAAAGATTAGAGGCGGCGACGTCTCCTCGACGTGCAGCATGGCCACCACTAGGCCCACAAGCAAGGAAACCAGATCGTCCAACACTTAACATCTTCTCTGTGGCCTCTGGACATCTTTATGAACGTTTTCTACGAATGATGATTCATAGTGTAATGCAGACCTCCTCAGATGTTCATGGTGCAAATACAACGCGCATTAAATTTTGGCTGATTGAAAACTTTCTATCACCGCGGTTTAAAACCCTTGTACCTTTGCTGGCCAAGCACTACGGCTTTGATGTGAGCTTTATGACGTACCGTTGGCCTTGGTGGCTGAATAAGCAGACAGAAAAACAACGCACCATTTGGGCCTACAAAGTTCTTTTTCTTGATGTTCTCTTCCCCTTGGATGTGGACCGCGTCATTTTTGTCGATGCGGATCAAACCCTCCGTGCCGACCTGCACGAACTGTACAACATGAACATTGGCGGCGCCCCCACCGCCTACACGCCCTTCTGCAGGAAGGACTCGAACCCTGCGACGAAGAACTTCCGCTTCTGGGACCACGGCTTCTGGCTGAATCACCTGCGCGGGCGGCCGTACCACATCAGCGCGATTTACCTCGTCGACCTGCGGCGGCTGCGGGCGATTGCGGGCGGCGAAAAGTACCGCCTCACGTACAGCCAGCTGAGCACGGACCCGAACAGCCTCGCGAACCTCGACCAGGACCTGCCGAACTTCATGCAGGACCAGGTGCCAATCTACTCTCTGCCGGAGGAGTGGCTCTGGTGCGAGACGTGGTGCGGGGCCGAGAGCAAGGCCCGCGCAAAGACAATCGACCTCTGCAACAACCCGCTGACGAAGATACCGAAGCTCGACAACGCGAAGCTCATCATTCCGGAATGGGAGACGCTGGACAACAGGCTGGAGGAGCTTTCGGAGAAGCTTCTTAAGGAGCATGAAGAAGTGGTTGAGAGGTCTAAAGAAGGTTAACAAATTGAAAGAAAGAGAGAAAAAAGAAAAGAAAGAAGAAAAAGAAAATAATGATGATAATGCGCGAAGGAGGTGGAAGGAGAGAGACACCCCACACGTTTACGCACATGAACAGGAGGAAAGCAGATAATTATTCAAAGAAAAAAAAAGGAAATTGTGAGGTACTTCTTCGGGGTATTGAAAGATATTCATCTTATTCACCATCATGCATGCACCACATATGTAGATGTGCTGCACAAACTCTCATCAAACGTTGGACTTGCTTTCTCTTTCTGTTCTTTTTCTTTTCAAGGGGCCTAAACACACTATACGCCTCTAAGAAGGGTAAAACCCCCGAACTCATCACATTTTTGTTGTTGTCGGGGTTTGGATTCTCCTTTCAAAAAAAAAAAACGAATAAAATAGAAGGCAAGCCAAGAAATAATAATAAGAAGAAAAGGGAGTAGTCGAATAAAGAAGCTCGATACATCCCTTCCCTATTGTGGGGTGACCCCTTGCCTTGACTTGTGCTGCAGAAGAAAATAATGGAGTGTACGCTGCCTGAATCGAAGTTGGCTGATGCGTGGACCGATGCAAAAAGCGCCAGTATTGACTGGACAGATCCCGAAGACGTTTTATGCAACGACTGGACGTTTCTGCGTATCATGGGGTTTCACCCCGCGTTGGCCAAATATGCTGAGAGTCATTTGGATGAAAAGGAGCATTGGCGAGTAATTTTCATGAATCCCTCCTGCATTGAGGAGCGAAAGAAGGCACTGCAGTGGTGGCATCAGAATGGTCTACTTTCACTCCGCGAGGAACGTTGGTGCCGTCACTGCGGAGGTGAAGGACACACTCGACGAAGTTGCGATCAGCTTCGCACGATCAATAGTAATAATGATAATAATAATAATGGTAATGGTAATGGTAATGGTAATGGTAATGGTAATGACCACACGAAGACGGGGTCAAGTCGCATCATGTCTCGATTTCTCGCCCATCAGGCAGAAATTGAGCGTTGCAAACTTTTGCGGGAGAAACAGTCGAAGGAGGGTGCCGCTAACCCTCTTGCGAGAGCTAACGGCGCAGAGCGACTGCCACCATCGAGGCGTGGAGACAACAATTATGCGGCACGCCCAAATGCGAAGAAGGAGCTCACGCTCTTTGCAGACGAGCGGCGTCGTGGTTCAGTCGGGCGCATTGACGTGAACTACGGTATTGGTTTTGTGCGGGTGTCTGATGTTGGTGATGTAAAGTTTTTCATGGATCGTGTTGACTACGGTGTGAAGGAGATTGCCGTCGGCGATGCTGTTACTCTGAAGATTGATCAAAGTAGAGAGTATCCAATTGCTGTCGACATTCGCCCCGAAATGTCCAACATCACTCTGGAGGATGTACAGAAGTTTCTCAAACGTTGCAAAACAACGACACAGCCAATAAACGTCATAAAGACACTCATGACCCATACACATGGATGGAATGCAGTTTTAGGGATCGTACGCGACATGACTCCTCCCGCCTTTATTGACGGAGTGCACACGCTTGTGGAGCTAACGACATTTGTTGGCAATCGAGAGCCCATTCACATTCCATTGCTTGAATCATTCCTCTCATTGATGCTGCGCAACACATCAAAGACAGATGTCACACCGTTTTTTCCTACAATGGTGCGGGACGCGCTTGTCAAGACGGGTGAACTTAAACTTGAGGACGAGATTCCATGGATGGTGGATCGGTGGATGGAAGTTGTGAACCTCACTGTGCTTCTTCGGCACTACACGAATTGTACTACGGAAGTTACTGGGGAGGTGGAGTCAATATTGACATCTCTTTTAACAGCAAGTCAGAATTCCACTGTAACATTAGCAAACAATAAAAAATCCGAAGAGGAAGAAGAAGAGGGAGGCACAACATCATCTACCGCCGCCGCCGCAGCAGCAGCAGCAGCAAAAAGAAAAATGAAAATAGATGGAGCCTTGAGGCGTTTGCAATCTCAGCAGTGGGAGAAGGAGGAACATGCAATGCTTCTTATTCCCACTGCTGATGAGTTTAATATTCCCCCACCAGACCCTCGCTCTGTCTTTAAACCACAGAATCTCCCTGTGAATGGGGCTATAGTGTATAACTCGACAAAAACATACATCACAGATCAATGCCGCCTTCTACGTGCCGATACCTTTGAATCCGTGAGCCGTCTTCTACCTGCAGTCTGCTATAAACTTCCGCATTATAGACCTACAGCTGACACGGAGAAGGAATTACCGCATGTGCGGCTATTTAGTGGAGTTCGATTCATGGGTCGTGTAATAACACGGGATAAAGATTACGCCTCACCTGAAAGTTACATTTTACAAGTGCAGCCCAAAAGCCCTTTGGCAGATGTTTCATCCCAACTTCTCCCTGGTACTACAGTATGCATTACAACAGCTCTTGACCATAGTGTTATATCTTCTGATGAACTGTTTTGGGGTATTATAACGTCATGCAATGCTCAGTTTCTTGCTGGAGGTGTAATAGTTTTGGCACCTTTGGACTCCAATGTAAACTTCGACCTTCTTATTGATCGATTACGACGTAATGAACAACTGGGGAAAACCGATCATTCCTGTATGTTGGCGACATCCATCTTTATGATGGGCTATAAAAGTATTATGAAAGCCTTGGGTGCTTTCCTTGGTCCACTTGCAATGCAGCTCCCTTTAGCATCCACATTAGTCAGCAAGGAGGCGGTGGTAAATTCAACAGCCTCTCACTCTGGAAAATATAAAATAAAGAACCCACATGATCTTGTCTCGTACATACCGCCCCACTGTGAGCCTGCATTTTTGGACCTTATTGATATGGTTAATGAAAAATTTGACTTAGATGAAGGACAAAAAGAAGTCATGCGTTCTCTTCCTACGTCTGATATTCTGCTTGTGCAAGGCCCTCCAGGAACTGGCAAATCCTTTATTGGATGTCGTGTTGTTGAGGTTTATATTCGTTACAAACAGTTAGTGGCCTCTGGTGATATTCTTCGTACTATTGATGTGGATCAACTTCGCTCGACATCAGAGAAGGATTTGTTTCCTACTGTTGGCCCTATTGTTGTCATTACATATAAGAATCACGCTCTAGATGAATTTCTTATCGATTTACTAAAAAGTGGCTTGTGGGATGATGAGAGGCCTCGTATTGTTCAGCAGTTTATTAATGGATCTTCTGCAGGGGAATCAGAATTTTTTCCACGTGGCAAGCGTATTGTGCGTATCGGTGGCCGTTCACGTGAACCGATACTTGATGCATACAACTTGGGCACATTATTGCGCACCAAGACAGACAAGGCAACTCTCAATAGTTTGAAGGAGCGATTATTTCTCATGAATCAGCGGCTAGAGCGATTACTAAAAGAAATACATTACTTGGAATCCGGTCGTGTACCGAAATCTCTTTTTGAGAGATGGTTGACAGAGGAGCAGCGAAAGTCTTTACGCTACGAGGACCGTGATGAATGGTTACAAGGAAAACAATACGTTGGCACGTCTACGCGCACCGCAGAGAGAACGTTGTACCTTGATCTCTTACGAACACAACTAGCGGCCTGCCTGGACGAAGTACAGAGACGCCCTGCAGTTGATGTGGGTGCATCCAACTCCGCAGAGGCAGGCGATGACGACGGCGGTGCTCCGCTGAGTGTCTTTCAGGAAATGAGGCGGGAGGAAGAGAATCGAGATTTCAACAACGCCCTTCCTTTCATTTATCTCTCGGCGGAGGCGATGGAGTTGGCGAAGAATCCACCAACACGCCCAGACGGCGTGCCGGATGAATTACTTTCTCTGTGGAGTCTTGACCCCGTCCTCCGTCATGAGTACTACGCCTTTCTCATCCGCGACTGCATCTCCGCCAAGGCGCGGGACTGCCAGTTAATTATTGATGCCATTGTAAACATTGTGACGATACGTAATCATGCGATGGATGAGGTGAAGCTCGGGTTGCTGCAGGGGGCAGATGTTGTTGGCCTGACTACAACGGGATGTGCTAGAAATCAAAATTTACTACGCTCATTACGTCCAAGTGTCCTCGTGGTGGAGGAGGCTGCTGAGGTTCTTGAATCGCAGTTACTTGCCTGCATGACAGATTCCCTACAGCAAATTGTACTTGTTGGTGACCATTATCAATTACAGCCGAAAGTGGAGACGTTTGCGTATGAAAAGTTTAATAAACTTAACATATCACTCTTTGAGCGTCTAGCAACTCGCATGAAACCAATTTGTTTGACAGAGCAGAGACGTATGCATCCACTCATCTCACGCATGGTGCGGCCTTTTTATAATGAACGTGCCCTAACGGATAATCCAGGTCTCTCTACACGACCTTTTATCTCAGCTTCAGGGACGAAGTATGTAGACTGTATACCAGGACTGGCAAAACGTGTCTTTTTCTGGCGTCATCGTCACCCAGAAGAATCTTCTGATGGGTGCAGTAAAGTGAATATCAAAGAAGTAGAGATGGTGCTGAAAATTGTGGTGCATCTAACATCAGAAGGGGTACACCAGAAATCCATAACTATTATCACTCCTTACATTGGCCAGTGCCAACTACTGCGCACAAAGCTGCGTCTGCGTGCATTTAGTGATGTGGCTGTCAACACTGTGGATCTCTTTCAGGGGGATGAAAATGATATTGTTATTCTTTCACTGGTGCGGACAGAACATCTGACGGAATTCTTGCGAATGAGAAACCGTATGATTGTCTCCTGCAGTCGTGCACGGTTTGCAACGGTAATGGTTGGAAATGACACTCTTCTGCAGCAATCTGAGCATTGGAAACAAGTACTGGACATGCTGCAAGAGGAAAACTGTGTGGATGATAGGCTACCCATAACGTCCCGTACATCTCCTGGTGAAACACTATGGTTGGAAGCGTAAAAGCAAGAAATACATATAAGTGGATATAATATTTCTTTTTCTCGATTAAGGCTAAGAAAAAAAGGATCGCTTAAAGAAAACTTGGCGCTTTTTTTTTTGTTCTCTTGTTTGTAATGTTGATACCTATTGGAGAGGGTCTGATTCATAAAAAAAAAAGACTTCGGAAGAGGATATACTCATACATAATGAAGGAGACATAAATACATACATGTTGACGAATTTCTCTTCTTAACTACAGATGAGTTTTTGGTAGCTCCTTTTCTTCTTTGTTTGTTTGCGTTGGTTCCTCATTACCCTTCTCATTCCTGTTTTCTTTTTTTTCTTTTTTTTTTTTGGATGTTCCTCCGTTGTAGCTTACTTGTTTTTCTTCCTCTCTACTTTTTAAAAGAAGTAGAGACATCAATTGCAGGAAGCAGACACACATATATAAATATCTGTATATACAAGTGGGTTTTGTTTGTGTCTCCCATGTATTTTCTTGCAGAGATAATCGGGTATGTGGGCTTTGTTTTGCGTGGACTTCTAGTCTTATTAGTTGATTATTACATCATGTGGTTCTCAGTTGGCCCTGTGTGGAAACGAAGACGTGACCGTCAACCTTCAATGGAGAAACACGATCTTGTCATGCAACTAGCACCCCAGTCTCCGCAGCATAGCCGTCTGAGTGAGACTGACATGTTTTTGACACTCAATGAATCCTTTTTAGATCGAGCACTATGGAAGGGACTCAATGCTAGTAAGACACAGCCCTCTGCCATTGTGACCGGTGTTTCATATGGAGGAATTGGCTTTTACGTTGCCCTTAATCTCATCTTGTGTGGCTTTAATGTGCATGGAGTCTCTCGCACTTTTAAATCATTAACTCATGCAGAGCGGATGATGAATGTTGCCGTGAAACGTCAGTGTGTGCTGCATAAAGAATGGGCGGGAAAGATAGGACGACTTATTCCACATGCGTGTGATTTGAGCGATGCTGTTGCTGTCAGTAATTTATGTTCTGTCCTTTTGCGGGATCCAGATATCCGTGTTGTTGTCTGTGCTAAGAGCAATGCAGCCACACCGCCCCGTTTGTCCCCGCAGAGACTTGAAGAACAATTCGCAACGCACCACTTGGGCCACAGTTTACTAATGCTACGACTTCTGCAGCACCGTATTCAGCAGGAGAGTCTCCCCACCTCAATTCGACCGCATTGGCGTTTTGTTGTTCTCTCGTGCGCCTCAGCAGGCGGCACGGACCCAACGCTGGAGAACATGTTTCACCTGTACGATGAGGAGGAGGAATCTGTTTTCCGTTCCGTATTTAATCGTTACGACGGCTGGAGTCGAGCTGAAATGTGTAAACTTTTGTTTGCCTTCGCGCTCAGTCGATATGTGGGCCACGACGCGCGACTCGCGCCTTTTTGCACAGTCAACGTGCTGCACCCCGGCCATGCACGTGGCGGCATGAGCACAAGCAGCGGACTGCCGCTCGCAGGGATCCTCGACAGCGACATTACCGCCTGTATGCGTCTCTCGCCTGTGATATCGGCGCTCTACGTCACGGATATTTGTCTCAGTAAACGCCTGGACACTACGAATGGACATTTCTTTCGCATGGGGTGCGATCAGACAACGGTGTTCTCCACGCTGCGCAAGAATGAGGAGGCGAGGTTGGGGCTGTGGGTGAACTCGCCGTTTTTCACTGGGATCACGAGTCCTGCTGTGTCCATGTCAGCAAGCAAGCAGGACATGGTGTGGCGCTTCACCCTTGCATACCTCACATCGCACTCATTGTTGGATGCCAAAATTTTTCGATGATGCAAGCGAAAAACAACAAAAACAACAATAACAACAACAACAGAAAGTGAAGAAAAATAATGGGGAGTTCCCCTGAGAGGGGAGCAAACGAAAGTGGAAAGCAAAACACAAATGAAAAAAAAAGAAAAAAAAGTAAGAGAAAAAAAAAAGGAATGTAAGAGTAGGGTAAACTATGCGCAAGACGCTGTTTCCCACACTCCATCTCTATCTCTCTATCTCTATCTCTCTCGTTCTCTTTTTGAGTCGGATTTGCTGTGGGTACCTGTCTTTTGGTTGGACATTGGATTACTATTATTTTTGTTTTTTATTTTTTTTTACTGTTCTTCTTTTGCTTAATTCAAGCGCATGTGCGTTTTGCTGCTGTTACTAATCTCATTGCTTGTATTATTCCCCCTTCAAGCATCATTTCCCTCACCCCCAAAGACAGCAAGTGTACCCTCTCTCCCTCTCCCCTTTCTTTTTGTTTTTACCCTTTGTCCTCTCTCTCTCTCTCTTGCGTCAACCTCACTTTGCTCCATGTGCAGATTGATGTAGAGTACATGAATATTTTCCTTTCCTTCTTTATTTCTTGATTGATTGAATGCCTTTTGTTTTTTATTTTTATTTTTTTCCTTCTTCTGCATTAGACTTGTGGTGGCTTGATTGGAGGAATCACCTGTCAGTAGGGGAGGCCGGCACTTGCGTTTATTGCTCGTGCTTTTTTTTTGTTTTCTTTGCTCCTCTCTTTTTAGGCGTTTGCGTCGTACGGCATGTCTCTCTTTGCGGCGGATGCCTGCAAGTGGTATGTAAGTCCTTTCTCCGGTCATGAGAGCCGCGTGATTCGCGTGGGGAAAAGCGTCACGTCAAACTTCCGTCAAATCTCCGACGCCATTCGTTTCTCCCGCCCGTACGACCGCATAGAAGTGGAGAGCGGAAAATATTTTGAGTCCCTCACAATTCAGCACCCGCTGGAGCTATGCAACACGAAGGACGGCGAGCCGCCGGTGATTGTCTCGCGCGGCCCGTGTTTGAAACTCAAAACAAGCGGCCCGGTGCTCGTGCAGAGTTTAATATTTTCGGCCAAGGGAACAAAACCTTCGGACAGTCAAGGCATATTAGTTGAAGAAGGAAACCCGCTCATTCAGGACTGTGAGATTTCTTCTGTGTATGTTATGAATGACGCCTCCCCACGGATATCACACTGTCATATCTGCAACTCGGACTACGGGTATGGGCTCTATATTACCGGCAAGAGCGGCGGCGTGTATGAGAGTAATGATATCAGTTTTCACAATGAGCAGTGTGTATACATTAATACAAGTGGGAAACCGGAATTACGACAGAATCGCATTTCCCAGAAAGAAGGTCAAAAAAATGTTGCAGTTCTCATAAGTGGCCGACTTCATGGCACCTGTGAGCCCATACTTCATGAGAATATTGTCCAGGGTGGTCGGGAGACAGTGAATCAAGGAGAAATGGATCCCGCGTCGAATTATGCTCCTCAGATGTTGTACTCTGATAATTCAGGTGAATGGGCTTGTCTTGTCGGTGTCATGTATGGAGCGTCTCCTCGTCTTACAAGGAATTTACTTTGCAATGGTGTTGCTGGATTTTTCTTTCGTAAGTGTAAAATTTCTCGGAATTGTTTTTCTGACAATCGCGTCACCAACTGTGCATCATGGGGACTTGTTGTGGGAGAAAAGGTGTCCCTGATTGCTATGAATATAGATATTCAAAAGTGTGGTGGTGGTGTTTTTGTTACGTCTGGTGCGTCCTCTTCTTCTGCGGCTGCGACTGATGCCGCAAGTAATAATAGCGGCAATCATATTAGTAATAATGAAATAATTTCTCATTCTATAGTTTTCCAAAAATGTGAACTACTACGAAATTTTCACTATGGATTTCTCATTGATCGTGGAGCTGTTCATATTGCCAACTGTAGAGTTTCTGAGAGTTCGGTGGGTATCGCATTTCTTGGAAATTGTTTGTCAAGTATTATTAAGAAAAATACTCTGGAAGAGAACAGTGTGGCGGGATTTTCTGTTCTCCGTCAAGGCGCAGCTTTACTGGAAGAAAATGTAGTCCAGGGAGGCAGAAAAGGAATGTATGGTCTCTTTGTACAAGAGGGGTCTACTGTAACACTTAGAACTACTCTTATTAACAGAGTCTCTACGGGTATATTTCTGCAAGGCGAAAGTTCACTTGTGGCAGAAAAAAATGTTCTCAGTGAAGCATCTGTACATCACGTGACTCTCACAAATCACAGCAACGCGTTACTGCAAAAAAACACAATGGAAAGGAGTAATTACGCCGCTGTTGTAGTTACGAGTTTCAGTGAGTGCAAGGCGTTTGAAAATGTTATGTATACAGGCTCACGTGAAGGGATGTTAGTGGAAGACAAAGGAAATGCCGTTTTTGAGAAAAATAGTATGAGTTCTTTCCGAGAAGCAATCTACGTGAAAAAAGGTGGTTCTATGCGAGCTGAGGGAAATGACATCACACTCACCCATCACGGTGTCGTTGTGGAGGGGAAAGAAAGTAATTGTGCCGTTATAAATAATAATTTTAAAGGCTTACAAGAAATTACAGTATATGCGCTTGACCAGGCCACGGTCACAATCAATGGAAACTCAATGATTGACTTCCGTGATGTCTGTATTCAAATTGGAACTGGTGCCTCGGCTCTGGTAGAGAAAAACATGTTTTCAAACGGCCATGATGGTGTGGTACATGCAGATGGTAAGGGAACAGAATGTAAAGTACTTTGCTGCCGTATGGAAAATGTGAGTTACGGTGTGAAGTTCACAAATGGGTCCTCTGGGATTATTGAAAACAATGAAATATATGACTGTAGTGATTTTGGAATTTCATGTCATTCAGGTAAATCTGTGGTTGTGAAGAATAATGTCATATCGGATGCCAAAAATGGGATGCAACTGCTCTCGGATGGAGACATTTATGACAATGTAATTAAACGAAGTCACGTTGGAATAGTGGCTTGCCCCTCCTCTACTGCGCATGTAAGAGATCATCAGATTATCGAGTGTGGTGTAGGCCTCTACCTTATGAAAGATACACGTGTTGATGTTTCTTCTATAAGAATAGCGAAATCTAAAGAGTTTGGTGTGGTGGTGACAGGACCCAGCAAGGGTGTAACGATAAGTCATATTACCGTAGAAGACTCGGAGGTAGCAGGCGTGCTGGTGCAGCTAGGAGGCATGTGCCGTTTTGAGCAATGCATTATAAGGCGCAGCAAGGAAGACGGCATTAGGTTGGAGCAGGCGGGCGCAGTCGTGTTTGAGCAATGCATGGTTACAGAACAGCGTCGAGGCGTCAAGGTGACGGGCGGCTTGGGAAATGAATCTGCTGCAGATGCACCACAACTTGTACACTGCACGCTGGACGGTAATTGGTGTGAGGAAGGCGTCTTCGCGGCGAAGAAGGGTGTCGTGTGTCTTGAGCTTTGCAAAATCAGCGCCCGCTGTCCACAGGAGGGACGCGGTGTTGTTTTGCATGATGGTGGAGTGGTATTCCTCTCTCACTGCGATGTAAACATGTGTCCAAGCGTTGGTTTGGCCGCCTCCTCAAAGTCACATTTGAAGGCGGAGCACTCAACTGTTGATAACTGTGGCGTTGGTGTATGTTTCACGTCTGAGCAGGAGGAGACAAGTTTAAAACCGGACCGAAAACAATCTAACAAAAGCACTACTACTGCGGATAATAATAATAACAATAATAATAATAATAATAATAATAATACTGATGATGGTGGTAATAATTGTGGTACTACTGGTCCCGCTGCTATTACTACTACTATCCCTACCACCACGACTACTAGTGATAATGCGGCTGTGGTGAGGGATAGCGCCATAGCAGCACAACCGCCTACAATCTCTCAGGTGACCATCACAGGATGTACGGAGGCTGGAATATGTTTTGAGCCCTTTTCCTTGGGTGTGGTGAACTCCACGACGGTAGTGGAATGCATGAGGGGAATTGTTTTCCAAAACGGGAGTCATGTAACGCTTGAGTCCACCGTGGTGCGTGAATCGACGAACTGTGGAATGTTGTTTCGTGGCTGGCCTGTACGCGACTCTGTGCTCGCACAGTTAACCATTAGCGACTCAGGGGACTGTGGTATAAGAGTAGAGAAAATCGTTAGTGACAGCAAGGAGAAGAAGGAAGAGGAAGAGCAACAGCATCAGCAGCATGAGGAAAATAAGAATGAGAACAACGAGGAAAATGAAGAGGATAAGCAGGTTGAGGAACAGGAGAAGGAGGAGGAGGAAAAGACACTTCTGAAGATTCAAAAATCTGAAGTTTTACGAAATGCAAAGGGCGGTGCTGTCTTGGAGATGCGTTTGCTTTTTGTCGAGTGTACATTTGCCCACAATGCCGTGGCCGGTGTCATGTGCAGAGAGGCGTCAAGGCCCGTACTTACCGGGTGTCACTTTGTGCACAATGAGGAGACAAACGTTGATGCAGAAGTGGGGTCCACGCCTGAGCTGCGTGACTGTGTTTTGGAAGACTCGCCCATGGGCGTGCGTGTACACTCAGCCGTGCATATGACGCGATGCATTGCAAAGCACCTTGGCGTTGCTGTTAATTTTATGATCAGTGGAGGAAACTCTTCAGATGTCGCAAAGTTATCCAACTGTGTTTTCTCAGAGAATGAGACTGGTGTCTCTTGCGCAGGTGATGATGTGTGTGGAGGGGCTACAAGCGAGATTCTTATGGAGGGATGTGTCTTCCATGACAACACAGAGAGAAGTGTACTGGTCAACAAGGGCCCAAAAGTAGTGTTGAAAACGTGTTGTTTTGAATCATCACGTGAGGGCGTGACTGTCACGGAGGAGGGCATAGTGAATATTGAGACGTGTAGTTTTCAACGGAACTCGAAGGGCATCACTTCCTCCAATGTAAACTCGCTTGAAGTGAAAGCATCCACATTCACGGCACAGACTCAGCATGCAATAAATGTCACAGGTACAAACCAAGAGACTCATATCACTGGAAATTCTTTTATTAGAAATACCCCTCACGGTATTTTTATTTTTGCTGAGAGCAGTGTTGTGTTGGTGAACGACAATTATTTTGAGGATGATGTATGTGGTATCTTCATACAAGAGACACCCCATGCCTTTGTCTACAATAATCACTTCCAGACTTGTCGAACGGGTATTCTGTGTCATGGTGAGGGACTCTGTGGAAATATATTTAGCAACAATCTTAAAGAAAATCAATGTGGATGTCGTTGTGAAGAAAGTGCCACGACGTATTTGTGGAGAAATACTTTTGAAGCTAACACGGAATATGGGATATTGTCTACAAGTAGGGCAAATCCAATTATTGCGGATAACTCATTTGTAAACCACACAACTCCCATTAGTTTTGCTCTGTGTGCTAAAAATGGCGGGATGGGCCACATTTCCTTTAATCGATACATTAAAAATGCATGTGGAATACAGTTGGAGGATAGTGGAAGCACTGTCGTAGTGAATAACAGTGTATTTGATGGAAATGATGTAGCCATGCAACTAAAGGATGGAGCTTCAGTACACGTTGTGGCATGCTCATTTGTATCCAGTACATCATGTGATATTTTTGCATCTGGTTCTATTGGAGAGGGTCAATGTGTATTGGCGTACAACTGTTTCTCCGGTAAACGTGGTGTTGCAGTTACAGTAGAAAAGGATGCCGCAGTGATTGTTTACCGTTGTATTTTCCTTGGTTCTTACGGTACAGGATTTGTACAGGGTCCTCATGGAAAAGGTCTCGTACTTGAATCGCTCTTCTATGAAATTGCCTCTGGAATTCGTGTAGATGAAAGAGGTGAGGGTGGTATCAATAACTGTTTTTTCGTCCGCTGCGGTACAGCCGTAGAAGTGTGCAGATTCGCTTCCACTCATTTTAGCTCCTGCAACTTCCTTGCACGGCCAACAAATGCCCCGGTGCTTGTGTCAGTGCATGATTTCTCCACGCCAACCTTTCAAGAGTGTAGCTTCATTGGCTGGTCAGAGATGCACCACCCACTCCTGCAGTCAAGCGGTGGTGGGCTTCTGGAGGACTCACTCTTCGTTGCAGGCGAAATCGCCGTTGTGTTGGAGGATAACTGCCAAATGGTGTTGCGGCAGAACACATTTCTCCGCGGCGGCGTCGGTGTGCGGTGCAACCCCCGCTCGCAGGGGAAGGTGCTGCGGAACACATTTCTCCGGCACAACGTGGCCGCGGTGAACATTATGGACAACGCCGCGGGGGAGTTGGAGGCGAACGTGTTCGCCCAGCCGCTCGAGAGCGGCGGGATACTGGCGGGGCTGCACAAGGCGAGCATCGGCCCGCACGCGGCCGCGGGGGGTCCGCCGGCGCGGGGGGTGAAAGCGATGACGGACGGGAGGACGCTCGAGTCCGACTTCATCGCCGCCTTCGCGGAGTTTGTCTCGTCGGCCCCGCAGTGGGCGAGGGACGGAATGAATGAGACGCCGCAGGTGACATCGTCGCTGCCGCTGCCTATCCTGGCGGCGATGAGTGAGCCGCCGGAGAAGGACAATAATATTAATGATGGTGGTAGTGGTTGTGGTGAAGAAGAGAAAGGAGAGAATGTTAAGAAGGATAGGTCAAAGAGTGTGACTACAAAGATAGCAGCGGTGGCGGAGGATACCGACATTCTGGGAAGACAAAAGGCATTGCAGAAGGAGAAACATGCAGGAGGTTCCACAAAGGCTAAAAAGACTGGTAAAATAAAAAAGAAGCGAGTGGAGACGTTTACTTTCCCTCTTAGTGAAGACATTGTTCGTGTGCCGCGAGATGTTCAAGAAACTTTGCAAAACTGGGTGGAAGCGCATGAGATTGCTTTAAATGTGGAAAAGACGAAGGGATTTGACGTAACTCAAGAAGTGGAGCAAACACGGAATGGGGACATGCTGCGAGACATGAGTGAGCGCATGACTGCTTTGGAAGAAGCTAAAAATGTTGAGAAGCGAGGGAACTTTGGAGACGACAAGAACAAGAACGATGAAATCCGAGGAGTGGTGGTGGAGCTCCAATGTTTAACTGATGATGATGATGACAAAACTGGATCTGTAAAAACGAAGGAGAAAGTGGTGAGAGATGTTAAGCCAGTAGATCCCAGGAAGTCAGCAGTTGAAAGGCATCAGGTTTATGTGAGGCCATCCATTACAACGAAATTTGGTCTCTGTCCACGTCTCTCCATTAAGGCCGATGGGTTGAAGGAATCCCATGTCAAGAAGAAATCCAAAAAGAAATTGCGCCGACCTCTACCACCACCGTTGAATAGTTGCAGCAGAGAAGCGCAGCCCACCCATCAAATGATCCGCGGGAAAGCGGCGACACTTGCAGGTTCTCTCATTGAGTGCGGTGTGAAGCATTACCGTAAACCCAAGGTTAAGGATACATGTGGGAACTCTCTGCTCATTGACAGCCCACTGAAGGAGCTGGTGACGCTTCGAGAATTGAGTGAGCATGAGCAGCCATCTGGTGACAAAAGTGTAGCCAACATTATCAACAGGAGTGAAACCAGCGTCGGGTCTCCCTCGCGGAGTGCCAGGGAAACTACATCGCGGATTAGTGCATCGCTTTCCATGAGGAGTACATTGGCGGAAAGACTGGCGTCAGGCCAAACAACAAGAAGTCAAAGCCAATCGCTGGCACGTTTTGATGACGCAGCTTCCAGCGAAGGCAGAATGTGGCGAGACAACGTGACACCAGCGTCCTCCAGGAGCCACTCGAAGGGTGCATCAGACAAAATAAGTTCGTCGAACGCAAGGGAACTCTTTGGAAGTACAGGAAGTGAACGACACAAAAGTGACTCAATGGGAAGCAAAAAAGTATCCTCGAGAGAAGAATACCCACACGCTGAAAGGGGACGTAATCAGTATTCAAACAGTGATTATGGCGATGATGATGATGCTGGTAGTGATGGTATCAGTGGTATGATTCTTCAAAACGTAACGGCGGATGAGCGCGCGCATTCCAAGCGAAAGGCTGCGAAGGCATTACTGAGTGAGGCTTCCAATGCAGACTTTGACGATGACAGCGACAAGCTTAGTGGTGTTGTTGGTGGTGGTGCTAAACAATCATTTGATGGGGGTAATGCCCACCTCAACGCAGCTTCCCCCCACGATGGAGGAGGCATCTCAAAAGATTCTGAAAATGCGGAAGCACAAGGCTTAATGGCGACTACCACAACAAAGAAAAATAAGAAAGGCTTAAAGAAAGGCTCACAGAACGCCCACCAAAAGGGTAAGAAATCCAAAACAGCACCCGCTTCTTCTGCTGCTGCTGCTTCAGACTGTATGAAAGACGCTTTAAACACCTCAGAGTCCCAGGCATCTAAGAATGAAAACCGTAGAGGCTCTGCAGGAGGAAAATTGTCACCCTTTGGGAAGAAAAAACGGTTTGGTGAAGTCGACGATACGAAGTTGGATGCAGCCTCTTCCGCGGAAGCCGCCCTCGTGTCTCATGGAAGACAAGGGGGAAAAGGGAGTAAAGGACAAATGAATTCCACGCAATCCGGTGGTAAAGGAATGAAACATCCCCCTAATCGGTCTGGTACGGCAACTCCGCAGGAGGGAAGAGTGCGTGAGAGTTCGCGGCATCCGCAGGGAAACTCCTTTTCCACAATGAGCGCAAGCGGGAATTCAAGTGTGGGCTCGTCTCCAGGATTTTTACAAGGCGACGCCAGGAAGAAGAGGGGGAGCGAGAGGCTGCATAGCGGTTCCTTCAATTCCATGGTGTCAATTCCGCCAGAATATCGACCCAATACAGCCATTATGCTATCCTGTGAAACTAGAGTTGGTGGAGATCATATCTCTGGACAGAAGGAGGGACAGGATGCTCGATCCAAAAACAGCAACGATATGCATTTTCCCAAAATTACTGTGTCTTCAGTGGTGAGATCTCTCACAGGCAGCACCACCAGTTATGTAAATCTTCTTACTGCTTTTGCTAATAATAATCATAATATTGCCGTTAAGGATGATTCCAGAAAAACAACTGTTCCCTCACTCTCTGAAAAGGGACATGCAGTGATTGACATCCTTGGAGCTACAGTGCTTCAAGGCGATACTCTTCAAGAACATGTGCGTGCTGCAAGTGCTGGACCACGTCGGAAAAAAAAAACACTTCGAAGGGGTTCCTTAACAGGGGGAGTGTTATCTGTATCTAGCGTCATGGAGGAAGGAAAAACTCGAGATGCAACAGAGAAAGGGGAGGAGGACGAAGACCGAGGAGAGGAAGAAGAAGAAGTGGAAGATATTGTTGCTATTCTTCGCTGGCTTGTGCAGTTACGTGAGCAGAGGCTTCTTAACAATCAACGCTTCAATATGGCTGTTGAGTGTGTGCGGTCAAATACAAAAGTTCCCTTCTTTATTTCCGAGGAAACTGCGGCGGGAGGATCACCAACATTGATGGTGCGATTGCCCCGAACTGCAGATGAGGCCGTCAGTGTTCCCTTGTTTGGAACAGTGACAGAAATGAGGGAAGAGGTGGAACAAATCGCCGATGACAAAGGAGATAATGGAAATGCTCTTCAGCCGCAAAGAGGGAAGTTTGGCATTTTGGAAGACATTCCAGAAGCAAGGACAGGGATCGTGTGGAGAACTTTGCCCTCCTTGGGTAGAGAAGGTGATGTGGATGAGAGGAAGCACGCAGGTAAATTGGAAACCAACAATGCAATCCTTCCTACATCACACCACGCAGATAAGCCACGGATCTTTTTTGCACGCACCAAGTATCCACGCGGACATTTTCATGCGAGTAAAGAAGTACCGACGGCGTTAGGAAACGCAATGAAATCCTTGATGAACTCAGATTCTCCTCTGGGTACTATTGATGCGCTCACTATATCTGATAGCCGACCCCCAACAGGTGTGGCGGATTCAATCAGGGAAACATTAAATGAGAGCAGCAAGGACCACAATTTATCCCTCCATGTGGCAGCACGAAAGCCACATCATTCATCTACGCCGCACTTTAATCCGGCTATGCCCAAGGAAACTTCACCTTACAACAGATCAGCGAGAGTGGCGGCCTTCATAGCTGTTGGTACAACAAACTTCATGGCATGAGGAAGGGTTCTGTATCACACGCTCCATGCGAATGAATGATATGGATTTGTTGTAATGTGTGTATGTGTGTGTGTGTATTTATGTATCTATCGGTGGGCTATTCACTTCACAAGTATGTGGAAAGAGAGATGTAAATAGAGCAACAATAAAAAAAAGAGAAGAGGAGGAGGAGGAGGAACCACTTGGAATTTCCAGTTTGAGATTATGTAAGCTTATTGAGACATTATTATTCTTGATTTTCTCTTTCTCTCTTTCCATATATGTATGTATGTATAAACATCTATAGTTTACTTCCTCTTTTGCTCACCTTCTTTTTTTTTTTTCCATTATGTAGCTATTACAAGAGAGTTGCCTTTCTTAATTCTTTTTGTTTGTCGTTTTGGTTTCTTTTTCCTGTTTGGTTCCTTCACTGTGGTTTGTGGAATTGCCTTTCATTGAGATGGATATTCTGCAGCTCCTCGGAGTCGCATACGGTGGGAGTAAAGAGGAACGAACTGAAGCCACCACACAATTAAAAACTGCACTCGAATCTCCCGATGGTCCTCAACATCTTCTGACGCTGCTGCGTGCTGGAATGGATCCAGCACTACCGGCGATGCAAAGTCTGTCGGCTCTCATTTGCGCCAAGAATTATATTATGGAAATGTTAGACGACAAGCACATCGCTGCATCCCCTGGTGTATTAGAAGAGCTCAAGTCTCTTCTTTACAACGGCGCCCTTCAGGTTCCCCTCACGCACCAGAAGATTATCTACCCCTGTGTCTCCTGTATCATCAGCTCTTTTCAATGGAATTATCTTCCTCAGCTCATGCCGGAGATCACTCGAGAGAGAACAGAAGTTCCTGTTGAACAGGCATTATCCTCATTGCGGTTATTGTATGTCTTTGCAAAGAGGTTTAAAACACCAGGATTGGAACCGATGCATATGAGACTGATGGTGTGTAACTGTCTTATATCCGCACTTCCATCGTTTCTGTCGTATGGAAACATGGAGGTTGACCACGTTGTTCTAAAGCTCATGGAATGTGTTGTGGAGACACTGCTGGAAGGGGCAAAAGGAAAAGGCAGTATTCCAGCAGAAGCCTTGGATCCATGGTTCTATGAGATGACTCAGTATCCGGAGCGTCATTTTGTTGCCGCGTCTGAGGCAGGAGCGGCAGGAAATGACTCTGATAAGGTGTACAAAACTTATGTTCTTTGTCTCAAACGTATTGCCTTGATTTCTTTTTCTGCTTTACACAATGCGACTTGTAAAAAAGATCCTTCTCCTGTTGCAAGAAGATTTCTTGCAAATTATGCCTCAACTTTCTTTGGGGTATGGCAAAGATGGTTGGAGTACGCCGTGACCTCACAGAGCAGCAGCGACCACCGCAAAGTAGATATGTTCGCCATTCGCTACATCAAATTGTGTTCACTTGATGAGACTTTGTATCGGCAGTATCTACTTCCACAGCTGATGCACATGATTGAGTTTGTCTTGTTTCCATTCCTGTGCTTCAACGCGGAGGATGAGTCGGTGTTTTGCGATGATGGTGACATCTCAGACTTTGTGCAGTACATGGTGGAGGAGGGATTTGAGCAGAGTGAGGTGTCCAAACGGCAGGCGGCGGCTAATGCCATTCTGGCGATTGCAAAAGGTAAAAAACATTTCCACGAGGACTCCTTGCAGAAGGTCATTGATTTTTTGAAAACGGGTCTTTCAAAGGAAGACAATAATGAGACGTTTCATCGAACTTTTGGTTTCCTGCATCTCTTGTCCGTTTTAAGAAAATACTTAAAACATATTCCTGAAATTTGGCAAACTCAGATGACACAGATCCTCGTTACATTTGTGGCTCCACGTGTGCTTCCCACCGTTCCGTTTATTCCGATACGCTGCAAGGCACTAGTCGTCTGCCAGCGGTACTCCAAGGCCCCCATTCCGCTCGAGGAGGACTTTGCAGCATTCACACAACTTGTATGCTCTCTCGTGAACGACGCTGATGCACGAATTCGTTTGAGTGCTATTGATGCCATTTGTACATTCCTGGAGATGAAGCGAGCGCTGCCTTACATCCGTCCTATTCTTCTGCCGTTGATGGAGGAGTGCATTGGATTTCTTGATCGTGTGCAGACAACCTTTGTTCCTACTGTTATTCTGTACTTGGTGAAACACTTTGCACCTGAACTTGCTTCACTGCTTGATAAAATTGCCTCAACACTTGTGAAGCATTTCTTTGCAATTTCTTTCGATATTGCGCTGGAAGAAGATAATCCGATTACAAAGGAGGGCCTTTTACAATATTCCTGCAAAGACATGAGTGCCGATGCATTGTTAGATGCCTTGGATACCATTGTAGAGGGCTCTTACTTCCATATGGAAGTCTTCTGTAAAATGAGACCTGATCTCCTCTTGTTAGTGAGGAAGGTGTTGGAAACTCCAGACAATTATGCATTTATAGAAAAGACACTCCCTATTTTATTAAACGTTGTTAACTACTCTAAACCGCTTACTCCAGAATGTTGGGAGATACTTCCATTACTGCTTCTGTCTGTTGAGTCTGGAATTGGCGTGGACTTCTTTGTCGGTATAGAAGAAGTGCTTGATAGTTTTATATCAAATGGAACTGTGCAGTACATGCAGAATCCACAAATTATGGATATAACATATCAGATCTGTGAGAAAATTTTGTTTCACTGTGTCACGGATGTGAGTGATCAGATTGCTGTTCCGCAATTGATTGAAGCCATGTTACATCAGGCGAAACATTGCCAAACTGTGCCGGGTTTATTTGATACACATCTCTCCCGTTTTGTGTTATTATTACTTCGGGCCCTCGCAGAGAATTCCAGCAATCAGGGAAATGTGCGCCTGCAGGTCTGGATTATTGCAGCATTGATGGATGCATTCTATTACAATGCTGCGGCAACGCTACAGATCATGGTTACACACAACGCCTACCCACAGTTCTTTGATGCCCTCTTCCTCTTCTTCCGAGGCGCCATCAACCCACAGGGTGCATCTAAAGTGCCTAAGAAGCAGAAGAAGCGCAAGGGCGATAACTCCATGGAAGCTGTTGAGAGTCTCTCCATTCTCACGCGCAAAGTCATCGTCCTTGGGCTAACTTCCCTCCTTGAACAAATTAGCGCCAACACAACTGAAAGTGGTAGCAATAATAATAATAATAATAATAATAATAATAATAATAATAATAATAATAACGGCACCGTCGATCTGATCTCCTTTGAGGCATATGTGTCACCGACACTGGCGCTCATTCAGCACTGCATTTTCGCCAACGATGTCCTCCTTGCATCACGCTGCCGCATCACCGAAAACAACCTGGAAAAGATCCGACAGGGCGTCGATGTTGAGGAGGTCTCCGACGTCGACCTCGACGACGAGGACCTGCTCGGTGTCGACGTGGACGACGTCGTGCTTGAAGGCGACGACGGCAGTGATGACGACTTTGATGACCTCGGCGGTGGTGGTGGGGGCAATGCGGCGTGGGGGAACGACGGCGGGGACGACGGCGAGGTCGGCCGCTGCCACGACGAGGGCGACAACTACGAGAGCCCCATCGATGATGTCTGCGAGGTGACGCTCTTCCTGCAGTGGTGTGCGAAGGCGGTGTGCCTCGGCGACGGCGTGCTGGGCGCCCTGTCGAGGTCGGTGCAGGAGTTCCGCGCCGCGGAGACAACGGCGCTGCGCTACCGGCATCTTGTGAAGGAGCTGGACCGCGCGATGGAGGAGGAATCCAAATCTCGTGTCATCGCCCCAGCAGCGTCTTAAAAGGATGGAAAGAAGATTAAGGGGGGGGAAGGAAGAAAGTAAGAAATGAATAACTAAGAGATGCAGTCCTAGACTGATGCGGGATTTTTCTGCGTGTAATTAAATGTATGGACGTAACACAATATTCAGAAATTTATTTCGTATGAGGTAAAATATTACAAGTATTAAATTAACTCTCAGTATATATATATATATATATATATATATATATATATCTGAGAGAGAGAAAATGTTATTGGTGATGGCTTTCTTCTTTTGTGGGGGTGTTGGTGATGCAAAAGATCATGTATACATGCACACATAATATCTCTGAGGGTGCTTCATTGTTTTTCTTTTTTCTTTTTCTTCTTCTTGGCTTAAGCGAGTAGTGTGGGCAGGTGAGAGATATAACAAGAATATCCAAAGAAGGACTTTCATTGGACAGCTTAGTTCATTTTGTTGTTGTTATTTGGCTGTTTCCTTCCCACAGACACAAACACACAGATTTTTCTTTGAGGGGGGAGAGGATTTACCCCTATTGAAGGGAATATACTCAGAAAAAGAAGGAAATAAGAGGTAGAGTTAAGTATTCGCACATTCTGTCAACGTCGCCATCTGTACCACTCTTTATTGTTTTCTTCTTTCAGTGTGTGCGCGTCTGCTGTGAATTGTCATTGGAGCGGCACACATTTTTTTTTTTTCCTGGTCCTATCTAGAAGAGAAAGAATAACAGACACAGGGGGAGGGGTGACTGTGAGTTCCTCATATACACGTATAACATACATACATACAGGACAGCTGCGTGAGGTATATATACATTTATATAGGTCATGGGAAGCGCTGTTGCTCGTCACAGGGATAATGGACCAGTGAGAAAATGGTCGGTTTCCTCTGATTTTTCTGGGCGCCCGACTTATATAGTGAAAAACGGGAAACGAATGCATGTGCCTCCTGCAAGCAGACCCATCGAGAAGGTTAAACCTACCAAAACTGCTACCCTCCTTACGAGTGGCAACAACGCGTCGCCCCGGGCCCCAGATGGGGGCGACGCAAAACAAGATGCGGCCAATAAGAACTTGGCCCCGGAGAAGTCGCTGCCGACGCTGCCGCCCAGCTGCCTCGTGTCGTCCAAGCACAGGGCGGGCCCGGGCGGCAAAGCGGCGCGGCGCGGCCACCCGCTGCTCCCGTTGAGGGACGACGATGACGACGAGCCGCTCGTGAAGCAGAACGTGCCCGACGCGCGGGGGAAACCAACCGGTGGCCCGGCGGAGCCAGCCCCAAAGCCGAAGGACTCGGGGAGGAAGCCGACACCGGATGGCGAAGGGAGGAAGAAATCTCGGTCGGAAGAAGAGTCGCCGCGAAGCCAAACGAAGAACGAGGATAAAGGGAGCAAAAGAGCATCCCTAACCAAGGCGGACACAAGGTCCCTCGCGCATGCTACGAGAATAAAAAACTCTCGGACACCCTCGCAAGGTGGCTCAGATACACAGAATCCGGAGGGTCGAACCGCACAGCTTTTTATGGACTATATTGCCAAGCACGTTATTTACATGAGTGACCATGACGATTTGGTTTGGTTCAATGCAGACTTTGATAGGAAATCACTTCAACGGCGGAAGAATCGCACTGTCGTATGGAACCCACTGGAGGAAATTGCCATAAATGAGGAGGAGGAGGCGGGGGCACCAAAGGAGAGAATAAACTCAACGACGCCTCCACAACCAACAACTGTAGGAGAAAGAAAATGCGATTCATTAACAAGAGGGCAAGCGCCAGAAACAATGCCAAGAGCAAGATCGCAAAGCTCTCCGCGACCTCGCAGTCGCCCTATCCTTGGGGAGGATGTTTCTCACCGCAAGCAGTTAGCAAAGAAGGCCCTTGAGGATAATGTCATGTTCATTAACGCACGTGCATTTAAATTTCGTTAATCAGAAAAAAGGAAAAAGTGGAGATAGATGGAGGGAGTGATGGGGAAGGAGACAGTACCACCATTCAAAAACAAAACAGCAAAAAACGAATGATGATAAATGAGTTAATGCAACTATAAGATGCTGAGCCCCCATAAAGATAGAAAAAAACAAGAAAACGAATAATATTAGATGCAGTTCTACTTGTTGATGCCGTTGCTTTTCCATGAGGAGAGGTGAGGGGCGCATCCATTGCTCCATAATATTTGTTTGTTCGTTCCTTAGGTTGGAATGTGTTTTGTTGTTTTTATCGATAATGGCACTACCGTTGGAGAACGGTGTTGGCTCATTCTCCCATCTTTCTCTACATGCAAAACAAAAAAAAGAAAAAAAGGATTTCTATATGCCTCGATAACACAAGTTTTCATCTCCAGTACGTGGTAGCGTAGCGTCTTCCAGCAGATGTAGTGATTTTTGTGACTCTCAAGAAACCCTCATATTATGTTTGAGGCGGTTGTGGTTGTCTTTTTTTTATCTTTGGTGTAATGTGTGTGATTCTCACGAAAATACATCCCCAGTCGACCAAGGTCATTCTTGTTCCTTTTTTTCCCCCCATTCCTGTGTTTTTTAGCGTTTGGTTCCCCCTTTGCTTTGTGTTCAACCTTCTATTTCAATCCTCGTTTCTCTTTTTTTCTATGTGTGTGAGCGTGTGTTTGGATATTTTGTCCCCCTCTTTTTGTTGTTGCTGCTGATTTAATTGAAGGAGGAATGTGGTGTGGATTTGTCATTCTTCTTCGTATTGGTGGTATACATGCATATAACGGTGCAAAGAGATTAGGTGAGACACGAGAATGGCGGTAACCGTTTAATTTGTGGCAAAGTGTGGGAAACTAGTGGTGGAGGAGTCACCAAAAGAAAAGGAAAAAATCAGATACTAATTTATGTATAGCTCAGCTGGTGTTTGCTTGCATTTTTTGTTTTTGGAGTTGATGTTTTTATCTTTGGTCTGAGTGAACCCTGTTCACTGCATGCATACACTGGTACGGAGATGCGTGTAAGACAAAACCAGATAGGGAAAAAGAAAAGGAAAGGACTGTAGAGAAGGTGGATATGTGTCGAAAAAATATATATAAAGAATAACCCCCACGCACACACTCTTCATTTTTCTTTTCTCTTTCTCTGTCTCTTTTGTTCTCTCTCTGTATATATCCTTTTCTTTTGCATTTTGTCATCAATGTGCTAAAACGAAAAAAAAAAAAACGGGTGGAAAGCAAAATTAATAACTTATCCATTGCTTTTTCCCTGAATTTTATCTTGTTTTTTGCTCCTTTTTTTATAATCTAGTGATGAAGATGTTGCTATTGGAGCGTAACATTTCAAATACACAGTCAGGCCTCATATGTATATAATGGGGTGCACTTTGTTCTTCTTCTGTTCTTTCCTTCTGCAGCCCACGAACGGTGTGTGGGGATTTCTCTTATTGGCTCCTTCACGTCTGTCCTTGACTGTTTACGGTGTGTTGTCTTCTCCCCCTTCCTTCCTTTTCGCTTCTCTATCTCCTTCTCTCTATGTATGTTTATTTTCCACCCCTGTGATGTCGTAAGGGCAAGTGTTGACTTCTTCCCTCCTCTTTCCCTCTCACTCCCCTCACACCATGCTCTCTCTCAGTCTTTTTGTTTTCATTTTTTTCTTCTTTTCCCAATTTCATCTTCGTCTCTTTTTGTTTGATACATTGAATAGGCTCTGGAGGAAATAGAGTGACTGGGGGAAGGCATAGTAAGCGGCAGTGAGAGGGATACAAAGGGTGCGGGGAAAAGAAGAATCGAATTTCTTTCTCTTTCTCTCTTTGTCTATCGATCTGTGTTTGTTTGTTGGGTAGGTGAGACTGCAGATGTTCTCTGATGAGTTTGATCATAACCCCTTCGCGGAGGAGCTAGAGGCCGGTCCCCCAATGTTCGATGCACGCAGCAGCAGCAGTGGTGGTGACAATGTCGGAGGCACGCGCCTAGAGAAGCGTGAGCGTGATGAAGTTGTCGAGAGTCGTGTGGAGGAAGGCGAGCCGCTGCGGAAGATCCCCCGCACTGAAGAAGAAGTTACTCCTGCTATTATTGCTACTACTGCTGAAGAAGAGGAAGAAAAAAGAAAAGACGTTGATGTTGCGGGGCCGTACATTGGCTACTCGGTGGAGGAGGCGGAGGAGAACGACGGCACGGACGACAGTTACGCCTCCGTCCTCTTCCCCATCGCGGAGGCCGAGGCGTCGCTGCGGCAGTCCGCCCGTCTTCACCGCTTCAGAGTAATGCTCGCGGATCAAGAGACGGAGGCAATTCGCACAAACATGATGTTTCTTCGCGGCTCACTGAGGGAGGCGCAGGAGAGGCGCGTGAAGGACTGCAGTAGTAATAGTGGGGTTGTTGCTCCCGGTTGTGGTACTAGGAAGGAAATAGAGTCGCAGACGAAGGCGAAGGAAAATCCGGTGGATTTTGCTGCACTGTTGAAGTTGTGTGATGGCGTCTCAAAGGTCACGAGGGACGGCAAACATCTGCATGTGCTCGAAGGCGTAGAGAAACTGCGGAACGGTGTGACGGTGGAGAACCGCGCCACGTCGGTGGACTCAGGAACGTGGATGCCATCGTCATCGCGGTGTGAAGTTGATGTCTCGTCTCCAACGCCGCCGCACCGTGAGGAAACGCGGCGATTTGAAAGTATACTAGGCGCCATAGAGAAACTCGGGGATAGCTTGGACACCCCCATGGCGCATGTAGTTACGGCGCTGGGAAATGAAATCAAACGTTTGAGTGTAAAGAGCGATGAATTGTGTGGAGTAAAAGCGACCCTTGAGTCTCAGGAGAAGGCACTCATAGCTAGGTGGAGTGAGCATGCATTATGGGGAACGGAGCGGGCACTTCTCGCCGCTGAGGATCAGATGCAGAGTCATCTATCATTATTCTATTTCCCGGAGACAGAACAGCAGCTTTTTCGCCAGCAGCAACATTTACAGAAAAGTGTTTACCGTCTAGAAGTAGCCATTGCAGCGTTGCTAGCAGCCTCCAGTGGGTCGCAGGTGAAGCCAACCACACCGCATTCCGTGCAGGCAACACTTAATAGACATCAGGGATTGGAAAAATTGAGGGAAAAATTAAACTGTCAGATTTTGTACCTTCGAAAATTACTGAGAGAGAAATTGGGGAGACAATCATTGCTGCTCTGTGATACAAAGTTGGCTGGAAATGGGAAGGTCACAGTGGAAGAGGGGAGGACAATATTTTTGCAACACTGCTGCGCATCAATTGCCCAACGTTTGGTCGAGTTAACCAAACAAATTCTTTTGGAGGTAATAAAGAACACTGCAGCCCGTCCTCCTTCACCTGCCCAGGATGAACGCTTGCTGTCATATGAAGCAAAATTGAGGACGCTGCATACATCCATTGTGGCATTTCTTTCAGAAAATACTCGATTACAGCAAGAGATTAAAGATGCGGCGTTGATCAAATTTATGGCTACCCCTGACAGCACAGACATGAACTTTGTGGTGGAACGGCTGCAATCTTTGTTGTATTCCAAACAATCTATCGGGTCTGAAGAAGAAACCGAGGAGAATTATGGCAGTGGAAGAAAATGTGGCAATGAAGATAGTGCAGAAGAATGCGATGTACAGAAATTACTTGTGGATAGTTTTACAAAGAGCACCGATGATCTTATCCATGTGCTCAATGCGCATTTAAAGAAAGTGGAGACTCTTTTTAAGAACGAAAAACATCTTTTGAAAGAAACCGTACTTTTTCTGCGTATGATTGTTGCGGGTGATAACTTCCTCTTTGGAAAACTTGGTGTCCCTCTCCCTGCAGGCTCCAAAGATGAAGATCTTCTTATCAATGAAGTGAACAAGACTCATGTTTGTTTTAAAGAGCCACATAAGAATAGCTTTCAGCATTTGCCTTCACTGACTACAATTCGTGACGCATTTGAAGTCGCTTCTAGGCGACATGCGGAAAAACTATTCATTCAACGCACGGAGGCTGAGAAGAAATGGAAGTCTCTGCGGGACGATGTGGAGTGGTGCAGGCAAAATTACTCAAAGACAGACACGACTGATATCTCCGAGGCGCAAAAAGAACTGCAGAATTTGAGGTCTGCTCTCTCAGCGGCGGCAGCCCGAGAGAAGGAGGTCGCATCGCTTCAGTTAGAACTGATAAGAAGAAGGGAGCAAGTTGCTCGACTCCGCCATGAAATAATTATCAACCAGAAGGAGGCTACCGCATTGGAGACAAAGCGGCAGCAGCTTCAAGAAAAGGAAAAGGAAGAGAAAAGGGAAAAGGAGATGACGATGGTAGTAGCAGCAACATCAACAGCAAGTCATTCCCCACCACAATCACAGCCACAAGATGAAATATCTTCTGAGGGAGTCGATGACAACGAGGAAAATAAAGATGAATCGGGTAATGATCTTCCTGGACTGGAGTATCCCGCAGAAGAAGAGGAAGAAGGAGTGAAAGGGGAGGAGGAAGAGGAAGAGTATTGAATGGAGTTATGAATTAAAAATAAGAAACTATGGGCATGTGCCCATTCTCCCTCAGCTGTGTGTTTCAGTGTATGGGTGCAAGGTAAAGTTATGGATGTTTCATTCCTTTTTTTTTCTCTCTTGTTCATTAAAATGTTTTTTTTCTTGTTTTTTTTTTACAATATTTCCCTTCCTTTTTCCCTTTTTTCTTCTTTCTCTTAGAGTTGTGTGGTATTGTGGGTGATTCGTTGCTCCCTCCATCCCTTCCATTGCATTTGGTTGGAGTGGAACGAGGGGAAGGGTAAAGTCGGAAGAGTACAGCATATATATATATATATATATATATATATATACATTACATCAACTGTGGGGATACGAATTGATAGTGAAGAATTAATTGGAGAGAGAGAGAAAGAGAGGTGGTGGTTTGTATTTTGAAATTTTATCTTCTATATATTTTGACGTGGTTTACGGTAGACAAGAGGAAGCACGCTTTCTGTGTCCACATAAACCCACCCACCCCCCAAAAAAAAACTCTTATTCGTTTCGTTTGTGTATAAGTACGTGCATCAGCTTCTGTGAGCAATGTCAATGTCCACAACGCCTCATGCCTGCACGCTGCTTTGGCCCTTTCTTAGTGGCGACGATGATGCCAGGCAGGAGGACCAGTGGCTGATTGGGTGGAACCCGCACAGTCTCTTAATTATCGTCGTGACTGTTGTGCGCAGCAAAGCCTTTGAGGATGCCATCGCCATCCTTGACACCATCCGCGGTCACCGAGAGGACGACATCCCGTGCCGCAAGGACTTCCCGAGCGCGGCGTCGCTCTCTGTGCTCGGGCGGCTGCGGGCGAGTGGCGATATTTCTTCCTTCACCGCGAGTAACAAAGAGGCGTACGAGTCGTCGGAGCGTTGGGTGGGTGGCGAGCAGCAGCGAAGTGACGTGTGGATTGAGCTGCGGGCCGGGCCGGTACTTGACCACGTGTGGTGCTGCGGGTACTGCGTGCAGCCGTGCAATCTGTGTGTGCTGCGGACGGACCCGCGCAGGATGTACGCGACGACGCCGACTGTTTTCAGCGCAACAGCGCGGTTTGGCTGCGGTGGCGTCGCCGATATTCTGCAGGGCAAACAGCCGTTACTTATTCCCGGCGTGCACTCGACACTCGAGGGAGTGCTGCTGCCGCCACACATGGTGCCGCTGGCCGGCCCGCGCGTGCGCAGGAAGGGGGAACTGAGTGAAAGTGCCTTGTCGTGGAGTTACAGTAGGCGCGTGAGGGAGGACCTGGGCGACAGCCATACACCCATGGACGATGTCGCGAGCAACGGCAACAGTCTCTCGCGTAGGGAGAAGGAAAGATGGGACTATCATCTTAGCTTCTTTTCGGAGTTGGATGAGAGCGAGTTATTTGTAGCACCGCCGGTTAATGGATTGGCACCACGACTTGATTTCCCTACGAGTGCAGACTCAACGGAAATGAGTCTTTTTTTTCATTATCATAACCGTGGTCGAATATTGCGTAAATACCTCGAATCTTACAGAGGGGTAGTTACAAGTGGTGGCAGAAATGATGATGGTAATGGTGACAACGTCCCCAAGAAAATCAGCAATGATAATTGTAAAAACAATCACATCAGCAAGAATAATGATGGTTATCCTGGTGGTAGTGGTGACGGCAGCAGGAACACCGAGAAAATGAAGAAAGCAGAAGCCGATAATAGTTGTGTGACGTCAGAAGAGGAAGAAGAAGAACAAAAACAACAACAACAACAACAACAAAACGTATGGGAACGTTGTCTTTATGCGTCTATTGGTGTAGCATTATCTGTGTTCACGTTTGTTATCCCGGTGTTTACATTTCTTGGAGGAATTTCATGCCTAGCGGCTGTTCTTGAATTCCGTCTGCGTGAGATTGTTCACTGGCTCACACTACTGCAAGGACACAAACAAATATGTGGCCTCCATCCTGCCATGCCTCACATAATACATGACGACCCCGCATTTCAACGATTTTGTGTCGTCAACTTTCTCGTCCGTCTTCTTGTAGATGGACTTTTAGGAGTGCTTGGGAGTCTTCTCCTGGCCATTGGAGGAGAGGCATTGATTGCAAGGTCTGGAGATTTGTGGGGATACTTTTTGTATGATTTACACATTGGATACATGGAGTGGTTTGAAGGCTGGCCTGCAGGATTGAAAATGAATGAAGATCTGAATAAGACGTTATGTTTCTTTGCAAAGTGGACGTTGAAAGCGTGCTGGGATTTAAGATTAGACTTCAATTGGGTAGAAATTGGATACAAAGTTCTCGTGTATACAGCTCCATTTGGTGCCAGTTGTGCATTTGCTCTCATCTCTGATGTTATCGCAGTTACATCAATGCGCATTGTGCTGCTCTCTTACGCTGTTTCCATTCCATACCGAGTAATGTTGTCCGTGATGAGCATTTTGTTTCTGCAGTTTCGTGGGAAAAAGTACAACCCACTGCGCCGCCGTACAGACGCCTATGACTTTGAGGTGGATCAAATGTTGATGGGAACTCTTTTGTTTACATTTATAGTCTTTCTCTTTCCAACCGTGGCGGTATATTATCTCTACTTTGCATTGGCGCGGAGTTCCATTTGGATCGTGCAGGAGGTCCTCGTGCTTGCCGCCCATGTAGTTTTGTATCTCCCCGTCTATCCAATCATTTACTGGGCAATGCACCGACATGAATGGCCCGGGGGATTTGCAATCACTTCACCCAAAGTTACATGTGTGCAGCACCAGACAAATGCAGCAGGGTCGTCGCAAAGTACATCGATGACTGTGGAAACCATTGTTGTCTCCAAGCCGATGAAACTTAGTGTTGTTTTGGCTGATTTTGTGTTGGTGCTTAACATTCTCACGCAGTTGAGTCCGTTTCGCATGCTAACAGTTATTTATCAGGCACAAGTGTGGAAAAGCACAAAACCCGTGGAGCTTCTCATTCCGCATCTCCAGAAGGACTGTGTGAATCCTTGTATACATATCCAACAACCATCACCTTCTGCAGCCAACGCCACGTCGAGTAATAATCAAGCCTCCGTGTCTGCGACTTTTCATGCGGCAACGCCTTCATCTGCGACGGGCTCTGTGATATCACACACAGTTCCTCGGTGTGTATCCATCATTTCACCGATACGATAGAAAAGCTCCCAATTCGTTGTTGTTTTTTGTTGTTGCAGTTGAAGAAGACAAAATAACGCGTAACTAATGAGGCAGGCAAGCAAAGAGAAAAGAGGGGAGAATATAACAAACAGGACTCTGAGAAGAGGTGGGAATGATGTTACAGTTGGATCCAAGACTCAACGTGAATGTGGATGTGTATCTATGTGATAATTACTTGATTGCGATGATGCATGAAATGATTCTTTTTTTTTTAATTCTTTCTTTCTGTGTGTGTATATATACATGTGTTTTCTTTGTCTGCGTGATGGCCTATTCTTCCTTTGCCTTTTTTATTCCATGCTTCTTGTCTGCCGTTTTTCGGGGGTGAAGAAGGAACAAAGGGAAATACTCAAACGCCTCATTAAAAGGGAAGAAAAATAACTTTATAGCGGACGAGGAAGAGAGAGAAAGAGAGAGGGACTCAGAGGCCGGAGGTCGTCAACTGTATTCTCTACGACGGAGTAAAGAGTAGGTGGGAAGAAGATCACAGACTACGTACATATATACATACCCACTTACACACAAGAGAGTCTTCTAAAGGGGGAAGTGTCTGCAGACAGCAAAAAGAGTGCCGCGGAGAGAGAGAGAGAGAGAGAGAGAGAGAAGTTTATAAATATATTTATATTTGGTTATTTATTCCTGGAGCTTAGGCGTGCGGTGTGAGACATCCATCGCCAGCATCATCCCACTAACAAACAGAAAAAAAAAAGAAACAGAGCAGAACAGGCCATACATTCTGTGTACGTGAGGAGAGGGAAGCCAAATACATCTGGGAGCTCCCAAACAATAATCTAGTCTGGTTCCTCTTTGGAAGAGACAGGCGTGGAGGAATACAAAAAGGAGGAAAAGACAAAACAAAACAAAATAAAAATAAGATCACAAAATTTATTGGTGCTTGCTAAGAGTGGGAGAGAACAACAAAGAAAGAGAAAAAAAGTTTAAAGTACACTTCTGATTTTGTTTCTCCCTCGAGTCGCATCTCCCTCACTCCTTCCCCATATATATACTTGCGAAACAAGTGAACCGGACCCTGGTGATTACATCAAAGTATTAGGAAGGAACGCAGGCATACCGACAGAAAGAAACAAAGGAAGGCAACGAATTAAGAAAAGAAGAAATATTATTCTTTCTTCCCTTCTCTCTTATTTATTATTTCTTTTTATATACATCTCTCACGCACCCGCACGCTCTCTCTCTCTCTTACTCTCATTTGTTATATGACTTCATTTCTGAGAGATGGGGATTGTGCCTCACGGGATACTCCAAACGACTGGCAGTGTATTGGCAACTATGCTATGGGTGAGACCATTGGAGAAGGGAGCTTCGGTAAAGTGAAAAAGGGTTATCATATTCCTTCCGGTATATCTGTCGCTATAAAAATACTCAACCGTGATAAACTAAAAAATGCAAAAATGGATAAAAAAGTGTATCGTGAAATAAAAATCCTAAAACTATTTTCTCACCCCAACATATGTAGACTGTATGAAGTGATATCCACTCCCACGGACATGTATCTTATTATGGAGTACGTGGAAGGCGGTGAGTTGTATGACTACATTGTGAAGAAGGGGAAATTAAAAGAAGATGCCAGTCGATACATTTTACAACAAATTGTCTGCGCCGTGGAGTACTGTCATCATTTTTTAGTTGTTCATAGAGACCTAAAACCAGAAAATATTCTACTCGACCCGCAACTACAAGTGAAAATCATTGATTTTGGTCTTGCAAATATTATGAAGGACGGTGAATTCTTAGCGACATCGTGTGGCTCGCCAAACTACGCCGCGCCGGAAGTGATCTCAGGGAAATTATACTTCGGTCCGGAAGTAGACGTCTGGTCGTGTGGTGTCATCCTCTACGCTTTGTTATGTGGTTGTTTACCATTTGATGAAGAAAGCATACCCGTTCTTTTCTCAAAAATTAAAAAGGGAAAGTATCAAATTCCCTCACATGTTTCTCACGGCGCAAGAGAATTGATTGAACAGATATTAGTCGTGGATCCTCTCATGCGTCTTACTATTCCTCAGATCAGAGATAATGTTTGGTTTAATACAAATCTGCCCATGTGTCTCTCATATAATGAATCTATTTTTTTGTTGGGGGAAAAACGTATTTCTTCAAAGGAAGCTGCACGGGCCGCAAAATTTCTTCATATGAGAGAGCGTGATGTACGTAATGAGATTGAAGAAGGTAGAGGTCCTGGGTATGTAGCGTATAGTATTCTAATGGTTGCAGAGCAAAAGAAGCAAATTACTGCAGAAGCAAAAGCATTCTCAATGGAAGATGATACACAAAACAGCAATTCGAATAATCTGGTCCCACGTGTATCCAAGGCAACAGAGCGGGAACTGAATCTTGGATTACTTCTCACACAAAGCCCTGCAATGGAAGTATTATTAAATGTAGGCGATGCTACTGCGAATAAACGGGCCTATAATTGTGGAAATTTCATACCAGCATCCGTACAGGAAACAAAAATGTTTTCTGCATCACTTCATACCCCTGTATCCAATGGAACTTTTAGCATCTCGCGACGTCCAGACTCTCTTGCAGACACCTCATACCCATTTGGCTCAAGTTTTATTGGGAGTGGTAGTAGTTTTCCCCGTGCATCCGGCTTCGGTGCAAGCACGCGCCAAGGATCCTGCAACGGTCTTGCAGCAAGTATGAATGAGCGCCAACGCATCGGATCCGTTGCGAAGTCTCACATCATGTACACAAGGGAAGACGAGGAATTTATTGTCATGAATAATGTCGGCTGGCGCATTGGTTTGATGAGCGACTTTAACGCGGCCGTCTCGCAGACTGTTCTGTACAGTGTCCTCAAGTCCCTTGAGATGGAGTGGAAGGTGTTGGCGCCGTTCCGCCTGCTTGTCCGCACAACACCGACGACGTGGGCGAAATTAGGCCTGGCACCATCGAAGCCGCCGGTGACGCCACTCTCATCCGATCCATCGGAGTTCGCAAATAGTAGTAGCAGTAATAATAATAATAATAATAATATTAATACTAATAATAATAATAATAATAATACCATTACAAGCAACATGCAGGGGAACACACTTACTGTGGTGTCTGCGCAAGTGGTTATAGCGCTATACCTCTTCCGTGTGCATGAGAAGCATGATAAGGGATATTTGGTGGACTTCAGTGTGGTAAAGGGATCGCTTGTTGCTCTCGATGTCGCGCTGCGCCTTTCGTCAATGCTCGTTCAGCGTATGGGTTAAGCTTTTTGTTTTGCTATTTTCTGTGCATGTATGTGTGTATGTATGTGTATGTGTGTGTGTGTGTGTGTGTTGACTTTGTATGAACACACCCATGCACAAACACGGGGAATTTATTTACATACAAAGGCAGAGAAAAGGTGGAGGAAGGAATATATGTATACATGCAATGACTTTATAAGGAGGATATGAGTGGCAAGTACCAGAGTAGTAGGGTAAAATAAGGATATCCAGAGGGAAAGAGAATGTATGCGGAAGAAAGACAAAAAAAGGACACCAAAGGCAGTAATCCATATGACAGATGGGACGGCGTAAATTATTTAAAACGATACATGGAGAGTAAGAGAGAACCATAAATGAATTTGGTTATGTTCCTTCTCATTTTCACCAGTCTTGAAGCTAATTGGTTTCGGCTGGGGTAGTTTGTGTCTTTTGTTTTCTCTGGTAGTGTCGTTTGCAAGCATATATATATATATATATATATATATATATATATATATATATATATGTTGTCAAATCTCTTTTCCTTCTTACGTCTCTCTATTACTTGTTTTCTCTCCCTCCTTCTCATTGCTTGTCCATTTTCATTACTTTCGAGGCCAGTAGCAGAGAGTCCGATGCAACGATATCTCATGAACATCATGCGCATATTTGCAAAAAAAAAAAAGAAGGGGAAAAGAAAGAAAGAACTGAGTAGGAAGAATAAATGGGAGGTATAAATATTTCTACACCAATATTTATCTGATGGATGAGTAATAAGAGTGAAAGCAAAAAGGGAAGAAGAGAGTGAAGGAGAGACAGACAGCGGGGTGTGATGTGATGTGATGGTAAGCAATTTGTCTTTTTCTTCTTCGCTATTGTGCCGTCACATTGTCGTGCTTTGTTTTTTCGTTAACCTGGAAAAAGAAAAGAAAAAAAAGTGGGGATGGAGAGGAATGCCACAGGAAATGGTGAATGCGTCTAGAAATAGACATTATTCTCTTGTCTCATGGTTTCCTTTGTAGTCCTATTTGCTGCTCTCTCTCACTCATTTTTTTTTTGTTTCCTCTTCTTCTTGATCCTCCTAGATATTGGTCCGCTTAATTTATTCCATATATATATATATATATATATATTGTTTCCCATATGGGCCATTTATTATCACTATTCTGTGCATCCCCCTTTTTTTTGTTTGTTTTTTGTTTCGTCTCTTATACGTGCTTGCATGTATATGGGCAGTGCTTTCCCATTGTCTCCACCCACTCCGTCCTTGCATACGAGGAGAGGAGGATGTGAGTGAGGAGGATAAAGAAGGTACAAAGAGAGAGTGCATGTAATGAGGACAGTGAGAGATGTTGTGTTTGTGTGTCTCTCTCTGTTTGTGTGTGTGTGTGTGTGTGTGAAAAGGATTCCAGGTAATAAACATAAATAAATCAGAATGAAAAAACACGGATAAAGCAAAAAAAAAAAGAATAAAATGCGTTCGGAACAATACATGTGACTTTCTAGGTGTAAAGGCACCACGGTGTTTGTGAGGTGGAAAAAAAAGAAGAGAGGGCGAGGGTGCAGGACATTTATGGGAGAAAGAGGGAAGTAACAGTGTGTGACATCATGCATATATAAATTACGCCATATTCTTTTCTTTTTGTTTTTGCTTTCTCTCTTTCTTTCCTTCTTTCTCTTTCATTGGGTTCATCACCTCTGGTGCATCAAACTACGCATATACACACACAAAAAAAAAAGAGTGCGTGCGTGGGGAAAGAAGAAGTGTAGTCAAGATGTTTCTCTGCAGCAGTCTTCGGCTCAATAATACTCATCATAAGAATGGCGTCCCCAACATGGCGAAGCTGCTCTACGGAAAAAGAAGGAATGCGATGCACACAGCGAGTAAAGCAAAGCCGTCGGTTGTTGGGACTCTGCTCAATGTCCCTGGGGCGGAGCTGCGGCAGGCGGCACGGCGGGCGGCGGGTGTGAAGGAACTCAACCAAGTAACACTCTCGGAGTTGCTGAGGAAACACCGGGCGGTTAACCGACTTGATCGCTCGGAGATTATCGTCGCTGTGGCGGATGAGGCGAAATTGAGTCTTTCGTCGTCACACTACTGTACATTGATGGCGCACGCCAATGATAATAAAGATTACGAGACTGCATTGCGCTACTGGAATCGTGCGTGTAGTGAAAAGAAGGCGAATGAAAAGGTTCATGGCGCTCTGTTGTCTACATACCGCGCTGCAAGTCGTTGGAAGGATGCAGTTCAGCACTATAACTCTATGATTGAAGACAAGATGAGCCTTGACCCGTATGCACTTCACACTGTTATGAACGCTTGTAGAAGAGCATGTGCATGCAATGTGGCCATTTCAATATTCTCTCGAGCGGTTAACTCAGGGTCCTCTCCCAACAGTGCTGTGTACCTTGAACTCCTCCGATGTATGCAGCAGCTGCATCAATCCAACCGATGGAAAATGAGTCTTGAGGTTCTCTCTTCCATTGATGGGAAGGTCGATCTGACGGCTGGCCACTTCAACGCCACAATGGCGACAATGGGTGGTGCAAAGTGGATGAAAGGCGTGGAATTATTTCAAGTGATGAAAATGAAAAGTGTGCAGCCAAGCAAAGAGACATTGTCTACATTAGTGTCCCTCAACCCGAAAAACCTCTCGCACACCATTCAATGTGTCACAGAGGCTCACTTATTTGGGATTCCTGTAACCGACACGATGTATCGCGCCATTCTTGCAAACCTTTTTCGACAAAAACTTGACCATGAAGCAGTGCGCTTCGCTGAGCGGGAGTACGGTAAATGTGTCGACGACCCAAGCAATCCCGTGAATGCATCGCTTTCACTGAGTCTTGCAATCATTGACAGTTTACTCGTGCACAACAGACCCCATGAGGCACTTCTCTTCTTTTCTGCATTTGAGACAAAAATAGGTAATGTTGTTGGATCCGCAACGCGTGGACTTGGCACCATTGGACTCCGCTCGCAGCGGTGGATTATTCAAGGGCGTGTGGCTGTAGTTGATCACAATGTTCTTCTCAATCCACGCTGTGAGTCTCTTCTGGCGCACTACGATTCCATACTCATACCATTCTCATCCATTCGGCTGCTTGTGCGGCGGGTGCGGGAGCTGTTCGGTACAGTGAAGGGACGATACACAAAGCAGAGACTACTGCGCATACAGGAGTTAACGGCAGATCAAAGCACACAGGTGCGTATTTTGCCGTTGGTGCATCAACTCATGGCACATACATACATTCTGGATGAACCTCTCACACCAGAATCAGTGGAGTTATTACGTAAAACAGCAGAGGAAGAACATAAAGAAGATCCAGTAGTACAACTACAGGGGCAGAATGATGGTAGTGGTATTACAAAGCCATTATTGATCCGCAAAAAGAATAATTTTTTCTCTCAAGATGGTTCTGTTTCTCATTTTCCTAAAGGGAACAACAGAAACGTAAACAATAGGTCTTTCATTATGAAACACGGTGATTCCTCCTTGGATAAAAGTAACCATGGGGTTGTATTAAACAATCCAGACCGTATGAGCGCTCCAGAACGTGTGCTTGCTGTAGCAGTAATGCTCAAGTCACTGAATCCTGATGCCAATGTACATGTTCTCTCACCAAACCCAGTGCAGCTGCAAGTGGTTGAAAAATGGAATCAAATACATTCCTCTACAATCCTGACAATGGTTCGCTACCCTGAGGAAGTGGCGTTGAAAGCCCCGACGGAACAACAACAAGAGATGCAACAAACTTCACCGCCTCCTGAGATTAGCAAAGAGGAAGTGTTAGTAAAACAACATGCATGGAGTGATGGAGGATTACGGCAGGGTGCAAAACCTCTTTTTGTTCCATCGTAATGAAAGAAGTAGTTTTGTTTTTTTTTTTGTACAAAACCATGCACACATTTATATATACATATACGAGTAATTCATCCGGTCAATGGAAGGGGCGTATTCACAATAAAAACACACAGCGAATCACATAAATGTTACAAGAAAGGATACAAGCATTGTTTGTTTGTTTGTTTGTTTGTTTGATGAATATACATGGATAAGTCTGGTTGAGTTTTACTCCTATAAGCACATGCATGCCCCTAGCTATATTTCCTTTTTTCCTTTTTTTTTTTATTCAACTGCATTGGGCTTTAACGAAACGAAGGTGGGGTAAGTAAGCAAATCATGGGGGTTGATGAGGCTATTAATGATAAAGTAGTAGTGAGTCAGGAGTATCCCAAGACATTCACAGAGGAGTTCATTCACTACTGCCGCAGACATCATCTTCCTCCAAGGCTCTTTCATGATATTGCTGAAGTGTTGGAACGGATTCCGCGGTACATCCGTCTGAGACCGCAATACGTGTTAAAAAATATGACTGTGTCTGCCGTGGATGAGGAGGAAGAGAAGGTGGGTGTAATTAAGCCGGAAGGTAATCCCAGTAAAGATGAGATTGCGGCTTCATTTGGTGTTTCCCCATCTAGTGTAAAAGAAGTAGAATGGCTTCCACACCCGTATTGTTATTCTCTTCCACGAAGTGTATCAATAACCCGTGCGTCCATGTATCAGCGTGGAATTGTCTCTGCGATGGATGCAGCCTCGATGGCAGCTGTGGTGGCGCTGCGCCCATGCATTGGGGATGCTGTGTGGGATGTCTGCTGCTCCCCCGGCATGAAGCTGAGTCTCATCGCGGATGCCATTGGTGAAACTGGAGTGGCAGTTGGCACAGACTTAAGTCCAAATCGTTTGTTTACAGCGAGGTCGGTACTCAAGAAACATCAGGTGGGGAATGCATGTTTGTTTGTAGCGGATGGAACAAGATTCTCTTTGCTTGAGGCTGTTAGCGAGGCTCTGGACATGACTGTGTCTTTTTCTGGGAAATGTGGGAGCAACGGTTTGACGCTTTGGGAGGAGCGACGGATGCGGCGGTTTCAGAAGCGACGACATGAAACAAGTGGTGAAGTAGCATTGGCCTTTTCTACCAGCAGTACACGTGAGTGGCTTTGTCGCGCTCGGGACATGGGCGAGGAGTATCATCACGGATTTGATCGGGTGCTTGTGGATGCCGAATGCTCACATGATGGCTCACTGGCGCATATTTTCTTGAATGATGCCACAAGGAAACCATTTTCTAGAGATCATTCCCTGACGACGACATCCATTCCTGAGGGAATTGATAATGCACACCGCATGCAGCGGTTAAATTTATCTCTACAAGGCGATGAAAATCAATCCGTGGTGGGAGAGAAATTATCGCCGCTTTTAACGCTTCAATTATCTTTGCTTCAAAACGGATATGCACAATTGAAACCAGGTGGGACGTTAGTCTACTGTACATGTTCTTTTACATATGAGCAGAACGAGTTTATTGTGCGGGAAGCTGTTTCTCGTGTAAACTCCAGTCATGAAATGAAACAACACTACAAGGGCGAGGCTGTGCTTTGCCACCCCTTTGCCTATACACATGAAACAGTAAACCCAGAAAAGGAAGTAGTGTCACCAATTGTACAGTTGACCAATGCACAGTTGAATTTTCTCCAAGAGCGATTAAAAATGGACGGTAATCCATATGGGATTTCTCGCATGGGAGAGAAAAACAAGAATGAGGAGGAAAATGCATCATTCACGGGTGTACGTTTTTGGCCCCATACGTTTGCCACGAGCTTCCAGTTCGTTGCAAAAATATGGAAACGACCATTAGCCTCTTCAACAGTCGAGTAAACAGCAAATAAAGAAGAAGGAGCAGAAGCAGAAAAGGGAAAAAAAGAGTTCATGATTATCAACTCGTCTTCTTCCCTTCTATATCTCTCTATTTGGTTTACTGGGGCCTGTACCTCTCCAATTCCTTCCATATATATATTCTTACTATCTTTCTGTGTTTATGTAACAAATAGAATTTTCCTTCTTTCTCCCTCTGGTCTTGGGGATGTAGTGAAGGGAAAGTGGCGGAATAACACGGCCCGATGCGTCGGTGCATTAGGCTGGCCTCACATGTATGCATATATCCCGTACCCCAAGACCCACCCGCCCACACCCCCACCCCGTTAGTTTCTTCCTCCCCCTCCTCTTGTGAGAGACTTCACATGTGGCGTCTTTCCTCCCTCGCCGGGCACCACCAACGTCAGTTCCGGCGGCTCGCGGCGCTGGTGACGGGAGGGGCGAATGGCAGCGAGAAGACATTTGTCGCCTGCGCCGTCGTCGCCCACCACCACCAGCAGCGCTGCAGTCGGGCGTCTTCCGCTCAACTAGCAGACGTCATGTTCTGCGCGACAGGCGTGAATCATGCGCTGCATTTGCAGTTCAATGCGGGGAAGACGCTGAAGGGAATTCTTCGGGGATGTGCAGAGCAGAACGCGCTTGGCGTTGCAGCCGCAAGTGGTAACCGATACTCGTCCATTACGGATGTGTATTTATACGCCTCATCTGCATCCACGTCATGCACACATGAGAACAAGACGGCTGCTGCTGCTGAATTAATGCCGACATCTGTAAAGGGGGCTGTGTTTCCATGTTCCGAGTGTTGGCGAAACCTCTCCGCGGTAGCCGAAATGCGACGCGACGATGGAAAAGTGGGGCCATTAAATTTATTCGTTCACACACAAAACGAGACTGCGGCGATGCGTAGTGTCTCTGTTGCGAGGGAATGCCTGATGACTTCCACAGACATTGCGATAGACGTCACAATAGTGCTCCCAGGATAGTTTCTGGCGTATACATATATATACTGTTATCGTATTTGCACAGTGTATCCCCTTCACCCTACTCCCCATGCCACGCTTGTCCATATATGCTTACGTATGGAGGTAGAGAGGGTGAGAAAATCGTTGTTAATATGATGTGGAGAATGGAATCCTTTGGTTATTTTCGTTTTTTTTTGTTTTCTATTTGGTTAAATCCTCCTGTTGGTGATGTCGTTTTCTTTACTTCTTTTAATTACCACAAACAATAATCTTTTTTTTTTGTTTTCATTTGTTTGTTCCTCCATCGACTTTCCTCCTCGCTGAAAAGCAAAAAGCCTCCACAGAGAACACACATAGACAGGCAGACAGACAAAATAATATATATTTGGGACTCTTACTATATACGGCTTTCATAGTATCGAGCCTTGTGGTTACATGTCGCACACAATCTCTGCATCGTGGAATCAGCTGCTACCAGAGTTGAGACCTTCAACACCGACTATTAGTTCCGTGGTGACACGGACAAAGACAAGGACGCATCATGACATGGCAATAGAAGAAGATAAAGACCGCAATAACTCTACTTCACATGTCACACTGAGTGAGTGGGAGACAGAAGCCCTACGGCGATACAGAGAACTGGAGAGCACTCTAACAAACACCTCCCCACAGTCAGAGTACATCTCATCCAATACCAGCAATGGGGCTCTCTTGCAACTCATACTGCGTTCTAAACTTTTACCCATCGCCGATTGGCGCGAGTGTGCGCAGGTGGTGGTGAGTTGGTTTCAGGGCCCCAACTCTTCTCCACTCGGGCTACTTTCATATGCTGTAACGCACCTTATCCTGGCGCATAGGCTGAGACCATGCAATGCGGCTAAATGGATATTGGACCTGAGCAAACTCCTCCTCATTACAGATACAGATACCACGCAGACAAGTGGTTTGGTTTCTATTAAGAATTGGGCATTTGCAGCAGAATTGGAGCGTTCTGTGTACATGTTGCAGTCCAATGAAACCTCAAAGTATAATACCTTCTCTTCGCTGTTGCTTGGCCTCATGTTGGACGATATGTTTTCTAGCACAGATAAATCAGACTTTTGGGGTATTCTCTCTTTCTGTTTTCTTTTAAGACGTAACAAAAACTTTGTGCAGTCTGTATGGGAAAGTGATGAGAAACAGCAATGCATACGCATGCAGCGCGCATGTGAACTTGGACGTCAACTTCCCACACACATTGCAGCAGTCCTCACTGCTGTTGTATAAGAGTGGAATAGAGGAAGAAGATCAATAAACTGGGGCCATTTTATTTTTTAGTCTTGTTTTCTTCTTTTTTTTTTGCTTCCTTATTTGCTTTCGTTCTTCCCAGAACACTTCCTTGCTTCTAATCCTCCGTCCGCTGTTAGGGACGTTTTGTTTTGTCGGATTGTTTTTCTGGTTGGGGTGAATCTCAGTTTAATTAAATAAATAAATAAATAAATGAGTCTGACGCTATGTTTTTGTGTGTGTATGTTTTCTTTTTTTGTTTCTGTAAGCAGCATTCTGTCGCCACTTCTTTCTCTAATATCATACAATCCGCACCAATAGTGGCAGAAAGCTAGTAAAGTAGGATAGTTGTATACCTCGACGCTTCAGCTGAAGGAGAGAGGCGTGTGTGTGTGCGTGTGTGAATAGGTGTAGGCTAATCGTGTCATTCGTTCTCGCTGGTTCTTTTTTCACCCACACACAAACACAAACACACACAGAACTACATACATTGCCTTGAAAACACCCGGCCGTCGTCATTATCATCATTGAATTCATTTCCTGTGAAGTAGAATGCCAAAGAAGACATTATCGCAGAAGGACAGAGCTTTGGCCATACAGGCACTGCAAGGGATTCGCAGGCAAAGTGATCTCCTCCTCCTTGCCTTCTGTTATCACAAACTCAAGAAGCACGTGGCGCAGCGACAACAGGGCACACATCTGAAGAGATGCGCGGGGCTGCTGAAGCATCATGCCATCAAGAAGACTGTGACATGTCACTTTATTCGATGGCTCAGCGCGACGCAGCGCCACACAAGTATCGTGTCGGGGATGCGTGAGCCCGAGAAAATCGTTGTGCTTCCCAGGGCGCAAGACTTTGTTGAATTGGGTGTCCGCTACTTGGGACGATGGCGACTATGGGTGCGACACCTACGACAACGCAAGCAGCGGAATGTGATGCTTCTTCAAAACTGCACAAATAAGTGTTTACTACATAAGATTTACTTGCAATGGCGTTCTATTCAATTTCGACGAGATAAACAACGCATTGAAGCACATGTTTGTGATATCGAGAACAAGAAAAGTAAAAATTCTGCAAGCATCGAAGAACTCAAAAAACAACTCCAAAAGCAGGAGAACACTATCAAAAATCTCACAAGGGACGCAGAAAAACTCCAGGAGAAGAACAATGCACAACAACAGAAACTGAAGAACACGAACAAGACACTAGAGGCAGCTATCAGTATGCTTGACAGCAAGGGGGGACAAGTGATGGTTACAAGAGCACTACGTGTAACAGAAGAAATGGCCCAGCAGGGGGACGACGTTCCTCATCGATTGCTGATAGCCTGCGCCGATGCCGGGAATGCTCTTGAGATGCTGCGCAAAACCCTGCCTAAAGATGGCGCGCTCTTGGACGGGAAAGAGGCTGTTGCGAACGCTGTGTGCCAGCAGGTGAAGGCACTGAACACCGCGGCCACGGAGAAGGAACAGAAAGCGAACACGCTGCGTGCAGCCATGCTGGAGGCATTGAAGGAACTTGAAAAGACTGGAAATGCTCCCTCGGTACGCGGGGATTCTCTGAGAGAAGAGCGGAAGCAATCCTTGAATGTGAAACGTGTAGCAGAAGAAATGGCCCAGCAGGGGGACGACGTTCCTCATCGATTGCTGATAGCCTGCGCCGATGCCGGGAATGCTCTTGAGATGCTGCGCAAAACCCTGCCTAAAGATGGCGCGCTCTTGGACGGGAAAGAGGCTGTTGCGAACGCTGTGTGCCAGCAGGTGAAGGCACTGAACACCGCGGCCACGGAGAAGGAACAGAAAGCGAACACGCTGCGTGCAGCCATGCTGGAGGCATTGAAGGAACTTGAAAAGACTGGAAATGCTCCCTCGGTACGCGGGGATTCTCTGAGAGAAGAGCGGAAGCAATCCTTGAATGTGAAACGTGTAGCAGAAGAAATGGCCCAGCAGGGGGACGACGTTCCTCATCGATTGCTGATAGCCTGCGCCGATGCCGGGAATGCTCTTGAGATGCTGCGCAAAACCCTGCCTAAAGATGGCGCGCTCTTGGACGGGAAAGAGGCTGTTGCGAACGCTGTGTGCCAGCAGGTGAAGGCACTGAACACCGCGGCCACGGAGAAGGAACAGAAAGCGAACACGCTGCGTGCAGCCATGCTGGAGGCATTGAAGGAACTTGAAAAGACTGGAAATGCTCCCTCGGTACGCGGGGATTCTCTGAGAGAAGAGCGGAAGCAATCCTTGAATGTGAAACGTGTAGCAGAAGAAATGGCCCAGCAGGGGGACGACGTTCCTCATCGATTGCTGATAGCCTGCGCCGGTGCCGGGAATGCTCTTGAGATGCTGCGCAAAACCCTGCCTAAAGATGGCGCGCTCTTGGATGGGAAAGAGGCTGTTGCGAACGCTGTGTGCCAACAGATAGATGAAATGAATGATGCTGTTGTGCGGTTAAGGGAGGAAACGATTTATAATAGGAACCTTGCTCTCTTTTTACTTTTAGCTTTAAAATGTGGTGCGTCGAAAATTATAGCAGTGGCACGCCACGCCTCTCCCTCAAGTGCGTCCTCCTCTGAGAGAACAGCAGACGATAGATTTTCAGCATTTCTTCCGTGGTGCTCATGTAGTGATTTCACGGATCTGGAAAATTTACTGCATGGAAGGAATGGTATGGAAATGGTTAGGATCCACTTGGAAGAAAAACGGAGACTTGTAACCGATGGTCCTTCTACAGCGAATGTCTTGGAGTCATTCCAATGCGCCCTTGTAGAGATACAGGAGACGCTGGCAAAATGTGAGGATCTTTTTGTGGAACAGGAAGATGTGGCCAGGCAAGAGGAGGAGAAGAGGAAACTGCTTGTAGAAGCTGCAAAGGATGCCGTGTCGGCGCTGAAGGGGTGGACCGGTGAAAATGACATGAGTGTTAGGCAAGATGAGGATGACGAGGTGCATTTGGTGATGGATGTAAGGCGAGAGAGTGAAGCAGCTTCTAACACACTTGCACATTTGCGAAATTTACTAAGCGGAGATATTATGGGTGTAAGTTGGTCGCAGGATACTCTAAACAGTAGTACGCACAGTGAAAATCCCTTTTTTCTACAAATGCCTGTCATTGAAACCCATGAAGACCTTGTGAATGCCGTGACTAAACTACACAGTCAGTTGAAGGAGGCTGGTGAAGCATACAATGATATGTACCTGGAATTACGTCGGCTTTTTCCTGAATCCCCACCTTCACACTTGGGTAATACTAGGAGAGCCAGCGTTTCTGCGACCCCAGCTGAAGAACTTCAGCAACACCCAGTTAAGAAAAAGGTGGATTTGGTCGTTAGCGCTGTGAATCGTTATATCAAGAGCAGGGGACAGGAGGTAAAAGAACTCCGTGGTGTAATGCGGCGTGGTATTGAGGCTCTTGGAGGTTCCAGTGATGATCCCGATACGGATGACGACATGGATGCAGATAGGAGCATAGCTAGAAGTGCAGCGGTAGGAGAGAAACTCACGCTGCTCTGTCGTGACACAGGCGAGGCCATCGAGGATGCGAGGACGGCCCTTGGAATACCAAAGGACGGTAAGCTGAAGTTATCCGATGTAATTCCCAGCTTGAAGGATAAAGTTCACACCCTCGAAGCTGTTACAAAGGAGTCGGCTGCACTTATAAAGGAGGTCAAAGGTGCACTTGCATACACACCATGTGAGCTCTCTTCAAGTAGACTGCGGGTTTTGAGACCTAAACGGAAACCCATGTCTGTCACGTTAGATAAATCGGTAATGGAAAGGATGGAAGCGGTGAAACTTTCTCACACACAAATCTCTCCTAAAATCTTGGATCAGTCTCCTTTGAAACCAGCGGATTTTCTTAGACAGGTTCGGAGAGAAACCCAAGAGAAGGCCGCTGAAATGCAGGAACTTCGTGACGCATGTAGTAGCATTATAAGTCTTCTTGATGGCTCTTACAGGGCGGGTGGTGAACCTCCACAGTACGGACAGGCTCTTCTTCCGCTGCTCATGACTCAAACTCAGGACTTGAAACGGGCATTGCACGTTGTTGATTCAGTCCTTTCATTCTCCGGTATGCATGGCAACGGTAGTGTTGGAAACTACCTCACCGTACTTGCATCACAGTTGGCATCTCTACGCGTTGGAAATGAATCCCTTCGGGATGGAATTAATCAACGCATGAAACAAACAACGCATCTGATAGGTGATTTTACAAATGAGGTCAATGCTCTTAAACAAGTCAACAAGGATCTAACTACACAAGTAAAATCCTTGCGGGATAAACTGCAGGTGCAGAATCAGGTACGGCAGCATCGAGCTGAAAGAATGGTGGAGATATTGCGATTGAAAACAATAAAAGATGTTCTATGTAAGAGTTTCATAATGTGGTTAGCAGACGTTGTGTCCATGCGTAGTACACAAGTACATAGAACCACTGAAGAACGAAAAAGGCTTTCTATTGAGATTGTTCAAAAGCAACATCAGCAAAATCAACTTGCTAAACTATTAGCAATAACCCTTCACGCGCTTCCTGGAGGAATGCCACGAAACTCTAACGTGCTGGATACAGAGCACACATTGATGCAGCGGGCCATGGAAGGGTCTGAAGGGACGGCCCTTGAGGTCTTTGTGCAAAAGGGGCTTGATGCCGCGAAGGAGTGGATGCGGTCTTTATCGTCTCTATTTTCTGGTGTGGTATCCCTCCGGTGTGATATTTTTGCATTCCAAAGGTTGATTGCAGAAGGATGGAGTAGACACATGGAAGAAGCATGTAGCCAGATATTGGCTGAGGCTTCTAACAAACTCAAACTGATAGACAAAAAGGAGGAAATGGAATTGAATTTCTTGCGTAATCGCGTGCTGGATCAAGAGTCTATTGCCCATGCACATGAAGAACTCACCAATGAAGTTTCAGACCTTAAGGAACGGCTGGAATTGGCGCAGGACTGTATTGAAGCACAGGATGAAAAAATCATTAAACTGCAACGGGCAAATAGAGACCTTCAGCTTAACAGGGTACTCTCGTGGGATGAGAATGCCGAACATGGCCCAATCGCTAATGGCGCCTCCAACGCTATCTTCAACAGAGTCAGTGTGGAGAGCTCTATGATTAAACAGGCAAAAGGATTGGCTCTGGAAGCGATTAATGCCGTGGTGGGAAGAGATCTCGCGGCGTGCATCGGTGAAGTGGCTGAACTCACTTTGGAGATGTACCGCCGTACCACAACCGCACTGGAAGAGATTGCCAACACCAAGAGTGGGGTGCTTTGTTCACTTCCGGTAGTGGCAGAGTCACGGCTGCAAGAACTACGAGGATTGTACACTGTTCGGAATGATATTGTGGCTCGTCTTCCCGAGTTGTTCCGTGCGCCATATATCGAGTGATATTTTTGACGTCATAGTGCTGTTTTTAAGGAGTATTTTTCTTTTTTTCCTTTCCGTATTTCCTTAAAATACAAAAACATGATCCTCTATTTTTCGACTTTGATTATTGTTTGGTTTTTTGTGTATTTTGATTCGTGCGTATACCCCCGTATGGATGTGCGAGGGAGGAAGCGGCAGGGAGGATTCCAGCTCTGTCTGTCATCACGGTGCAATCATTAATCTGTTGCACGGTTGAATATATTTCCCAGGAGCGTGTAGATAGCAAACCCTCACGATTTTGTTCGTTGTTTTATTATATTTGCCTATCTCTATACATATATATACATATATACATATATATATATATATATATATATATATATATATAAGTGAAGGTGTGCAGTGATTCCTCTACTTTGTGGTGCTCTTTTCCCTACACCAATGTCTCCTATGATGAGGGTGCAGAATTTGGGTTAGAGAGGTTTAAATCATAACCCAGAGAACAAGTGAGTAGACAAATTCAAAACCAAAACACGACAAGAGAGAAAGAAAGAGAAAATCAAGACAAGGAAGCGGATGAGTATCTGTGATAAGTGCGGTTTGGCGGCCGAGTGCCGTGGTGCGCACGACATTGAGGACATAAAAGCTCTCGCCTCCGAGTTCCACTATGAGCCGATCTTCCAGCCGTCGGACCCGCACCACGACAGGACGGAGTACTATAAGCTCGAGGGCGACTACGTGAAGACGGTCGACGTTCTCGGGCGGAAGATTCTGCAGGTTGACCCGGCGGCCCTCACCGCGCTGGCACAGCAGGCCTTCGCCGACGTAGCCCACTTCTTCCGCAAAGATCACCTCGCGGGGTGGCGCCGCGTCCTCGACGACCCGGAGGCATCAGACAACGACCGCTTCGTCGCACACACGCTCCTGCAGAACGCCTGTGTTGCCGCCGGCGGTGTTCTGCCTGCATGTCAGGACACAGGAACGGCCATTGTTCTCGGCAAACGTGGTGAGCTCTGTTGGACTGGGGGAGAGGATGAGAAGTATCTTTCAAAGGGTGTTTGGGATTGCTATGTGAACCGGTATCTGCGTTACAGCCAGATTGCGGCCCTTGACATGTTCAAGGAGGCCAATACGGGTAATAACCTGCCGGCACAAATAGACCTGATGGCAACACCTGGCAATGAATATCATTTTCTATTTATTGCAAAGGGTGGGGGCAGTGCAAACAAATCCTTTCTTTATCAACAGACAAAAGCTCTGCTGAATCCCAAGTCCCTCAGATCCTTTATTGAGGAGAAGCTTAAGACACTTGGCACCTCAGCATGTCCACCGTATCACATTGCTCTTGTCATTGGTGGTACAAGTGCGGAAATGACGATGAAGACAGTGAAACTCGTAAGCTGTCGCTACTACGATTCTTTGCCTACAACTGGTAATAAGAGTGGACGCGCCTTCCGTGACCTTGAGTGGGAAGAGATTGTGATGGATATTGCCCGTAAATCTGGTATTGGAGCTCAATTCGGTGGAAAGTACTTTGCTCATCAAGCTCGCGTTATTCGTTTACCCCGTCATGGTGCCTCATGCCCCGTTGGTTTGGCCGTCTCCTGCAGTGCTGACAGACAAATTCTCGCAAAAATCACACCTGACGGTTTGTTTTTGGAACGTCTAGTGCGAGACCCTGCAGAGTACCTCCCTGATGTACCGCCTTCTTCTTTAAGCAGTGGTCTGGTGAAGGTTGATCTAAACCAACCAATGAGTGAAATTCGCAAACTGCTCAGTAAGTACCCCGTCACCACACGCCTTAGTCTCACCGGAACCGTCATTGTGGCACGCGACACTGCCCATTCAAAAATCATGGAGCGTTTGAACAATAATGAACCGATGCCGCAGTACATGAAGGATCATCCAATTTACTACGCCGGACCAGCAAAAACACCAAAAGGAATGGCGTCCGGCTCCTTCGGGCCAACAACGGCAGGTCGCATGGATTCGTATGTTGAACCCTTCATGGCCGCCAACGGTAGCTTTATCACGCTTGCAAAGGGAAATCGCTCAAAGGTGGTGACAGACGCCTGCAAGAAGTACGGCGGCTTCTACCTTGGCAGCATTGGAGGCCCCGCTGCTATCCTGGCGCAGAACAACATTAAGAAGGTTGAAGTTGTGGAATTCCCAGAGCTTGGCATGGAGGCAGTGTGGCGCATTGAGGTGGTGGATTTCCCCGCATTTATTGTGGTTGACGACAAGGGGAACGACTTTTTTGCGAAACTACTATAATGTTTATATATAGTGGGCCTGGAGTATGATGTTTTTGTTCCAAAAAAAAAAGATGGTGGATGAGAAAAAAAGAAAGTTACACAAAAAAAAATTACAAAACGGTGCATTAAGTACGTACAAACCAGGACACTTATGCATATATATATATAACGGGTTACTATCTTTATCATCATTGAATGAAGGTGTTTCCTTCCATACATTTACGGAAAAGATGGTGAGAGAAAGTGATAGGGAGAATTGCATATAAATGAAATTTAAAAAAACGATTATGTGATTCTTCGCAAAGAAAAGAAAGGTATAAAAAAATAAAAAATTGATCTATTTTGCGCCTTATATTTTTTTTTGTGTATTTTGATTCGTGCGTATACCCCCGTATGGATGTGCGAGGGAGGAAGCGGCAGGGAGGATTCCAGCTCTGTTTGTCATCACGGTGCAATCATTAATCTGTTGCACGGTTGAATATATTTCCCAGGAGCGTGTAGATAGCAAACCCTCACGATTTTGTTCGTTGTTTTATTATATTTGCCTATCTCTCTCTCTCTCTCTCTCTCTCTCTCTCTATATATATATATATATATATATATATATATATAAACTGTGTTGGGAGATAAATGATGGTAAAAGACTACAACGAAAAAAGGAGAAATTTCTCTCTGGTGCCATTTCTGAAGTAACTATGAACCACGGTGTAATGGCAAGGAGGTGATGTGTTTTGTGGGATGCACTTACTGCTGCTTCTGCCTGGTGTTACTAATGTGATGCAAAACGTATTACTTGTATTTTCAGCGGGTATGTGTGCCTTCGTTGTTCTTCTTGTAGTTGGCGGGGGCGGTGTAATGCAGCGTGTGGTAAATACAGTTGGAGGCGGTGATTTGCTTGTTTGTATATATATATATTACTCTTGCGATGATGCTTCGGGATGTTTCTATATATGTGTATAGAAGAAAAAAAGAAGGAGAGAGTGTGTGTGGATGTGTGGTGTGCTCGTTAATTTCGTCTTGACAGTCTTGTTTTTTTTTTTGCTTCTTGTTTAAGGTTAGTGACACTGACAAGTGTGGGGGTGAGAGGTGCAGCATGTTACCTCTTGCAAGTGGAAATAGCATACGGGTGCTTTTCTTTGACCTTGTGGAGACTATGTTTTGATGTGCGGGAAATGAAATATGGCAAAAAAAAGGGGTACGTGGGAATTATGACTTTTCTGTGGATATGATGAGTATATATATAAATAAATAAATCTATCTATCTATCTATCTATATCTATATATATATATCACCAATAGGAACACTTGCTTCTTTTGTTGTTGATCTTTTTTTTTCTTTTTGAGGGATTCATTTAAGGGAATAACATTTACCTTTTGTACATTTATTTAAGTATTTGGTCCAGCTATCAAGTATGGAGCGTGACGGAACTGATGGGTCGTCATCATTGTTGTACAGAACTCTCTCCTCCTCCGCATCCTCCTTTAAGGAAGACGAGAGTCTCATGATGCTCTCTAACATTGAGACCCTGCACACACTCTTCCACGGTGTAGAGCCAACAGAAGAGCCCACAGTCCCGCGACAGCCAGACATCCTCCGCATACAGTACACCAATGGCTTTAATTACGTTATGGGACTTTATCGAACTTTGAGTAAAACGTTTAGTGGTGTTTGCTCCGTCTCTTCAGCGAGGTGGTTTCTTCTGACGGCCTTTGTTCTCCGTCAGAGCCATCCACACTACACTGGGTGGAAGGACCGCCGTGATGTTATTCTTGCGCCCACACGCCTGTTGAGCTCAACACAGGATTCGCTTTGGGTAGAAATAGAAAATCAGAATGAAGTTACTCCCAAGAGCAACAAGGAGGATGGCGATGCGTACATGCGGAAATTGGTGCCTCTCGTAGAGACGTGGTTACCACTAGAAGAAGAACTAAGAGGGCCCACGGGTTCTTTTAGTGAGTGGAGAGCAGTGCGGTGGGAACTGAATGCGACAAAATGTTTTGGTCTAGAACATCACAAGAACTTCCAAGTGTGGCATCACAGGAAAGAACTGCTGGTTGAGACCCTTGCACGCACAGAGTCGTCAGAACAAGAAAAGGCCCTGGGTTCTTTGGCCCTTTTCAATCAGTATCTTTCTTCACAACATAATATTTCCTTCACAGATATTGATGAACGGACTTTTTGCGGCGATGTATTAGAAACAGATCAGAAGAATTATCATGTCTGGTTACATCGATCGTGGTTTGTGCATACATTTCCTTTCCTTGTCCAGCCCCCACTCTGGGAGACATTGTTAGATACTTATTCTTCCTCTACAACTAATACCAGTGCCGGTCAGTCAGGGAGCAACACAACACCCCTACGAGACTTTATACTGCAAGACAATTGGAAGGAATATTGTATGGACTCCATTTTGCCACGCTGTGGCCTAAAGCAGGAGTTAGAGTACACTGCGGGACTCATAAAAGATGACTGTCTCAATAATTCGGCGTGGTGTCATCGTTTCTATTTGTTTGATCATGACCTCATTAGTGTATTGCTACGAACAAGCTCCTCGTATTCTCAAGCAAGCGTTGACAATGTACTGAAACAGTTATCTCTTGATGAAATGGATTATGCATTGCAGTGGTGTGCTTATGAACCGTGTAATGAGTCCTCCTTTGTTCACGCCCGTGGAATTGCGGTCGTGTATCAGGCCGCGTCCCTTCGGCTTCACATTGCCAACAATATCGTAGGGATGTCTGCATGTCTGAATGATTCAGGGCCGATCACGGACGCTAGACATTTACCGGAACATTACTCGTGCTTGAGGGAGAAGATACCATGGAGTGTTTTCCTGGGAACATTTTCCCTCCTGCGGCGGCAACTGTCTGTGCTAAAGGACATTGTTTCCCCCCGCGCAGAGGAACTCCGAAGCATTGCGTCTGCACGTGATGCGGAAACAGTGCGGCTGCTTCATCGCTGCCGCTCCCAGTTTCTGCTTGACAACGTCCATCAGGTGTACGCGGCGCAGTATCACGCTACATTTTCACTGCTTGAGCATATTTGGTGTTGTTTCCTCACAGAGGCGGAGAGGAGGAGCGTGCATGAGTCGTTGCCTCCTGAGATGTATACAGAGGGAACAGAAGCCGCGGCAGCTCGAGTGCTAGCGGTGCAGCGGATGGATGAGTGCGTCAGATTTTTTCTCCAACATGAAATAGAAGCATTGGAGCTGGCACGGCGCCTGGTGGCTGAAGACCCAATCCGGTCGAAGTATTGGAAGCACGAGATAAACATTGTTATGCATAGAGACTACATGTAAATGTTTGTCTGGTAGAAAATGAAACAGGAAAAGAATGAATGAATGGGAATAAAAGACGAAACATAACGAGGGAAAACATATATTTTTAAATAATATTGTTATTATTAGTCGAAAGGCTAATTGAGTCAACCGCACACACGCACATGAAGCGGGGGAAAGAGTATAACTCTGTGTCGAGGAGAATCACGTCGGCTGCATGATGGGAGAAAAACACATAATCAGTGATGCTTTGGCAATGATTTCTTGTTTTTTTTTTTGCGCCTTCCTTTGTTCGTTTGGTTGTTTTATTTACCTTCCTTTGCTGCTGGTGCCTTCCTTCTGTACTTTTAAACACGGGGTGGAAACCGTTTCCCTGATACAAGGGTAAATTGTATTGCATTGTGTAGCAGATATAATATTATATTATAGACCTACTTTCTGGGAAGGAACTACAAAGAACAAGTAAACAGAAGAAAAGAAAGCAAAAAAAAAGGGGTGGTGTCTGGGTGGGAAAGAACTTCTTAGTTGGAGGAGGGGGGAAAATGTTAACTGATGAAATCAACCCTCTTGAAACCCATGAATTCGATAGTAATGTGACTGTTGCATTCATCAATGCAAACAGTGGAGAACGGGCGGCGGCGGAATTTGTCCACAACCAGCTGAGACTATATCTTGGTGAAGACAGGGTGTTTAATCTGTTTCCTGCAGGGAAGCCCATGATCCCCGAGGCGAAGGAGTTCCTAATAAAGTTTAAACCCGCAATTCTCATTGTTGCGGGCGGGGACGGAACTGTTTCCTTATCGCTGGAGATTGTGGATGAACTTCGTAGGGAAAATATGATACCCGAAGGCTCAACTGCCGTGGCGATTTTACCGATGGGCACAGGGAATGATCTGAGCAGAACACTCGGCTTTGGTGGTGGTTACGTAAAGCCGGCAATTGATGCAAAGAAAGGATTCAGGCGTTTGTTAGACCAGATTGCGCAGGCGAAGATTATTAAAATGGATCGATGGTCTGTTCTTATTCAAAAGAAGGCGGCTTTAAGAACTGCCTCTGAGACGGAAGATATTTATTCAAGGAGGGAAAGAGGACCGATATCCGATAAAGAAAATGTGGTTTACAAAATGATGAACTACTTTTCCATTGGCTTTGATGCAGATATTGTGAAACAGTTCGCTGACTTTCGCAACGAACATCCCGAACTGTGTAAACAACGCTCTATGAATAAGTTGTGGTACGGATGTTTTAGTTGTTTCTCCTTGTGCTCCTCCAACCCTTTACCAAATAAAAAGGTGCGGCTTTATGTAGACGACAAATTAGTTGGTCTTCCCTCCGGTGCAAAGGCCCTTGTTGTTACCAATGTAACGACATACGCCGGTGGTGCAGTCCTGTGGGAAGACAAGAAAAAACGGTTTTCAACGCCAGATGTGGGTGATGGACTGTTGGAGGTGGTGGCGCTCTACGGTGTGTGGCATGTGGCGGGAGTTCGAATGGGCATAAGAAAGGCGAAGAAAATAGCACAGGGTAGACAACTGCGGATTGTTGCGCCGGCATACTTCGCGATGCAGTACGATGGAGAGCCTATGCACGACATCAGCTGCGGTGAGGATATGGTTGACGTGCTCATTACATTACTATCAACGACACTTGTCATGAAGTGTGGAACCCCCAGTTAAGACTCCGAGAGTTATAATGGTAGTGCCTGATGGATGGAGAGTGAATGAAAAAAAAAAAAAAACTGCTCAAGAGCGTATTATTTCTCAGTGTTATGAATACAAACAACACACACGAAGGAGAGGCCTTCTGGGTGTGCATGTCCATGTATATATATATATATATTGTTTGGATTCTGATTTGCTTTTGTTTTTCCCCTTTTTCGTCATTTTTTTTTTTGATGCCTCTAATCGTTTCGAGAAAAAAACAGTGCGTAAGAGGGAAATAGATGGGAAACAAAAATATTGACTTTCATCTTATTCTGTTTGGTTGTTATACCTGATGACTTAAATTTCACTCCCCTTCTCGTCTCTCTTCTTATTTTTTGGTGTAGGCTGTATTCAATAAGATCAAAGGAAGTATGTACCCCTCCTATCTCACCCACTCACACCCTCCTTCCTTTCATGCCTAAGCAGAAATGATGTTTCAACACAAACACACGCATCTATTTTTCTGATGTGCCACGATGAACTACGTTTGCTTTCTATTCACTGATTCACGGAAAAAAAAACCTACCCTCATTCTCCTTGCACACTTATAAAGTTCTTCACTAGAAGGCTGTCCAAATGATACTGAAGAGATTTTTTTATCTGTTTGTGTGTGAGTGTGTGAATAACAGTTGGCTATTTCTGTTCTCTGCTCTGCTCTCTCTCTCTCTCTGTATATGTTGAGTGAGTGGGTAGTTAACTGTAGCAGTTCCTCCTTTGTTTTCCTTTTCTTTTCTCTTGTTTTCTTTACATGTAGATATTTCTGTTCTTCTGTTTTAGGGAGTTTGGGGGAAAACGTGCAAAGAACACAAATTGGCTAGTCGCTGAAGTGGAATGGCGAAATGGAAATTCCTGGATGCTCTCCGCGCAAAACTTCCACTGCGATGGTCACCCAAACCTCCTCCGGTGTCATATATGTCGAATACCACAAGCAACCCAGATGTGAAGTCCGCACCGCCAGCGTCGCAGTGGAGTAGTCGCGATGGTGGTGCAGTGACTACATCATACGGCGAGCAGATTGATCAGTATCTCCGTGATCTTGAGGATTATTTCAAAAACTCCACTGAGTCTGCGGTAACTGCACGGAAGCGTTTGGAGGACATGCTTTCCGAGCAGGCGAAAGCTCAGGAGGAGCACCGGCGAGAATACATGCAGACGTTTATTCCGTTAGTATTTCTCCTCATATTGTTTATGAGGGAGCAGATGAACCGGAGCTGTGCTGAGCAGACGCATTTGGTTTTGAGGGAGCATGCGGAGAAGTACAGCTCTTTGAAGCGGGTGATACTCTGAGAGAGACTCCCACAGAGGAAGACGTTTTGTGTGTCATGCACGACAATCCTACTATGGATGACTTGAGGAGGAAGAAGAGGAAAGGCACATTATGTAGGAGATGTTTGGATGTGCCTTCCTCTTGATATTGTTCTTGTTGTCGATCCTCTTTGGATTTCCTTTCCTCCCTCCCTCTCACACATACACGTGCACTTCAGCCAAATTAAAAAAATGGAAATGGGAGAACTCTTTCCCTTTATTCATTCCTCTTTTTTTTTTCTCCACCGTTTCCTGTGTGAATTGCAGTAACACACCTGTTTTTTGTTGTTTTTGTTTTTCCTATTGTTCTTGTCTCCTCGCATCGTGAGGGTTCCTGCAGTATCTGCGTGTAGGAGAAGAAAGGGAAACTTGTGAGAGAACATTATACTCCCATCCTGTTGTCGTTGTTGTTTGTTACTCCCTCTCTCTCCCTCTCTTATTAGATGCCAATTCCAAATCCCATCGATGAGGCGTGCCAGCCACTTATCAAAGCCTTCCGGACTGCTGCCGAGAAGCAAAGCGATATCGCCGACGTGGACGAGGATTCCTGGCGCCGTGAAGTTTCCCGCATTAATGCCGAGGCGCAGAAGTCATGGAGTGCGCAGAGCGATTCCTTCATACCGGCGATGTACTTACGGCGGCGCGACCCTTCCGCCGAGGAGGCCCTTCGCCTGTTGCGAGTCACAAGCAAGGCGTTTGAGCTCAACCTTCGGTTTAGAGAAATAGAGCAGCTGGATGAAATGCATGCGAAGTTGTGGTCGCTCCTCAGTGCAGACAAGACGCGGTTAACAATCACCATCACGGAGTACATGGCAATTCTGAATAAGTTTAAAGCGTGGCAGGAGCAGAGATTTGAAGGGATGCCACGAACTTCACCTCAGCGCGAATGCTCTATACGATCAACGCAACATGAATGGCTGGACGACACAATGCCCTTGGATGATGTTGTGTACTTGGCGTCCATAATGCAGCCACGGCCGTCAGTGCAGTTATACATCTCGTGCTGCCGTTCCCCTGCAGGAGGTGTGGAGATTGTACACATTTACCAACGTTTTGCCAAGCAAGTGTCTCTCGTAAAATGTGAGGCGGAATTGCTTATGTGGGATACGAACAATGACGGATGTTTAACTGAAGATGAAATGGAAAGCTATGTACGTGACTTAGTTCCGCGAATTGAAGCATTGAAGTCTCTCACAGACGAAATGTTGCCCTTCTACTGCTGTGCTGTGAGTAGACGGATTTTCTGGGTATTAGATCCAGGTGCAAGAGGTTCCATTCGCATTGATGCTTTATTGCAAAACCCAGTAATGGATGAGTGGGTTAGTCTACAGTTAATGCGAGAGGATCAACCAAAGAATTGGTTTGGCGTTGCCATTACATCACATTTGTATGATAAATTCCTCTTATTGGATACACGCAACCAAGGAACACTTAATGCAGAAAATATGAAAAGGTACAAGAAAGGTCTTCCCACAGTGATGGATGATGGGCTCCCTCCAGGCGTTGGCCCACTCTCATCTCTTTTTATAGATCGCTTCTTTGAGACAAATGTAATGATGGCAAATTCCGAACTCGATTTCCGCAAATTTGTGGATTTTGTCGTCGCGGTGGAATTTCTTCCATTGTGTCAAAGGCCTCTTTTTTTCTGGAACATACTCGACATAGAAGGGAGTGGTTACTTGAGGCCTGTGCATGTGAATTACTTCTTCCGGGAGACACACAGTAAACTGGTCTCCGTGGGACTTGAGGTGCCGTCACGGGAAATAGTCGTGCAGGAGGCCTTCGACCTTATTCCTACAGCCGAGCCGCTTTGCATCACACGAGAGGAATTTATAAAGGCTCCACAAGCGGGGCTTTTTGTCGCGCTTCTTATTGATTGCCTCTCCTTCTGGACGTATGAAAATCGGGAGCAACGTTAGCTCCACTCTCCAATCACATTGCTTTCAGCGGTGGTGGTACTGCCGTCTGTATCCATTCTCTCTCTCTCTCTTATACAATTACTCTTTCTTTCCTTCTTGGCATATATATATATATGACCGTGTGTGCGTCTGTGTTTCATTCCTTCTATGTTTTCCTTCTTAAAACCCTTTCGATATATGTTCTGATGCTGCAAGGTTCTCTGTAAAAAAAAAAAAAATACATGTATACATTTTCTTCTTCCTCTTGTCATTGCTCTTTTTTTTTTTTTGAACCACTTTGTATACACTAGCTAATAGTAATAATAACAATAGAGATATGTATAGGAGTTATGCGATAGGACATACATGTGGGTAATTGCAGATAAAAAGGCCCTTATTCTGGTGCTTTCCTTGCGCTGTTTCGTGTGCGTAGCACATTGAGGGAGCCTGAGATAAATTATGTACTTCGTCAGAGAGTTTTTTTTTGTTCGTTGTTGTTTTATTCATTTGTTGTTTCACCCTTTCCTCCCAGCTTCATATCCGTGATGTATGTGCATAGAATGTCATCTGTGTATGTGTGCGTTTTTCTCTCTTCATTTTGTTTGTAGAGGCAACTTCACAATGCAGTCTGTGAAGGGAGTAGAGTCATCTAATGATGACCACCCTTCGAGTTCTTGTAGATTACAAGATCTTCCCTGCAATGCACTGATGCTGTGTTTCGAATACGCATCTATGCGGAGTATACTTTTGCTTGGTACGCTTAACTGCTTCTTCCGAAGTTGTGTCATGCCTGAAAACACTCCACTGTGGACACATTTTACAGAGAGAGTATACTTGCTGTGCCCATTTGATATGAGAAATGTGTTATTCAATGATTCCCTTCTGAAGATGTACGCGACAATACACTCCATTTCTATTTCGGAAATGGAAGCGTGGAGGCGAAGGAATGCTAAGAATGATAGCGATGGGCAGGATCAGACAGCATCCTCTCTTGAGAAAATAGGGAAAATTATTTCTCGGTCTAGTCTTATCCAGTACGTAACGGAACATTCTGAGGAGGTTATTTTAGACCTGAGAATGTTTTGTGATATTATCAAAGGCAAAGAGGCACGTTTTGCGCTCACTGGACTGTTGTTGGCCTTGCAGATTGTAAAGAGGCGCATGTGGTCGACAGAAGTCACAGATTTGGAAAGCGTTCGGGATCTTCTGCGCTCAACAATTGTGGAGGAGGAGCACGACCCGGGCTGGTCTGTTTTTCGCACAATAGTTGGCCGAGGCAAGACAATGCCAAAGAGATTTCTCATGTCGGTTTCTGTATGCATGCAATCTGACAATTTTGCTGAAATGAGTGCGAGACGCCAAATGTCAAAGAAGAGATGGAAGAGGTGCGCGGCTGTGGCGAGTGAGTACCTGCAACTGCGGGAAGTTCTTCGCATTGTGTTGGCTGTGTCGGAGGTCTCGGATCATCCCAATGCGGAGCAACGATACGACAGTGTGTGGTCGGCTCTGTGTGGGACGACATCCATGCTGAATGCAGAGAAGCAGTCACGGCAGAGTGAGTCGGGCAATCTAGATGAGGTGGAGGCAGCAATTCCAATGAATGCATCAAGCAGAGAGCTGCTACTCCAAATACGTGATTTGAGCAAGGTGACGGTGGGAGGTATCGTGAGTTACTTTTTCGGGTACGTGTTTGGGAAAGAGCAGCGCAAGGCATTTTTGTCAGCATTGTTTAGTATGCATCATCTTGCGGGTGCTGAGGGCTACGATAGCGTACCGTTTTGGTGAACCCTGATGCCTCTCCCTTACGGTGATGTGGTGCTGCTACTACTACTACTACTACTACTACTGCCGCCTGTTTCTCTGTATGTTCTTTTTTTGTGGCGGAGGAGGAGAGTGACGGGTAGATTTAGTTTCATGTGGTAAAGAAGAGAAGGCCATTTTTTTTTTCTTTTGTGTGTGTGTGTTATCGTTTTGGTTTTCGTGTTCGATTTATCCATCATTATTCTTCCTTCTTTTTTTTTCTTTTTTCATCCCTTTCTCCCTCTCTCTCTCTCTGTGTGTATATGACCTTTCGCATTGCGTCACGAATGGCAGTGTGGATGGTCGTAGGATGAAGAATCCATACATACACGTTGAGGCAGCGAATGCCGCGCAGGAGGTTCTTCCGATGTCTTTTGGGTGGCAGCGAATCCCACGTGTCGTGGAGACTCTCTGCGGTGTGGAGGCCCAAACAATGCCGCTGCTTGGCACCACGATGCAGTGTGAAGTAACCCACGTCTCACCCAGGTCGCTGCGGGATTCATGGAAAGAGCCAGTGACTGCTGATCGGGCGGAGGAGGGGGAATTAACAATCAGCGTTCAAACCAGTGTGGGAGCCACGCTGGATGTTCCCATCTTTAGGGTAGCCGAACCCAACACTGCAATGAAGAATAATGTCAGCGGGGCACATATGAATAGATTCTTTGTCGATCTCTCCTCCTTGTCCTCGCAGGATAACACGCTTCTTCGTGATTTGGACACGGGGGAGTTGCATGTACCTCAACCGGAAAAGTTTTCTTCTTCGGAGAGTGAGGCGGGGGGTCGAAACATTGCTCGCAAGCAGTGTAAGAGGATTGTCATACTGAGTGGTCGGAGAGGGCGGTATCAATTAGTCGCAATGGCGGTTAAGAGAGCGGCCGGTCAGAGAAGTGTCACCTGTAGCTATTGAAGGTAAACAACGTTGCTCCTCCTTCAGAAATATACATACTTGTGAGGCAAGGGCCATGAAAACAAAAATAAAAAATAAAAAGGAATTTGTGTACTGTAATAATAAAGATATCGGCTCATTCCCTACCGGGCCAGTTGGAGATGAAATAATCATAATCTCTTTGGATGCTGACAACAGTGGGTAATACTTACACGTATGCCCTATTCTGTTTTTCTTCTCCATGTTTTTACTATTGTTCTTTGCTTGATTCCTTATGTGGTGACTTTGACATTGAAAAGGAGGAGGAAAAGAAAAAACATCCTTCTTTTTTTTTTCTCTCTCTTTGTTGTAACAAAATAATTAAGGAGAAGAAAAACTGGGACAAAGGAGGAGGGAGACGGGCTTTCTAGCAGCATAAAGTATTACCATAAAAGCTATTCCCCTCTTTACTTTCACACCCTCGTTCTCACAAACAGAGAAACATATACATTGTTAGTGGGAATGAGCTCATCGTGGAAACATAATTCGCTTTTTAGGCTTCTTGTATTTTTGGACATTGTAGGCCTGCAGTCCTTTTCGGCCAAGAATGATATTACCCCTGATGGGAAGTTTGTCGACGTAGGGCGAAGCTTCGGTGCTGGCAGAGTGGTCCACGACATATTGTCGTGTGGAATTCACGCATTCCGTGCAAACATCACGCGTCTCTTCACTGATGAGGAGGAGCGGGCCGAGGTGTTGCGGCTAGTGGGAAGCTCAGAGGATCCCTCCAGTGTAGTCAGTCAATGTATATTAACTCCGCCCTCATTGACGGCGTTTGTTGACGCCGTAGAGAGTGATCTCCCGCTGTGGGTAATTGTGCGCATCAGGGAGGCGTTTGGCCTCACAGGCACAGTCACACCGCTCATGGAGCAGTTTCTCATTGATGCTTTGGACCACTGGATGAGTCAAAGAAAAGATAGCGAGAATGACGCTTTAGTGCTGGCCTGTGGAGTGCAGCCGGCGGTGCTGGAGTCCGCGCGTGGCAGAGGTGATGAACTTCCGCATGCCATTGAGGACTTTATCATTGATGTTGTTTTCCCACCGTCCCTGCATGCACCGCAAGAACAAGACCAAAAGGCATCAGATGAGATGGAAAAGGATGATGTACTCGACTGGATAATTGCCTCGTATGAAAGGTGCTATGAAACAATTGACGTTGACAATGAAGAAGGAGAGGAGGATGTTGGTGAATCACCCGAAAAGAAACTACGTGTTGAAGAGAAAGACGATGATGATGATGATGAATTTCTCACGGCAGAGAATCTTGACAGGTTCATGCGGGAGCGGCCCTCCGCCGTTCCCAAGTCAGTCCTGCGGGAGCTGCGGCGGCCCCTCGACGACTCGGCAATCACGGAGTTCGAGCTGCAGAATCATTACACTGCGGGTGAACTCTTAGTATTCGTGAAGGACGTGTTGGGAGAGCGGCGACGGCTAAAAAAGGCGGCCTGCGTTAAGGCCATTGTGAAGCATCACAGATCGGTGTCAGCAGCAGTGAAGGAAGTGAAGGAACAAAAAAAGGTGAAAGGGGAATAGTTGAACCACACGTATGTTGCCACTGTTATTGTTGTTGCGGCAAGGGAAAGTAGTGATGAGAAGTAAACCTCGTGTAGTTCTTGTTTTTTGATTCCTCCTTATCTGGAAGCATTACACATTTTGAAGAAGGAAGAGGGCTACTGGATTGTAGGTGACATGAGGTGGGGAAGGTAAGAGGATCCCATGATAGTTATACATATATTTATTTCCCTCTTCTCTTTTTCTTTTGTTGTCATTGATTCTTCTTTTGTTATTGTTTAAGAGAGGGACGTTTGGTGTGGTTCCCCCACGTCAACGACAATAGAAAATATAAAAGAACCATTAGTCTTAATAAAAGAATATAGTCATAGTCGAAGGGTAGAAAAAAAGAGGGGGTGGGAAGAAGAAGAAGAGTAGCAATTCCGTGTACTGTATTGTGTGTGATGCACGACTATGTTTAAACGCCTCAATGCACTTCGCTTCTGCGTTCTTACGCGCGTCCTCATGTCATCCGCAAATGACAACACCCCGGAAGCCACAAGTGTAAACAGTTTGGAAGCCGGCATCCGCCTCCTCTCGCAGTCTGCGGATCATCATCACCATCATGAGCCGGAAAAACTAAAGGCCCTTCTGGACGAACTGATTGACTGCAATAATCCTCGCAAACTGCATTTATGTAGGGAGGCGTGTCGTTTGGCCCATACAGCAGGGCATCATGCACGATGTGCGGAATTGTTTTTTTCTTGCAGAACACTATCCCCGATTCCTCTAAATGATGTTGTTATTAATTCCGCCGCATTAACGACACGCCCAGAATACTTGCAGAAATGTTTATCGACACTTGAGATTTCTAGTATGCATCCAACCACATCCTCTCATGCGGTGCTCTCCCTCCTTCTTCTTCTTCGTATTTATTGGCAAAGTACGCGCTGCTACGTGTGGGTTGAGCGTGATCGTCGTCGTAGTCATGAAGAAAAAGAAATGAGGAGAGACGAAGATGATGTAGGGTCAGAAAAATCAGCACGGCTAGCACAATATCGTTCTATATGCGAAGAGGTTTTTCCTCTTCTTCAACTCCCAAGAGAATTGTCATTTGATAGTTGGTGGTCACAGTCAAAACGACTCGTGTTGTACCACCGTGAGAAGGACGAAGGCGAGGCGTGTGTGTACGAACAGCACTTCTCATGCTGGGAACATCATTTTGGTATTAATTTCTGTGAGTGGTTAACACCCACGTGCCTGGTTAGTATGATTCGCTCATGCGTCAAGGGTGAGCGGTGGGATTACGCCAATCGATATGTTGATTTTGCAGAAAAACAGTTTTTATCGGGAAAAACCGTCGTGGATGACACTCTTCTGCAGCAGTCTCTTCTTGTTTTGAATGCATCTATGCAGAATGCAAGAGGATCCGCGTTGATTAGACGCATTCGTAATCTTTGTACAGACTACACCGCTTCTGTTGCTGTGGTACGCAGTGTTGTGCGGGTGGCGGGGGATACAAAAGACAATGAATTGGCAGTGTGGTGTTTGCAGACATTACTTAGCGACAATCAGCCCATTCCACCATCATCACATGATATATTTCCATGTCTTGTGGCTCTTGCGAAGTGCCGAGGGGCAAACCTCAAGAAGTTAGTTCACGCCTTGGAGGAATCAGGTAGTATCGAACTAACACGAGAGGAGCATCTGTATATTAATTTATTATATAATCGGCACTCTGTATACTGGAAGGAGGAATTAAGTGAAAGGATTGAAAAATATCTCTCAGATGTTACTACAAATTCTGTAAGCCATTCTGAACTCTCTGTACGTAATATTACATTACTTCTTTATATTCTTCAGGAAAATGAGTATTCTGGGTTTATGGATTATTACAATGTGTGTAGGAGAAGATATCAATCACATGACATGTTGGCTGCTAGAGCACAATGGGCGGCGATTGCACTGAAGTGGGCAATATCGCAGCCAACGCTTGGGTGTAAAGATTATGAAGCACTCGTAAAAGAGGGGCAAAGTCTCTTGGATGATGCAAACAACAGTTTGGTGGGTTATTCCTCGTTTCCTCCTCCCAGCCAATCTGTGAAGTCCAAACTCCGCAGGCGGTTGATTGTTATGGAGGAATTGTGGGGGAAAAGAAAAAATAAAAACATTAAACAAAAAGAAGAAAAAAAGGAGAAGGAGATGGTGGAAGAAGATCATTCTGCGGACTTTTCTTTGGCGAGGTTTGCACGTCAGCGTCGTTGTTTGCCGCGAGTTAAGGCTCCAGTGTTGGGGGCTGTTTATGATGCATCGCCAGCTCCGATCAAACTCTGGAATGTTTCTGATGGCATTAATTCTCTTTCCAAGCAAGAGTGGTCGGAACGAATTTGGAAATGCAGTTGAGTTTTTTTTTTTGCATGTCAAAGAGAGGTTATAATAAATAATAAAAAAGAAGTGGAAGAAGAAAAGAACAGTATCTCATCCTGTTGTTACTTGAGTAATATGAATTTCTCTTCCTTTTTGTTTTTCTTTTAGCTCTCTGTTGTATAAATTTCTTTCTTTCTTGGTGTTAGTGATACGCATTGAGGGGGTGAGAGGGAGGAGGTATCCATGGGCTTTAACTACAGCAAACCCTTATCGGACGCTTCATGCAGTGAGGCCATTATTAGACAGCGACCGCAGATGACGGCGGAGGACATTCCGTCCTTGCAGCTTATCCCCCACTCTGTCTACGCCATTCTCTCTCTTCATGTATACAACAAACCGAATGAACCGCCCCTTCCACCTCCTTGGGAAGTTCTTCTCACGGCGAAGGACTTAAACTTGGACGGGGAGGGTTATTTTGGAGTAGCGTACGTACATAAAGAACTACGACATTGTATTATTGCACAACGTGGGACGACAAATGCGTTGAGCTTAAGAGCGGGTGTTTGGGCGTACTTTGATGAACGCACTATTTTATTTAGTTTGGCACAACAATTCTCTAAGCAGGTTCGTTTATACTTAAGTGTTACACGAGGGGAATCACCAGAATGGTTTATTAGTTACACTGGACATAGTCTGGGTGCTGTTCTTGCAGCGTGTAGAGCTGTGGAGGAACGAACATATGCTATTACATTTGAATCTCCTGGATGTAAAAATTTCATTGAAAAAACAATGAGCCCCTTAAAAGCGGAGGACGTTGATATCATTACATATCTCCGCTCTCCAAACCCTATTAACTCGCTGAGACCTCATTGTGGGTACGTTGTGCAAATACCCATGGAGTCTGAACAAGGTGCTGTACTTCAGCCACGTGTAGTTTCTACATCCATGTTACGTTTACCATACATTCCATCCCCGCAGGAGTTCATACGTGGGCAAATGCCTCGGGTTATTGGTATTCCAGACATTCAGCAGTATGTTGGTAAAATTGAACCGCTTCTTCGAGAGATGTTGGAGCACACACAGCAAATTCATGCAATGACGAGTATTCTTGGTCACTTTAAAGGCAATGACGAACCACAGAATGACGAAGTTGTGTTGCGTTGGCCCTCTACCTTACTGCAGTTCTTGGAGTATTACAATGCAAGGAAAGCCTTGGAGGATCCTGTGAATCAGAAAACAAATCTTGTTGCTGCATATGAATCATTGGTGAGGGATTTATATCTCACGGCAAAACGTCCAAAGAATAGTTTGCCGCTTCGGTACTTGAGTGGGGATTCTGTGAAACTTCTTAGGCTGTGGTGGAAAGAAAGTCCTGCTAAGCATACAAGACTGCCTCTTTCTCTGATGGATCATAAGGTACTCAACACCATTACCATTGAGGATGAATGTATGTGTACATCTGTGCTTACGGCTTTTCAGGCAAAGCAATATCTTTCGGTTTTGGTTTTTAGGCCTGAAATACATAAATTGCTTAGTCAGTTGGTATTCGATCCCTTACTCGGAAATACAAGTAAACTTTAGTAAGAAGAAAGAAAAAAAGAGGGAGGGAGAGAAAGAGTGAACACGATGGCTACATGTATAATATTAACATCCTTAGTTTTTTTCTTTTTGAATTTGATCCCATTATCAGGAAAGGATCGTGAATACCCATCAAAATATTATGGCTATACTAGCTTTGGAGGGAAAGGAGATGGTCTCTTTCAGATGTTTTGTTTTCGTTTTTGTTGTTTTTTTCTGTATGGTAATCAGCCTCTTGTTGACTATATGTATGTATGTATTCATGTACCTTACTGTTTTATTCCATTGTTTTTTCTTCTTTGAAGAGAGTAGTAAGGGGATAAAAACATTTATTATTTCCTTCTTTGTGTGTGTGTGTGTCTTGGTATATTCTTGTAGATGAGTAAAGCGGGAGAATTTGCCCTGCGAGATATCTCTGGTCTGGTGGAGTTGCTAGACAAGTCCCATGGCTTTACGCGCCCAGATGGACAAAAAGCAGGTTATAGTTTACAAGAGACGAACGAAGAAACGGTGAATTCCTCCGGCGCTGATGCCGCCATGGCAATGCAAGGAAAACCCTCGTCCATTGCTTTACCCTCAACAGTCGTGGATCAGCAGTTACGTCTTCCGCTTCCATCAGAAACCCGTGAAGCCAAGCAATTACTAGCGAAGCGGCGTCATGCGGTAAAGCCGAAGGGTTACGCTATTTGGACGGAAGAGGAACTTAACGCCGCATTTCGTACGTGTCACGACGTCACATTAAAACCAAAGGAAAATGCCGAGGAGCCGGAGTATGACATTTTGCAGCAGGAAACTGTCACCGCCGAGGATGTGTATCTTGGTGTAGATGTCACCAAGGCTATTTCTGGGCCGTCCGGTCTTCTCGTAAAGGTTACGATGCCAAAGTTAGAGTCGCTTGCAGATTTGGTCATTGCAGTGGATGCGTATGAGCTTCGTGTTTCCTCCGCGAAGTATTATCTGCGAGCTGCACTACCACAGAAAGTAATCCCTGGAAAGGCGGATGCCAAATGGGACAATAGCAAAAAGAAGCTGATTGTCTCACTTAGAGTGGATGCCTCGGAACGGTTTGTGTAGATTGCGTGTTTGTTTGTTTGTTCGTGTTTTGATACTACAAATATTATTGCTACTTCCTTCCTTACTCCCCTGCACGCGAACTGGATGGGAGTAGAACAATCTAAAAGGGTAAAGGAAGCTGAGCATAATAATATGTATGTATATACCTAAAGAGAGAGAAAAGTACTCGTCATTTTGACTCTTGGGTTTGCCGGTGATTCCTTCAATGATAGAAACTGTCTTATTGGTCGTATTTCTAATTCCCTTCCTCTCTTTTTTCTGTTTGTCTGTCTGTCTGTCTGTCCCCCTCTCACATACATTGTTTCAATGCGTTAACCATCATGTATATGAATTTCTTTTTCCCCCCACCCTCCCCCTCCTTTCCCACTATGTTTGTTGCAGGGGTGGTAGCAAATGGACTACACAGATATCTACCTGCGCCAGCGCAAGAAGGATCACCCGGAGCCGCGGCCCGTCGTGGTGGTTGAGAGTGAAGCTGCGAGTGAGCAGCGGGTGGAGCGGGTGCTTAAGGGCGCCTTCTCCGTGCAGCAGCTCGTGGACCGCATAGAGGAGCTCTCCGCACGCGTGGATACATTTGATGAGAAAATGGTGAACCTTACAAAACTCGTGAAGTTGGCGCAGAGTCTTCAGGAGGAGAAGGAGGGAGATCTTCGACGCCAGCAACACGAACTGCGCTCTCGACTGAAACGACAGGAACAAATTACAAATCAACTGGAGGAGGAGCTTGCCAACATGCGGGAGAAGATTCTGTCTACAGTGCGAGAGACAGTTATAGAGACTCAACAAGGCTGTATTAGTGAGGTCATGAAGACTCGCAAGCAGAGTGAGGAGGAACTGCATCAAATTAAAACTGGTGTTGAGAACACAGTAAAGGAGATTCGTAACGGCATGAAGGAGAACATGGCAAGTGTACAGCGTGAGGTTTCCATGTCTCTTTCATCGCAACAAGAAGCTCAAAGTAAGCTTCGTGAAGAGTTTTCTCGTTTGGAAAATACAATGCGGATGCTTGAGACATCTACCGCGGCAAATGAATCTACACGACTTGCCCCTCTTGAAAGGAACATGTTGGAAGTCTCCGAACGATTGGGTTCTCTGCAGCAAAAAGTGGATGCTGCTTCAAGTACTTTGGAGGCGGCTGGGGCAGAACGACAGCGCGTGCAGGATATCATTATGGATGAGATAGAATCCACAAGACAGTGGGCAACGCGAAATCTTCAGCGTGTCAAACAACACGTGGAAACGCTTTCAAAGGATATCCTGCAGATTAAAACAGATCAATCAGATGTTCTGGCCCGTCTTAACCGAGTAAGTTGTCAGGCTGACATAGAATACAAGAAACTTCGATCTCTTTTACTGCAAAAATCGCGAGAGGCGGAAGCCCTCGGTATCCTTGTGGGGAAAGAACTTGGAAAGGTAGAAGATATGGCGGAGCGTCATCAGTCACTGCGTACCGAAGCGGCAGGCACACTTAAAGGTATGGCGTTTTAGAAAGAAACAGTGACTGAGTGAGTGAGTTGTGTCTTTTTTTTCCCCCATCATCAGCAACTTTATAGAAAATTTATATAAGTGATAAAATTCAAATAAATAAGAATAAAATAAATAAATATGAGCACATTGCGGAGATCACATGCCCCCCGTGTTGTAATAATGTACACGCAATGGTTGTTGTTTTTTCGCGTTATTTTTCTCTCCTTTCCTTTCTTTCTTTTTCTCTTTTTGACCATCTTTAATATGTACTAAGAAGTGAGTATTCCCAAAAAGAAAAAAAAGCATATTCCACAAGCAAAACAAAGATGAGCACCGAACACGAACACAAACACGAACAGGGACACGAGCCTGTAAGTGATACCAAGAAAGTTATTGATGGTCTTGATCAAGAACCCATCATCAATGAGAACGTTGACATGGCACGCGCCCGCATCATGGAGATAGACAAGCGGCGTGCGGAGCGTGTAGCGAGTCGTCGAGCGCCAAAAAATTTCATCAAGCGAGGGTTGCATCGCATTATACCATATGGTGGTATTCTATCTTCCGCATTCAATCTTGCCAGCTCCACTTTGGGAGTTGGAATCATTTCCCTTCCATATGCCTTCAACACGTCCGGATTGGTAATGGCATTGGTATACCTTGTGGTAATCGGCGCGCTGTCAGCTTACGCCTTTACCCTCCTTTCCATTGCTGGGAAACGCACAGGATTGCGAAACTATGAACATATTGCAAGAACACTCATAGGTCCGGGTGCAGACTACATCCTTGCCTTCTTTCTATGGATGCTCAGCTTTGGTTTGGAGGTCTCATACGCTATATCTCTGAATGATATTATGGGTGTGTTTTTTTCCGAAAATACCAATGTCCCTGAGTACCTTAAGACAAGATCTGGACACCGTTTACTGACGAGTATGATTTGGCTGGTTGGTATGCTTCCTCTCTGTCTTCCGAAAGAAATCAATTCCCTCCGTCATGCGTCTACAATCGCCGTTTTTCTTATGATCTTTTTTGTAATTTGCATGATTATTCACTCCGTCCGCAACGGCTTGTCCAATGGTGTTCGCAAAGACCTGGTCTATTTTAGGCCCGGCAACCAAGCCATTGAAGGGTTGTCAATCTTCACCTTCGCGTATGTTGCTCATATGAATACCTTTGAAGTCTACGAGGAAATGTACAAGCCGAATGTGAGACGCTTTACAATGGGCTCCGGTCTGGGTGTACTTCTGTGCTTTATGCTATACTTTCTCGCCGGTTTCTTTGGATACCTGGACTTTGGTTCGGCCTTGACGGGGTCTGTTCTGAGGTTGTATGACCCAATCAATGACAAGATGATGCTCGTCGCGTACGCAGGTATTGTATTGAAGCTCTGTGTTGGCTACGGTCTGCACATGATTCCTGTACGCGATGCCATCTACTATGTGTGCCGCATTGATGTGAAGACAATTGCATGGTGGAAGAACTGCTTGATCTGTGGTCTCATGGCAACAATCTCACTCATTGCGGGTCTCTTCATTCCAAGTATCACCATTGTGTTTGGTATTTGCGGTGGATTATGTGGAGGTTTCATTGGCTTCATATTCCCTGCCCTACTCTTCATGTACAGTGGGAACTGGACACTAAAGAGTGTTGGTGTCTTTCACTACTTTGGGACCTACTTTCTGCTCATTGTTGGGGTAATCGCTGTCGTCTTTGGTACAGGCTTTGCCATTTATGGAGAGATAGTGTAATTATCCACAATAGAATATAACAGTATATATATTTATTTATTTATTCTCCTTACCCTTTCTTCTTTTTCCATCCACTTTTCAGGTTCAATCGAAGGTGGATGGTAAGAAAATATTATTATTTCTTTTTTGTTTTTTGCTTACTCCTCCCTTTTTTGTTTTTTACATTGCGAGCGTTTTGCTTTGAGTTTGCTTTTTGCTTTGTTTTGTTTTCTTCTTAAGAGCGTGAGACAAGATTGGGACGACATCCAGAATGTTATTATTGCCTCTATTGTGGTATCATGATGTTATTTACCATAGATTGTCTCCACTTATTATATTATTATAAATTATTTTTCCCCCCTGGCAACTTCAGGCAGCCCAAATGCGTGAGAGAGAGAGAGAGAGAGAGATGCCTTTGCCAAGAAAAAAAAAAAACGTGTCAACAATCAGCCCTCCGAACCGCCGCCACGCACTCGGGCGGGGAGCTGAAGAAGACGCCTGTAATCTCCAAACAATGCGTTTCTGTATATGGAGATAAAAAAGAAAAGAAAAGAGGGGAAAATTGGCCTGAATAGACCATCAGTTGGCATAGAATTTGTTGTAATTCTCGGTTTCAGCTGAAAAACTCCCCTCAAACAACCGGGTGTAAAAAAAAAATCTTTCCTCTCTACTTAGGGCAGAAAAGTGGTATAAAAATCATTCTTTTTCTTTTTGTTCATTGAGTTTTTATTTTGTCTACATTCTTTTTGTTGTTGTTGTTGTTGTTTCTCTGGACAAGTAGTTTTTAGTTTTCCTCATTGTACTGCCAAACACCCTTTGCGGTGTTTACACTCATGCGTGCAAGCTCGTTGGCAGGTACGACAGTTGGGAAGGTATATATTTATATATGGGTGTGTATGCATTCGAGGTATATTTTCTCTTTTTTTTTTTAGGGGTGGATTGTTTTTTTGTTGTTCTTCTTCTTCTTTTCCTCTACACAAGCTTTGGCGCCTTGTTCTGATGAATTTCATTATTTACTGAACTGAGCGTTTTTTTTTTTTGACTTGTTCCTTTGTTTTCGTTACTTGATGTCTGGTTATTGCCCACGTCAAGTGTACTGGTTTGGAAAAAGAAACATCTACATGGATGGGGCCCTGTGCTCACCACATGGCTCTTGAGTAAAAAAGTTACTGTGCAAATCTGAAATCCACTGCTACGTTCTTGTCTCTTGTGTGCACGTCCGTGTGTGATGAATTTTGTTTCTCTCGTTTCCTCTTTTTTTTTTCTGTTCTTGTAAGCTTGCGAGCTAAAGGGGAGGGGGCAATAATTGTTGAGGATGCCTTGTGCTGGGTATATATTATTCTTTAAAAATATTGAATTAACCGTTCCTGGGAATACTTATTTTTTTTAAAAAAAAAGGTTCCCATTGTATTTCTTTTGGTACTGAAGCTCTGAAAAACGAAATTGTGTTTTATAAATATAACTTGCGAACCACCAAGACTTTACCTAATGTTCGTAAGTAACACATTCGACATGGCCCACGAAAGACAATTGATTCACATTGATCCTTCCACATGGCATCGTGATGGGTCAACCAAATGTATGATAACATGGGAGAGAAGATTTCATACATAAGGTGTCCGTGTGGATAACTCAATTACAGTCTTGGTGCAAGATGGTATATGATTGGTTAGCCATATGCCATTTACGTTTACAACACTTCGCTTTCTGGAGGACTCTGCATTAAATGAACGAATAATGCGAGTTTCTTCAACGGCCGCCTCTTTTATGAGGGCCGGGAGAGGGCGTGCGGATGGAAATGGCTGTGGCTGCTCAACAAAAAAGCGGACGTGATGTTGAGCAGAATGGCTGGAACAATGCTAGAAAAAGAAATCTTGCATAACCGGTTCATTCTGGACGACATGGCTTTTCAAAATAAGACAAAATTGACGGAGGAGTCTGCGCACTGTGTGCGCAACGAGTGCGGCAGCAAGCGGATGGCCACTCACTGGCCAGAGACGACGAACTCAAGGCCGCCATTCAGCAGGACAATGTTCGTCAGGGAGAGGAACTCCGGCCACGTATATGACCCAAATGGAGTTTCTTATGGAACAACGTTTCCAATCGAAATTGGAGGAAATGGAGAAGATAGCTTCCCTTCAAGTGAAGCTGATAAGTGGGAGGCCCCAAACGCTGTGCTGATTCAGACGACGGTTGATACAAAGGATTCGGGTGATCCCTCATTTACGGGGGTGGTTAGTCGGATCACCAATTTACAGGAACCCCACAAAAAGGACGCCCTTCGACCCCGGCGAGCGATTGCAACAGCACAACGAGAGTCAGTAGGCATTGTTGGAGCTGGTGGGCAGGCTGTCGTGGCAGGCGTTGCGCCACCACGCCAGCATATTACCGCACAGAGGGCGCAGATGAAGGCGCATGACGCGCAGGGGTTTGGGAAGCACAATCCTCTTGTTTTGAGAATGGTCAGACCAAGACGGTCAAGCCGCAGGGAGTTATCATGTTGAGCGGTTGTGAGGTTCACAGTTGGCATTGAACCTGTTCACGCGTAAACCCATCCCCTTCTGTGCGGCATGCGTGAGGCGTAAAAACCTTCGAAAAAAAAAAATAGAAAAAAAGGTCCAAAGGGTTTATTTTCATTCTGATACGGTTGTTCTTCTACTTTTCGATCTAGGTACGCGGCCCCCCGTGGTCGCCATACCCAAGTGGTTACGGGGACTGACTCGAAATCAGTTGCGATCTCGCGCGCAGGTTCGAATCCTGCTGGTGACGGTTTTTCTTCTCAGTAGGTAGTTATAAGGACTATCGTATTTAAAGAAGGGACGGCAATCGGGGGCAAGATGGCCGAGTGGTCTAAGGCGGGAGACTCAAGTTCTCTTCTATTCGTAGGCGTGGGTTCGAACCCCACTCTTGTCACTTTTCCCGGCCATACAAAAAATGGGCTTAGTCTCCCGTTTTTCAAAAGTGTTTCTCGGCACAATGGGCTCACGAGGCGCACGCGCGCATAGCACGAGAACCGGCCACCAGCAGCTGGAACTAAGCGCAGCAGAAGCACGGGGAAGGACAGTGAAGCGCCAAAACCGACTTTCACCTCTGAGCATTGCGAGTTCACAACACACTACACGAACGGCCTTGCTCTGCAGCAAAAGTTCAAACACAGGAGAGCAGACGATCCTCCCACACCCCTCCGCCCTCACACGCTGAAGTTACGCGTGGCGAGTGTGGATTTTTGGCTCGTACAAAGCAAGGCCTCAACGCACATAAACGATGGAAGCATTCAGCCATCGCCGAGGTAGAGGCCATCATGAAGGAATAAGAAAATGAAGAAGAGCAAACGTGCGTCACAGTGGAATATCCGGGGAGAGCGTCCGACTGCGGAACCTGCAATTTCGCAGCGTAGCCCAACGCGGGACTGGTCAGCCACATCCGTTGCAAACACCCGAACCCATTCGCAGCCCGCAAACAGGCACAGACAAACCCAGTCCCCGCCACAGTGATACGCTGTGGTGTTTGCGGTTTCGGGCGTAGACCACCGGGGCCTCCTGACACACAAGCGCTGCAAACACCCGCCGTCTGCCCAAACGGTCCTCACGACGCCCCCACCCCCTGCGCTGCAACAGCGGCGACGCCAGCGCCCAAGGGAACATGATGGCAGCCACGAAAGCGATCACTGCGCACACCGCTTCCATCTCTGTGGCAAAGAGTTTCCTGAGCGATCACCGCTCCTCCTACACATTCGTTTGCGGCACCCGGAAGGTCCCTTCCAGTGCCCGAACATCGTAGGGGAGCCGAAGCCACCCACAGCCGCGGAGGAACTCACACCACCACTACGTCTCACATGTTCGTCGTGCCGGAGGGGCTTCGAAACGAAACCGGCACTTGCCGCGCACAACGAGTGGATCCACCCTGGAGGTATCTTGGCAGAGCCCCTCCCAGCCCATAGAGCATCCCCGAATACGGAATCGAACGCGAAGTAGTTCTATTTTTTTTTTCTTTCAAACGCACCCATGCTGCCTCAACGCGTGTGGCGCTATCAAACCGTAAAGGTTGTTATTGTTCAACCCATCCTTCTATACGACGATGTCGAACCACATCGCCGAGTAGTGTTTAAAGGGGCTTCTCCCACGGGATCCTTTTCGCCCGCGTGAGCCCCCCCACATTCAGCTGGGCTCCCCGCAGGGTCGGTCCCGGATTCATTCCTACATCACCGCAAAGTCGGAGAAGCTTCCAAAAGTGAACCCTCAGTGCGAGTGATGGCGCTACACGCAGGGACGCGTAGCTGTGGAGCAGTTCTAACCTTCGTTTTGTTTCAGGTCTCCCAAACACAGCGCCACCCCAGACCCGCCTGCCGACGCCAAGAGCCATTAACCGCACCCTAAGCACGGTCGCAGGGCCCTGGCTTCCCCTCGGAGAGGGCACTGGTCCCTGGAAACACGTAAGGGCGGCCCGTTCCTCCGGTATGGCGCCGTGGTCACCATACCCAAGTGGTTAAGGGGTCTGACTAGAAATCAGATGCGATCTCGCGCGCAGGTTCGAACCCTGCTGGTGACGGTTTTTCCAAAACCCAAGAATGCCGTCGGACAAATGCGGTGATAATTCCCCAAATCCAGGGTTTGCGGCATTCCGCGCGGCCGGCCGCTTGGTCTCATTCGATTTCTTAAAAATTTTTTGTTACCCCCTTTCTCCGAAGAAGAAGCGGCAGAGCCATCGCCACTATCGTAGCGCACAGCGCGGTCTATTGAGCATCGGCATGTTCCGATACCTGAAATTTAGATGCCTTCCATATACTCGGAGCACTCCGGGGAGCTTCGCGGCTCCCATAACCAAACCTTCCCGAGCTTCACGATGAACTCTGAGGAGTTCTTCGCGATGGGAGGGGTCGTTTGCACTTACGGTGGGAAGAAACTGTCTGAATTGTTGTTATGCTTGGCTCTGGCTGTGCCACTGTTTGCTGCTCCGTGGGCCAATGGTCGGGATAGTATTCTGCCATTGTCGCTTGGCCGAGGGGAGTTCGGAGCCGCCCCACCGCCGGAAGGAATTGTGCCTTCGTTTTCACTTCGCACAGCTTCCTGCTGGGTAGCCCTTCCTCACCATATGGGGCACGCAGTGCGTTGGCTTGGTGTCGCGCGATGTGGAACATACCCGTGGGCGGCTTTTCGGTGCAGCTTGACCCCGCCGAAGCCCATGCAATGCTTGCCGCGCGCCCGGCGGGTGAGGAGGGCAGGGTCTCTATTGACTACCGTGGCTGCATGTGGACGCTTCATTCCTTCCATTCCTGTGTCACGACTGCCGCGATACCCCCCGCAGTGGCATGGCTGGGGGCCGCGGTTAGCAAATGGCCCCCCACACTCACCGCGTCGAACTGTATTCTTTAGGGGTGTGGTTTCGTCCCCGTCTGTGGAATCGATTTGCCCTGGCGAAGCCGGCCACCCCTACGTGGTGCCAGGGGCCGGTGCCCTCTCCGAGGGGAAGCGAAGGGCCTGCGACCGTGCGTGGGGTGCGGTTAAAGGCCCTTGGTGTCGGCAGGCGGGTCCGGGGTAGCGCTGTGTTTGGGAGGCCTGAAACAAAACGAAGGTCAGAACTGCTCCACAGCTACGCGTCCCTGCGTGTAGCGCCATCACTCGCACTGAGGGTTCACTTTTGGAAGCTTCTCCGACTTTGCGGTGGTGTGGGACTGAATCCGGGACCGACCCTGCGGGGAGCCCAGCTGAATGTGGGGGGCTCACGCGGGCGAAAAGGATCCCGTGGGAGAAGCCCCTTTAAACACTACTCGGCGATGTGGTTCGACATCGTCGTATAGAAGGATGGGTTGAACAATAACAACCTTTACGGTTTGATAGCGCCACACGCGTCGAGGCAGCATGGGTGCGTTTGAAAGAAAAAAAAAGCGGGGCTTCGTGCCAGAACAGAAAAACAGAGGAGCGTCAGCAATATCATGATAAGAAAAAGTGTGGATTCTTTTTTGTCCGAGTTCTCTTAATTTAAGAATTGGTTCCTTTTTTTCGCCCAGCATCGTTGCACGCGAATAAAAATCTTACACCACCAAAAGGCGTAATTCTTCTTCTGCCGCTTTTTTTTTTGTTGCTGGCGGGCGCGTGCCCTCAAGACAAACCCATTCTCACACCCAGCGCGCCCCAAAGTCACCACACAAACGGGGAGTTTTGGGTTTTGTCTCTCTCTTCCTTTTTCTTTTTGGGTGCAGGAAGGGGGCTCCGTGTCGCGTTTGGTGCGCCACAGGTGGCCTCAGCCGGTTTCCGAGTTTGGCCCAAGTCGTGTCGGGTTGGGCGGCTGGCGCTCGAACGTCACGGCGCCTCCTCTCCCCATCGGTGTGCCACAAGTAAAATGAAAGAATTCGAGGAGGTACACCAGATGAAAGAATTTTTAATTTGCAGGCCGCTTCTAAGCATTTCGGTGTGTATTAAGCAAAAAAAGAAAAGGAAAAGAAAAAGAAAAAAGGTCTAACTGAGAAAATATTTATCCTTTTAAAATTTTCTCGCCGTTGAGTATGCTTCTCTCTTACCACCCTTCTTCCCCTGCTTCTGAATGGCAACGATTGCACTGTATATGATAAATGCCATTCATATTATTATTATTATTATTATTATTATTATTATTATTATTATTATTATTATTATTATTATTATTATTATTATCACTTTTATTCCCTTCTACCTTTTTTTTTTGAGAAACGTGTCAATGTTTCGTTCTAGTTACTTTCTTTGGTTGAAAAAGGTGGATGTCTGCGTGATTGGAGGTGGTCCTGCAGGTATTGCAACCGCATTGCGTGCAGTGGACTATAAAAGAACAGCATGTATTATAGAGGCCAATCGAATTGGAGGAGCTGACTTGTGGAATGGAGCACTTCAATCCAAGACGATGTGGGAAATGTCCAAGTTTGTCAGATTGATGAATGGTGAGACGGCGAAGCGTTTTATGAAATCCCGTGTTCCTCTTCCACCCATTGAATTTTCAAATGTTCAAAAATCAATTAATAATGCCGCCGAATTTCGATATAATCAAATAGTTCATCAACTAGAAAAAGTAAATATTGATGTTATACATGGACATGGTTCATTTCTTTCCCCTCAGTGTGTAGAAGTTAAGCTTCCTAATGGAGAAATAGAAAAAGTAGAGGCGGATTATTTCATCATCGCATGTGGAGCCCAACCACGGAAACATGCGTCTGTAATTGCGGATGGAAAAGTTGTATTTACTTCAGATGATATCATGAATAGGCCCTTTCCAAAGAGTATAGTTATTATTGGTGCTGGCGTGATTGGATGTGAATTTGCATCTATTTTTGCCAATTTTGGCATAACCAAAGTTTATATTATCGAGAAAACAAAACGTATTTTGCCAATGGAAGATGATGATGTAGCAGAATTTGTCCAAAAACTGCTTGAAAATAAGGCAGTAGTCATTCATCACAATTCTGCTTTAGATAGCAATAAAGTAGAAAATGGGCAATTTCATTACAGACTAAAGGATTTAAGAGATAATAAACTCACTACACATATTGTTGACAGTGCCCTGGTTTCTATTGGAAGAGAACCAAATTTAGGTAATTTAGGACTAGAAAATATAGGGGTGGAACTTCAACGAGGTAGAATGGTAAGAGATCAATATAATCGTGTGACACCTCATAAACACATTTATGCTTGCGGGGATGTAACTACTAGAGTTGCACTCGTAAATGTTGGAGAATTAGAAGGGCGGTCATGTATTGATCACATATATAATCCTCAACCTGAAGGAGAATTTATTCAACGGCTAGATAATTTATCTACCATTATGTTTTTAGATCAAGAGGTTGCCGCGGTGGGATTAAATGAACAACAATGTCGTAATCAAAATATAGCATATAAAATGGCCCGCTATGGTTATGAATTTGTTTCACGAGCTGTTGCTATGGGAAATACAAGAGGATTTGTTAAGTTAATTGTTACAAATGATTCTAAAATGCGGGTTCTCGGTATGCGAGCTATTGGACCTCACGCAAGTACTATTATAGAATTAGCCTCATTAGCAATTCATAATGGAGATTCACTCTACAATATGGGTGAGTTACGTACAGCATATCCAGCTGTGACTCAAGGATTTCAAGAATGTGTAAATATGCTTCTTGGAACTTCAATATTAAAGCCCAATGTATTTCCACAACTTGTTCTTCGAGAATGGTCTCCTCCCAATTTTGACCATGGTAGAGCTTATCAAGGAAAGAAAGAATGATATGTCGTTATTATTTTCTCTTCTCAAAATTAATTTTTCATGGGGATGCAAGAAGCATTTGAAAGAAGCATGAAATAAAAAAAAGAGAAGAATATTTATCCTCGATATTATTGATAATATTAATAATATTGTTGCATTCGAAAAAAAAAAACGGAATTTTGGAAAAACGAGGAATGATCCAATGTTTTTCCTTCTAAAATAAATAAATAAATAAATAATGTATATATTTCTTTTTTAGTATTTGTTCTCTTTTTTTTTTGAGTCATTTTGTCATCCTTCCCTCCTTCCTAAGTATTCTATTGATCACTACAGCTTTTAGGAAGAAGAGCAAATTGACTATATATAGATTGATAGATAAATAAATAAATAAAATATTAATATAATTATGAATAATGAAGAGGATGGATCAGTTTTTTCACAGGAGGTAAACATAACGGAGCAGGATATCGAGAAGGTTATGGATTTACCGATACGTACTCATGTGCGGATACGAGGAATTCAGAATATTCATCCCCGTGTTATAGGCTGTGATGTTGAGGCAGTTAAACGATCAAAAACAATCGCTGAAATTACGAATAATATGAATGAAGCTAAAAGTAAATGGGAACGTATGGGAATTTTTAACTCTGTAAATTTTAATTTGGAACCCACATTTGATGGAGGACCAAATGATGTCTGTGTCCATATAGATGTTGAAGAGTCCAAGGCTAAAAAATCTTTTGGTATATTTACAACTGAAACTGTAGTTCCAGAATTAACTCTTTCATTGGAAAATATTCTCGGGGGTAGGTATACATTATCCGGAAATTATGTCCCTCCGACATCCCGAACTCATGCTGCATCCCTCTCGATAGTTTCACATGTTCCATTTTTAGGACAAGTGGGAGAGTATTATATTGGAAAACGTACTGAAAGCAAAATACATCATCCTGCAACTAGTGAAAAAGTAGAAGAAATTCGTGCGACTTCAAAAAATGAAAAGCATGGACTTTCATCCGAATTTTCTTTTGGTTTTCAGAGGAGACTTTTAGTATCTAAAGAGAAAGAACATTTAAATGACGATATGTTAAAAGATTTTTCTACTACATTCAAGGGATATATTAGACATGAATTGGCATTATCAAATACGGGGTATCATGCAGATCCTTTTTTGTGTAATATGTATCCATTACCGATTCAAGGAAATCAAGTAAGTTTAAAAAGTGAACTTGCTGGCGGACCTTGTAGAGGTGATTTTACATTTTTAAAATCTGAAATACAAACAGCCAAATATTGGCCAATTGGACCATTTTGTAGTTTTCAATGGAATACTAAATTAGCAGGTTTATGGACGTATCGCCAAGCTAGAATACCGTTAAATGATAGGCTATTTCTTTCAAATTGTCATGTTCGGGGCTTTAAAAGTGTCGGACCTTCAACTCTTGATAATGATCATCATAATGAGGGAAGTCGATTTGCTGCTACAGGTGGTAATGCGCTTTGGGCGACATCGATTAGCCTGAATTTTCCATTCATCTTTTTTCCGTATAATGGATTGGCCGCTATGCATATTTTTGCAAATGCGGGTAATTTGAGAATGATTCAAAATCAAAACGAACTTATGGATATTGGTCAGTGGTTTAGATCTTGTGCAGCTTCAGTAGGATGTGGTTTAGTAGTAACACGGATTCCATTGTTTGGTGTGGCACCAAGTGGACGTTTTGAATTAAATTTCTCACTTCCTGTTGGTATTGACAAGCGTGGGAATATTGCTTGGAGAAATGGAAATAAAAATCTTTTTGACCATGTTAAGTTTGGTCTCACATGGTCTTCAGCTATTTCACTGTAAACAAGAGAAAAGAAAGAAGAGGGGGAGGACAATAAATAATAAGAGGGATTCAGGAAAACGAATAAGAAAATATGTCATTGTTTATTACAATTACTATTATTATTATTATCTTCTTTTTTCTCTTTTAAATCATACATACACATGGTCACATATGCGAATAAATATCTTGGCGAGAATTGGGCATCTTTTTTGTTTTGTTTTGTTATTCTCTCTGTGTGTATGTGTGTGTGTGTGTGCTTTTGCTTTTATTGAATTTGTGTGCGGGGCTTTATTATTTTGCTTTCCTCTTTTTCCCTATTTTGTGTTTGCAGTTATTTTTATTTATTTATTTATTTATTTTTCTTTCCTGCCTAGTTACTTCATACTCATATATATATGAAGAAATAATGGCAAGTTTTTGGCGTGTTCCCATGGTCATTTTAGGGGAATTTGATGCTCTTGAAGGGGCAAAGGCCATATGCGCATTGGAATATTACGGGTATCAAGAATTGGATTCTTTTGGACCTCACGTGTTACGACTTTATGCTGTACGTGGGAAGGCAATTCTTAGTCCTCGAATAGTTAGTGGTGATTTGCGCGTAGAATATAAAGAGCGAATGAAGGAAGTTGTCTCCCGGGTTTTATCTTCCAATGAATCCGATGAAGAATCTGTGGTAATGCTTGATCCATTTGGTGGAGGAATTGCTAGCGTGTCTTTTTGTTTACAAGATATTTTGGCTCGCGGTGAGAAACGCCGGTTTTGTATTATAGTGACACATCCTCAAAGTGATGAACTTATGCGTCAGTGGCCACTGATTACGTGTTTTCTAAATATTTTATTAGAAGACTGGTGTAATACGACAAAACAACGACAAACCTCGGAATATTGTGAATTTTCTGATTTGGAAAGACGTCGAGAAGAGGCACGTAAGTGTTCCATGCGGTCTTTAATGTTTTTAATATCTAAAAAAACAGAATCTGAAGAAGATTCCTTTAAAAGAATCCATATTTTTTTTGAGCATGTCCTGCCAACTGTGTTTGGTCCACAACCAATGAGAATTACCGAGTTTGCATCAGAATCGGCATGTATAGATATAATAAAGCGACGTATTGAACTTGAACTCCCTTTAGTATCTACAGTAGATATTAATCTAGACTCTCCCCTTATAGAACAAGAAATAGATGGGGGCGGAGGAGGAGGTTACTTGAATATACACAATGGAAGAATATTATCTTTACGTGAATCAATAATTATAAAGCCTCTTTCTGTGTGGTTTTTGGAACTTATGAAAAAAAATACTTCTGCCCTTCATGAGATGGAACTACTTTTAACTGGACTGTTTTCTGGAATACAGATTCTTATCTTTGGAGATGATAGCACTCAGTGTGCCAATTTCGCATGCTCTTTGTCTCAGATATTACCACGTCTGTTAAGACGTGTTACAGTTTTTGCAAAGAAATATTGTCTGCCATATGAGAGCAGAATTATGGGTTTTAATCAACAGGTTTCTCAGAAACTTTATATGAAAGAAGAAAGAAATAAAATTGGAAATGAGTTTGGTATAAAAGATATTATTTTTGTGAAGATGGATTCTATTGTTGGTATTATGTCGATTTATGAATATGGCAAAGAAGAGATGAACACCTTGACTGATACAACACTTTTTTCCCCTTCTTCATATAACAATAATAATCGTCGTGAGGAAAAGGAAGAAAAAATGATTCCGAGCATTGTAAAACGGATTGTTGATTTATTCCGTTCAGAAGTTTCTTCAGAAATTGTCATGCATGTATGCAAAAAACTTCAAATTAAGATTGAACAGTTAGTCAATGAGTACGTTATGCTTGGTCAACTGTATGTGAAATTATACCAACAGCATGAAATAAAATGCAATCAAGTAGAGAAAAATGCGGGAGTGGTTAGTGGCACTTTCTTTGCAAATGTTAGTGATTCAGTTCGTCATTTTTTTGGCGATTCTTCGTCACCGCTGTGGCGATCTACTTTATCGATCTCCTTTCCTTCTTCTTTTCCTCCACGCTCTTCAGTTTCTTCAAGGAAAAAACGTGTTTTGAAAGGGGATACTGCGTTCTTGTTTTCCATGGGAAGTATGGGGGAAAGTGATTTCAATACATGGGTGACTACAAGTGCTGATCATGATGTGCTTCTTTTTCTCGGTAGCACAAACAGTTTCAAATAGTAGAAGCCATTTGCACGTTGTTCTTTGTATTGCGATAGACTCTTATAAAAAGAGAGAAAAAGGAAGAGAAAAAAGACACTGCCTCAGAAGAATATTTCTTTGTTCATATTACGTCTCCTTCCTTTTTCTCCTATTTTTTTGGTTTTTCTTTAGTTTTGTTTTCTTTGTTTTTTCTCAGAGAGTTTGCGACATGAATACAACCTGACGGTGTGTTACGGGGGAATGAGAATGATCGTGTTAATAGCAAGAGTAATTTTTTTCCATTTTCTTTCCTTTTATTCGCAGAGTCCCCTTTAAGGAGAGATGCCACAGGTATATATTTCACTTTTCCTTTTCACCCTTTTTTTTTAAGTTTCCCTTAGAGAGTGTTTGCTCCTTATTCCCCAAAGAAAAATGAATAAATAAATAAGCTTCATCTTCCGTCCTTGGTCTCAACCCCCCCCCCCCCCCTTTTCCTCTTTCCACTGTCTCTCTCTCAATCTCTCTCCGTTTATTTTTAATTTTTCTTTTGCTTGATAGTGGGTCGGACCAAAAAGAAAAAGAAAAAAATGACCATGATGAGCGTTCTTGCCAACGCGCTTCGCAGCATTGCGAGCGCCGAGCGCCGCGGCAAGCGCCAGGTTCTCATTCGCCCCTCCTCGAAGGTCGTTGTGAAGTTCCTGCAGGTGATGCAGAAGCACGGCTACATTGGCGAGTTCGAGATCATCGACGACCACCGCGCGGGGAAAATTGTGGTGAACCTCAACGGCCGCCTCAACAAGTGCGGCGCCATCTGCCCCCGCTTTGACTGCACCGTCCCGGACTTTGAGAAGTGGGTGAAGAACATTCTTCCCAGCCGTCAGTTCGGCTTCGTTGTGCTCACGACGTCGCTTGGCATCATGGACCACGAGGAGGCGCGTGCACGCAACACTGGTGGAAAGGTTCTTGGCTTCTTCTACTAGGCGTGCTGGGTGTTCCCCTTTTTGTTCTTTTCTTTTTTTATTGTTCTCCAAGAGCCACACATTATTTTGTTTCATTATTACAGTATGCTGTCGTACTGTCTTTGTTTGCTGTTTGACGCGAGCAAATGGTGTTGCAGTTCACAACAGAACATGAACACAACACAACAATCTGCTACATTGTTACTCCCACCAAAAAAAGGAAAAAAAATCGAGAGAAGCCACCCTCAAAAAGGATGAATTGCTTTTTTTCTTTCCTCATTTCCCTTTTCTTTTCTTTTTTTTTTTAATTGCTACATCAACCAAAATGATGTGATTATAGGTTCATCTGTCTATCCCGTGTTACTGGTTAAGAATATATATACTCTCGGTTTGTGGGAGGGAATTTTTTTTTTGTTTTCCTTTAACAAAAAAAAAAAGGGTTTTCTCCTCCATTCATTCTTTTAGGAGAATGCTAGTGACAGCCACAGCCATTTATGGGAAGAATCTCGAACGCATGAAGGCCGATCTCCATGAGCAGGGAGTGATCTACAGCCCAGAGCTGACCACAGCAACGAATGTACTCATCGCCGGAATAGGTGGGGGAGTTAAATGTCGAGTGGCAAAGGATAAAGGGATTCCTTGTGTTACATCAGCGTGGGTGAGACTGGGGCGTTGTTCCAGGAGCCGGGTGGATGAGTTTGAGATGGGGCGATCACTGTTAGGACTGGAGGTGTGTAGTACTTCACTCTCTATGGACGAACGCAATTTTGTGCGCCGTGCATGTGAAGCACATCAAGGAATATACAATCCCTTCTTGACACAGATGTGTTCTCTGTTAGTAAAACCAAATGAGGAAAGCATTTTGAATGAAAATGCAAAGGTTCTTTTTGCCAAGAAAAATCATATTGATGTCATCTCATTTGACAAGTTTATGAAACAGTACGGCTTTGTGTTACAAGGGCCTTCCAAGGCACTACTTGCAATTCCTCAACAAACGTTTGGAAATGGATTGAAACTAATGATATACTTTTCTCCTAGAAACCTACTGACGAAGACAGTGAGCTCCTTTCCTAGCATCATTGGTGCACGGCATGTACCGGTGCTAACAGCTCTCACAACACATGTAGTAGTCTTGGGTCCCACCGAGGAAGTTTTTCCTCCCCGTCCGGGTTTGGAGTTTGTATCTCTTGCATGGTTAGAAGAATGTGTCGCGCAGCAAAAATATCTCTCTGTAGAGCCTTATAGAGTGTCGGTTACTCATCGGCCAATCATCACCTTCACGGGAGTGTCTCTTGCAGAGAGAATGACACTTTGTTCCCATTTAGAAGTGGCAGGATTACCTTGTCTTGTGCAGGAGGAATTTATTTTGGGGAGGATGGCAGATGGTTCAGATGGGAAACATAATACTACGCATCTTGTGGTTGAGTCGTCATCCGTAGTCGAGTCGTTTAAAGTTGCTGCACTCAGTTGGAGAGTACATAAGCAGCAGTGCAAAGAATGTTTTCTTGTGGACATGGAGTGGGTGCGCCAATCCTTGCAGGCCGGATACTGGCTGGATTGTGCCAAGTTCTGTTACGAAGTCCCGCAGGTTGTCGCCTTAAAAAAGAAGGTGGGTGAAGAAGAGACGCATGAGGTAATCGTTGCTGACGAAGTTGAAGAGGTGCATAAGCATGAAGAAATGTTGTCTCCATGTTTCTTACCAAATGAATTGCAAGATGAAGCCATCCCGTCGCGATCTCTTGAGATGATGATTGAGACATTAGAGTCAAGGACGACCGCAAGTCCTGGTGGTGGGAGCGTTTGCAAAACGCTCATCATTTCGGCCCCGCCGCCATTGTCCGCAGCTAGGTCACTCTCCAAAGAGAAAATAGGAAGTGACGTGTGTGCGGGGTCGCACTTCGACTCACCCCCACCACCACCGGCGGCCTCAGTGTCGGTTGAAGTTTGTCGATCTCCGGTTCCAATAGATTCACAAATTATTGTATATAAGAGATGCGAAACAGAATACACACGAATGGTGCCAAATCATCACCAGGAGCACCGAGAACAACATAAACAACAACAGGGACAACTTTCTACAGTACTATCATTCGCGGATGGGCCTGCTATTGCCAATAGTTCTTCAATAACAGAGGGATGTGTCCATGAAGTTGTGGAAACTCCAAAGAGGCCTTCTAACCGTCATTGTTGTATTATGATGGCAAAATCACTTGGATACGTGGATGAAGACTTGAGACGTTTACAAGAACTAGGCTGCACTCTCGCAACTACAGTGGAAGAATGTACACACTACGTGACTGGAAAGCCATCAAAAACAGAGTTCTTTCTTTCTACCGTAGCAGGTGGAAAATGGGTACTTGCACCTTCTTTCCTCGATGAGACACTGCGGAAAAATCGCATAGCTTCCGAAGAGGCACATGAATGGTGTCCAGAGTTGGCCCGGGCCGCACAGTTTCGAAACTCTATGGTGGAGCTCGTCCGAGCTTGTAGGTTGCAACGGCAGCGAACTTTGCGGGTGTTTGCCTCGTGGCGTGTTGCACTCTGCTGCTCAACGACGGCGCGGGCTGAAAGTTTTTCTCGTGTCCTGCAGAGTGGCGGATGCACTGCGATTTTTCCGTACACGCCATCCCAACTCTTGGGTGCATTGAAGAGTGATCCCGAGACGATAAAGGGCATGAGTTTCGTTCTCTCAGATGACAACATGTGGGATGTATCAGGGCTGGATGCACTTGGTGCGTATCTGCCTGTTCTTAAGATGGAGTATGTCGCCCACTGTTTGTGTGTGGAGACGCCGGAACCAGATTTGTATTCGGTGCGGGGCGACGACGGGCACCCGCGCAAGCGGTCAAGGATCGTTTGAAATGTAACTGTTTAATATCGCACAAAGTTTGTTTGTTTGGAAGTTATTCCGTTTTTGTATTTCTTCTTATTTTCCCGTTTCTTTTATGCTTCTTATCTTTTATCATGTTTTTTGTTGTGGTTGTTGTTGGTTTTATTTACCCTTCTTTAACCACTTTTTTTCCCCACCCTCCTTCTCTTTTTTGATATCATTCAGTACGATATAAAACAACGATGGTAGGGCATGCTTCCAATGTTGATGAGGCCCCCTCTTCCACCCACCACCCAAAACATACACAAAAATCTACATTATAGAGGGAGAGGAAAGGAGGGAGGAAGAGGATAATGGTTGTAAAGTAATGATTGGTTGTGGAACTGTGTAAGTGCGTGTCTGTGTGTGGGCTGAGGTCTAAGAATAATATCTCATATTCCGAATTTTTTTAATTTATTATTTACTGTGAGGCAGACCTCTTTCCCTTACTACTACTACTACTAACACCATTACTGCCCACTCTCCCCTCCTCCTCTTTCTATTCTTTTATAAACCAAACAATGTACACGTTGCACATGTCTACACATTTATGTTGATTCTCTCATTTCAGGAATGGACGTGCCAGATGGAGAATTGGGACTTCCCAGCAACTACAGATTCGAAATTGACAAGTGTGTCAAGCGTATAAAGGAGAAGAATGCTACACGTGTTGCCCTTCAGTTTCCTGAAGGGCTCCTTATGTTTGCAGCTCCCATTGCTGACATACTAGAGGCAAAAACCGGGTCAGAAATGGTAATTTTAGGTGATGTCACGTACGGTGCGTGTTGTGTTGATGATTACTCCGCAGTTGCGATGGGTTGTGATTTCTTGATTCACTACGGTCACAGTTGTCTTATTTCCATCAAGGATTGTCTTATCAGTAACACGATGTATGTCTTTGTAGAAATTGAGATTGATATTCAACACTTCGTAGATACTGTCAAGTCTCTTGTCCCACCCGAGACGCGTTTGGCGTGTATCGCCACCATTCAGTTTGTGTCCTCCATGCGGGCTGGAATGCAGTTGCTGAAGGACCACTTCCAGCACCCTGTACAGATCCCGCAGAATCGCCCACTATCAAGCGGTGAAATACTTGGATGCACAAGCCCAGTTGTCAATTCCCAAACTGTGGACATGGTGCTTTATGTGGGTGACGGGAGATTTCACTTGGAGTCATTCCTCATCGCCCATCCAATGTTGAACGCACTCCAGTATGACCCCTACAAGAAAACGTTGACGAGAGAAAGTTACAACACTACTGAAATGCGGACATTACGCAGAGAGGCTGTTGAAAAAGGAATGAATGCAAAGAGTTTTGCCCTTGTTATGGGAACGCTCGGTCGTCAAGGAAATCCACGTATTGTTGACCGCATTATCCAGCTAGCAGAAAGACGGGGGAAAACTATAAACTTACTTCTCATGTCTGAGATATTTCCTGAGAAGCTCTCCCTACTGCAGGATGTTGACTGCTACATCCAAGTTGCCTGTCCCCGGCTCTCCATTGACTGGGGCTACGCATTCGACAAACCACTCCTTTCGCCCTACGAAGCAGAAGTAGCACTTGGTGCTGTGGACTGGAACGAAACAGACTATCCAATGGATCACTATTCCAAGACAGGTGGCCGATGGGCTGTATATACAGATAAATCGCTTTAATATCAGACACGATAATTCACACGAAAAATTAAGCTAGGTTACTTAGTTTATTTCCTCATTTCCACCAAACATCACGATGGAATATCAGTACCACGCAACGCCCACAACAAAATAAATAAATAAGCAAAAAATTACACATCCTACATTTCACACGTTCAAACTGAGACACCAATACAACTACTCCTCTCACCTACCCTTCTCTCTATGTATTTATTCGTTCCTCCTTCCCATTGCTTGCTTGGTCTTGCGTTTTGCAGAGCAGAACTTGCAAGTCTTCTAGAGTAATACCACACAACTGCACATACACACACACACAAAGAAAAAAAACAAAGAACCAACAAGAACCACAAGAAATGTCTGCTGAGGACGCCGCTGGTCTGGAGGCCACCCGCAAGCAGAAGATTCACAACCTGAAGCTGAAGACGGCGTGCCTGGAGAATGAGGAGCTGATCCAGGAGCTGCATGTTTCCGACTGGTCCGAGACCCAGCGGCAGAAGCTGCGTGGGGCCCACCTGAAGGCGGAGGAACTGGTCGCCGCTGTTGATGTCGGCACAAAGTGGAACCTGACGGAGGCGTACGACCTTGCGAAGTTGATGCGCGTGTGTGGCCTTGAGATGAGCCAGCGCGAGCTGTACCGTCCAGAGGACAAGGCACAATTCATGGACATCATTGGCGTGAAGAAGGTGTTGCAGGATCTGAAGCAGAATCGTAACAAGACACGTGTTGTGAGTTTCACCCAGATGATCGACAACGCCATTGCGAAGATGGAGAAGGTCGAAGAGGAGCTTCGCCGATCACAGCTCGATGCGACGCAGTTGGCGCAGGTCCCCACCCGGACGCTGAAGCAGATTGAGGATATCATGAACGTCACACAGATCCAGAACGCCCTCGCATCGACAGACGACCAGATCAAGACCCAGCTTGCGCAGCTTGAGAAGACAAACGAAATCCAGAACGTTGCCATGCACGACGGTGAGATGCAGGTTGCCGAGGAGCAGATGTGGACGAAGGTGCAGCTGCAGGAGCGCCTGATTGATCTGATCCAGGACAAATTCCGCCTGATCAGCAAGTGCGAAGAGGAGAACCAACCGTTCAAGAAAGTCTACGAGGTGCAGAAACAGGCCAACCAGGAAACAAGCCAGATGAAGGACGCGAAGCGACGCCTCAAGCAGCGGTGCGAGACGGATCTGAAGCACATCCACGATGCTATCCAGAAGGCAGATCTGGAGGACGCCGAGGCGACGAAGCGTCACGCCTCGAACAAGGAAAAGAGTGACAGCTTTGTCCGCGAGAATGAGGAGAAGCAGGAGGAGGCGTGGAACAAGATCCAGGATCTGGAGCGACAGCTGCAGAAGCTTGGAACAGAACGCTTTGAGGAAGTCAAGCGCCGCATTGAGGAGATCGACCGTGAGGAAAAACGCCGTGTGGAGTATTCACAGTTTCTTGAGGTCGCGTCACAGCACAAGAAGCTTCTGGAGCTGACTATCTACAACTGCGACCTGGCGATCCGGTGCACGGGTCTTGTGGAGGAGTTGGTGTCGGAGGGTTGCGCTGCTGTGAAGGCTCGTCACGACAAGACCGGCCAGGATCTGGCGGCCCTGCGGTTGGAGGTGCATAAAGAGCATTTGGAGTACTTCCGCATGCTGTACCTCACACTGGGCTCACTCATCTACAAGAAGGAGAAGCGCATGGAGGAAATCGATCGCAACATCCGCACAACGCACATCCAACTTGAGTTCTGCGTGGAGACGTTTGACCCAAATGCGAAGAGGCACGCGGACATGAAGAAGGAACTGTACAAGCTGCGCCAGGGCGTGGAGGAGGAGCTGGCAATGCTGAAGGAGAAGCAGGCAAAGGCACTGGAGGAGTTCAAGGAGTCAGAGGAGGCATTGGACGCTGCCGGCATCGAGTTCAACCACCCCGTGGACGAGAACAACGAGGAGGTGTTGACGCGGCGCAGCAAGATGGTGGAATACCGCTCGCATCTGACGAAGCAGGAAGAGGTAAAGATTGCCGCAGAGCGCGAGGAGATCAAGCGGGCTCGGCTGTTACGCACAAGTGGAGGCAGTGGCAACGGCGAAGAACCCCGCATTGGGCACCGAACTGCCCCTGCTCGACTTGAGTGAGCATAATCTGATTGATATGTAAATGTGTTTACGGTCGTCGTATTCACGGTCACTGTGTTTTCTTTCATTCCTCACCTGTGTCCCAATGTAATGATGTGGCGCTACCTGTGGCGCATATGTATTTGTAGTGAAGGATGCGTGAAGGACATGCTACTTTGATATTGCTTTTGTTTACGCCTCTCTCTGGGTGTGTGCGTGGAGGCGTGTTTGTTTATCTGGTGTTGGAATTGCCTCCTTGTCTGGACGACAACACATCATCACTTCCCACCTATTTTATGTATTTATTCGTTCCTCCTTCCCATTGCTTGCTTGGTCTTGCGTTTTGCAGAGCAGAACTTGCAAGTCTTCTAGAGTAATACCACACAACTGCACATACACACACACACAAAGAAAAAAAAACAAAGAACCAACAAGAACCACAAGAAATGTCTGCTGAGGACGCCGCTGGTCTGGAGGCCACCCGCAAGCAGAAGATTCACAACCTGAAGCTGAAGACGGCGTGCCTGGAGAATGAGGAGCTGATCCAGGAGCTGCATGTTTCCGACTGGTCCGAGACCCAGCGGCAGAAGCTGCGTGGGGCCCACCTGAAGGCGGAGGAACTGGTCGCCGCTGTTGATGTCGGCACAAAGTGGAACCTGACGGAGGCGTACGACCTTGCGAAGTTGATGCGCGTGTGTGGCCTTGAGATGAGCCAGCGCGAGCTGTACCGTCCAGAGGACAAGGCACAATTCATGGACATCATTGGCGTGAAGAAGGTGTTGCAGGATCTGAAGCAGAATCGTAACAAGACACGTGTTGTGAGTTTCACCCAGATGATCGACAACGCCATTGCGAAGATGGAGAAGGTCGAAGAGGAGCTTCGCCGATCACAGCTCGATGCGACGCAGTTGGCGCAGGTCCCCACCCGGACGCTGAAGCAGATTGAGGATATCATGAACGTCACACAGATCCAGAACGCCCTCGCATCGACAGACGACCAGATCAAGACCCAGCTTGCGCAGCTTGAGAAGACAAACGAAATCCAGAACGTTGCCATGCACGACGGTGAGATGCAGGTTGCCGAGGAGCAGATGTGGACGAAGGTGCAGCTGCAGGAGCGCCTGATTGATCTGATCCAGGACAAATTCCGCCTGATCAGCAAGTGCGAAGAGGAGAACCAACCGTTCAAGAAAGTCTACGAGGTGCAGAAACAGGCCAACCAGGAAACAAGCCAGATGAAGGACGCGAAGCGACGCCTCAAGCAGCGGTGCGAGACGGATCTGAAGCACATCCACGATGCTATCCAGAAGGCAGATCTGGAGGACGCCGAGGCGACGAAGCGTCACGCCTCGAACAAGGAAAAGAGTGACAGCTTTGTCCGCGAGAATGAGGAGAAGCAGGAGGAGGCGTGGAACAAGATCCAGGATCTGGAGCGACAGCTGCAGAAGCTTGGAACAGAACGCTTTGAGGAAGTCAAGCGCCGCATTGAGGAGATCGACCGTGAGGAAAAACGCCGTGTGGAGTATTCACAGTTTCTTGAGGTCGCGTCACAGCACAAGAAGCTTCTGGAGCTGACTATCTACAACTGCGACCTGGCGATCCGGTGCACGGGTCTTGTGGAGGAGTTGGTGTCGGAGGGTTGCGCTGCTGTGAAGGCTCGTCACGACAAGACCGGCCAGGATCTGGCGGCCCTGCGGTTGGAGGTGCATAAAGAGCATTTGGAGTACTTCCGCATGCTGTACCTCACACTGGGCTCACTCATCTACAAGAAGGAGAAGCGCATGGAGGAAATCGATCGCAACATCCGCACAACGCACATCCAACTTGAGTTCTGCGTGGAGACGTTTGACCCAAATGCGAAGAGGCACGCGGACATGAAGAAGGAACTGTACAAGCTGCGCCAGGGCGTGGAGGAGGAGCTGGCAATGCTGAAGGAGAAGCAGGCAAAGGCACTGGAGGAGTTCAAGGAGTCAGAGGAGGCATTGGACGCTGCCGGCATCGAGTTCAACCACCCCGTGGACGAGAACAACGAGGAGGTGTTGACGCGGCGCAGCAAGATGGTGGAATACCGCTCGCATCTGACGAAGCAGGAAGAGGTAAAGATTGCCGCAGAGCGCGAGGAGATCAAGCGGGCTCGGCTGTTACGCACAAGTGGAGGCAGTGGCAACGGCGAAGAACCCCGCATTGGGCACCGAACTGCCCCTGCTCGACTTGAGTGAGCATAATCTGATTGATATGTAAATGTGTTTACGGTCGTCGTATTCACGGTCACTGTGTTTTCTTTCATTCCTCACCTGTGTCCCAATGTAATGATGTGGCGCTACCTGTGGCGCATATGTATTTGTAGTGAAGGATGCGTGAAGGACATGCTACTTTGATATTGCTTTTGTTTACGCCTCTCTCTGGGTGTGTGCGTGGAGGCGTGTTTGTTTATCTGGTGTTGGAATTGCCTCCTTGTCTGGACGACAACACATCATCACTTCCCACCTATTTTATGTATTTATTCGTTCCTCCTTCCCATTGCTTGCTTGGTCTTGCGTTTTGCAGAGCAGAACTTGCAAGTCTTCTAGAGTAATACCACACAACTGCACATACACACACACACAAAGAAAAAAAAACAAAGAACCAACAAGAACCACAAGAAATGTCTGCTGAGGACGCCGCTGGTCTGGAGGCCACCCGCAAGCAGAAGATTCACAACCTGAAGCTGAAGACGGCGTGCCTGGAGAATGAGGAGCTGATCCAGGAGCTGCATGTTTCCGACTGGTCCGAGACCCAGCGGCAGAAGCTGCGTGGGGCCCACCTGAAGGCGGAGGAACTGGTCGCCGCTGTTGATGTCGGCACAAAGTGGAACCTGACGGAGGCGTACGACCTTGCGAAGTTGATGCGCGTGTGTGGCCTTGAGATGAGCCAGCGCGAGCTGTACCGTCCAGAGGACAAGGCACAATTCATGGACATCATTGGCGTGAAGAAGGTGTTGCAGGATCTGAAGCAGAATCGTAACAAGACACGTGTTGTGAGTTTCACCCAGATGATCGACAACGCCATTGCGAAGATGGAGAAGGTCGAAGAGGAGCTTCGCCGATCACAGCTCGATGCGACGCAGTTGGCGCAGGTCCCCACCCGGACGCTGAAGCAGATTGAGGATATCATGAACGTCACACAGATCCAGAACGCCCTCGCATCGACAGACGACCAGATCAAGACCCAGCTTGCGCAGCTTGAGAAGACAAACGAAATCCAGAACGTTGCCATGCACGACGGTGAGATGCAGGTTGCCGAGGAGCAGATGTGGACGAAGGTGCAGCTGCAGGAGCGCCTGATTGATCTGATCCAGGACAAATTCCGCCTGATCAGCAAGTGCGAAGAGGAGAACCAACCGTTCAAGAAAGTCTACGAGGTGCAGAAACAGGCCAACCAGGAAACAAGCCAGATGAAGGACGCGAAGCGACGCCTCAAGCAGCGGTGCGAGACGGATCTGAAGCACATCCACGATGCTATCCAGAAGGCAGATCTGGAGGACGCCGAGGCGACGAAGCGTCACGCCTCGAACAAGGAAAAGAGTGACAGCTTTGTCCGCGAGAATGAGGAGAAGCAGGAGGAGGCGTGGAACAAGATCCAGGATCTGGAGCGACAGCTGCAGAAGCTTGGAACAGAACGCTTTGAGGAAGTCAAGCGCCGCATTGAGGAGATCGACCGTGAGGAAAAACGCCGTGTGGAGTATTCACAGTTTCTTGAGGTCGCGTCACAGCACAAGAAGCTTCTGGAGCTGACTATCTACAACTGCGACCTGGCGATCCGGTGCACGGGTCTTGTGGAGGAGTTGGTGTCGGAGGGTTGCGCTGCTGTGAAGGCTCGTCACGACAAGACCGGCCAGGATCTGGCGGCCCTGCGGTTGGAGGTGCATAAAGAGCATTTGGAGTACTTCCGCATGCTGTACCTCACACTGGGCTCACTCATCTACAAGAAGGAGAAGCGCATGGAGGAAATCGATCGCAACATCCGCACAACGCACATCCAACTTGAGTTCTGCGTGGAGACGTTTGACCCAAATGCGAAGAGGCACGCGGACATGAAGAAGGAACTGTACAAGCTGCGCCAGGGCGTGGAGGAGGAGCTGGCAATGCTGAAGGAGAAGCAGGCAAAGGCACTGGAGGAGTTCAAGGAGTCAGAGGAGGCATTGGACGCTGCCGGCATCGAGTTCAACCACCCCGTGGACGAGAACAACGAGGAGGTGTTGACGCGGCGCAGCAAGATGGTGGAATACCGCTCGCATCTGACGAAGCAGGAAGAGGTAAAGATTGCCGCAGAGCGCGAGGAGATCAAGCGGGCTCGGCTGTTACGCACAAGTGGAGGCAGTGGCAACGGCGAAGAACCCCGCATTGGGCACCGAACTGCCCCTGCTCGACTTGAGTGAGCATAATCTGATTGATATGTAAATGTGTTTACGGTCGTCGTATTCACGGTCACTGTGTTTTCTTTCATTCCTCACCTGTGTCCCAATGTAATGATGTGGCGCTACCTGTGGCGCATATGTATTTGTAGTGAAGGATGCGTGAAGGACATGCTACTTTGATATTGCTTTTGTTTACGCCTCTCTCTGGGTGTGTGCGTGGAGGCGTGTTTGTTTATCTGGTGTTGGAATTGCCTCCTTGTCTGGACGACAACACATCATCACTTCCCACCTATTTTATGTATTTATTCGTTCCTCCTTCCCATTGCTTGCTTGGTCTTGCGTTTTGCAGAGCAGAACTTGCAAGTCTTCTAGAGTAATACCACACAACTGCACATACACACACACACAAAGAAAAAAAAACAAAGAACCAACAAGAACCACAAGAAATGTCTGCTGAGGACGCCGCTGGTCTGGAGGCCACCCGCAAGCAGAAGATTCACAACCTGAAGCTGAAGACGGCGTGCCTGGAGAATGAGGAGCTGATCCAGGAGCTGCATGTTTCCGACTGGTCCGAGACCCAGCGGCAGAAGCTGCGTGGGGCCCACCTGAAGGCGGAGGAACTGGTCGCCGCTGTTGATGTCGGCACAAAGTGGAACCTGACGGAGGCGTACGACCTTGCGAAGTTGATGCGCGTGTGTGGCCTTGAGATGAGCCAGCGCGAGCTGTACCGTCCAGAGGACAAGGCACAATTCATGGACATCATTGGCGTGAAGAAGGTGTTGCAGGATCTGAAGCAGAATCGTAACAAGACACGTGTTGTGAGTTTCACCCAGATGATCGACAACGCCATTGCGAAGATGGAGAAGGTCGAAGAGGAGCTTCGCCGATCACAGCTCGATGCGACGCAGTTGGCGCAGGTCCCCACCCGGACGCTGAAGCAGATTGAGGATATCATGAACGTCACACAGATCCAGAACGCCCTCGCATCGACAGACCGACCAGATCAAGACCCAGCTTGCGCAGCTTGAGAAGACAAACGAAATCCAGAACGTTGCCATGCACGACGGTGAGATGCAGGTTGCCGAGGAGCAGATGTGGACGAAGGTGCAGCTGCAGGAGCGCCTGATTGATCTGATCCAGGACAAATTCCGCCTGATCAGCAAGTGCGAAGAGGAGAACCAACCGTTCAAGAAAGTCTACGAGGTGCAGAAAACAGGCCAACCAGGAAACAAGCCAGATGAAGGACGCGAAGCGACGCCTCAAGCAGCGGTGCGAGACGGATCTGAAGCACATCCACGATGCTATCCAGAAGGCAGATCTGGAGGACGCCGAGGCGACGAAGCGTCACGCCTCGAACAAGGAAAAGAGTGACAGCTTTGTCCGCGAGAATGAGGAGAAGCAGGAGGAGGCGTGGAACAAGATCCAGGATCTGGAGCGACAGCTGCAGAAGCTTGGAACAGAACGCTTTGAGGAAGTCAAGCGCCGCATTGAGGAGATCGACCGTGAGGAAAAACGCCGTGTGGAGTATTCACAGTTTCTTGAGGTCGCGTCACAGCACAAGAAGCTTCTGGAGCTGACTATCTACAACTGCGACCTGGCGATCCGGTGCACGGGTCTTGTGGAGGAGTTGGTGTCGGAGGGTTGCGCTGCTGTGAAGGCTCGTCACGACAAGACCGGCCAGGATCTGGCGGCCCTGCGGTTGGAGGTGCATGCATAAAGAGCATTTGGAGTACTTCCGCATGCTGTACCTCACACTGGGCTCACTCATCTACAAGAAGGAGAAGCGCATGGAGGAAATCGATCGCAACATCCGCACAACGCAATTGAGGGCCCTGTTGTGACTTGGGATGAATGTAAGGGGAGTCTGCGTGTATTGACATTTTTCTATCTGGGTATGTTTTTTTTATTATTTCTATGTGCATCTTCTCTTTTTCTCTTGTTTGTGTTTTCATCTAACCTGGTATCCTCTTTTGCTTACGAATATGACATATTCTTCTTAGGCTTTCAGTTGTTCTCTTTTTTATTGTTATTCGTATTATTCGGGTTGTGCTTCTTTCTCTCTTTAGAGAGTTTGACAGGATTGGATGCAGCGGTGTATGCGTTGGTATGCGTCATATTCTGTATGTGTTTGGTTGCACTTGTTACCCTGTATGGTTCTTGTTTTTTTGTTTTTTTTTTTTTTTGCGGTTCTTATTCAGAGTGCTTTTTTAGATCTTGTGTGGTGATGTCTGCGGTGTTAGAGCCCGATGATGAGGTCTCTGTGGATGGTATTCTTAGTTTTTTGGTGCACCAGAAGTGGGTTGGTTTTGCGTCGTACGACGTGGCGACGTGTCAGGTGAGTTGTGCCGAATTTTCTGTCTCGCTAGACCGGGGGGAGGAGGTTCCTATTCGGAGTTTGATGGATGTGCCTGGAGACATCGTGTGGGTTGCGCAGTTTCTTTCAGTCAAGAGGCCAAAACTAGTTCTGATTCCCTCCGCAGGCTCTCAGGTGTTGATTGATGTTGCCCATTTATGCGGCGTGAAGGTTCTACTTCTGTCACCCGGTGAGTTTGATGGGAGTCGCGTTTGGGATGTTTTATCTCTTCTGTGGACGAACTTGACGAGGCTGGAGTGGTACTCGCGTATCTCTCCGCACAATCTTGTGATGCTGATGGCGCTGGCAGCCCTGCTGCCCCATCTGCAGCGGTGTGACTGCCCCATTGCTGACGTTGCTGAAGTGCCGCCGCTGGGCATACTCTACATGGATCAGGACACGCTGTCTGGCCTCCAACTTCTTCGCACGGAGGCACATCCGATGGATTATCAGGGAATTGGGCAATCGAAGGAGGGGCTGTCGTTGCTAAGTGTGGTTGACTATACATGTAGTGTGCTTGGTCGGACTCTCCTGCGGCAGTGGTTTGCTCTTCCACTGCGGGATGAATTTGAATTGCAGAGACGTTACGATGTCGTCTCATTTTTCACAATGCAGGAAAATTATGACCTTATGATGCAATTGCGTCGCGCGTTGCGTCACATACGATATGCTAGTGGTATCTTCACAAAGATTCGGGCGGCAAAGCACACAATTTCTGACTATGAGTCTTTGTTGCGCTCGGTAAAGGGGTTTTTACGCATTGCATCACTTCTCTCTCCTCAAGCGCACTCATTGCCCATGTTTTCACGTATTGTGGCGAGCTGTCAAACGACTCAACTTGAAGAAATGAGGTGTCTTATTGATGAAAGCATTTCTTTCACCAAAAATCCCGGAGGAGCATTGAGTAAAACGTATGTGCAGATTCGTCCAGGGTTTGATGCAACATTGGACGAGCTCCGGGCGCATTGTGCTCGTCTTGACGAAGTTCTCATGATTGCTGCTCAAGAAGAGAGTCGGTCTTTACCACCAATGTGGGGTGCATGTAGTGTAGTGTGTGTATTTGCACCGTATTGGGGGTATGTAATTACACTCCCTCATTTCTCATTCTCACTCAGGGGGGTTGATCTTCCACCTGGTTGGGAATTGCTGCTGCAAACCGAGGAGGGGCCTTTTTTTAAAACACCATTGACATCCCGAATGGATGAGGAATTGGGAGATGTGCGCTCAGCCATTTTGGAGAGAGAAGGGGAGATTCAGCGTGGGATAGATCAGCGTTTGATTACACTTTCACCGGCACTCATCCCATTGCATCTTTGTGCGGAGCTTGATTGTCTCATGGGTTTTGCTCTCTGTGCATTGGAGGGTCAGTGGAGTCGTCCAGAGATTGTTTCAGGGCCGGGCGTACTTGTCATCGATCGTGGTGTACACCCTATTTTTGCACGAACTGGATCCCATCAAGTTGTTCCGTACTCACTTAGTATTAGAAGCAGCACTGAACGAGTTTGTATAGTAACCGGAGCGAATGGAAGTGGAAAATCTATTTTTATCACAGCTGTGGCCCATGCAGTGTTTCTGGCTCACATTGGATCTTATGTTCCTTGCGCCCGTGCGAGTATCAGTCTGTTGGACACGATAATGGCTCTTCATGCTGTCCCATCTAGTTCTCGTGAGAGAAGCTTGGCCTTCACATCGAAAGAGTTGCACTCAAGCTTTGGAAATGAGTTGGTGTCAATGAGTCGTATGCTGCAGAGGTGCAGCAGTCGTAACAAGGAGAAGGGTGCTGGGCCTGGACGGTCATTACTTATTTTGGATGAGTTTGGGAAGGGAACGCTTTCAATGGATGGTGCTGCATTACTAGCCGCCTCCATACAGACCATGATTACATTTGAGGATCGACGGCCTATCGTTCTTCTGGCAACACATTATGTAGAAGTCATTCGCCCACAGCTTATTCCTAGAGATGAGATCTTAGTGCTTGAGATGCAAACGATGCTCACTTCTTCGGCTATGTATAAGGAGGGGAAAAGGGACGATGGTGGTGGTGACGGTGGTTATAATGAATGTGGGGGATTCAGTACAGGTGGACAACAGCAACTCGTTCACTCGTATCGAGTGGTGCCTTTTCAAAAATCCAACGCCATGTACACATCAAATCAGAAAGGAATTGCCTCTCAGGCTTTGCATTTTGCACTACAATTTTCTGTTCCTCCTCTTTTGTTACAACGAGCATGGGATGTGATTGTTACAGAGGGTCTGTAATTAAATAAGTACATTTTATTTTATTTTGTTTTTCTTGTCCTTATTTCTTCACTATTATTTATATTGGCTTATTGATGTGGATATATATAATGCTGTATGTCTGCATCTCTCTGTTCTTTGCTTGGGGAAGGGAAGGAGGGTTTGCTATACTTTTGATTCCTTTTTATTTTTTTTGTCTTTTTCGTTTGCTTTACTTTTCCCCCCCTTTTTTTTTATTATTTTTTCTGTTGTTTCAGCTATCCCCATCTTATGGCAACTGTGTGGTGAATTGCTCTCTTGTAGCGACCTCCTTTATTTCACCCTTTTTGTTTCTCGCTCTCTCTCTCTCTCTCTCCCTATCTTTCTATATCTATCTTTCCATGGTGAAAAGATCAGGAGTGACTACAAGGCTCTTCATACTTTCAGTTTCTCTTGATTTGAAATAATTGTCTGTGTGGTGTGTGTGGGTCGAATAGCTCGACAGGTGTGAGGCGGCGGTGGCGTACTTGAGATGTTGAGGAAGCGGTTCACGTTGAATCGGAATTTCCCGAACGGCGATCGGTACAACGGTGATGCCGTGGAAGGGAACGTCAAGGATGGAAAGGGCGAATACTTTTGGGCTGCAACCGGGGCTACCTACACGGGTATGTGGTCTAAGGACAAACCTCACGGAGAGGGAAAGTACACCGTTCAAGGCGAGGACGGCTATACATACGAAGGGGAATTTGTAAATGGAGAGCGTAGTGGCCATGGTGTATGTATTTTTGCGAACGGCAGACGGTATGACGGAGAGTGGCTAGGGGATAAAATGCACGGTAAAGGCAAGCTCACAGGGGCACATGGTATTGATGATTTTGTAGAATATGTTGGATATTTTTCAGAAGGAGAACGAAACGGAGTAAATGGAGAATGTTCTTATGTAAATGAAGATAAATATAAGGGAAGTTGGCTTCATGACAAGCGACATGGTCATGGGGAATTACAATTGAGTGCAACATCTGCTACACCCGGATATACTCCGCGAATGGGTGAGCCTCATCTAACTAAATACACGGGTGAATTTCAAAATGATTTACCACATGGAATAGGAGAGTTTGTTTATTCAGATGGTAGTACCTACAAAGGGGATTGTGTGGGTTTTTCTCGTCAAGGTAAGGGAGAGCATCGTACAGTACAGGGAGATATATACAAGGGTTTCTTCCAGTCAGATCATCGATGTGGTAAAGGCGTTTTACGTACTAAAATTGGGGAATACAATGGTCACTGGAAGGATGGTGTACTTGAAGGACATCTTTTATTTAGAGGTGATACAGCTGTTTCGGTGGGAGCAGGTTTAGTATACTACGACGGCTCATGTGTAGACGGTGAAATGACAGGTGATAACGTGGTTGCAAAGTACAGGGATGGAAGTTCCTATACAGGTGCAATGACTTCTGGGAAACCCAACGGAAAAGGCAAATTGGATGATAAACGAATGACTATTCCTGGCATTGGGGAGGTTATGCTTTGTTATGAAGGAGAGTTTGTGGGAGGTGTACCCAAAGGCATTGGCAATGGAATATTTACTCTGGTTACACCTGACCCACGACCAACACCGCCACCTCCAATTTCAGGAGAAATTCGAGGTTTTGTTCCTTCCTTTGATGTTTCTGGTCGTTATGAAGGGATGTGGGTAAATGGATTGCCCAATAATGATGGGAAATGGGAGTGGGAGAATGGACAGAGTTATCGCGGCACCGTGAAGGGGGGTGTACCACATGGCTCAGGCGTTCTATTGACAACAGCAGGATTACGGTATGATGGCTCTTTCAATCAAGGATTTCCTGATGGTCGTGGCAAAATGATATGGAAGGGAGCCCGTGGAAAAGAAGACGTGTATGAAGGAACGTGGAAAGAATGCCATTTAGATGGAGAAGGTACATTGACGTTAAGTGAAGGTTCCACGTATTCTGGAGGTTGGAGAAATGGGATAAAAGAAGGACACGGAGTGGAGTTTGTACCAAAGAAATATAAGTATGTCGGGGAGTTTAAGAATGGGAACCACGATGGAAAAGGAACCATCCACTCGGAATTAGAGGGATTTTCATATGAAGGCGAGTTTGTTAATAATGAAATAACGGGCAAAGGCAAAATGACATTGGAAGACGGCACAGTATTTTTGGGTGAGTTTATGAATGGAAAACCTCATGGAGAGATGCAAATCACATCACCCACACGGGCTGTATTCAAGGGGGAGTTCAAGAATGGTTTGGTTGTTGGTCCAGGTGTTATGGTGTATCCTAACGGAGATGAGTACAAGGGTGAGTTCATTGATGATGGAAAAGCATTGCCGTTGCGTCATGGGCGTGGAGTATATACTTTCATTGAGGGCAATGTTCTTGAGTGCACATGGAAACGGAATGTCCTTCATGGTGAAGGAACCTATACAACTTCAACAGGTGACAAGTCGAAACGTTCTTACCTGGATGGAGTTCTTAGAACCTCAGCCAGTGGTGGTGCTGATGTATTCTCACCTGAAAATGAGTTTCCAAACACATTATCAGAGGATGCATTGAGAGAAAGGCAAGAGGAAAACAAACGACGACGTGTCACTATTCGCCGGTCACTTCCAAGGCGAGTTTTTGCTGGAAGGGCTACTCAACAAAGTGTGGCTCACGGAATTACAGGGCTTGGTGGAATTGCAAAGGCCACACAGCGTGTGGCAGGAAGAGGCCCACCTCCTACTTCTACAGTCATAAGGCGGACTTCGGGGGTAGCTCCACCTGCAGGGACGAAAGAAATGTCTGGATTATCCACAGAACCCGTGTCAAGCACTGCGGAAAACTGCATGGATTCTTTGTCTACATTATGTAAAATGCGGCATCTGAATGGAGCTACGGCTCCACCGGTGGGGGATGGGAGTATTGAGGAGCAGACCGACAGCAACAACAGCAGCAGTCATAATACATCCAATCCGCTCGTCTCACGGTTTCAAGAAGGAATCAACAAACTGGTGAATAACAGTAAAGATACGACGGAAGCAGATGGAGGAGACAAGAAGGTGTCTGTTGTGAGGCCTCCTTCCTCTTCATTGTGTGATGGGAACGAGGAATTGATGCAGAAGGCCGCTGCAATTCGTGACTCCCATGAAGATGAGATCCATCTCTTGACGGAGGAGCTGCGGCGGCTCAACGAGCGGATCTGGCAGCTGAACTTCATGCTGCATTCCTCAACGGGCAGAGAGAAGGAGGCTGGGACGCCAAAGGAGGAAATAAAGCTCGATCAGTTCTCTTCTCTCCAACAAGAAAGACGCGGTATTATCGAGAAGCTTCACTGCCTTGTGTCCTAGAAAAAAAACAAGAGAAAACAAATGAGGTAATATATTGTTTCAACCCCTTTTTCCTCCTGTCATGTACATTTCTACTCATCCATCAGGAGTAGCAGGCCAAGACGACAAAAAGAGGAGAGGGGGTATATCTTCCTTTATGTCCATCTATAAGTATGGTTGTATTGATGTTTATGTATTCATATTTTGTTTTGTTATCTTTTTTTTTACCTTCATTTCTTTTTGTTGGAACTGGATTGTATGTGCAATATTCCGTAGAAATGGTCTATTGGTTCTTTTATATATATATATATATATATGTGCGATATGTGCCCGCGTGTTTTTCTTTCGCTCGGTTATGTTGTTTCATTCTTCCTTTTTTTTTTTCGCTAACCTGCGACGTGAATGGGCTGAAAAACGGAGCCAATTTTTTTCTTACGGAGTGTTGCTTGACCGTATTATTAGGCGACACACCAAAATTTTTCTTTGGCTGGTTTGCCTTCCACCCCCAACCAACCCCTCTCTGCCTTGCGGAGGGGACGTGAGGCAACAAATTCACCCTTTCACAAGTGGTATTTGCATGCACTCAGAGCCGTACTCTAGGTGTGTTTGTTTGTTTCCTTTCTGTACCCCCCCCCTCAATCTATCTATCTTGCTCTGTGTGTGTGCAGGCCTCTCTTACCATTATTCCTTTCTCTATCTTTCTTACTATCTTTCCCCACATACATACATGCATACACAGTGTAGGACAGGAGGAGAGGGATGCAGCGACTGGCACGATTCTCTTACCTACTTCACTCGCGCCCCACCCCGTTTCTCGGCGCTCCCCTCTACGGGGGACGGCGGCACCTCGTCGTGGGGAACACAAAGAACGGCGTGCAGCCGACGGTGGACGTGAACTGGATAGACATCGTCGGGAACGACACGGCTCTGCCGACCAGACTTGCCGCGGGGGAACTCTTGGCGATGATGGACCTCTGTGCGAAGCGCGTAGCGGATGTCTTTCTGAGCCCAACGCGGCAGAACATCAGCACGAGCACCGTCGGTGTGACGCAAACTATTTTCTCGTCCCCGGTTTTGCATGGCGACGCGATCAGGATGAATGGGAAACTCGTCTATTGCGGTTCCAGCTCGTTGGGTATTTACATTCGTTTTTATCGCCGCTCCCTATCGACGCTCATGGAGGCGCCAGTGGGCGAGAGTTTCTTCACGATGGTGGCAATTGACTCAAAGCTTAAGGCGATGAAGGTGGTGCCGGCTGTGGAACTAACAAGCGAGGAAGACATCGATCATTATAATCGTTATGTTTTTTTTCGAAAGGCGCACAGGGACGAGGAAGACAGAAAGAACGACCCAGTAAGGGATGCGACTCTAACCCCGGAGAATGTGGAGTGTGATATCAATAGGGCCAAAGCATCGCATGTCTCTATTTCGTCTACGCGCACTCAGGCAAATCGGATTTTTCTCTTGTACCACATGAACAACAACCGGACTATATTTGGTGGTGAGCTGATGCGTTGGATGGAGAGGCACGCCGTGCACTGTGCCAGCATGTTCACAGGTAACCGTCACGTATACACGGTGGGAATGCATAGCGTGGCCTTTCACCAGCCCGTGTTTGGGACAGATTGGGTGCGACTCGACGCGGACGTTGTGTATGTACACAACACAACGATGCAAATAGATGTGAAGCTTACGGTGGAGCGTGAGGGACGTGTTGTGATTACAAATCGTGCTTCATTTGTTGTTTTCAACTCTAATGAAATCGGACAGAAAATTAATGTTCCCAAAGGACTCCTCCTGAAGGATGCCACGCAGGACGAGTTGGAGCGGTTTGAAGAGGCAAAAAAACGCTGCCAACGTCGCCGGAAATCCGGCTAAATATTTTGTTGTTGTTGTTGTTTTATTTATGTTTTCCTTTTTGTGCCTTGCTCGAATGAGTAGGGAAAAAGAATAACGGCATTTGAATCACCTACATGTATGGAAGAATGACAAAAAAAAAAGAATGAAACAAAACGGGAGGCACGTCACTGTACACAACTATTCAACTATACATATATAGTTGTATATGTATACATAAATGTGTTTGCATTATAATACTTTCCTTCTTTCCTTCTCGATTTCACCGTCTTTCTGTTTTCTCTGTGTATATTTTATTTATTCTTGCGTGAACAGCATCAGCAATAATAACAGCAGTCATAAAGCTACAGTAGTTCAACTGTGAGTGAGAGAAAAGAAAAAGGGAAAAACGAGATCCGACTAAGTGAAGCCTTTTATTTATTTGTATCTCATAAATATTTTCACTACAAAAAAAATGCTTCAACGTTTTTGTTGCCCTGCTATGATCCCCGCGAGGAAGTTGTTCTAGCCTTGCAGTGTGAGGCGCAAAACCGACGACCCTCTCACTATTGGCAACAAGTCCGTGGGCATACGTGACAGTGAATCCGTCAAGATTGTCATCAGTGACTTTGCCGGTGCCTTCAATCCTGAAGGACGAAGCAGAGCTGTCGCAGGAGACATTTTGTCTTTTCTTGATTACTGCGGTGCGCGTGTTGCGACTTCGTACGTCACTGGCGGTGAAGCGTGGGATTTGACTTCATTGCAAAGCAAAGCGGGCATAGGACTGACGACTGTTGCATTTAATGCATTTATGTTTTGGCGACCTGTGTACAAGGGGGACCTTATTGTACGTGGTGGTGTGGTGCACGCGGGAAACAGCCCCCCTCGGTATTCATTTGAATGTACTCCGACAAAGTCATGAGTGTCCCTGAGCCCGTGGCTATAGGAGAATCGTACTTGACGATGGTGTGCTTGTCCACAAAGGAAGATCATAAAAGCGCTAAGAATTCTCTACCTGCATTAAAGATTTCTTCTTCTGAAGACAGGCGACTTTACGAAGGATATTGTGCGTTACAAACTATTCGCAAGGCGTTGGATACAAAAGAGGAGAAATCATCGTGTGGTCAGGGAGAATCTATGGAGGATGATGTAAATCGGGAAGAGTTAAACAAGGTGACTATTGCTGACACAAAGACGGTATCTAACCGGTTTTATAGTCCTGGTGAGATGAACCTGAACAACACTGTATTCGGGGGACATATTCTTCGCTGGATGGAAGAGAATGCCCGTTACTGTGGACGTATGTTTACGAGATCTCCTCACATTTACACACTCGGTATGCATGATATGGTGTTTGACCATCCATTATACGGCTCTGACTGCGTATCCCTCGTTGCAAAGGTGGTGTACGTGCGGCATACAACGCTCGAGGTGGATGTGGATTTGACTGTGGAGCGCGACGGGAAGTGTGTTAAGTCAAACCGGGCCTCCTTTGTGCTCATCTCTATGGATGGATCGGGAACAAGGATTCCCATTTCAAAAGGACTGGACCTGGAGAAGAGTTCACCAGAAGATCGTGAGGCATATGTTAAAGCAAGGAAACGATATCTTTACGGTTTGGAAGCGAAGAAAAAGAGTCGGAAGGGACCTTCTTCGTAAGCGTCCACATGAGTTTGATTTCTCATTTTTTCTTCTGTGTGTCTATGTATGTGTGTGTTTGTGAGCATTTTGCTCCGTTGCTTTCTATTTTCTTTCTTTTTTTTCTCTCCTGTTGATGGTGGAGATCTTGATCATTTTTTTTTCTATTTTTGATGTGTGTATTTGCTAGTATGGCCAACGTAAGCTAATATATATGTCTTTATATGCCTTTATATCTTTCCTTTTCCCTTTTTCTTGTTTTCTCTCATTAATATTTCTTCCTTCCTTCCTATATATATGCATGTATAAACACAGTTTAAAGATGATTAAGTTGACGGAGGAGGATATCACGGAGGAGTCTATCCGTCTTGAGGAGGCGCGGCTGCGGGAGAAGGCCCGCGACGTGGAGGAGCTGCGGTCGCGGCTCGCGGAGCTGCAGGAGAAACTTCGAGAGGCGGAGGAGGAGCAGGCGTGCATCGCAAACTCGCTGCAGTGGCGCCGCATGATGGCGGAGGTGGAGGGCGACGAGGAGATCGCCGGCATCACGGCCGCAGTCACGGCGGCGCTGAATGAGTTCCGCGCCACGCTGCAGCCCCCGGTGGACTACGACGAGACCGTCGAGAATATTCCGTACGTGTACACGGACGACTACGCCGACTTCACCCCGCTCGAGTCTTTGTTTGATGACCGTCTCGGATTAGTCCTCGAGCTCGTCGCGGGGGCGGGCAACAGGAGCGCGGAGTCGAGAGGGCGGCGGCACCGCCGAGCGATGCTGATGCTGCTTGTGCTGACGCTGAGTCTCAAGCAGCTGGCCGATTTGGAGTCGGAGGCGGCAGGGGTCGCGAAGGAAATAGAGGAGCTGGTGGAGAACGTCACGGCGGCATGGCAGCAGCTGCTCTATACAGATAGTGGTCTTTCAGTGGCGGAGAAGTCTGTGTGGAAGGAAATCGCGAAGACGTTTCTAGGCGAGCCGTATGATACAGTTGCATGAGATGAAAAAGATATATGCTCTTTTTTTTCTTTTTATAATCGTGGTGTATCTGCTGGGATGTATCCTTCTCGTCCTCCAGGACGCTCTAAAGGTTTTTTTTATTTCGAATTTCACTTTCGGTGTCCCTTTCTTTCATCTTCTTGATAAGTTGATATATATGTATATATATATATATATATATATATATATATTCACCTTAAGCAGAAGTATACGAATATGTACGTATATTTAGTATTTATATCCTTTCTTGTTGTTGTGTCAGTTTGGATTGGGGCAAATGCGAATGTGTCTTTTTTTTCCTTTCTCCATCCTTCTTCCTTGGCTCTTTTTTTTCTCCCACTATTTTTCCCCCTTCCCCTGTTTCTTCATCTTCTTTCTGCCTACTTGTGATAATCTCCGCCCCAAAATAGAAGTGTAGGAAGAGATATTTACATACATAGAGGAAGCAGTCGGAGAGGTAGGGTATTTCTCTGCTCTCTCTCTCTCTCTCTCTGTGTTGGTTACTGTTAGGAACACAATGCGGGGTGCGTTGGGTTACTCCCACCGCCGCCTCGTGCTGCGCCGCAGTGGGATCTCTCTGTCCACACCCGCGTCCTCACCGTCGTCCTCGTCGTCGTCGTTGTTTTCGTCTTCGCTTGCGACGTCTGTTTCGTCGGTGTTGGTGAGGCGGCGGCACATCACGTCCTTCAAAGGGCAGCTGACGGAGTTCCTGGAGAACATCAACGGCGAGAGGGCGGCGCTCGTGTACTTTTACACCGCGTGGTGCGAGCCGTGCAACCGCGTCAACGTGATGCTGAAGAAGATGATGTCCGGTGGGCTCCCAAGACTGGGCAGTCGCACGGAGATCACAGTGCTGTCTAATTCCACCGCAGTCGAGTCATCGTCAAAGACACCAGCAACCAAAACAACACCATTGGCTGAAGGGAAATCATCATCTCGCGGAGAATCATCAACAACAACATCTTCTGCGCCGATGGGCTGGCGGGCGCAGGTGAATCCGGAGGAGCTGCTGAAGAGTGCGACGGAGGCGTGTATGCGAGTGCGGGCAAACGACAGGGAGGTGCGCATCATTCCCGTCAACACCGACGAGAACCCAAAACTCGGCGCCCTGCACGACATCCGCAGCGTGCCCACATTCGTGACGTACCGCGACGGATGCATCGTCGGCCGCCTCGAGGGCTACGACAAGGAACAGATAAAGCAGCTCGTGGAGGAATTGGTGCGGGAAAATGTTGGCGACAAGCCAGCGGCCGATGGGACGAAGAAGGTGTAAATTTATACTGGAAGAAAGCTGGAACAAACTATATATATATGAGAAATAAGAATGCACGTTAACCACTTTAAATGTACACAGACACACAGGCACAACTGTAGTTTGGCGTAGGAGAAAAGTGTATGCAAGGACACAGTAGATTAGGGTGTCACAGCTAGAGTTTTGTACCTGTGTAGAGAAGAAGACAGAAGGCGAATAGCATAAAAGCAAATAACATCTAAAGCGTAATCAATGAATTCAAGGTGAATGCGGAAAAGAAAGGAAGGTAAAAGAAGAAAGTAAAAGAGAGAGAGAGAGAGAGAGAGAGAGAGGAGAATAATAATTATTATTGTGGTTGCCCCCCTTTTCCTCCCCTTCTTCTTGTCCTTATCTTTCTTTCTTTCCCGTCCCGCAAGATGCTTTTTTTTGTCCTGATTCCAAGACGTAGATGAATTGCTTGAGATTATTTCTCTCCTTCATTCCCTTGTTTCTTCCTCGTGTTTTTTGGTTTTCTGACTTCTGCTTTTGCTCTTTCAATCACTCTATATGTATTGAGAGGAGTGAGCTATCCTCAAGTTATGACGGAGTTCTGAACGCAGTGAAAGACAAAGAATGTATGCGGGGCTTATCTCCATTTGGTGTTTTTTGTGGTCTTGTTCATTCCTTTCCTTATTTTTCTTTCTTTTTTTTTGGCACTTTTGTATGTCTGTATATCTATATCCATGTATCTATGCCTGGCTGCACGTCCTCGGGATAAGAGTATTCTCATGATATATTAAGCTAATATATATATATATATATATATATATATATATATATATATATATTTGCTTTCTTTTGTTTTTGTTCTTTCGTTGTTTTGTTTTTATTGTTGTTCCAAACAAACGGGGACAATTGTGTGGGTGGGTGGGTGTGTATTTGCGTATTTGTGTATTTGCGTATTTGTGTATTTGCGTGGCGTCACTGTTTCACGGCTTGCTCCAAAGCACCTCTTCCCCTAACACCTCCTTCCCCTACCTTAATTTAGACAGAGCAGAAAGAAAAAAGGTGATCATCACTAAAAGAAAAAAAATGAAGGGTACAAGCGAGTCTCTTCTCCTCTTTCATTCTTTCTTTTTCTTGTTAGTAGGCAGCAAGGGGGCGGGGAAACTCCGGACTCGCGAAATGGTCGTGAGGTCACCCCCGACGTCTTTGATGGCAGCGCTCCCCATAATAGGAATAATTTTTCTCTTTCTTATTATTTGCGTCGTGCATGACTGTGCCGCGCAGAGGGACGTTGTGGGCGGGCGGAGTCCCTTGCAGAAGTGGCTGCACGCGGCGGATTGGGTGCAAAAACATGAGGTGCCGTTTCGCTGGTTTCTCATGCAGGATCATAGTTATTATCGTTACGTAAACCGTGGATCATCAATCCTCGTGTTTGCCGCTCATGCGAATTGGTCGCTGGGAGCCAACGATGGCCGCTATGTCATTTTGAAACTTAACAAACTCAGACGGGGAGAGCGGCGCAAAGTTCAGTATTCCCTGATGATGCAGGGTATGAAGGACACCCACATTATTGACGACTTGCATGTGCTTACGTATATTGATTCCATACACGTCAACAGGGCTCGAATGGCCTTTGAGGCGGATAACCGTGCTTCTCCAGTACCTCTTTCTTCGTTGACGGTGTTGGACATCTTTTCCACCCCTGTTGGTTCACGATTTAAACTCTCTCGTGTAATTCGCACTACGTTGAACCGCTGCAATAATGTTCCGCTGCGAGATGGCCTTGGCAAAGAGAAGAGTGGTGATGGTGATAGGGATTCAATGACAAGGAGGAAATTCCAACGACGTTTACCGTTGGATGTACGGATGGCGCTGGGGAGAGAAAATATAGTGGAGGAATCCCTTCGAAGTGTATTCCCGAAGCCAAACGATGCATCCGCGACATGCCGGTGGAGTATTATTGCGTCATTTCCCGGGAAGGGTCATGTACGATGGGAGTTAACCCTTTCTTCTCCCACTTCTTCTTCCGGTGAAGGAAAACGAGAAGAAAAAGAAGAGGAGGAGGAGAATGGGGAACGAGTGGAATACGATGATGTAGTTTGTCATTGTGCTCCCTTCATTAATGTAGTTGTTAGGCACCCGGCGGTGCGTTGGATGGAGGTGGCCGTTGAACACGTTGTTCCACTAAACCTGCATGCCTCCGCTCTCGTGCAGCGCGGGGAGCAAAAGGATGAAAAGAGACCCTTTCGTCCCTTGTGGGATGCGGGAATAAACGGCACAGGTGAACTTGTTGGTGTGGCGGATAGCGGAATTGACTTCGACAGTTGTTTCTTCCACGACCCGAAACAAACTGTGGCGATTTATCCAGCGGTGAACCACCGCCATCGCAAAGTGGTGTCGTATATTCCAAGCAACTTTGCTTCTGAAAGTACCGTTATGATTGGAGATAAAAAGAGAGGGCACGGCACACATGTGTCTGGAACAGTTGCTGGGCATATACTTGGGAATAGAGAAAACTCCCAATACAACGGTGTTGCTAAAGGAGCAAAGATCATGTTTATGAGTCTTGGTTCTGAAACTCACTCATTACTTAGTATTCCCGTCGACATCACAGATATATTTAAACCCGGCTATAAAGAAGGGGCCCGTATCTTTTCAAACTCATGGGGATTTTTTGCTCCAAGGGAATACACTGCAGTGGAAAAAACTATAGATACATTTGCAAACCTTGTAGAAGATGCATTGATTATTTTTGCGGCTGGTAATTCACCTACATCTGGTTTATTAACACCTTGCAGAGCGAAGAATATGATTTGTATAGGAGCACATAAAAATAGCTTTGATCCTAGCGTACAAAATAAAATACCCGTTTTTTCCTCTCCTGGACCAACATATGACAATCGAATAAAACCAGAACTTGTGGCACCCGGGGATGTGGTTATCTCCGCGCTCTCAGATGGCAATATTACTACGAAACAGTGCACAGTTGTGAATATGCGAGGAACTTCCATGGCAACTGCCGCTTTAGCCGGTTCTGTGGCTTTGATGCGGCAGCATCTTCGAGAAAAAGAAAATATCATCTCTCCGTCCTCTTCGTTGCTGAAGGCATTGCTAGCTCATTCCACTGTAAAGTTGGAGGACGTGCGTGTGAGTGGGTTTGGTCGTCTTGACCTTTCGCTTTTCTTCACTCCGACAGGTATAAATGGATGGCTGCGTGATAGAGAAATAATCTCACATCACCAAAGTAATGTATACCACTTTTCTTTACAACCATCATATAAAGAGGAGGAGAAGGAGAGAGAACAAGAAGAGCTGCGGGTCTCACTTGCATGGACAGATGTGGGTACGGCGTTAGAAGGGTCCATGATATCTTTAATAAATGACTTAGACCTGTTGCTAGTAGACTCTCAGGGGACAATCTACTATGCAGGCGAAAATAAAACTGCAGACCATACAAATATTATTGAGCAGATTTCTTTATTGCCTTCTTCTTCCTTCTCTTTGGATGTATTGAAGAATTTCCGTGTTTTTGTTTATGGAAGTCATATACATGAAGGAAAAAATAATCAATACTATTCTCTCGTGGTATCTGGACCTGGTGTAAAGTATATAAATGGTGTAAATACATCACATGATGGGGGACAGGAGAATGATATCGTCTGCCCCAACAATTGTTCTGGAAATGGAGTTTGCGTGGGAGGTGTGTGTACATGTCATGCAGGGTATCGTTTTATAGATTGTTCCATGTGTGATGAGGATATCTTATGCCACGGTCATGGGGAATGCGAGCAAAAGACACTGCAGTGTACATGCGATAACGATAATTTTCAGGACAAGAACTGTTCCATCTGTAAAAAGGGGTGGTATGGCCCCTCCTGTTCCTCCAACTGTACATGTAGCCATAGAGGGACATGCAACTTCCAGACTGGGGAGTGTCTATGTACACAGGATAGAAACATTGGGGGATCTGGTTGCTTCACAGGTCCAAACTGTGAGTATTGCTGTAGAGACTTTACTGGAGAACAATGTAATGTAAAGAGCTATTGGTGTCGGGAAGATGGATGGCCTGTTTATATAAACTCTTCTTCTTCTTCCTTCTCCCAGGATGGTTATATACAAATAAACGGTTTTGGTACATATTCCCCCATGCTGACATGTCGGTGGATTATTGAGGCACCGATACGACAGAAAATAAGGGTGGAGTTTCTTGACTTTAATGTCGAATATCCAAAAGATGCCGTTTTCTTTTACGATGGCAATGAAGACGAAGCGCAAGGAGAATTATCACCCATGCGTGTGGAGAGTGGGATTGTACCCAAAGGGACTTTCTTTTCATCTCCCCATAATGTCTTGTCTATTATATTTACTTCTCAGTGGTCACACATTCGAAAAGGATTTCTATTGTATTATAGGTTTGAGAACACTAATACATGTCATATCCGGTGTCATAAGAATTCATTTTGTAGTCGATGGAGTCATACTCAATCCGATGATGATGGGAGACTTAGGACTGATCGTACTAATATCACTACTGTGGTGGTTGATGGGATCTGTATGTGCGTTGATGGCTATGCAGGTTGGACTTGTGATGGTAAGATAGATTCAAATAAAAAAATTATCTTGTATGAAAATAATAAAAATAAAATCAAAAAATTTGATTTTCTCATAAATGAGAACGTTCAATTGCTATTAAGCTTTTTGACAGTAACGACAAAGAAAGGGTGGAAAAGTAATTTATTTGTTTCTTTTGATGATAATTTCTTGCTTTTGCTGCAGCAGAAGGCGCATGGAGAAATGTTTCTGAGGATTTCTTTTCTTCAGAAAAGGACTAAAATCATAAATGAAGAAATTATTAAGATAACATCGCTTTGTCGTTTTATTATCATTACATTGCACCACCACGGTTATCACCACGACCATGGTGACGGTAGCGGTGACAAAGATTTGCTGGATATCTCCTTCACGCTCCTTCATAATGCATCTGTGGTTTACATGAGAAATGCGAGTGAGAGTGATAGTTTTGGTGCTTCTGTGTACTTGGAGAAAACTACATCCGCCGTAAATAATGAAGCAGATACTCAACCGCCGTTGCTTATGTACTGTAGTTCTTCTCTTCCACCTACAGTGGCTGCTTTGTTTGTGAATAATTCCACAAAACCGACGGGGCACAAATACGATCTTCGTTTTCTGATTCCTCTCTTTTTTATGTTCCTTGTCTTTATTGTCACCTGCTACCGCTGCGTTGGGCGGGAGTTCACTGAGGACTACGTCTCCGGCACCCTCCCCGCTGCGGCGGTGACGGTGCTGGCCACGCCGAGCGGTGACGACAGTGATAAAGAAGAGGGGAATGGCGATTGGGAAAGTTTGGGGGACGCACGGCCAACGGAACGGGGGGGGGAATACACGCAGCTCGAGGTGGAGATGGTGGAGAGAGGAGCAGCGAAGGGCACCAGTGGAGTATGAACTGGACTCACTGATCGAGCAGTGTGGAAGAATGTTATTATGCTCACTCGCTTTCCTTGCTTCTTTGTTTCTTTCTTTTTTATTGTGTTTCTCATGTATATCGCCTTTCAGATTTTTTTTCTCCTTCAGTCTCCCACCCACTGAGGCCCCTCTTCTTTTTTTTTTGTTTTCCACAGATTCTGTGCCTTCGGTATAAGCAGAAGGTTCTGAGTCGGTTTGCACTCTGATAAAAGAAGCGCATAACTTTTTTTTTTTGTTTCTCGCTCTCTTCTTTTGTGGGTGTGCTTGTGTGCGGACTCTATGATTCTCAAGAGCATGTGTCTGTTTAACTGTTTGCCTCAGTGCTTGGGTTAAGTGCGATAGAAAAGAAACTGTAATAGTCCTCTACTGCTTGATGGGCGTAATCACGATACGTTGTTTCCTTTTATTTTATGTGTGTGTTGGAATAATGGAAGAGTTCTATATAAGGAATGAAAGAGGAAGAGGAGTTGGAATTATTGGTGCGAGTGTGCTTTATTTTCATTTTTCATTTTTCATTCCTTTTTTCTTGTTCTTGGTTATCTTTGGGTTTCTGAAGAGAATTTGTACAGAGAAAAAAGCTGCTTGCTTACTTATATGTTTTGTTTTCTGATATCCTTTTTTTACGTTGTTTTGGTGATTCCTTCCTCCGCTGTGGATGGAGAGATCCATAAAGAGTTTCCGCTTCAATGAGTTCACGGGCACCTTGCCCCCACCCCTCCCCCCTTGGCTTCTCTGTTATTTTCACATTACGACCAAATTGTTTTTTATTATGTATGTCCTTTCAACCTGTCGAGTTTTTACTGTTTATTTTCTTCTTTTCCCGTGCCTCTTTCTTGATTATTTTAAGGAATTTGGATTAGAAAGTGAGTGGGTGGAAGGGTATTCTGTTTTCTTTCTTTTTTTTTTGCATTTTCTCTCTCGCTCTTCCGCTTCCCTTCCGTTAACTGAAGCTGGGAGAGTGAGTGAGGGCGGGACGGGTGGCTGACTACACTCGCGGTGGTGATGGGCAACTACTCGGGGTGGGGCACGTCGGAGTTCTGTGAGGACAGCACGGCGGGGGGAAACCGCGTCGAGGGCGGTGGTGGCAACAGCAGTGATAATAATAATGACAACGGTGTTGTGCTGCGGTTGCGGGGGATTGAGAAGAGCTACCCGATCGACGGCAACACGGAGCGGGTGGTGGCGCTGCAGGGCGTAAATCTCTGCGAGAATGACGACGACGATGATGATAACAAGAACAATAATAATAAAGCTGCCTTCGGCCCGGTGCGGCGCGGTGAGTTTGTCATCATCCGCGGGCCGAGCGGCGGGGGGAAGACGACGCTGCTGAGCATCATCGGCACCATCGACCTCCCGACGAGCGGCACCATCGAACTGATGGGGACCGTCATCAGCGCGACAACCCCCGACCATGTCCTCGCCGACTTCCGGCTGCGAAAGATCGGCTTTGTCTTTCAGACATTCAACCTCATAGCGACAATGACGGCGGTGGAGAACGTGGAGCTGCCAATGACGCTGCTGGGGAAACTGACGAGGAAGGAGCGGCGGCTGCGGGCAACGCGACTGCTGGCGCTCGTGGGGCTGCGCAACCGCGTGCACCACCTGCCGTCGGAGCTGAGCGGTGGGGAGCAGCAGCGTGTCACCATCGCACGCAGCCTCGCGAACAATCCACAGCTGCTACTACTAGACGAGCCCACCGGGGACCTGGACACACTGAACACAATTCAAGTAATGGATCTTCTCCTGCATCTTAACCGTGTGACAAAGACTACGTGTATTATGGTAACACATAATCCGGATGTGGAATGTTATGCAGACCGCATTCTCTATGTTGCGGACAGTCGGTTTGTAAAGGAGGTGCGCAATAGCTGCCCTCAACGTCTTGTTTACGATGCATATGTGAAGAGTCTTGAGAAGAGAGAGAATGAGTTGACCACATTGGTAGCTTCGGGTTTGTCTAGTGGTGTGCCTGAAGGGAGAATGTGATCGTAGTGTCATGGATTGAGAACAACCCTCTCTCCTCTCCTTTCTTTCCCTTTATACTTCTTTTTTGTTTGCTGAGGGATATCTGTTGACTTATCCCTTCTGATTATTCCTGGTTTTTGCTGTTGTCCTTTTTTGAGTGGTTTTTTTCTTCCTTTGTGTGCGTTGTCCTCTAAAGGATTTTTGTCATCTTGTATGCCTTGGGGGAGAAGTAAAGTGCGAGAAAGTGTTGTTGTTTTTTTTTTTTGTGTGTGTATGTATGGAAAAAAAAAAGAGAAAAACCTTCAAACTACAACGTAAAAAAAAAAATGTTTGGTGGGGTGGACGGAGGGAGAATGAAAGAGGTCGTGTTCAACTTTCGTTCTCTTTGGTTTATTATTTACGGTGATGTATCTTGTGCTGTAGCTCGGTTTCCTTTCGTATGAACACTCTTTTGAGTGGATTTCTCTGCTCATTTGTTTTTTGTTTTTTTTTCAACCAGCCCACACACCACAAAGCACAACCCCTTTTTGCTTCAGAAGGTTTTATATACCTCTTCGTATTTCTCTGTGTATATGTGTTTGTATGCATTTGTTATGCAACATTGTGCGTGGCATTTTTTTTTTTCGGCTTGTTGACTTAATGTACTGTGGCCATGGAATGGTGACGAAAAAGCGAGTGAAGCATAGGAAGAAAAAAATTCCCTTTTTCTCTATTCATTTGCTTCTCCCCATTTATCCATCTTTTTCTTTGCCCGTGTATTTTTGCGGGTGTCAACAGCAGAGTGTGCTAAAAACAGGAACAGTAGGAGAAGGACCCAAACCACAAGTACAAAAGAACAAAACAAAAAAAAAGAGAATTGACGAAGGCGTCTGTGTAGGTGTGGGCATTTCTCTTTGGGTTAAGGTTCCACTTTATTTATCCGGTTAGTGTAGAGAGAGGGGAGGAGTAGTGCTGGTATATATATATATATATATATATATATATATTGCAGATTGATGCGTCTGGGCTCCACGTCGCTGGAGTCGAGTGCAGTATTGACTCCGCCGTTGAACTTCGAGTGTACTTCGGCGAACACCAGCGAAGTAGCAGCAAACACAAACAATACAAACAACAACACTACTACTACTACTATGTCATCATCATCATCTATGACGCGGAGAGATCAACAGGAGTCCCATGCTGCTGTAGAGGAGGAACACCACAACCATCATCACAATAATAATAATAATAATAATAATAGTCGCCATCAAGTAAAAATAGAGGAACGACGCGTGAAAGCGGCTGCAGAGCCCTCCGCAATTCCAGGCGTTGGGCCGTTGTCACTCGATGCAAACAATGACGGCGAGGCGGAGTGCTGGATCTGTCATGCAGGTGAGGACACACCGCAGAACCCTCTCGTCTCAAACATCTGCTTGTGCCGCGGGTCTGTTGGATGTGTTCATCAGATGTGCATCGATACGTGGGTGTTTTTTCAGCGTAATGGCAAGTGCCCAAGCTGTGGTGCATCGTACAACGTAATTTGTGTAACTGACTGCTCGTTACCGCAGACTCTCGTCGAGCAATTATCGTTTCTTTTCTGGTATTTGTTCTTGCCGTTGGCTGCAAAGACATTGGGACTGTTGACAAGCGTCGCGTTAAATGGTTTTCTGGTGCCGTGTATAATTGGAGTCGCATATTATCATAAACATTTTGTTTCTGACAGGAGTGGCGTGGAGTGGAAATCGACTGCTGTTTCAAATAGTACTACTAACACGACTCCCATCGTCATGTCTCCTTTGGATGAGATGGAGACTTCAGCAGATAATAATAATAATAATAATAATAATAATAATACTGTTTGGCTCTGGTTTAGTATTATGGTGTATGGTTGGATTTGTGTCACATTGTGGAGATGTACAAAGACAGGTTGGGCGCAGTGGCGTAATATTTTTGCGGACGCCGATGGAGCGACGGCGTCGGTGTCGGAAACAACATCCTCCGTAGGTGATTCTGAAGCAGAAGATGAAGATGCTAATAATAATAATGAAGAGGAGGAGGATGAAGAAGAAGACGACGAAGACGAAGACGAAGGGGGAATGGGAGTTGAGCCGAGCACAAGCGTAGGGACAATTCATTGGGCGCTAGACTGGTGTCTGGAGCGGACAGGTGGCTCACGGAAGATGTTTCTCCCACGCATGTTAGAGCTCGGTGTTCTCATTCCGTTTTCATTCCTTATAAGTTTTCCCGTTGGGAAAGCGTTGGTTCTTCTTTCTGCATTTGTAGGCGCAGTCTTTAGACGCTACACATATCCAGCCAAACGTCTCAATGACATCACCCGACGTTTTGATGAGGTGCAGGAAAGAAAGTCAAGTGCAACGGATGTGGACATTGCATTGTGGTTTCTGACGTACCTCTGTGAACTGGTATTATTTTCAGTAATGATGGGGATTGTTGGTGGAATTGTCGTTCACCTTTCTCTGTCTCCCTACTTGTTGGCATTCCCCGTGTCATTCTCAGCCTTTATGGCAGATCTTTCATTACTGCAGCTGGTGGCATATTGGATGTTGGGGAGTTTCTTCTCTGTGATTTTATTACACGTAGAAACATCTATTATTGTTCCCCTTTTTGCCCCTGGTGTGGAATTATTTTTCGTTCGCAGTGTAGACTTGAATCTCGAGAATGATTCGACGTATTGGAACTTTGTTTTGGCACAAGTGTTTGACGTGGATCCACTTCGTGTATTTTTTGATTTCCTTCGCTTGTGTTGCATAGAGATGGCAGTATTATATCTCTTTCTATCTGTCCCACTCCATGTTGTGTTTTCTCTCAATCAAATGAAAGATGGAGGGAAAGGATATCACAATCTGGCTTTGCCGTTGGACTGTGGATTCCCAATATCTTCTTATGTAGTAAACCCCGTGGGAGGTGGTGTTGATGGTGGTGAAGTAGTAGTAGGAACGTGGATTGATGAGTCTCTGCTTATGGTGGAGAGGAAATTATCAGGACATTCCGTTGAGTCATATTTCCTTTTATTTGGTATGTACGTATTTTATATATGCCGTGCTATGACATATAACATATTCTCTATAATAGTAAATCCATTTTTCATGAAATTCATATTCAACGGGCTTGTTGTACTTGGCATTGGAACATCCATTCTGTGCATGAAAATATTTCCCATAAGACACACACAATTGAAAATCCTTCGACGAGTTGTCATGTTCATTGCGAGTTACATTGTTCACTTGGAGCATTTTCTCTTTGACTCTGAGCGCCTTGAGTTACTTGACGCCTGGTTGCGTGGCGACGGCGAGTCGGAACTTCAACTACCGGAAGTTCCTTTGAGTCATGTCTTTATCCGGCGGGAGTGGGCACTACCGCCAGGCCGGGAAAAGCCCGCGTACCTGCGGCTGCGAGTTGCCCTCTTCTCGTTTCTCTTCTTCGTTACGTCTAGTACAATCTTCTGGTTTCTCCCCATGGTGATAATGACACTGGCGTTGAATTTCTTGCACTACTCCATCCCGGTTGTATGTTTCTCGGTGAATTTTTCTTTTTTTCTGTGGAGCCCAAAAAAGTATTACACAGCATTCACAGAGTTTCTTTTGTTCATCATTATTATTGCTTTTTGGGTGATTCTTCAGCCATTTCTCCTAGTTGCGGCGCTGAGGAATATTTCTCTGCAACTGTTGATTCAGGAGACAATGGAGTTTTACCACAAACTGAAGCGCACAGTGGGCCCGTACAAGGGAGAAGAGGGAGATCTCCAACAACAACAACAAGAGCACATCGAATGAGGAGGACTGTGTATGAGTGTTTAACTTGGCACTTCTCAACTCTCTGTGCTTTTGATTGATACATATATACATGCCATCGGCATGAAGAGAGTTAGAGAGAGAGAGAGAGAGAAAGTGATTTCTTGCAATGAAAATAAAGTAGTAATTAAAAACAAAAAACAAGAAGGTAATGATGGATTGTGTGAGTGAAAGCAATCAGCAAGGGAACAAAACATTGCGAGGGAATGCATGATGATATATTCTCTTTTTCTCCCTTTCTTTTTTCTCTCCCTTTTCAAAACGCATGCACAACAAGAAAAAGAGGACGCGACTGTGGAGGTCGCATTGGGAGGAGTTGGTGTGTGCGGTGAGGGAGGTATCCGCCAGCACCCCAGTGTAGATACTCTACACGTTCCGAAGATCAACTAGCATGAAAACTATCAGGACGGATATCTTCCACATATGACTGAGTGTATTTGATGTCTCCTCATTACTTGCCGAGGTGCACGCTGCACAGGAAGGTGGGGAAGAGATTCTCCTGCATGTGACGCTCTGTGCTCATTGACTTTGTTGCCTTTTTTATCTTGCTGTTGTTGTTGTTGTTTGTTTGTTTGTTCAATTGTGAAGGGAGTGAGTACTTCAAAGGAGTCATTCTTTGATTTCGGTGAAGAGTGGTGAAGGAAACGGAACGGCTGTATTGAGAGGAGAGGAAGAGGATTCGGTTGCGAATGCGAAATGTGCCTCTTTTCATCACACCACAGGTTTATATCACATCCATCCCACCTCTCTATCTCTCTTTCTGTATCTCCGTCTACGGTTATTTTATCTGAATATTTTGTTGTTGTTCTTTATTTCTTCTTTTTCCTTGTTGTTGCTCCTGGGTTGTGAAGCCCATCCAGCGGCATAATCAACATCAGTCAGAGAAACAAAACAAAAAAAGGGAGAGAGAGTGGGTGTGCCTCTAGTGAACAGACATCTGCATATATTGTTGGCTTGCGTGGAGGGGCAATGCGATCACGTTTGACGGTTGTCTCTGGCCGGCTCCCACGCCCTGTGCTGCTTTGCCACAATGCGCTGCGGCGGGATGTGGGCCGGGCTATGTACGTGGCACTACCAACACGATCACTCTTCTCTCCACCGAGCAAAACACCGGAGGTGTTGCAGGTGGAGCTGTTGGTCGCAGATGAGCTTAATGAAAATAATAATAATAATAATAATAATAATAAGAGAACTGCAGGCGAGGATGACTACGGGGATGAGGAAGAAGACTTTCCGGACTTGGAGGAGTGCGGTACGAGCAAAGACACCGCCGCAGAGACGATCTACGTAGTGGATGCATTCGCTCGGGCCAAGGTGGCCAACTTCGTCAAGCGCATGTTGTCACCAGGCGGAGATGTATCTTCGTCTTCCTCTTCTGCTACTACTACTACCAGTGCTAGTAGTGGTGTTGGCAGTAGTAGTCAATTAGTGACTGAAGTGCGTGAGGTGCAGACGGCGGACGACGACGAGATGATGTTCCACGCCCGCGTCCGCCTCCCCCTCCCCCCCGCCTACGGCGACCGCTGGGGCGAAGGACTGGCGCCCAGCGGGAAGGAGGCGGAGCTCGTCGCCTGCATGCACGCCGAGCGATTGATTGACGCGCTCGGCCTCCCGATGTTTCAGCTCACGTCGAAGCAGAAGAGACACGCGGAGGCGGCTCGGGAGGCGGGGCGGTGGGCGCCGATGCCGGGCGACGCCCCGCGGCCGCCAACAACACCGTCACCGCCGCGGCTGCAGCTGCTACGGGAAGGAGGAACGAGGGCGGTGGAGCGGAGACTGCAGATTGATAAGATGGTGTTTGCGGATGTCACGGAAGGTGCATTCAGCCCAATGAAACTGACATTGGCATCGCCATTCTTTTTGGATTATAGGAGCCTGCAGCGGATAAAACAATTTTTCATGGCATATAAGTGTAACATTCAGCGATATTGTCGTGTTACACCGATTCATAAATGCACTCCTAAGGAAGAGGGAAGTTATGGGGGTGGAACTAGTTACCCTACAGGTGATAATAATAATAATAATGATAAGACCATGTTTGTTGTACAACTAAAGTTGCCTATCGATGGGCGTTTTGGGGAGCGCATTGCATGTGGTAAGGCATCCACAAAGAAAGAGGCTATTGCGCTTGCATGTATGCACGCAGAGCTCATTATCGATGCATTGGGCCTTGCCTTGTATCCATCGTCCAGGGAGAAGCAAGAGTTGCATGCAGAGGAATGTCGAAAAGTAAATCGTTGGTGTAGCAGAGCTGATGACTGTGAATATAACTACGCAGCACCATCACCACCACCACTTCGGTTTGTGAAGGAAAGCTCTACACCTGCTGTAACTGAGCTGAACACAACTGCCTCCTTGGAATCTATTCTAACGAGTCACACAAAGGCAATTAATGGTTTTACAAACGTCACGGAAGTAAAATTCCTTGATACATCGGCCCGTGCAAATTTTATGAATTACTTGAAACAACATTCGGACGGTGCAGAACAAATGAATTCCCATTTTTTTCTGGAGACACTTGGGATAAAAACACATGAGGTGTATCGCGCCACTGTCACAGTCCCCGTTCCGAAAATAGCGACTGAGAAGACATCAACAGATACCAGTAACAATAATAATAATAATACTGATGATAATGATGATTTCACTTTGCAATCCTTTGTAGCTATTGGAATTGGTACCTCGGAGGCTGAGGCTGAAACCGCCGCCTCCATGCACGCCCTCAGTGTGCTCAAACTTCTCAACCGTCCAATTGTGGGAGACGGCGGAAGCAAGGAAGAAAAACTTATGCAGCGCAATCTCACGCGTAATATGACTCTTCCAGCACCCTACCGCTATGTTGTGGGCCATGTTGGCCGCATCATGGTTCCGGGTTTAATGCCTACAAGAAATTCCGGTACCGGCTTACCAAAGCCGGCCGTGCGGCAGCAGCATGGCGCGTCATCGAAATGTAACGAAATGCGACTCCGTAGCGCACAGGAAAAGCTACCGAGAAGTGACTGGTCATTGGATGCGGATGCAGATGGATACATTATTCTTAGCCCGAGCGTGAATGCCCAGGAGGGACGAAATTACGTTCACACACTTCCCTCCGTCCGCCAGGTGGACCGCTTTGCGATTGTGAGGCTGCGTGACTACATGGAGCGGCATGGAAAGCGACTGGAGTCCACCGTGTCTACAAGTGTGGTTGAGACCGACGAGGGGCTGAAGCGGTGGGTGAAGAAAATAACTCTTCCAGTCCCCGAGGCATTCGGCCACGTTGTCGCCCACGGTGAGGCGTACGTGGAGGAGGAGGCGCTCATAATGTCCGCCGTGCATGCAGAGCTTGTGCTTGATGAGATTGGAGTCGCGCTATATGACATGAATGTTCTGCAGGGAAAACACTGCGACACCGCGGTGATGCTGGGCCGCAGGGCGCCGTATGAGACGCAGTCGGACAAGAGAGATGATGTAGTTATGCATCGCCGTGCAGCACCACCGCCGGTGCGGAAAGAGCACGAGGGATCATGTCTGTGGGCACGTCTAGCGAAGGAGCGAAGCAGAGAGAACGCAGTGACAGGGATGGGGGAAATGAAGGGTGCAGCAACAACAACAACAACGACAACAACAACAAGAGTATTTCCTTCTGCTGGAAATAACACGAGGACACCAGTGAGTGTAAAATCGTTACCATCAACAACAACATCAGCAACAGAAGAAGTAGCATCCCCAGTAAAAACACGGGTTGCTGGATCATCATCATCATTAGCGACTGTGGAGAATATGACGGATGATGATCTTTGTGATTTGGCGGGATTGGTTTCTGTTCACCACACTGAGTTCTTTCGCCACGCACCACGCTTGCTTGAAATGTACTGTAGACGCAAAGGTGTCGAGATTTCTCGCTGTATGCGGCAATATAACGTTCCTAGTCCAATCTCCGGATTTATTCACCGAGCCATTTTGGAATTACCTGTACCGTCGCAGTTCGGACGGCGCTACGCTGTTGGATGCGCTTCAGCAAAGAAAGATGCCTTTCTTCTTTGTTGTATGCATGCCGTTTATACTCTTGGAGAACTTGGTATACCTGTTTACACCGGGCAAAAACAGGCTGAGTATGCAGCCATGTCAGAGTCAAAAGGGCATTATGCACCGAAACCTGGGGATCCTTTGAAAGAGCCCGGCACAAAGTCACCACCAGGACTGAAGTGTCTTCCAAACATGCAGACAGAAAAGCCGCAGGCACCGACACCTCCGGACCGTAAAGAGTGTCAAAAGTCGTTTGCATGGACTAGTTATGTGACGGCGTGTCGTGGGTACATACAAAAGACGAGGGAACAGCTTGTTCTTGATGCTCTTTTTATTCAAGGAAAAGCCCCACGAAGTGGTGTGGACGTTGAAGATAATGGCCTAGACGTTGTTGAAGCACTCCCACTCTTCACAAATGCAAAAACCAAGTTGGCTCAAAAATGCGCCGCTGCGAAACTGCCGGTGCCGCCGCCCCTCTCCTTTCGCTTTGAGGCTTACGGAAGACATCCGCACCGACGATTTTTTGTGGAGCAACCCGTTCTTGGCACCCCGTTTGTGGCCAGAGGAATGGGGGAGGAGGGACGGGATGCCGTCACACGGGCGGTGATGCACTATGAATACATTGTGGGAATCATCGGCAGCGGTGATGTTGGTAGTGGTCGTGGTGTCACGCAGAGATGTTGGGAAGCAGGACCCGCCGGAACTGTGAGGAATCGACACGGTGATCTTTTTGATCCCGCTCTTCGTGACTTTACACCACGTGGAAAACTGTGCATCATGGCACTTTATACAACATTACGGCCCCCGTTTGTGCCGCTACGACTGACATTAAAGGAACGTGGTGGGACAGGAGCGGAAGGTACATTGGTTCACATCTCTCTGATCGAAATGGAGGATGAAACTGGGTTGCGAATGGCAGGAAAGGGGGAGGACCGCATGGATGCAGAGAAGGCACGCAGTAGGGCAATCGCGGAGCTTTACAGACAGCTGCAGCACAAGCCCGCGTTTCAGGCGGTTGCACAGTTACTGCAGACATATCCGGCACTTCGTGCAGAGGGCGCCGCACAGCTGCTCTCCGAAGCGAGGACCATAACAGAAGTTCAGTCATTACTGGCGAAAGGAAAAGACTCTTGTGCATCTCTGTCTTCACCATTATTATCATCATCGGATTTCTCTGAATGGCGGAGTAGTGTGGGGATTCTGCTGCGGGGAGGCCAGCAAGGTAATTTAAATTCCCCAGAGCTTCAGTTGCTCGTTGACCTTGTGGAGCATTTGCTTGGCTGTGAGACAAAACCGGCTCCACTCACGCTACCTGCAACAACGCGGCATCTTTTGAGTGCAATGGGGCTTGTGACAAACTGCAGTACAAATAATAAAATGGGGAGTGAGATTGAGGCAAATGCTACAGGAGTGGCTGTGTCATTGTTTGCCTCATGTATCCCTCCCCTGTCTCCCGTGCGTAAGGGAGTTTTACCATCCGTGAGTGCTGCGCTTCCGTTACAGCTCTCCAAACTTCTCGTTGCGGGTTCGCTGTTGAATTGTTTACAACTTTGTATTCGTGTAGTTGCCTTGGTGCTCCTTTCCATAACGGATGAGCGGCAGGATGTTTTCAGAACTGGAGATGTGGTGGAACTTGCGCAGCTTGAGCTTCCTCTCGAGGCGAAGCGTCTCGCTACTGTCATCGCAACGCGGCTGCATGAATTATTAGTCAAATTAACGAATTTATTGTTATCATCATCATCATCATCGTGTACACTGCAAGCGTTGATAGATTCTTCGCGTGTGAATGTCGAAGATACATGGGGACCCTTGCAGGAGAAATGGACTAGAAGGGACGAAGGACGTTTGCGTTTAGCTGTTTCCTTTGCTACATTCCCAAGAGCATTTGTACAACGAAGAATTGCTGCAAGTGATGGGCTTCATCAAGTCACCATAGAGTCAAAGGATCATCAACGAACGGCGCGTGTCACTGTACCCCCTGTCCTATCAAAATCGTGTAATTTCTCTTCCAGTGGTTCGTCTTCACCTTATTATTCCTCTTCCACCTCATGTCATTCACCCTTTCCATGTTTCGCGGCCTTTGATGGTGTCTCCGCCCGGGAGCGAGTTACAACAACAACGCCACCTCTCTTGGGTACTTTTCTCCCGCCATGCGGTTTGCTGCTGGCGACCGCGTGCTGCGACGATCCCCGCGCTGTTGTTGTTGCCGGCGAGGTGCCGAACGTCGCAGTCGTCGACGGATTTCTCCCCGTCGTCATGCAGTCAGCAGAGTCGCTCGCCGCCGTCGTTGAGCTCCGCCTCGCATTGGCGGCATGTTGGTCCGCGCTGAGGCCACTCCCCGCCGATGTGCAGGACGCGGCGGAGAAGTTGATGGGGGCGGAGCACTCATTGGCACACGTGCTGCACGCGGAGCTGTTGCTCTAGTGAAGGCGAAGGGGAAGGATGTAAGGAAGAGGAAATATTTTTAGAACGAAAAAAAAAACATTGGTGGAAGAATCTCTCCTTTTCTTTTGGGGGAAGGAAGGGGGGGGGGTGAAATGGAAGAGTGTTTCTGTTGTTTCTGAGGAGCTGTGTGCCCAGCGAGGAGGGGAAGAGTATATTTCTTCGTTATGTTTCTGTGTGTGGTGTGTGTGGTTCCTCTTCCCTTGCATCATGTATGCTCCTGCTTTCTCCCTTTTCTTTTTTCTTCGGTACATATGTTTGCAGTGGGAAGTCCCAAGAAGTTGCACTGACTCCACAGGGGGCAAAGTACAAGAATCAACACTAGAGAGTGCGTATACATAACCAGTAGGAGTAAAAATCAATATATCAAAAAAAAATTCAAAAGAAGAAACATAAAATTGAAAAGCGAAAAAAAAAATCATATAGAGCAAAAAGAGATGGCGATTCCATTAGGAGCATCACTTAGTGATCCAAACTTTGTGTTTTTGCAGATTTTGCACACGGTGAGTATCTTTTTCATCGTGCTTGGTGTTGTGCGTGTTGTGCTGGGCGTGCTTTCATTGGCTTTTTTTGATAGTAGTGCTTATTTTCTTCCCCTTACCACATCTCTTGGTTTCTGTTTTCACGTGCCTCTCCGCTCTCTCTTTGCCGTAAAAGTGAGTGAGGTTTCAGACGGTTCTGATGTGCGTTTTTTTCTCATGCATCTGCTTGCGGCATTCGGTTTATCAGCACCACTCGCGCTCACAATCCAGCGCCGCAAGTTTGCTTTGGATTTTGCCTTCACGGTGTATGTCATCTACTTCTTCTTTTGCTGCCTTGTAGAGCGACGACTGACGGGTGGTGGCTTCGCGTGGTGGCTGTCGGTGCTCACGGGGTTTTGTGTGTTATATGGCGTGACGACTGTGTTATGTCGGCGGCGGGAGCTGCAGGACATTTTCTTTCCGCTCTCTACATCTGTTTCTACCACCTCTGTTGGAATTAATGGTGGTAATGTTAGTCATAATGATAATAATAATAATAGTGATAATGTGATGATGACAACGATGAGCATTGCGGTGGATGCACATGAGGTTGACGTGGATGGACGCCTCCTCTCGAACGGTTGTGTTTCCCCACGAACCGCAAGTGAGGTGGTGCCGATGGGGCCTGGCCGTGCAAACAAACGGCGGTGGGAGTAGAAATAATAATAATAATAATAATAATAATAGTGTTATTAATTATTATTATTATTATTATTATTATTATTGGATGGGAAAAAAAAGGGAGGGTGGACAAAACCAAAAAACAGGAATAAAAGTTTTTCTTCGTGTACCACATTTCTACCCACATGGGTGTGCGCACCCCACGCACATTTCCCTACAGTTCCATCCCATCCTCGGAGTGGCACTTGATTCATTCCCTCTCTCTCTCTCTGATATCTATCCTTGTATATACACTTATAATATCTGGGCGTATGTTTTTCTTACTGTATTCACGCATGTGTGTCTGTGTGTCCCTACAAAACTCACCTTCTTTCTCTTTCTCTCTATTTTATTCGGTTTGTGAGGAATAGTTGTGGTAAAGGAAAAATAAGCGTGACTGAGCATTAAAAATCCACGAGGGACAGTGTAATAAAAAAAATAAAAATAAAATACATAAAGAAGAAAAAAATAATAAAAGCGAGGAATGATGATTCGTGTGGTGTGTTCGTTTCCTCTTTTCGTTGCCATCGTTGTCGTGCTATCCTCGCCGTTGGGTGTGGATGCCTTTTATATTCCCGGTGTGCAGCCGAAATACTACTCCGAGGGAGAGAGCGTCCCGTTCATGGTGAACTCCCTCCGCTCCTTGAAGGAATTGTTCCCGCAGGAATACTACAAACTGCCCTTTTGTGCACCGAATACAATTCAAACAAAGTCAGAAACCATCGGTGAGGTTATATGGGGAGATCGTATACAAAACTCGCTCTACACGGCAAAGATGATGATAAACACAACCTGCATGAAACTTCCTAACTGCGATGTCTATGCGAATAATATTGCCATTAAGAAGAATATTAATTTATTGGAAAATTATATTGAAAAAGGCTATCGAGGTTTTATGAGTATTGATAATCTTCCCGTCTTTGGGACTGGGCTACCAGACCATCTTGCTGTATGCAAACGGCGAGCAAAGGACATGCAGTATAATTACTACCGTGGCTACCCACTTGGAGTCTCTCGCTCTTGCCTGAGGAAAACAGTTATCAACAACCACTTGGATTTCGTCATTGAATACAACTCTGCTCCCATGGACCATGAGAAATATATGGTTGTAGGCTTACAAGTTACCCCTTATAGTATCAAACACGACGCGGATGGAAATAGCTGTAGCGAGTCTATGGAGTTCCGTCAAGGAGGCATGAAAGTTTTGACCACAGACGACGTGCGGGAGGGGGCAACGGTATACTGGACGTATAGTGTTACATGGAAACGTTCTGATGTCATTTGGGCCACACGATGGGATGCATATCTTCATAGTTCCATGGCCGATTCTAATCCTAATTTTCATTGGTTGTATGTATGTAGTAGCCTACTTATTGTTCTCCTGTGTGCGGCTTCTGTTGCTACGGTATTAATGCGTGCGCTTCATAAAGATTTCAATCGTTACAACTCCCCTAATGAAGACGACAATCGAGAAGAAACAGGATGGAAACTTGTCCATGCAGATGTGTTTCGCATTCCATCCAAAGCTCCTTTATTGGCTACAATCTCCGGAAATGGTTTTCAATTATTAGGGATGTTTACTGGAGTCCTGCTCTTTGCCTTGTTGGGTTTTCTCTCCCCCGCAAGGCGTGGGGCTCTTTTGACTGCCGTTATTATTCTCTTTGTATTCATGTCTATTGTAGGCGGATACGCATGTGGGTATTTACTGAAGTATTTCAATCGTCGTGAGTGGAAACATGTCTTTGTCTGTGGCTGCGCCTTCCCGGGTGTTGTCTTCGGTGTGTACTCATTCGTCAACATTATCAACTGGGCCCATGGATCTACCGACACGATATCATTTCCTGTTTTATTGTCAATTTTATCTATTTGGCTCTTGGTTAGTTTGCCCTTGACGATATTAGGCGCGTCCTTTTCCTTCAAGCAGGAGACACTCGCAAACCCTGCAAGTGTAGGTAGACTTGCACGTGAGATTCCCCCACAAATGTGGGTGAATAGCCCTTCTTTTTTATATTTAATTCCCCCGATATTTCCGCTGTCCACAATCATACTTGAGTTTAACTTTATTCTGCAGGCGCTGTGGGCGGGGCAGGTTTACTACGTTTTTGGGTTTCTCGCGCTCGTCGTTGTTCTCTGGATTGTCATCGTGTCTCTTGTAACGATATTTCATCTTTATTATGTATTGTGTTATGAGAATCATCAGTGGTGGTGGATGAGTTTTATTACTCCCGGTGGGCTCGGCTTACATGTGTTTCTGTACTCGCTCCACTTCTACGCCACACAACTTGAGCTCTCGTCTTTTGCCTCGTCGCTGCTTTACTTTTTGTATATGGGACTGCTCTCATATTCATACGGAATCACTGCAGGGGCAATCGGACTTGCGTCGGGGATTTGGTTTGTACGCAAAATATATGGGAGCATCAAAGTAGACTAAGAAGACGAAAAAAGGAAAAAGAGAAGAGGGGGGGAAAGAAACGAAAGAAAATAATAATAATTATTATTATTATTATAACTATAAAAGAGAGGTGACTATATATATATATATATATATATATATATATATATATATGCTCGTAAGTGAAATCCAAACCCTTTTTGGTTTGATGAGAAATGTTGATGATGACGTTCGTTGCTTTGTACATGTGTGTATGCCTGTAAGAGAAGCTAGATTCATTGAATAATTCAAACAAGAGAGAGAAACAAAACAAAATCAAAAAAGTAAAAAGAAAACAGAAAGTAAGACAAATCTCCTCTCGTTTCATAGTTTCTTTGTTGTACTAGGGGACCCTGTGTGTATAGATGCTTACATGCACGCATATTATGGGGTGGGAATGGGAGAATGTTAACAGAAAAGGGAAGTGAAAGAAACATGAGCTGCAAAGAGATATAATTATCCAAGCAACTAAATACAAGAAGGAATGAACTGGGCGCTTCTGTGTGGGTCATCCATCCGATATGATTTTTTTTCTCTTTCCTTCTTTCTTGGGTTTCTTAGTTGTGTTATTGCCACTAAGCCCCTACCCCGTGTCTCCGAGGTAATCGAAAAGGGGGTGTGGTGGAGTGGAGTGGAGTGGAAAGTAAAGAGAAGTTTCTTTCTCTGTTTGTGTGTGTGTGTGTGTGTGTGATTTATTATTTATTTTTCCCCTCACTCCCATTCACTCACTCACTCACTGGAATAACCAGTCAAACAAAGAAATAAATAGGCATTTATAATAACATTCAAACATATATATATATATATATATATATATATATATATATACTTCTGTGAGCTATGGTCCTGCAGCGCCGCATGTCGAACCCCGTGGTGCCGCTGCGGAAGAGAGGCATTAATTTATCGCCGGACAGAATGCCGCAGCTGACGAACCGCCCGCAATCACAATCGCAGCCGCCGCGCCCGAAGACGACTTCGGCCCACGCACGGAACTCTTTGACCGACAGTTTATCCATCAATTGCGAGGGTGGCATGAATACATCGATAGCAGTGGAGAGCCACCCGTGGCGGTGCTTGGCGCCGGAAAAGGGAATTCTAAAGAACTCGAGCACATGTCGCTCTGCATCAGTTGGCGCAGCAACAGTTCCGGCGAGTCACGGACGGCGGGTTCACTTTGATGAGGATTCAATAAATATATCTGCGGCAAGCTGCAATGTGCTTTATGGAGGGAACTCTGTGATGGGCGGCACATCATGGACGGTGGATTCCAGTTTGAATGCAGTCAATGAAGTGTTGAGGAATGGAAATGGAATGATGGGAACGACAGACGCACACGTGACTGCGTGGGACGACGACTCCCAGTGGTTTAATGAACAGATCGGACTAAAGAGATTGACACATAATGGAAACGGGGAGATTCAGCATAACGCGAAGGACGAAGGAAACTCACACACGAAACCTCATGTAAATGGAGAAACCGCAGCAGCTGCGGCGTCGTCCATGCAGTTATTAGGCCCACGCACGACAATTTCTGTTTCGCACGTGCTGAATGATATTTTGTGGAAGCCGGTCGCAAGAGACATCGAGTCGCCGTCCCACGCCCCCGATGAGGGGATTGGGGTGCGTGTTTCGCCAACCCAATCTAGACGCCGCATTAATGCCGTCCGACGCATGACGAGGGATCGCGCCCAGGTAGATGTCGCTGGTTGTAGAGGTGTTGGCACCAGTGTTTCTGCAACGCCGCCTACACTGCGTCTTAACCCAAAATCATGTTTTTCAACACCACGTCTTTCGCTGCGTGCAAGGTCGCTAAGTGAGGAAGGGAAATTGGACAGTCCGGTGCTGTCCTCCCAACGGGCGTGGGACCGTTGCGCAGCACGATAGTTCTGCTGTGTGAAATTCCTATTATTATTATTATTATTGTTATTATTATTATTATTATTATTATTGTTATTATTATTATTATTATTATCATTATTATATGAAATTACTTGTTGTGGGTGTGGGGAGAAAGAATGCATTGGTTTCTCTCTCTCCCTATCCTTCGGCAGGCGATGGATTATTCTTTACTTTCTGTTAGCACACATACACACATACATAAATACATATACGCATACACACACTGTTGCCGCGCGATGTATTGTGTCGGTTGGGATAGGTGTTGCACAGATTTACGGGATGAAAGGGCATAAAAGGATGAAGTGGAAGAAAAAAAAAAAGAAACGACGCTGAGAAGAGAAAAGGTTGGGGATGGGTGTTGGGTTCCCGCCACTTCTCATAATATTCTTCATTGCCTTGATTTCATCGGAGTAGTTGTTGTTGTTTCTCTGCAGCATCAGTCCGTTACTTAAGTGGTGACGGCCAAAGTCATTAGTACTTCAAACATTGAATAAAAAACTATTAATGAAACCCCAAACAAAAGAAAAGAATAAAAAAGGAGAGAGAGATAGAGGGGGGGGATGGAGAAAGTGCGTGTGCGTGATTTCGTATGTGTGTGTGTGTGTGTTTGAAAGTATGAAATGGAGTAGAAAATGTTATATTCGATATGTTACTTCTGTGTGTGTTTTTTTCTTGGATTTGGTTCTCTCCCCCTTTTTTTGAAGCTTCATATTTATATTTAGTTACGAATATATTTGTAATGCTCATTCTCTGCGTCCGGTGCGTATGAGGTTATAGGCTCTACATGCAGTGCTGGCGGCCAAGTGACGTGATGTTTCTTTTTTTTTTAGTATTCTCTGTTGTGTCCCCTTGTGTGAAGTTCGAAAGGAGGGCAGTCTATTCTCGAGGGAAAAATACATCCGCAAACATTCCTCCTGTTGTGTGTGTTTCCTATGGGTTTTATTTGGATTTTTTTATGTTTTTATTCTGTTCCTTATACATATCCTTCTTCTTTTCCCATCGTTATCTGTGGGGTCATTTCTTTCCATTGCCGTCATACCTGTCTTTGCCCGCTGTGTTTTTTTATTTTTTTTACCCCCCGTTGAAAAGAAAGCGAGAAAAAAAAAGAGTACTGTGTGGGTGGATGTTTTCTTTTTTTTGAGCCATTGTTGTTGTTTTTTAGTTTTTTTTTTTGTTCTTTGCGACTCTGTCTTCTGTCTTCTTCATTCAGTTTTTTTTTTCTTTTTGAAGTATGGGCCGCGGCGACTTGAATACCTCACGGGAGTCTGCAAAGTATTGCCAATGAATCGTTTGAATGCTCAATTGCAGCCGTGTTTGTGTTTGTTTATTGCTGTGGTTGTGGGTCTTGTTCTTGTTCAAATAATGAACGGGGATTGTGGAGTCCATTGCTGTATGTATGTCTGTATACATCTCTCTCTCTCTTTCTCTCTCTCTCTCTCTACAAAATATTTATGTCCTCTTCTCTTCTTTTTTCTTCTCCATGTATGTGTGCATGTATGTAGGATTTACACATTGACTGGGCTGTGATGGATGCACTGGCGGCCGGGGGTGCGGGGGCGGATGAGAGCGCCCCCACCGGGCTGCATCTGTCAACTGTGTTCCTGGATCAGCTGCGGAGTCTGCAGCTTCAGCAGCAACTGCAGGAGCGGCCACAGGAGAATAATAACAATAACAGTAATAATAGAGGGAAGGAGGAGGAGGAGGAGGAGGAGGATGCTCCCGTTGTAGTGAAGTTTGTGCGGGCGTGTCCCCCCCTCACCGACCCCGCGTGGGCGGCGGAGGAGCTGCGGCGTGTGGAAGGCGGCGGCGATGTATACATGGAGACGTGGGGCGGCACGCGGCTGTCGACTTGTGTGTGGGCACCACCGGCGAGCGGCGGCTGCCCGTTTGGAACAACAAAGGCGGATCTCGAGCGGCGCAGCTGAGTGAGTGTACGCATGCACGCACGTATGCTTTTCGTCGTGTTGTCGCTGTTTTTGCCGTTACGTGTCTGTGCGCTTTTCTTCTTTTCCTTTCGTTCTGTAGACTCCCCTCTCGTCTCTGCTGTTTCTTTATTTCTTTCCTCCTTTCTATGACCTCTCTATTGTCATAACGCTGTGCGGTGGGTGAGTATGTATAGCACGTGGAGTAGAGGGAAGAACTGTCGCTGGCCTTGCTACTGATTCCATGTGTGTAGGTATATATATATATACACTTCGGTGACTTGTATATTCCGTTTGCATGTTTGTCTGTTGCTCTTCTATTAGAAAGTGACGGGTTGCGCAAACCTGCCTAAAGAAAAATAATAATAATAATAATAATAATAATAATAATAATAAAACGAATAAAAAAAAAAAGAAAGCTACACCAACAAAAAAAATGAAGCTGACCGTGAAATGCTCTGTTGCAGGCGGGGACAGCAGTACGAAGGAGCTCGTGATTCACAACCCCGCCGCAACCCTTAGCAACCTGCGAGCCGCCATCGCCATCAACTTTCGCCTGCCGGTTTATAGCTTCCGCATGGTGCACGGCACCGCGGACCTCTCGTGCGAGAAGACGCTGCTCCGCGACAGCGGCATCCGCGACGGCGACATGATCGTCGTGTCGGCAAAGCGCGAGCGGGAGGAAGATGAGAACGATGAGAGTGATGTCGTGAGGAATAATAAAGAAAAGGGGGAGAATAAGAACAATAAAGAGGATAGGGGGGATGACGGTGCAGGCGAGAGCCAAAAAGATGAGCAGACGGCGGAGGGAAAAGAAACCGGTGCAAAAGCCCCTGCGCCCCTAACAACAACAGCAACAGCAACAGCAATGCCTAGTCCGACTCCTGCAGTGAGTGGTGGTGGTGATGTATTCGCAAGGGCGGATTCCTCGGGCCATGATAATGAGGACGATAATAATAGTAATAATAATAATGAGGATGATGATGATGATGATGACTTCGATGATGATGGCATGGATGATGATGACGGCCCGACGGAGTTACTGAGCCACCTGCTCGCGACGGTGCCGAACCTCGTTGAGATGCGGCGGCAGTTCCTCGCGAGCCCGGCGGAGGTCATGCAGCAGATCCGCGACCGCGACCCGCGCCTGCTCGAGCTCATCACAGCCAACCACCAGGAGTTCCTCGACATCGTGAGCAACGAGTCCCTCGTGCAGACGCTGCAGGAGGAGCAAGAGGCCTTCGCGGACGAGGAGGTGGAGTTCGACGAGGAGGCGGAGGAGGCCATGACGGCGGTGCTCGCGCAGATGATGGCGGGCGGCGAGGCCGCGGAGGAGGCCGCGGAGACGGAGACGGAGAACTACTTGCGGCGGGCGACGACAGAGGAGGAGGAGGCAAAGATCGAGCAGCTCACACAACTGGGGTTTAATAGGGACCAATGCAAGGTGGCCTTCTTTAAGGCAAAGCGGAGTCTCGAACGCGCGGCGAATTTGTTGTTTGAGGACCCTCCACAGTTGTAGTTGCGGTGTTATTGCTGGTATTGTTATTGTTGCGTTGTTTGTTTGTTTGTTTGTGCTGTTATTGCTTCTCTTTTCCTTTCCCTATATATGTACACATGTATATATAAGGAGAAGGGGAGTGGAAAATGAAGTGAAATACCAACCTGTGGCGCCAGTGAAATATCTTTTTATGAGGGGATGAGAAGGGAGGATGGAATGAAAAAAAAAAGAGAAGGAAAGAGCGAGAGCGAGAGAGGTATGGGTGAGTATAAATAAGGATTAAGGGTCAATGAGACAATGCGTATATTTATGTTATTATTATTATGTCGCCATCTACTCACCGCGAATTTCTAGTTTACTGTGCACTCTTTCCCACCATTAAGTCGTCCCGACAATTTTGCCGCGCATGCAATACAAAAACAAAGCAATAATAATAATATTATTATTATTATTATTATTAAACAAAATATACATGCATGGGCACCAACAAGTGTCAATTACTAAAATAAAATGATGGTGATGTGAGTTCATCGTTGCCTGTGTGATATCTTTCAAATCTTTATTATTATTTTTTTTATATATTTACTTTATGCAAGCAAATTATTTCCTTTTCTATTTTTCTTCTCTTTTACCCTTTGTGTACGCATAATTATATACAGCGTGAGGAGGAGTGCCTGGAAGATAATCAGAGTATATCTGGCAAGAAAAAGAAAAGGGGAAAACGTATATTTTTTTCCCCCTCATCTTTCTCTTGTGTGAGGGCAGAATAAATAGTGTAGTATACATACAAATAGAGAGAGAGAGAGAGATGTCTAGTGCAGTTCAGACTATTGCCCCGAGCGTTGGTGGACGTTTCCTCCTCCTCGGATGCGCCGACGGGCTCAAAGCGTACCAAGTCTGCTCCAAGGGCGCGGTGAAGAAAATAGTTCCGGATGTCAGTGAAACAAAAACGTCTCGTGGGTGCCACCCAGTTGGCGGCCCGGTGCGTGTCGTTGCGGTGCTGGGCGAGACGCCGCTGGTTGCATTTGCGCTCGAGGGCGGTGCGACGTCTGCCCCCGCCTGCAGGCGAGAGAGAGCTGTAGGAGATGCTGCCGCGCGTGATGACATCAACTCGTCTCTGCCCTCGACCTCGCGTGTTCTTTGCCTGCACGACCTCTCCAAGAATCAGACAATCGCGGAGCTGCACTTCGAGACCGCCGTTGTGGGGATCCAGATGAACTGCCGGCGGCTGGCCGTCGCCCTGGTGGAATGTATACACATCTTTGACCTCAAGTCCCTGCAGCATCTTGCGGAGCTGCGCACGACATCGCCGCCGAATCCGGCTGGTCTCTTTGTGCTGTCGGACCCAACGACGAACGCCCACGGTGCCGCCGTCAGCTACATTGCGTTCCCGCAGACGGAACAGGGACAGGGCGACGTGTCGGTCGTGCAGGTAACGGAGGAGCAGGTGAGCCGCGAGGGAGACGCCGCCGCCGCGCCGCATGTATACAGCGGGAATCGATGCGGCGTCGTGGAGCGGGAGCTCATTGTGAACGCACACCATCGCGCGGTGGTGTGTCTGGCGATGACGCGGGACGGCTCAAAACTTGCGACCGCCTCCGAGCGGGGGACAACGGTGAAAGTGTTTGACTCCTCGACGGCGCGGCTGATGTTCTGCTTTCGGCGCGGGTTGCATGCCGCGCGGATGCTCTCCCTATCGTTTGACCCGTCAACGGCGTCATCGGGGCAGCGGCTGGCGGCGCTGAGCAGCCGGGGGACACTGCACGTGTTTCGGTGTCCGCCTGCGGGCTGCGGGGAACTGATGACAACAGAGTCGCGGCTGCCGTGTACGGGCTCAGAAATGCGTAGCTTTGCGCAGGTGACGGTTGGCAAGAAGAAACCTACACCGGCACGTGGTCAGCCCCAAAGTGGTTGTGGAGTAGATCAACAAAATCAATTTGGGGTCCACTGTTGTTTCTTCTCCAAGGATGAGCCGTTTGTGTGGGTTGTGCTCCCTGTGCCACGTCCATTGGAAGGAGACGCCGCACGCATACAGGGAGAATCAGGCAGTGGTGGTGCGGCTTTAGTGAAGGACAGGAATGCGGCAGCGTCTACGCCTTGTTGGATCCTGCAGCAGTACTCCATCCACATGCATGTCTGCGAGCTGGTGAATTCGCATGTGCTCAACTGAGTGAGAAGTCACAAGGAAGAGAGGGTCATTCTTTCTCTCTGTGGCAAAACCAACACAAAGGCATATGTGTGGGTGTGTGTCTGTGTCTGTCTGTCTGTGAGGTGAGGAGGATGAGGTGTAGTAGTAGTATTAGCTCGCGTTTAATGAAGAAAAAAAAAGCACGCTGCAGTTGAATGAGAAAAATGAAAAGCCAGCAAAAGGAAAAAAGGTGGTGAACAGAATGAAGCACCCACATTTTTGATGTGTTCCTCTCGTGACCTTTCATTCGACTTTTTTTTTGCTTGTGTTGTTTTCGGTGACATTTGTTGGTGGACGACTTTTTATATTTTTCTTTGCTTCTCTCGTATTTTTGTTTAATGTCTACCGGAATGCCTGCGCGAGTCCACACCTTCCCTTCCACCCTATCCCCTTCTTCCAGTTTTTGTTTGTTTGCCTCCTTTTTGTTTCTGTTTTTCTTGCTGAACATGAGGACTGCGTTATTCTGTCTGTCTGCGTGTGTCAGCACCTCCCTGAAAGTGCTTCACTTTGAAGAGATGAAAAGAGGCATATATTTTCTCTGGACTTTTTTTTTTAATAAAATGCGATATGTCACACCCTCCTTCTTTTCTCTTTTCTCTTTTCTCTTTTCAAATGTGTTTTTCTCCTGCGTGTGGATGCGCAAATCTCTGTCCTTCGCTTTCACATTCTCTCTCTCTCCCCGTGTATGTATGCATGTATACAGAAGGACGGCGCTGATGGAAGGAGAACAAAATAAGTGATGTCAGTGATGGACAAAAGCGAGACGAATGCTCCCGGTCTCTGTGCCTCACCGCTGGGGGGGAGGGAAGAGGTCTGTATGCATGCGCCTGAGCCTCCACCTGCCCCGCTTGATGGAGAACATCGTCTGCTTCCTGAAGTCTTCAGCGCTGAGAACTGGGCGCTGGCGGAGCGGCTTGGGTTCCCGCCGAGTTCCAATTTAGAGATCCGCGCGGCTGAGAGAAGCGCAGAGCCGCTGATGCGGGCGGCAGTGCAGCGCTGTGAAAAACACTGGCAGAGCTATGCGGGTGGTTTGCCGCTGCTCGCCGCCGCGACAACAAAGGTGACGAACTTTATGCGGCACGCGGTCTGGCATTACGGCATCCCGAGTCATTTGCGCTCTGTGATTTGGTTGACGTTGTCTGGAGTGGCGGTGAAAATGGATGAGAATCGAGGCTTTTGTCGGGCGCTGTTGAAAAGACATGGATACATGCAGGGAGAGTATGCGGAGACTATTGAGAAGGACCTTCGTCGCACATTTCCTGAGCATCAGTATTTTGCACAGCATGGTGGTGTAGGGATTCAAAAAGCACGAAATGTGCTGCATGCCCTTTGCTGGCGGAATCCATTGTTGAATTACTGCCAGTCGTTTAACTACCTCGTTGCCTTTCTTCTCTTAGTCATTGATGATGAGGAGAGTACTTTTTGGATTATGTGTCACCTACTGGAAAATTTGCTGCCGAATGACCTCTACTCCGAGTCATTGATTGGCACAAAGGTGGATCAAATAGTGCTGCAGGAACTTGTCCAGGAACGTTTGCCAAGACTTGCACAGCAGTTTTCTCAACTTCGCTTTGAGGTTGGGACGCTCATATCAGCGTGGGTCATGGTGTTGTTCATTAATGTTTTTCCGATAGGAACAGTCATGCGCTTGTGGGACTGTCTCTTGGATGGTTCTGCACATTCCTCCGAACCCTCATGTCTCCCTCTTGAAGTTGTATTGGCAGTATTGAAAATGTGTCAACAGGACCTCCTGCGTTGTGGTGATGCGGGGGATGTCACCATGCATCTGGACCACACCGCAAGGCGGTTGTTTGACGCGGAGAAACTCGTCAGGCTTGTCAAGGAGATGCGTCTTTCACCGCGGACCGTGGAGCGGCTGCGTCGAAGCGCAAGGCCGTTGGTCGTGGAGGAGCACCACCGCCGACAAAAGAGGCTTGAAAATCATCGACTGACGGCATCACTACAAGCAGAAATTAATAAGAAGGGAGAAAATGAAAATGGGAACGTGACGACTGGAGAGCAACTCCGGCTGCACGATAGACGCTTTTCTGGAGGTCATCATATGTCACCTTCAGCGTCTCCGACGGAGCTCCCCCAAAGAAAGTATCGCGACTGCTTTGCCGGAACAAGACTTCACGATGACATCGCGGTGAGTGCATGGCGACGTGTTGAGGAGGAAGACCACCGTCGTGAGGGTGTGCGTAGAAAGAATGGAGACTCCGCAGGATTGACGAGTGATGGTGCTCTGCCAGGGAGGCGACAGTCAAGGGAGGACAGCATCGGGCTTGAGATGGAGAGCATTTACGCAACGAGTAGGGATAGAGAAGAAGAGGTGGAGCACCGATGAGTGGTGGTTGTGGGGCGATGGGGAAAAGAAGAAGTGAAGAAAAGTCAGTGTTGAAGTGTTGGGTAAGAGAGAGAGAGAGAGAGAGAGAGAGAGAGAGAGAGAGAGAGATGAGAGGTGTGAATGAGGATGTTGATGCCCGAGAAGACGAAAAAGAAATTCAAGTAGTTATTTTTGTTCCTGTCTCCGTGTTTCATATTCTTTTCTGATTCACGTTCTTTTTTTTTTTTCATTATTTCCTTTTCTTCGACTTTGCGGGAAGAGGAGGTGCAGCTACAGGATCGTGTTATTTTATTTCTCTCTGCAGTTTATGCAAGTGCGATGCCGCGAGGGAGGAAGCCATCATCATCATCATCGCCGTCGTCGTCGTCTGCTCCAGCAAAGAAGGGAAAACGGCGGCCGCGGCCTGTCGCAGCAGCAGCAACCGCAGTTACTACCAAATCGCCCCGTCAGGCGTCAGCCAATGTCAATGCCAACAGGGGCGCTGCGGCCTCCAAGGCGAACGCACAGTTTCTGCGGACCGACAGTCGCCTCTGTTTAGTTCAGGCGTCACCAGATGTGAATTTCTGGAAGGGATTCTCCCGCCCAACGTTGCTGGTGCAGGCGCTCGCGAACATTGGAACGCGGGTGGAGGCGGACATCGGATTCCTTCCCGACGGCTCCCAGCCACGCTACCCGTTTTCAGCACTGCAAGTGATGCGTGTGATGACCGCAATTCAGGCCCTTGTTGATGCATATGAGCTTTTGCGAAGTATGAGAAAAAGAGATAACGCGGAGAGTTCTTCACAGAATAATAATAATAATAATAATAACAATAATACCGTGTCTCAGAGATGGATGGCAATACGGAAATTGGTTGAGCTCTCTGAAGCGGCTGTACCTATGAAGCGCTCCATTCTCGTCTCGTCATTCCCATCAGCAGCAGACGGTGAAAACAGCACGAATGTACCCCCAATTAGTCTTTGGGCTCTGAATGAGCGTTTACATCGTGTTGAGCGGCTTTTGCAGCTTCGTAAATGTCACTTACATATCTTTTCTAGGCTTCGTCAGTGCAAGACGAAACGTGAGGTATCAACGATTCTTTTTGGTTCCTCCGTAACTGAGTTTGATACAATAGAGACTATCCCTGACATAAGCTCCTTGCATCAAAAAGAGCAGTGTATCATTAGAGGCCTGCTGGACCAGGTAAATGACATCGCTCCCCGCAGTGAATCGTGGGGAGAATCTTTGGTCGCACCACTTCGTCTTGTCGGTGGATCCTATGTTATTCATAAGCAGTCCCGCTCTGAATCGTTGGCGTCTTTATTGAGGTCCGCTGAGTTTTTCGGCCTTCCTCCCTTCTTGCGCTCTATTCGCATTTTCAATGGAAGATCTCGTGCATTTTCCCTACGTGCATCAAAGACGATGCATACGTCCTCTGATAGTTCCTGGCAGCCGCATGGTTTTCTTTTCCCCTCGCTGGGCGACCTGAACCCGCACTACTTCGAGACGCCGGTCACCAGCCATGCGCAGGTCGTGCAGGAGGAGCTCATCGAGTTGACGACGCAGCACTGCTGCTTCGGTGCGGTGGTGGGCGAGGCGGACCAGATTGCATCGCTGATTTGCGCAAACGTCGAGTACCGGCGGCGGCTGCAGATGGAGCTGAGTGAAGTGCAGACAAGGGTGAAAATAGAGGTGGAGAACGGGGATGAAGTTGCAGCCACACAACAGCAACAACAACAACAGCAGCAGCAGACGGCGGAGGAAACAAGAAGAGGAAAAAGGATTGGTGATGGCTGCGGCGAGGCCCCGCTGCATGCCTACGCTCAATCACTGTTGCAGGTTGAGAGGGAAGGTGGTAAAAACCAGCCAAACGTGCATTGGATTTGCAGTAATCGCTGGGGGCCTACGATGACTTACTATGCATTGCTGGTTACCACAGTGCTGCCTCTCAGAAGGGATCGTATGGAAGAAGAGGAAGACGAGGAAGAGAGGTTACGAATGAAGATTTTGGGGACTCCGTATTATATCGCTGCTGTTTTGGAACTGACTCGTTTTTAGAGCTCGGTTATTTCTACAGAAGAAAAAAGAGGAACTCATTACTTTTTTTACCCCGGTTTCTTCTCCATAGACGGCTTCTACTATTCATATGCTTTTTCTTACTTTCTACCTGAATTTCTATCAATACTCCTTACTCCCACATTCTCTTTCCTTTCTCTTTGTGTATTCTCTCCAATGACCATCTTCGCCACCCTCCTCCTTGCTTCTCTTGGGTATATATGTATGTGGATGTGCTTGGAATACTGCTAGTACTAGTGGCGTTTTTGAATCAAAAATAAAACGAGGGCCACTGAGAAAACGAAAAAAAAAAAGGAAAAAAAAAAAAGAAGTATCGCTGTCGGCAGTGGTGAGAGATAGAAAAAAGACACGTTGATGGTTGGCTGGTAGTAGTAGTAGTTGTTGTTATCATGATTCACATCACATCACTATGCCGCGGTGGATACATGATGTACCACCGCAAGTCGATGGGGACGATGAAGTTCAGCAAGTGGAGGGGCGCGCACGGCGGCGTCAGTCACTTCTATGGAAGAACACCCATGGTGGAAGAAGTGAAACAGAATGAACCCATTACTTTGATTGATCGCCGCATCATGCATTACGTGCATCGATCTCGCCTGCGTCACTTTCAGTTATTTCGGTCGTATCAACAGAAATCTAGTTCAACAGAGTGCAAACTGCGTGAGGGCGAGATGCTCCGCCGCCGTTGGCACAGACGGCTGCAGAAGTCGTTCATTGCCTTCATGCAGTTCAAGAACATGAAGGTGCTCGAGGATCAGGCAAAGCTGGTTAATGCATATGGTCAGGCGGCGGTGAATGCGGCGCTGGGGGATCCATGGGACGCCGCAACAGACGCGGAGAGGGACAGAAAATATGTGACGATTCGCCGAAAGGTGAGGGCACTGCCGACTGTTAGTGTTGTGCCGAAACACGTGGCAACTATGAAACAGATTCACAACGATCGCTTTAACTATCGCTGGAGGGTGAACTAGAAGAAGTGCATGGAGATATTTACCTATACATATACATACTGATTGGAGTTGTTTTGCTTTCTGCTGAGGGCATGTTCTTTTTCATCTCAAGTGAACCTTTCTGTTCTGTTCCGGAGAATGTTTCTTTTTAAGTAGTTATTACAATGGCATTTGTCTAGACAACCTCAGCAGTCCATGTTTTTGTTCCCTTTCTCTCTCCCTCATTTTTCTTTTTTAACTCCATTTTCTTTTCCTTCTTTCCTCTTTCTATTCTCTTACGCTGCTTTCTCATCATGTGTTGTCCCCCATACACCAAAAAAAAAAAAATGTGAGGAACAAAAATAAAAGCAAAAGCAAAGAAAAGCCACCCCACTCCCCTTTGTTCTGTTTCAAGGTTTACGTCAATGAGTGAGAAGGGATCGTCCTCGTTTTCTGCAGCAGAGGTCATTGCGCCAGGTAGAACATTTCAACATGTACAGTTTCCTTCACCGGTGTACTTTGTGCGTTGGGTAGATGAGCGCTATGCCATTGTTGGCGCTGGTGGAGGCGGTAGGCGTTTTGGTATGGCGAACCTCCTCGCGATTATCTCAGTAGACACATCGCAACGCAACTCCGACTCGAGTTCCGGTAATGGTAAGCAGCAACAGCAACAGAAACAAGGTGAAGGGGAGAAGGAAATGTTGTCATCATCATCATCACGTTCCTGGGATTTTGTCACGGCTATTGATATGGAGGGAAACATTCCATGGTGTGCATCCTCTTTCTTGAGGTGCGTAGATACGACGCGGCGTGCTCGTGGTGTGGTGGGATACATTGCGGTAAGCCACATCACGTGCTTCTCATTCCTTGAGGTGTATCACTGCCGCAAAAATGGTAAGCTCGCAATTCAAACTCTCGCATGTATTTCATTGCCCTCTGACCCAAAAAATCCCGATAAGAAGCCTATTGCCATCGTGCAGGGTGCAGTTATTGTTTCCCACGACGAGGGTGGGGTGCACGTCTACGGGTTCAACTCTCTGTTGCAGCATGTGCACCCCTCTGGAAGAGGAGGAAGCAATTGTACTAGTAGTAGTGGTAGTAATGCAGCCCAAAGTAATGTAGAGGTGAAGAGAGATTCTCATGGGGCGGCAGCAAATGATGGTGACTACTCTTCATTGGGCAATCATAATATGAATGCAGCAGAAGATGCGACTGTTGAGGCGGCACCAGCGATTGTGCGGAATGCGCAGCCCATTGCCGTCTGGTCCCTGCCAGCGCGTCTGAATGATCTTCACGCCAACCGGTTCTTTGTGCCCAAACATAGAAAGGATAGAGAAAAGAGGGGAAGGCGGACCCACTCGAATTACGTCCTTATTGCTGCCCTCGTTCAGGACAAAACACTTCGATTGGGTACAATGAAGCTTCCCAAACTCCCTGGGAAGAATGACGTTCCTAAAGAGGAGAACAAAGATAATGAAAGCGAGGATGTTGCTACTCGGAATCTTGTAGACGCCTGTGTGTTCACAGGGAAGGATTGCCGTATTCCATTCTCGCTCATGAAGTCTTCTATGAGACTTGTTCACGTATTTGGTGTGGAAGATGTAGACCCGTCTGTAGCTGAGTCGGTTTGGTTGAAGACACGACGCCTGCATTGCGAAGAGGGAATTCGAGGTGCAATGCCCGTGGCCACTTTTCTCGTCGTAGTCTATGATGTGCTGGAAAATCAGTCATACATTATAACGGCTAAAGTATTAAGCACTGCTGCTGCTGCCCATGTGAAATCGTCCCTGTCAAGCACTACTACTACTATTACTACTACTACTACTACTACGGAACAGGAGATGATGAATACTACGAAGAAAACTTCAAAACAGCTGGCACTACAAGTGATTTTTGCTTCACAACACTCGCCTCTTGTAAAAGAAGGAATCACTTCAATAAGTCCATGCCATTATTCTCCCAATTCCTGCGATGGTGCCGCTGTGAATGGAGAAGGAGTTGGTACAATCATCCCTTCCCACTGGCTAGCCGCAACAGTTGAGGGCACTCTGTTGTTGTTGGAGTACGGTAGTGATGGTATATTCCAGAGTACATTCATTCGACCATCAAAGAACAAGCGTGAGGCTATTAAATTTCCTGCATTGCACCATGAGCCCATCTCCTGCGTGGCTGTATCATCTATGAACGATGTCTTAACAAGTGACATTGCACAGAACGTCGTTTTGTCTGTATTGCCTTTTTGGGATAGCATAGACTCCTCCGCGGTGTGTTCTGAGGGTGTGAAGAATGACAAGGTCATTGCCCCGTGTACACGGAGTAGCCCGATGATTCCGACTCTGGGGGCTCCCATGTTGCTTGCTGACAGCGTGAAGGAAATGACTATGCGACCGAAGTCCATCGCTCTTGCGCTCTTCCCACCAAAGCAGGAGACGAAGCTTTCGTTATTGATTCCCTTCAGTGACGTTATTACATTGAAGGCTCCGTTGCTAATGGCCTTGATTGTTGTACCTTTGATGGCTTTCGTGGCGGCTTACTGGATGTTGTAGTGTGTTTCTTGTCGTATGTCTGCCACGTGGCAAGACTAACATTGTGGACGGCGGACGGCATGTGTTCGTTTGTTTCTGTGTATCTGTTTATGTGGCTCTGAGTGTAGTTAACTGGGTGGGCATTTATGTGAATGGCGACAGAGAGAGGAATATCATTAGAGGGGTATATGCTTGGAAATATACGCCCTGGTCACGATGGGGCGCAGAAGTGTTTCCACCGAAAATTCTCTGTGTGAACGTTGATGGTTCAGAGTGGCTCTTTATCTGTGTCTCTATTGTTTTCTTTTTTTCTTCAGTTCTGTTCACGTGGTGTAAATTGCATTAAGAGGCCGTTTTTTATTGAGATAAGACTGGGAGATGTCGCAAAGCGTTCCTTTTTTGTTTCTATTTCCCCTCCCCTCATTCTCTTTCCGTTGTATGGTTTTACCTTTCTTTCCTTCCTTTCCTTTTGTCCCCCAATGTTGTTGGTGTTGTCTAAGTCTCTGGTGATTCTCAGCAGCTTTACAGCAAGAATAATCCTTTTTTTAACTCACATAAAACGAGGTAAGACACGACGAAAAAAAAAAATTAAAAATAAAATAAAAGTGTTCAGCCATGGACTACCGAATCGATGAGCTTTCACGTTTTCGGCTGCTTTTGGCAGGCCTCACAGCTTCCCTCGCGTTATCTGCGTTCTACGGCTTCAACCTAATCAGCGGTCACCTTGAGGTTACCTACGGCTTTGATGCAAATGATCTGACAATCATAACCACCTGTGGTATCGTGGTTGGATTTTTAACGTTTCCTGCAGGCATTCTGCTGGACTACGCGGGGCCCATGTATGTCCTCATTATCTCCACGTCTGTAAGCGCGCTGGGAGCGCTTCTCTTTGGACTGTCGTTTGGGGGTTTTATTACTGACAGTGTTGTGCGATTTTCCATCTTCTGCGCTTTATTGAACTTTGGTTGTACGTGGTTTGATTCTGGCTCTCTGATGACAGTACTTGGGAGCTTTCCGCTGACGAGAGGTCTTGTGGTGGCGTTGATGAAGACACTTGCCGGTCTCGGTGCTTCCCTGCTTGCCATGATCAACTACAGCTTCTTTCGTGAGAAGTATGCGGCTTACATGTACTTCATTGCGATATATCTGACGATTTTTGGTGCTGTGTCGATAGCGCTAATTCGATTTCCCCCGTACCACATTGTTGATCTTGAGAAGAAGACACTGCCGCTGGAGATCCAAGAGCGGCGGCGCCTCATTGAGCCATTCTATCTGAAACAGTATCCTCCGATGAGGCGCTTTTTTCTTGGCTGCGCCATCATTCTCACCATGATCATCTACCTGACGGCACAGTCGCTGAGCGTGGCATTTCTGCCGAGCATAGGTGACCAGAGCCGCTTGGGACTTACCATCGGCGTGTCTATTCTCACTTGCTCTCTCGTGTTTATTGCGGCGCCTTTTCCGTTTCTTGGGGGCATGTCACACACACCGAATGAGGAACTTCCACCGCTTCCCAGCAATGAGGCGGATGCGGAGGACAAACTGCAGGGTGGTAATAGTGAATTGGTGGAGGAGGATGAGAATGAGATGACGGCTAACAGCAACGTTGACCCGCAGTACCAGGGAACTTTCTGGCAGGACCTGAAGACATTGGACCTGTGGTTGGTGTGGTGGAATACTTTGGTCGCGTGGAGCTGCGGGCTCATCGTCTCCTTCAACAGTGCCCAAACATATCGTGCGCTGAACAATGGTGAATATGATACTGCCTTCAATTCAATGTATTCGGCAATCATTGGCATTGGTAATGCTCTTGGCCGCTTCTTGCTGGGACTCGTGGAGGTTATGATTGTTCGACGACCGCCGGACAACCGCCCCACAATCACTTGCCTCTACCCAATCGCATCCTGCTCTCTCGCGCTAAGCATGATATTCTTTTTGATTTTTCCTCTTCGCTCAAAAGCCCTTATACTTCCCTTCTTTCTGGGCGGGTTTGGCAACGGCGCAGCCTGGGCGACCACAGCCCTTGTGGTGCGGGGCATGTATGCAAAGGACATCGGCAAGCACTACAACTTTTTGTATCTTGCCGCACTTGTAGGTGTTATCATCCTTAACCGTTTCGCATATGGGGAGCAGTACACACGGGAGGCTAAGAAGAGACCAGATTTGTATCCAAAATGTGCTGGCAAGGGATGCGTGAAGAATGCATTTACAATCCTGCTCTCTCTATGTATAACTGCCATTGCTGCAAGCGTGATTGTCCATGTCCGCTTTTCCCGTTTTGTCAGGAAAACACGAGCTGAGCGCATGTCAAATGGGACTGGACCTCATGCTGATCTCAGTGATAGCCGGTGCCATGGGAATGAGCTGGCGGTGCGAGATGATTAGCACCAAGCTGTGCGTCGTGTAAAACGAATGAGCATCTTATTTTCCTTTCTTTCCATTCTTCTTACACACTTCCTCTGTTCAAAGTGTGAAAAAAAAACAATTTTTCTTTTTTTTTTTCTTCCATTTTGTTTGCCCTTCTCATTTTTCTTTTTTTGTGTGCGTGGTTATTTGAAGCTTAGTGTTGATGTTTAGGATGTGCACCGAGCTTCATCTCTATTCTTCTTACTTTTATTTTTTCATCTCTAGAACTCTTTTTTTGTGGGCTTGAGAACAACGATGATTTTGTTTCAAAATTTATTATAATATTATACGACCGCCGAACTCTATTTTCGTCTCTTTTTCCCTCTTATTTATTCAGACACAGAAGAGCTCAGCTCATTTGAGGATAAAAAAACAAAAGAGAAATTCCAACAAAGAATATAGGGGTGCCTGTATTCTTCTTCTTTTTTTCTAATAAACGAGATAGGGAATCCTTTTGATTATTTTTTTTTTTCTCTTTCTTAATTGTTAAATTGATTACCGACTTTTCTTTTGTTTTTAACCCTTTTACAACGTGGAAAGATCCATACATTCATTGTGTACCGCGAATTCAAAATGATTCAAGGGTGGAACAGACTTATCAAATGTTATGTTCCCACTTCTCTCTTACATGTATCAGACGCAACCCGCCTGAAAGAAGGTAGAAAAGGGATGACAGGTTACCGGGTCTTGGCGTAAAGGGTAGAATGCTATTTCTGTTTTTAATGAGGGGTTCCACTTTTCTTCTTCTGTTTTATGAATGACTCCGCACATGGGTTTCCTCTTCATTGCAGGCACATACTATTTCCCCTCTCTTTCTCCTCCTCTGTCTGTGCGGAGTTCTCTTTCCTTTGCGGTTCCATCACTTTCTTCCTCTTTCTCTCTTTCTCTCTCTCTCCTTTTCTCTGTAAGTACCTATGTATACACGTGCGTTAGATTAGATGGTCCGGCAGTTAATGGAAGGACTGGCCCATTGTATTTCCCCGCCTCCCTTTGCGTAGAAGCTGGGAAAGGAACGACTGGCGAGAAGCAGACAAACAAACAACCAGAGTTCACACTTAACGTTGTTCCCATTTTTTCTGCAAAACGAGCCAAACGTGGAAAGTGTGTATGCATATAGCTCCTCCTACTCCTGTGCCTATGTAATCACACTTTACGCCTCCACCCCGCCAAAGAGGGACTAAGAGCTGCGAACTTTGGTTTCCATTTATGCCATCCGCAGTGTCATTGCCCTCAGAGAGAGAGAAACAAACAAAAATCCTTCTTCCCCCTCCCTTCTCTCAGTTCTGTCCACATGCACCTCACTCAGTCTTTTTTTTTTTTAATTTCACCCTTCTTTTTTTTCCAAACGTATTCATGCTGCCGCGACGCATGTAGCGCCACCAAACTATAAGGGTTGTTTTTCTTCAACCTATCCTTCTATGCGATGATGTCGAACCACAACTCCGAGCAGCGTTAAAGGGGCTCAGATATCGTTGGTTCCATGACCTTCCAAGGAGCGACTGCGCTTCCTCAGCAAACGACCCTTCACCTTCTCCGCCCCTAACCCACGAGGACAAGAGGGATTAAAGTGAACCCTCAGTGCGAGTGATGGCGCTACACGCAGGGACGTGTAGCTGTGGAGCAGTTCTGACCTTCGTTTTGTTTCAGGCCTCCCAAACACAGCGCTACCCCAGGCACGGTCGCAGGCTCCCGGCTTCCCCTCAGAGAGGGTAATTAGTCATTGGCACCACGTAGAGATGGCCGGCTTCGCCAGGGTCATACACACTAAAACGCAGAACAGTTTGAGGGGCGGCACCGAAATCGACAAAATAAACGCTTTCCATTGTGCTTCATGCCCTATAGGATGTCTGCAAGAAATACCGCCGTCTACTAAGCATCTCACCCCTCTCCTCTCCCTCGCTCACGAAGTTACGTGTCCAACACAAAGAAAACATTTCTGTTCATTACGTGAGAAAAAAAAACACTGAGACTTAAGCCCGACATGGAAGATCGGTAACTAATAATGAAATCTTCATACACGCACAGAGGTATTATACATATTCTTTTTGTTTATCAACTTCTTCTTTCCATTCCTTCTCGGGTAGACGCAAAGAAAACAGAAAGGAAAACAAAGAAGGGTAACAACAACCAGCTATTACGGACACAAAGCAAGAGGATATAAGGTATACAGATATGGTGCAGTTAGTGAACGACCTTTTCCGCATGCGGATGCTGGTGGCGGGCGTGTATCTTGGGCTTGCCATTTCGTCCACGTACGGATTCAGCATTTTCGCGGATCATCTGAAGACCAAGTACAAGTTTTCGCAACGTGACATCACCACAATTAGCACGGTCGGAAACTGCGTTGGCTACTGTAGTTTCTTGGCTGGTATGCTGTTTGACTACGCCGGTCCCATGGTGGTCCTCCCGCTTGCTGGAAGTCTTGCATTCCTGGGCTTCTTTTTGTTTGGATTGGCATTTGATGGTGTCATCCTGGCAAATCCAACACCGATACACTTTTCAATTTTTAACGCCATTTTGTACCTTGGCTGCCCAGCAATGGATGTTTCTTGTATCATGCCGCTCATGCTGCAGTTTCCCTTGGATCGCGGTTACGTTGTAATGATACAAAAGACGTTTAGTGGGCTTGGGGTCGCAGTGCTGATGGGCTATTTCAACGGATGGTTCAAGGCAAAGAACTCCGATAACCCGGAGGATAACAACTACTCCGCCTACGCGTACTTCATTGGGTGCCAAGCCTTATTGTGCTCCCTTGTTGGCTTGTACTTCACACGAATGCCGATGTACTTTCCGTGCGCGTGGAGAAAGAAGCGCCTGAGCGCCGAAGAGTTAACGAAGCGCGAAGGAACACTTAAGCTGTACATGACTCAGTATGCCCCCCCTCTTCGCCTGCGAATCGGTTTGGCGATTGTCATCGTCATGCTGATCTTTTCCACCACGCACTCGCTTGTCACAGCGTATGTGCGCACGTCCCATGCGGGTTACATGGCGATCTCCATCCTTACCGTGCTGATAATGGCATCGTTCGCGGTGATGGCGCTGCCGTTCCAGTTCCTTGGCCGCTACACGCCCGCCCGCCCCACGTACATGGAAGGTATTGGTGAAACGGCGACTGAGCAGCTCGACGAGAACAATCCCGAGGGCGCAAGCGAGGAGGCCGCGGCTGGTGGAAATGAGGTGCAAACGAAGACTGTCACGCCGGCGCCGCAGTACAGTGGGTCCTTCTGGTCTCATTTGCTCACCATTGATCTCTGGGCGTTGTGGCTGACTTGCTTTGGCATGTGGGGCACTTGGACAGTGATTCTGATGAACGCCGCCCAGGTTTATCGCAGCAAGAGCTACGGTGAATTTGACACTCGGACATTGACACTGTACGTCACCATCATGTCTGTGGGTAGCGCTGTTGGCCGTATTTGTATGGGATATTTTGATATGAAGTTATCGGAGTGGCAGCGGGCGGGCAAGACGAAAATACTGACGACGGTTGCACTTCCTCTTGCTCCCTCCTTGTTGACTGTGGCGTTCCTTCTGTTTGCTGTGGTACCCCATCAGGCGTTGCTGCTACCGTTCTTCCTTGGTGCCGTGGGTAATGGTGTTGGGTGGGCTTTGGGTGTGCTTACAGCTCGTATTTTGTATGCCGAGGACATTGGCAAGCACTACAATTTCTGTTTCTCATCGGGTTTTGTTTCGACAATTGCACTGAACCGTTTCATGTTTGGAGAGATGTATGACAACGAGGCCCGCAAGCGTGGGGAATACCCTGCTTGCAACGCCCCTTCGTGTGTGCGCAACCAGATGTTTATTCTGTTGGCTTTCAATGCTCTGGCCACGGTGGCTGCCACGGTTCTGCACTTGCGGTTTGCACGATTTACACGGGAGCGGCTTCAGATGCAGCCGTCCCCGTCCTCCACTTTAAAATTAGAAAGAGACGTGGAAGAAGGCAGCGGAGAGAATGCTGAGCCGGTTGAATGAGAGCTGTAGGTGCGCGTGCTTTTTTTTTGTTTTTTTTTGTTTACTTGTTTACTTGTTCTTTATTGCCGTATGAGTCTGTGGGAACTTTTGTATGTTTTTTTTTTTCCTTGTCAGATGCCACGGGCGGTGCTGCGGGGCTGTTTGCGGGTTCACGAAACCTTCAACGCGACGCGTCGGTCCGTCTTCTGCCTGCGGTGTGGCGTCGACTGCCGGTGGTGGAGCAAACCAATTCCGCCGTGCGGGCAGTGGCCGCTGTCGTGACGGTAAATAGACGAGGCACCGGAAAGAAAGAAGGAATGAAGCAAAAATGGAAGAATCGAGCAATGAAATATAATTTACTTTTTTTGCAGTGGGGCGGTTGTTGGTAAAGATGAGCAACCGGGTGGGGGCAAATGTGTGGGATGTGCTAAGGGATGAATTCATTGTTATGGAGAATAACTGGTGAAGATAAAATATTTGGAGGAAAAGGAAAAGAAAAAAATGTGTAGGGTGCGATTACTTCTCTTAATGGCCACTGGTAGCTGCACTTTGTATGCGACTGTGCTTCTGCACGTTAGAATGGCAGTGCGTATTAAGTTTGAAGGATTTAAAGACATAGCTGTTCGTCATTATGCTGATTATGAGTTTTTATTGATATTCTTGTGGGCCCCTTGCGGGAGGAATTATTACACACACGCCCCACACTGTAAACATTAATATTTCTGTTACCGTCATGATGATCTTTAAAAAAAAAAAAACTTTCCCCATTTTTTTCTTTTTTTTGCCTTCTCCCATAAATTCTTCAGGCAGTGAAAGTTGATAGGTTTTCTTGTCGAGGAATGTGAGTGTCAGGAACAACTTGTGGCAAATGAAGTCACCGTGTGAATTCTTTTCGAGTTAGAATGCTTGCATATTCATCCGGCCGTCGTGTTAGGAGAAAGCGGAGCGGAGACTGTGAATGAGTGAGGGCCTTCAATACTTCTGCCCGGCTGCGGTTTTTCATTGGGGAGAACTCGCAGGTCTCAGTCACTGTACTGTGTACTGCACTTGGAGTGTGGAGAAGCATTATGCAGCGGGAAGGGGAGGTGGTTGTCAGCATCTCGCAATCATATGCTTTGGCTTACAAGATGATTATAAAATATATCGCGAAGACCGAAAAAAGAAAAAAAAACAGGTTTTAGGAACACTCATATAGAACCGTCAGATCCGTCTTATACATTCCTGTAGAGACAGAGGTCTTCTCACAGATATATATATATTTTTTCGTTTTCCGTCTTTCTTTCCTACTCAGTTATTCACTTGTTTTTTTTTTGCCATTTTCTAGAGGAGAGAGTGGCGCGGAGGAGTGTTATCATTTGAATACTTTTTGCTCTCACTCACCGAGTTGCTGTCTCCCAAGACACTCAGAGAGAGAGAGAGAGAGAGAGAGAGAGAGAGAGAGAGAGAGAGAGACTGCGTTCTTTGCCCCCTCTTCGAAGATGGAGCAATTTGAGTTGGGGAATGACATTAGTAACTTCCCCCTGTTGGATTTTTTGGGGGTGGAATTTCTCTTTTCATCCTGTTTTTTCCGTTGTGTATTGTCACCATTCTGGCGCATAGAATTCATAGATTGGTCGACGGTAGAAAACAGAAATTTCGTCCTCTCTCTCCTTGTGTGTGTGTAATCCTTCACGAGAACTTCGCATTCTCCGTCATGGCTGCTTCGCCACAAACGAGTTACCCAACGGCGGCTATGGGCCCCGTTCCGTTGGATCCATACATCACATGCATCAACGACAGAAAGCGTTTCATAATGCTTGTTGCTGGGATATACACCGCGACAGCCATTTCCGCACACTACTGCTTTGGCCTTTTCAGTGATCATCTGAAGACCCGCTATCAGTTTGGCCAGACACAGCTAACCACAACAGGCACAGTGGAAACGAGTGCTGGATCTTTTTCTTTTCCGGCGGGTATCGTATTTGATTATTTTGGTGCGTCGGCGGCGGTTGGGGTTCCGTGCATCATCGCCACATTCGGTTTTGTGCTTTTGGGGCTGAAGTTTGCAGATAAAGTTGAAGGATCGGTGGCTGTGTTTTCTATTATTTACGGGGTAGTTTGCCTGGGAGCGTCCTCTATGGACACGGGCAGCTTAATGGCAAACATTCTTAATTTCCCACGTGATCGCGGTGCCGTCGTGGTATTACAGAAGACATTCAACGAGTTGGGTTCATCCATCATGGCCGTTTGGTTCGCTAGTTTTTTTCCCAGGCAACTACGCCGCGTGGTCATACTTCACAGGAAGTGTCGTCTTTGTCTTCGGTACGACAGGCACTGTTTTTCTTACGTCTTCCGCCGTACCACCCAACCACCTTCCAGAAGAAAAGAATGACGGAGAATGAGGCGCTCTCGCGGGAGGTAACGCGGGATATTTACATGACGCAGAGACCCTCGCGGGGTCGGTTGGTGGTTGGATACATTGTTCTCGTCACACTGATGGTTTTCGTGGCTACGCAGTCCCCTGCGGTGGCATATGTGACTGTGCCGCGGAGGACACAGATGATACAGGGCGCCCTTACCACATGTATACTGGCGTGTATTGTTGTGATTGCACTCCCATTGCGGTGTTTAGACGGTCCTGAAGTCCGCACGGGTTTGAATGTCATGGAGACTTCATTGATAGTATGTGTTGATGATGACAAAAAAAAAGACGACAACAGCAACCAGTGCTGCTTCTGCTGCTGACACCAAAAAGGTTACCAACTTCCATTGTGTTGGTAATAATAGTAATAATAATAATAATAATAATAATAATAATAATAATAATAATAATAATAATGGTGGCGGTGGGGAGGATGTTCCTCGTGAGTCCGGTGGGCTTTTTGATTCTCTCCCCAAACCAAGAGTCTCCCAGCGGCGCAGCTGCGCCTCCATGCTGCCAGGGCCACCGCCTGAGCGAATCGCAGAGCCGCAGTACCAGGGAACATTTATTGAAGATTTACTTTCTCCGGACATGTGGATGCTCTTTTGGACGGGGTTCTACAACTGGGGCACTGGCAATCTTTTTGCTGCGAACACCGCCCAGATTTATCGCTCGCTGAATGGCAACCACTACGAGGATTCCACGAACACTTTGTATGTGACGCTGGTTGGTGTTGGCAACGCACTCGGGCGGATAATAATCGGCTGTGTTGAGATGGCGATTGATAAGCACGCCTACCCGTCCTACTGCGGCCCAGTGCATGGCCGCCTCTCTCCTCTGTCGCGGGTCAAACCACGGCTTCATGTAATCATGTTTTATCCTATTCCCTCTGCTGCCATGATTCTCTGCCTGGTGGTTTTGTTAGTTATTCCGGAGGGGGGGATTATTCTTCCCTTAGTGCTCATAAGTCTTGCATTTGGCTATAGCTGGGCCTGCACTACAGCTTTCTCTTCATAGGATCGCTCTGTGCGAACATCGTTCTTAACCGCTTTATGTTTGGCGTGCTCTTCGATCGTGCGGGGAAGAAGATGGGCCTGTACCCTTTCTGTGCAGGCCGCCGGTGCGTCCGGACAAGTTTTTTGATATTGCTTGGGTTGAATGTTTCTGCATTCTTTACTTCTTTGCTTGTGTGCCGGAGGTTCTTGAAGTACGCCACTCGACAGTCCCCGCAGACGGTGTTGGATTGCGACGATGAGAGTGTTGGCATGTATTGATGTTTTGTCATTGCTCGTCGTTCTGTCTGTTCGTTTTCTTTCTTTCTTTTAGTTTTAGTTGTCCCCCTCCTCCCTCTATTTATTTATTTATGCTGAGCTGTCACAGAGTTATTAGCACTAGGGCTGTTGCCATGTCTCGTACTGCCCTTGTTGTTGTTGTGGGTTTATGTCCGAACGTTTAGTTTTACTAGAGAAGTTTCCCATCTTTATGTTATTTTTATTTTTCCTTCGCTTTTCACATCTGTCGTTTATTATTCTATTGCTGTCTTGTGTTGTCTGCCAAATATCGATATTAGAGTTTTTTATTTTTTATTTTCTTGGGTGGGATCCCAGTGTTCCCTTGTGGGCTTCTGTGCACCACAGTTTTCTTCCAGTTATTTTATTGAGAGTGGCTCTATCGCTCCGCTGCCTTGCTGCTGCTGCACTTGTTTTTGTTTCTTTGTTATTCTTTTTTATTTTTCTCTTTCTCTTTCTCTTGTATGTATGTATGGTTTTCTGCTTAGCTACATAACCACAAAGAGAAAGGGGCTCAAAACGTGAAGAAAATAAATAATTTATTTATTTATTTATTTATAATAAAATAACTCCCCAGTGTGTGCATGTGCGGTATTTGTTGCGTCCTGTCATTGCGGGGACACGCGGGACTGCGTAACGTTGCGGTGTGTAAATATGGCGCCGTTGACCGCGTGGGCCTTCGCCGGTCCGTTAGTCAGCGCGGCCCCGATGGATTTGCGACGGTGAGTGTTGATGTTGACCCCGGCGTGCAGGTGGAGGCATCAAGTGCAGTTCTTTGTTTGCGTGGCTGTAACAATAATAATAATAATAATAATAATAATGCGTGTAGTCAAAGTTGCAGCACAAACAGAAGAGGAGTAGTGACGCAGCCGGTGATGGTGGGGGGAAATTGTTCGTCGTTGTCTACATCATCAAACCAGTCATTTCTTCAGTGGAATGGCGAAGTGTTCGGCGGTGCGCTGCAGTTAACTCCTGGAGTCTCAGACACTGTTGCCGTTCTGAACAAGTTAGATGAACTGGAACGTCAAGCTTCTTCTGTAAGAGCTGAAGCAGATCATTGCGAGGAGACCAGAGTTGACTCTCTTAGTACTACTACTAGTAATAATAATAATGATAATGCCGCCTCTGTTTCTTTAGCAGAGGCACAGAAGTTGTTTGCGGAATCATGTGTGCGCTTCTTTGAAAATGACGTTGAGGGGCCGTATGGATTTGTGTACTACGCCGCGTCCTTGAAACTGTTGTTGTTTGGGCGGGACCCACTTGGGCGGCGCTCACTTCTCTTGCATGTAGCCACCGCATCCACAGAGAATAACGAGAAGGAGAAAGATGGATGTGATAATAGTGAAAATAATAATAATAATAATAATAATAATACTGGAAAGGCTTCGTCCGTGGTGGAGGTGGTGATATCTTCAGTTGGGGACGCACACACCGCTGCGGGCTGCGAGAAGGGAGGGGAGTTTGCTGAGGGACGAACTAAGCGAGAGCGACTGGAATGTCGTGAGGGAGCTGAAGGAAATGATGGCAAGAGCGATAATAATAATAATAATAATAATAATAATAATGGTAACTTGGCGGAGTTGCTGTTTGGTTCCTCTTCCTCTTCTTCTTCCTTTTGTGGGTGTTGGCAGGAGATCCCGACCTCTGGTGTCTTTGCAGTTAACTTCGCCGCGTCCCCGCAGAGTCCTCTGTTTTCCCACTGTCCCTGGGCAACCGACCACAGTGTGCACCCCTTGCTGCGCTTCCAGTCCCGACTGCAGCGCGGTCCACTGGTGGGGAAGATACTACTGGACAATGAAGATGATCATATTAATGTTAATATAAATAATATTAATAAAATTGTGAATAAAGATTGTCCTGCAAGTCTTCGACTTCTGCTGCAGGAAAACATTACACCTCTCTTTCTCCTACAGGACTCCACTTTCCTCGATGTTAGGATGGCCGCACATTATCTTCAGGCTCTTTGGAGAGCCGTGGAAGTTCGTGTGAAGTCCGACCACTGCGGGGGTGATCCCACTCGCCCCGTTGGTGTTTTGTTTTCCGGCGGCATTGACTGCACGGTGCTGGCCGCACTCGCCCACTACGTTTTACCCGCGAGCACACCCATCGAGTTAATTAATGTCGCCTTCGGTGACGCCCCGGAGCTGGCGCCTGATCGCCTGGCAACATTTAGAGCCGTTGAGCAGCTTCTGCAGTTGCCGCTCTCCCTCTCGTGTGGGAAGGATAATAATAATAATAATAATAATAATAACAATAATAATAATTCTGGTTTCTCTGCCGGCTGCAGGGAGTGGCGGCTTGTGCTGGTGGATGTTGCCAGCAACACAGATGTGTCCAACATCCGGCGGTTAATTTACCCCGGGCACTCTGTTATTGACGTGAGCATTGGCACCGCCCTCTGGCACGCCGCTCAGGGCCGCGGTCGGCTGCAGTGCATCTGCGGGGGCGCAGGAATTGCAGCCCAACTGCGTGCAAAGAATTCTCTGTGTGCTTCACACAAACTGTACCGCCTGTCGTCACGTGTAAAGAACTCCCCCACGTGTAACACTGAAGAGGAGGAAAAAGAAAAAGAAGAATTATTATTAATGAGCCCTACTGATGTTTCTTGTGTTTCTGATAATGATACAAAGTTTGCTCCCTTGATTGATGCCGTTATTTCAGAGCTGGAGGCCTTCAACGAGGAGCCGGCGGCCCCGGTGCTCCTGTCCACACTGGGGAAGGACCACGCGGCCACACTCCGCCCGCTGCTGCAGAGGCACGGGTACAAGAAACTGGGGCCGTACCTCAACGACGCCTCCCTCGCCGGGGTAATCGCCTTCGCGAAGGCGGACGAGGCGCCATCGAAGGCAATTCGTTTGGTGCGGCCAAATGATTTGGCGAAAGTGCGGCGCGTGAAGCCAGCGAGGTGGCTTCTTGGAAATAATAATAATAATGAGTCCACGCCGCTGGGGACATGCATGCAGAACTACACCTGCGCCGCCCGCGTGCTGCTGCTCGGGATGGGCGCGGATGAAACTCTCGGTGGTTACATCCGCCACCGCCGCGCCTTTGAGCGCCGCGGGCCGAAGGGATTGGCGGATGAAATTAATTATGACTTCTCCCGCTTGTGGCGGAGAAACTTGGGCCGCGACGACCGCGTGGTGGGCGACAGCGGGCGGGAGGGGCGGTACCCGTACTTGGACGAGGGCGTGCTAACGGCACTCGATGAAATCGCAGCGGAGGCCTACATACATGCCATTGAAGCACAGAAGACCAGTAATAATAAAAATAATGAAAATAATAATAATAATAATATTAATAATGATATGGCGCTGCAGCAGGCACTTGCGCCGGTGTGTTGTTTTACCGCCAGCGGCGGGTTGCCCGGTGTGGGCGACAAGAAAATTCTGCGGCACTGCGCGGCGATGTTAGGCCTCGGTGATGTTGTGCGGCTGGAGAAGCGTGCGATTCAGTTTGGCTCCCGCGTTGCATACACGTCGTCTTGAATCCCTCCCCTCTCTTCTTCTTCTTCTCTTCTCTTCTTTCCGCCGTCAAATAAATAAATAAATAAAGAGAAAGAGAGGAAATGGCGGTTATATAAATCTCGAATAAATAACACGTGAAGGTACGTGATGATAAAAAATAAGTGTGTGGTAGAAACCCAAAGCGCCATCGATACTCTCCATCTGTGTATGTATGCACGCAGCTCTCTTACTCCTGCACTCTAATTAAACTGATTCTCCACATTGCGATTATTTTCTTCTTTTTTTGTTGTTTTCTTTTTTTTTTCTTTCTGATGCAGCGTAACACTAAGCGGCAGTAACCCAAAGAGGGCGTGGGGGAAAAAAACAAAGCGGTGCGCTGATGCATGTAGTTCTGGTTTAACACCCCCCCACACACCGCCATACCCCCAAAGAGAAAACGAGAAGAAAAGAAAAAAAAAAGTACAATTGGATAAATACAGCAGAAAACAAAAATAAAATAAAAGGAATAACGATGCATTGCTCACACAGCCGGCTCTTGCTTCCCCGAGCCATCACCAGAGGGACGCCATGCGTTCCCAGCTCGTCTGCGGCACGCGCAGTTCTTCTTCACTCCCGCATGGGATTCATTGAGCACAGCAGCGACCCAGCAAAGTGGCGGAGCCCGTCAAAGGCAGAAGTGAAGCGGCGGCACGCGGGGGTGAAGCTCGGGTCCGAGTTCGCCCGCATCCGGGCGCAGGGCGAGGCGGAGCAGCAGCTCGTGGATGCAGACAAATTCACCGACTGGAATATTATTTGGCGCTGTGCAATTGTGGCCGCCGTCCTGCTCGTGCTGCTTACAGTGCTGATGGAGACAGTGGGGCCGAATCCTCCGCCGGAGTATACACCGTATGAAACCGTGCATGAACAAAGAGAAGGGGACCAGATGAAGCAAAGAAGGTGAAGGAGAGGATACCTACTAGTACTACTACTATTGTTGTTATTATTATGAGTGGCCTTCGCTTTCTCATTTTATTTATTTATTTATTGATGGTGATAATACTGGCAATTACATTTGCATTCGGTCCTTTGAGATTTTTTATCTTGATGAACTTTTTCAAGGCAAAATATTTATTTATTTAAACAAACAAACGAAAAAAAAAAGAAGAAAACTCAGAAAGTGTGTATACTTCTTCTGCTTTCTGCACCAAAGTGTTTATTCCCTTTCTCGCTCTCTTTCTTTCTTTTTTCTCTTTTCGAGAGAAGGCAAGTTGAGAGACTATACAGTACATCTAGAGAGAGAAAGGAAAAAAACGAATATTTATTTTTAGGATGCAGAGGCCGCTCACAGACGAGGAGCGTGCGGCAAAGGAGGCCCATTTGACTGAACTTCGTCGGCAAATGAACTCGCAGGGAGATGCCCCGTGGCCGTCGAATGCTGCGAATAATAATAATAATAATAATAATAATAATAATAATAATAATCAGCCCACCAACGCCAACGACGACGACGCGCAGGACAGTGACGATGACGACGAGGCCGAAGAATTCTTCCGCGAGGCAGAGCGGGCGCACGAGTGGGCGGCGGGCGTGTGCATGTACGCAAAGCCGATGGGTGAGTTGTTGGGCGAGACGGTGGAGACGGGGCTGGACGCCGTGCGCCGCACGGTTGGCGACTTTGAGCTGCTGCGGCTTGCGAAGATGGGCGATCATGTCTCCTTCAAAGAGTTCGAGTCTCTTGTCGGCATCGACCCGACGACATTTAAAGACAATCACGGGCGCAACGCGCTGCACTACGCGGCGGATAGCGGCGATGTATCGATGCTGCAGTATTTGATAGACAAGAAGGTCCCCTTCACGACGGACGAGAAGAAAATGACGCCTGTCGACATCGCCGCTTTGAATCAACATAACGAGGCCGCGAAAATTTTGGCGGAGTCTTTTTCAGAGGCCGCAGAGGCGCTGAAGAACTACGAGGAGGCCGTCGAGGTGTTTAGGCAGCCACCCCCAAGAATGACAATATCAAAACCGGCACCTGCCGCCCAGAAGGAATCGCGGCACCGCGCCTTTTGGAAGAACACAGGTACCACTACTGCTGCTACTACTACTACTAATACCAATGCTAAAGAAACTAAAGCACACTTTACAATTTCACAACTTGCGGATTCACATCATGAGCAGATTGTAAACACGCTGTGTGGCATGAGTCTAACGCATGAGAGTCAAGGTTTTCACAACTGGCTCCCGCCTGCAGAGAGGACGACGCTAACCGCCGCCCTTCCCCACGCCACAGTTATTGGGGCGATGCAGACAGTTGACGGTAATGAAAAAGAAAAAGAGGTCCTGCATGGTCTGGTATTAGCACTGCCGTTGGGAGGCTCTATTGTGGGAAACAAGGGTGCTGTCATGGCGAAGAATCCCGTACTTGTAACACAGCTAGCAGTGCACCCAACCGCTCGTGGAGGTAACGTTGCCGCACTTTTGTTAGCGGAGCTGCAAAACTCCTTGCAGGCCTCTGGGAATGATGTTGTGGTTTTTCGTAGCGCGCTTCAATTGCCCGTGCCAGCCGTTGGTCTCTTAAAGTGGTCACAACGTTCAATTGCTCCCTGTAGCGTCATGCGGCAACGGCATGCTCAAGAAATATTTCCGGACTTCTTCTCATACGATGAAATCCTCCGTGCCGATATTGTTACCAAGCATGCCTTGACAAAAACCTTCCACGCCGAGAGGGCCAAGACCTCTCAGGGTTGGTGTAGTGTGGATTCTGACAACGAGGAACAGATGAAGCTTCTCCACAAATTTCTCGTTGAAAACGCAGTGAAGGTATTCGAGTTTGCATACCTCCCCGAAACCAGCGATGAACTCCTCCAAGCAGTCATTGCCGACGGGCTGTTTCCATTTGTGTACGTATCCCCAACAACGCATGAAGTGAGCGATTTTGTTGTTTTGCGTCTACGAAATTTATATGGGAACACCAGTAGTGATGATGATGATGAGAGAAAAAGCGCCGCGATGTGTGTGTACGCCATCTTCACCTCCTTCAAGGGGCCTGGAAAGGCGGAGGAAATACTCATGCTGAGTGAAAAGTTGAAGTGCGAGACTGTATTCATTCCACACATGTTTGGCTTCCTCGACAGCGATCTGAGCAAAGCAATGTTCGAAGAGGTGCTCAGCTACCGTGAGTACCTGTACGTCCTGAAGAGCCCAATGGAAAGTGTGCTGCCACCAACGCCCCTGTCGAAGGTTGCTATTCCATGCGCCTTTATTTAGGGAGGGAAGAAGCAAAAGGAACGACGATAACAACTAAACAAGAAGAGAAAAAAAAAGAAATTTAGGGCAAGAGAGAAAAAAAAAGGAGGAAAACTGGTATTTGGAAGGGAGGAAAATTACGCGATTTTGATTTTCCGGAAAGCAACAAGCTATCAAACAAAAAAGGAATGAATGAAGAAGAAAGAATAACTCCGTGGGTAATGATGGAGAAGTGTAAACGGTGGAGAGAAAACTACTAGGAGTGATCTAACGATGTACTGGGGAGACCAGCCATATTTTGTTTAAGGGAACAGTGAAGGTGGGGGGAAAAATGAGTTTGTTGGCGTTTTATTCTTGACGATAGTGCTGTATATTATACGCCTGTGCATTTCTTGACACATTGTCTTTTTGTCTTTTCATGAGGGACTGTATGTGTGTGGTAGGGAGGGATGTAGGGAGAGGGCAAACGAAAAATAAATAAATAAAAGAAGAAAACAAAAAGAAGCTGAGAAGTTAACAAGGAAGACATAGTAGGAGCCAGACGGATTGTGGGAAGCTGTATGCTCTTTGCTGGAGGAGAGGTGAGGAAGAGGAGACAGGAAACCAAAATGGATGACCACCACCACCGGGGGTGGGGGGAGTATGAGTTGTGTTTAACCCCCATGCAACGCAGAAAATATGAAGGGTTTATTTATTATTGTTTTTTCTTTATTCTTGTTTACAACTGTATTTATTTATAGTCTCCTTTGTTTCCCCAACACTCTCCACCACTGTATCTTTGTTTTTGTTTTTTGTTTTTTCGTTGAAAGAAAAGGCGGGAAAAATGGGAAACAGGTGTGATCCGCGTATTCGATGGGGCTAGAACCCCTTTCTTCCTTTTCCTTTTTCTGTTGTTAAATGTATTGTGAATGCCGAATCGTCCATTCTTAGTGAACACACGCATTCGGTATTTATTGGAGTTGACTCTCCAATTAATTCTTCCACACATGCGCTGTTTTTGTTGTTCTTGATTTTTACTTGTTGTTTTTTCCCCGTGTAAATTTTTTTTTTTGTGTGTGTGTGTGCGCATGTCTTGGTAGTAGAAGCGTGTGGCGGCATGAGTTTTATCAAATACGTTTACAGAAGAGCAGCGCTCTCCACAAGCCCTCATCCCCACATCATTCACAGCCATGTTGCAGCTAGTGCAGCAGCTGTATGCATGGAAACCGCATCTGCTGCTGCTCCCCCCTTTTCTCCTCAGCTTCGGGTGTGGCGTGTGGAGATGCATTCGTCTTCCTCTTCCGCCGCCACCACCGCCGCGCCGAGAGAAAGAAACCATCACCGCCGTTTTTGCGCCGCATCTCGTGGCGGGGTGGGAACAACGTCGGGTGCCATTGTTGCCTCCGTCCGGTGCTGCAGCACAACGATGGGGAGGGCAGGGGGAGGGGAGGAGAGTGGCCTGCATGCGGCCGAGGCGCTGCTGCGGGAGCGGTTCGGCCCGCAGGCGAAGTTAGTGCTGCAGCGGTGCCACCGGCGCCGGTCCCGGCGGCCAGCGCAGAGGTCGCAGGCACAGGAAGCGGAGGCGGAGGGGCACGACGACGAGGTGATGGCCGTCGTGGAGGACGAGGAGCCGCTGGTGGGAGGCGTGTCGGCGGAGGAGGGCGCGGGTGTATGCAGGGAGCCGCAGTCGTCGGTGGTGGAGTACCGGGCCTCGGCGACGTGTCGGCTGCTTGGCTTCCCGGTGGAGCTGGCGGCCGTGATTGGCGAGCGCATTGATGAGGTTTTGAATCGTGTCTTGCAGGACGCACTTGAGAGTGACGTGATATTCATACAGCCTCAGCCGAAGGGATCATCGGCATCTTCACAGACGTCACCGCGTGGTCATGGGCGCGGCCAGCAGAGACGCGGCGGTGGTTATCGGCGCCACGCCACTGCCCCCACACTGTCACCACGCCAAATGGAGGTTAAGGCCATTATGGACGAACTGAGGGAACTGTGTGTGCACTTTAGTCGGGTTCTGAAATTTGCCATCAAGAACCCTCGGAACAACAGACCGAGGAATAGTAAAAATAATAATGGTAATTGTAATAAATGTGATGGTGGTAGTAGTAGTAACGGTAGTGGTGGTGGTCACCATGGTGATACAGAAACATCGAGGCGCTTGGAATGGATTTGTCGGGCCTATGTGCGCGATGAGTGGGGCATGGCGCCAACGCTCTCCTTCACGGCTGAGGTGCGTGGGGAATCGGCAAATGATTCGCTCATGCGTTGTTTTGCGATGCTGCGGGATCGGTACCGCAGTGAACTCGAATCCGCCTTTGTGCAGCTTGAAAGTGTTCGCGAAGTAGAAGCATTTGTCTGTCCTTGGGATAAAACCGTCGAGAGTCATTGCTTCGAAGAGGGAGCGGAGGAGAATCCATCATCGTCGTCGTCAAACAAAAATAAAGAGCGGGAAAAAAAAACTGCAGACTCATCATCGCAGAAGTCATTAAACGGCGAACCGACAGAAGATGCTGTAGACGATCAGGTCTCTGTTCCAGTTGAGGAGCAATATCGCGTGCTGCGTCCCACGACATTTACGGCTGCTGTGATTGTTGAGGATGCGCATGGCAACATTAGTGTGAGCCAAGTGAAGCGACAGGCCACACCGCTGGCAGCATACCAGAATGCATCGAGTCAGGCGCTTCGCTCGGAGGCAGTTCTTTCTCCTGACATAACAATCCTCGATCAGTGTCTCCCGCCGGCACCTTTGATCGTCCGCATGCGGTGGCAGTTTGACGCGATGGTGCAGAAACTGTCGCAGCAGTTTGGCAAACGTCCGGAGGAGTTCGCCACCATTCGTATCGAGGGAACGAAGAATAATGTTTCTGAGGACGACGAGAAGGATGGCACATTTTCCAAAAAGGAAGACAGTTTGGGCGACTCGCTGGAAGCTGGAAAACAATGCATTTTTTTCACTGCATGTTTTATTTCGGATGGAAGTGTTGTTTGGCAGAACACCAGCCCAGGCCGGTACCGACTTGAGTTTGACTGCTACGTGCAAGCACTAACGTATCTTCTTGATCAGTACCCGGATCTGGGGCGGAGAATGTTTGACGTACGCGGAGGGGGTGTGTTATTCCCCACCACACAACTCTTGGAGCTTGCTGTGCTGAAGCACGACAAGTACAATGTTGGAGCGAATCACCGTGGAAAATGGAATGTCTATGCGCTACTGGGGACACTTACATCGCAGCTTATAGGGAGTTTCTACCAGACGGTGTATCACGAGGATCGTGCTGCAGGTGAGGCGAGGGCAGTGCTTACAGTGAATGATGGCTTGTCTTCAAACCAGTTACTGATTCAGCGCCAGTCAAAGAAACGAGGAGAGGCCTGGCGAATTGCATGTCTGGATGCCTTGCGGGAAAATTTTCCCAATCAATACCGTGATGCACTCCTGCTCCACCCGGACATTGATCTCTCGGGGGATACAATGGCGCGCGGTAGCAAGTATCGTGCTCTTCCACGTGAAAAGCGTGTGGAGCATATGGGGAATTTATTCTCACTAGTCGCTGCCTTTGCAGAGGAGGATTTGGGATGGTATAACCTGCGTGTGCGTCTCCGCAATGCTTCGGGGGAGTTGGGTCTTCCGCAGTGGGTGGCAGAGATGGAGGCACAAATTGAGGGGGAGGAGCAACGGCGCGTGGTTGCGGTTTCGCCTCCATATTCACAAGTAAAACATGCGAGACGTGTGCTTGTATACCAGCTAGCAGAGAAGTATTTCCCAAAGGAACTGAAGGCGTATGCAAAGCTGAATCGCGGTGATGCACTAAACCCCGACCAGGACGCGCGGAATAGCGACAATGTTGTCTTTCGCGTAGGAGCAGAGTCGTTTGTGAGTCAGCTGAAAGCACTTCTTGAGGAACAGGCCCCTTCCATGGCTCCTTTTACATGGACGCTTGAGGAATATATTGACAGCAACAGCAGCGGGCTTGATGATCAGAATAACGATGGTAGTGTTGAGTGTCTTCTTCGTCCATTCAATCCACGATACAGGGCGGCGGTGTATGCACAGAATGGTGACTTACTTGTGAGTGAGCGCATTGGTGGTGAAAATGAGGGTGCGGTGGTCGTGTTGTGCAGCGTGCTGCGTGCGGCAACCAACCGCTTTGCGGGCGATAAAGGAGAACAACTGTGGACGGAGTATGAGTGCCATGCACCCCCGCCTGTGAGCACATCGCGTGAATTGTGCCTGTACATGTTTAATGCATTCTTCGGAAGCTCAAACGTCACTGCCGTGGAACCGACAAACCCCTTATCCCTCCCCGTGTCTGTGGAGCAGCAGGTTGTTGACATTGAATCCCGCGAGCTGGGCGGCTACTGGTTCGTCACGCTCTCTCTCTCACGCGTGGACGGCCTGGCGGTGTCGCGTGCCATCGCCACGGCCAAGCGGGAGGGCGTGCGTGATGTAGTTCTCCTCGCCTGCCGACGGAACTTCCCGCGGCCGCTGCAGTACATGTTATCGCACTCGAGGGAGATGAGCTCTTTCGCGGAGGAGATATTCGCCGCGCCGGTGGTGGAGTCGCTGCCGGATAGTGTACTGCGAGATATTCAGCGAACGGTCGCGCGGGCGCAGGGCGCAGGGCCGCCGCCGCCGTACACTCTCCTCCGCCGCTGCACCACCCGCGACTACCGCAACGAGCGGTGGCTGCGGGTGGAACAACTCCCAGCAGGCGGCAGCGGATTTGAGTGCCGCATTTATTTGCAGAAGCACCGGCGCGAGGCGAAGAAGAGCGAAGTGCAGCTCGTCGGGTTTGGCGCGGCACTCAGTCGGGCGCAGGCACTGCACATTGCATCCATATGTGCTCTGGAGAATCTATTTGAAGCGGATCTTGCGGAAGCGCTTGAGCGGGCGCCGAACTACAAGGATTTACCGTCACCTGAATAAATAAATAGACAAATAAACTCCCTTCTCGCTGTCTGTCTGAAAAAGAGAGGGAAAGGACACAAGCCCAGCAAGAACACGAATAACTAAATAAAAAAAGAGCATGGGATAGAAACAGAAGTGCAAGAGGGAAGAGGATGTGAGGAGCATGTGGGGGGGGGGGTATGCATGTGTGCATCTGTGCTTCTTCCCCATGTTTTCGTTGGTGAAATGTGGGGGAATATCCCTTGGTGACCTTGAAAGGATTCTTTCTTGTTCTCCACATGAATTATTTGAGTATTACCTCTTGACTTTTTTTTTCTTTTGCGCGCGGATGTGTGTGAGTGTGTGAGGGAAAGAATTCTCTTCCTCCTCGTCTGCTTTCCATTGATAATGTTGCATTTATACTGTTCTGTACTATGGTAAATTTCCCACGAGGAAAAAAAAAAGAAAAAACACGTCTGATTTTTTTTTTCCTTCCCTCGCTCCTATTCTTTTTTTTTCTTTTGCTGGAGACCTATTCACCACAAACGAATATCTAAAGTGTTACATACACGCATACAAGACATTACAAACTCTCTTATCACATCCAGTATATATCTGTCTTGGGAAAGAAAAGAAAGAGATAAATTAAGTGAAGCCGAGGGAACTATTTCTGGGTTTCTGTCTGTGTGTGTGTTGTGCCTCGCTCTTTATATGGCGAATCCACTTTCAGTCCTCTGCAAACTTGTGGCGGAGATGCGCTCGGAGGGTGAGACGCTTCTACATCTTTAGAGGGAAGACGCTGCAGGCCGCGCTCAAGTCGAAAATGGCAACGGGATGGAGGAGGAGTGTAAGATGAGACATGGGGCCCCGAGACCTCCCTCTTCAGATGTCATCATTGGGGATTGTGTAACGGCAGTTAAGTGTATGAAGGAGCTCTGGCGGCGATGGGGCAGCAGGAGCAGCAACAACAACAACAGCGGGGAGAAGGAAAGGGGGAACGAGTGTACATATTTGTGGAATTACGTTGATTTGGATGCGTTACAAAATGATGTTCTAAGGAATATGAAAAGAGGATCTGATAACGGCGACGTCTTGTTAACTAAACTTCTAAATGACACCTCTGCCTTGTGGGATATTTGTAATCGTCTAATGGTGTGGAGTTTGAGAGGCGATACGATGTTTTTGAAATATTCAGGGCAGTCGTTGAGTTACGAGGATGAGAGAGAATCAGAGTCATCTCTCTCTGGCTTTGATGTGTTGGAGGATTCACTTAACTGTGTCTTTGGTGATCCGTTTTTTTCCTCCCCATGCACAAGTATTCAGGACCCGTGTATTATTAATCAGGAAGATGTCAACGCAATGACTGCATGTGTTAGCCCTACTGTTGCTGCTGCTACTGCTCCTGTAGGGAATGAGGGGATCAATGGAAAGGGCAACGCTTTGCTTCAAGATACAGCAGATCCACAGTCTAGCAACCCGACTGCCAAGCAAATACAGACAACAGTAAAGCGGTGTACGTCGTATTCCTCGGGTGGATGTAAGGGAGTGCAGACTTTGATGCAGCGAATGCAAAGGTTGAAGAAGGAGCCATCGGGCGGGTGCAATGAGCTTTCCTTTGCCCGCAAAAGAATGGTGTCGAGATGTTGTGGTTTGGTGAAGATGGTGGGGAATATCCTAATAACAGATTACGCGATGGTGAGCTTCCAGGTGGATGCTGTGCAGGAGATCCCCAATGGTGTGCCGCAGCGCTGGGTTGCCAAGGCGTGGGGAACTCTTACAGCAGGAGAAGAAATAATTCTGCTGAACAATGTGCAGTCCACGCGTAAGCGTGATGCAGAGCGTCAGGCACTTGTTGACATTGCCCACGCTCTCTTCCCAAAGGAACTGGAGTATTACTCCGAGCTTCATCCCGGTGAGTTCACTGTTGGCAAGCCGCCTGCTTTGAATGCTGAACACGTGGCGACGAGTAAGACTGTGTCGCAGTCACACACAGGTGTGACCACTAAAATCATTCAATTGCTTGAGGAACAGGCCCCTTCCATGGCTCCTTTTACATGGACGCTTGAGGAATATATTGACAGCAACAGCAGCGGGCTTGATGATCAGAATAACGATGGTAGTGTTGAGTGTCTTCTTCGTCCATTCAATCCACGATACAGGGCGGCGGTGTATGCACAGAATGGTGACTTACTTGTGAGTGAGCGCATTGGTGGTGAAAATGAGGGTGCGGTGGTCGTGTTGTGCAGCGTGCTGCGTGCGGCAACCAACCGCTTTGCGGGCGATAAAGGAGAACAACTGTGGACGGAGTATGAGTGCCATGCACCCCCGCCTGTGAGCACATCGCGTGAATTGTGCCTGTACATGTTTAATGCATTCTTCGGAAGCTCAGAAGAGGTTTCTTTGCCTGTTGAAAAAGTTGATGGTATGCATTTAAAGAAGGACTCGCAGGTCTGGTATTGCACCACAAAATTATCTATTCATTATAATAATAATAATAATAATAATAGCCCCATATCTTGGAGTAAGGCGTATGCATCAAACAAGCGAGATGCCGAAAATGGTGCAATTTTGGCTTGTAGAAATAATTTTCCAACGGCACTGGAACAGATTGCAAACAATGCAAAGGCGGAGTCATCTGAAAGCCCTCTGGTGAAGATAAAAGAGGATGCGATGAAGCAAAAGATTTTCCCTTCATATGAGTTCTTCTTGGAAGGGACTGGGAATGGTGTCTGCAGTGAAACAACATCAGACTTTGACAAGCTGCAGTAAGTGGTAAAGAAAAAATTCTCTGACCGTCTGCGAGTGGAGGTGAGGAAAAGGAAAAGACAGTTTTCTGCGAGCTGCTCCTAGTGTCAAAGGAAGTAGACGATGTGATGCCGGAGGTGCTGGGAAGTGCAGAGGGCTCCACGATTAATGAGGCGCGGGAGAGGGCGGCAAAGGAGGCTCTCATCCTGAAATTCAAAGATGAATAATTGGGAGGGTGTTTTCCGAAAACAAGAAAGAAAATAGAGTTATTCATCTCCTGCTATCTTTTGTTTGATATGATGGCGCTTTTTTTTTCTTTTGTTGTTGTTGTAACATTCCATCCTTCTGCCTCACACACACAAACACACGCTCTCTCACACATTATCTTTATTATCATGTTCACTGTTGCTTTTGTTCTAATACGAACATCTTTTTTTTTTTTTTATGTGTGTGTTGGCTAAGTTACAGGGGAGTCCCTTTTGTTGTTGTTCTTGTTGTTGCACCGGATTGCTTGTTTGTATCCTTTTTTTTTATTCGTACTCCTTACGACCATCACATACATACATGTATACATGCACATGTTTATTACCATATTTTCTTTTTTCTTATTTCCTCCTTTTTTTTATTTTTGGAAAGGGGCGGGTGGAGTAGCTAGCTAGCTAACAAAAGAAAAAAAAGGGAAGGAAGAAAAATAAGGAGTTGCAGTGGTAGTGTATTAGCAGACACAGTCTGCGTCATGGACGACATTCCACTTCCCGACTGGGTGCGTCGCTCCCCCGTCTTTGCCATGACGCGGGCCCTCGCCCAGCACGTCCGGTGGCAGCTGCACTACCCACCGCGGGCACCGGGAGGAGGAGCGTTCTTTGAGGAGCCGGGGAGGCGGCAGGGCGGTGGGGACCCCATGTATGCGGCGGCCGTGGCGAGATCGTCCTTGGGCAGAGAGTCGTACTCATTCATCAACCGGGGGTCATGCAGCGCCGCGGACTACGTCGACCCAATGTTATCATTGGGCGTCGATGTTAATAATAATAATGATAATGACGATAATGGCAGTGCGGTAGCGTCTGTGGTACCGTCGCATCTTTCGGGGATACATCGGAGATCTTCTGCGAGTTATTCTACGCCGCAGGTGAGTGATGTTCTGAACCACCCGCGGGTTGCACAGCTGATTTCCTTGTCGCAGATCAACGAACTCGTGTTGCATGAAGTTGGCGTTACTGTGAAGAATGCGCCGGCGCTCGTGTCGCTTATGATTCTCGCGGTGGAGTGGCGCTCGCTGCCGAGTGACCGCACGAAAGGGTTCTACACGGAGTGTGCATTCTTTTACACGGTGCTGATGCGGCGGCTTGGCAGCATAAAGTTCTCTGCGGGTGTTGGCGTGCAGGAATTTGTGGCGTCGCTTGTTTTTTGTGGTTTGTTGCTGCGGGAAAACGAAGAAAAGGCGGCGGACGGTAATAACAATAATAATAATGATAATAATAATAATAATGTTAGTGAAGAAGAAGATGGAAGAGGAAGAGTGAGTGGGCGTGAAAAAGAAGAAGACAACGTCGCCGATGGAAGAGGAGCAAACAATTATAACCCCAGTAGACGCCGAGAGAGGCACGTGAAACCGACGGGGTTTGACGCCCACTTCATTGACGCCATCATTATCTCGTGCATCCCCGCAAACATCGACGACTGCGTTGCGAACCCCGTCGCCCTCGGCGCGCTCAACGGGTTCGCATACATGCGGAAGCGGGAGCCCATTCCACTGAGCCCACAACTTCTCAATCACCTGCACAGTCTCATGGAAGCATTCACGGCGTCACCGAGGAGAAAGGACCTGCTCTACAAGCGCTTTCTCTGTTTCCTTATGGAGGCAATTTGTTGTGTGCAGGACGTACGCTACACGCGGATACGTAGTTGGCTGCGGGCGGTGCTTCAGCCGGAATATGTGTTGCGGTGTTTGATGCAAAGTGAGGAGTTGCATGCACGTGTGGTTGCCGTGTCGCTAACTCTCCTGTCTAGATGGCTGCAGAATGTTGTAAATAACATATGTACTATGAATTATAAATGGGGAAGTAGTGGTAATAATACTAATAATATTAATAATAAGATTGAAAATAAAAAAAGCAATTATGTTTCGGCTTCTTCTGATTCTAATATAAACAAACTGGATGCACTTCTCTCTCAAGAGGAGTTTTCCGAGACGAATGCATTGTTGGAAAATGTGTGGTCTGCTCTTCAACATGCAACAAATTTATTAGAGGACCTTAAAAAACCAAAGGTGACGATTTACGGGGATAACGTACGTATTGTTGTGAAGAATTTACTACAGGCGGAGTTATTACGTCTGCAGTGTTTTCGAGAGTTGGGTGGAATGTACCAAAAAGAAGAAGAAAAAGAACTGAAGGAGGCACAACAATATCAAGAGAATAATAATAATAATAATAATAATTCTATCCTGGTGTATATCTCCTTCGCGGCGGAAGAAGATCTCCGCCTCCGTGTTGTTAGTAACATTGTGAAGTTCCTCCTCCTGCCTACATGTATATTCAGCTTCATCAACGCGAAGACGGCAGCGGCATCATTGCGGCATGACATTGCCGAGCAGTGCGTGAAGGTCATAGCAATAACGGTGTCAACAGAAAGTAATAATAATAATAATAATAATAATAATAATAATAATATGAATGCGATGTCCCCGTGGCGATACACGTCGTCGGTCTTCGCTGCACCCATGATAAAAGTGCACTACTCGCAGAATTTTTACATCAGTCTTGAAGACATTGTGCGCCAGTTAATTCGTCGTGTGTTGGAGACACGAACGCTGCGAGGCTCGCACGGGCCCACGCGTCACTACATTATCAATAATAATAATAATAATAATAATAATGATGATGATGATGAGAACAGGAGGAAGAATGATGAGGGACGTATGGCGGCGTTGTGTCTTCAGAGTCTCTGCGCCACGAACTCACATGTACGTTCATTTGCGGTGACAGAAGTGTTGGATGCTGTTGTGCGTCTACCGACAGTAATAATAATAACAACATCATCATCGCCGAATGTGAGCCGCACTCGTGCCAACAGTAATAATAATTATAATACTGTTGGTACTTCTGCTTCTGCTGCTAAGAGTACTGGTGTTCATTCCACCACGAGATTATCATCATCATTGCCGTCACCACCATCGTTCACCACTCCATGTCTCTCCGTGTGCTTTGAAACGATGAATCGTCTCCTTGTTTCCCGGTACCGTTCCATTTTCAAACCGCTCCCGTATGAATCTCTACTACGCTTCGGCAAGGTGCTCTCGGACACATTTGAGGATACACTGCGGGGCCATGTCTACTCCGGCGACCTCGCCGACCCCTCGAAGCGGTTCCCCAGCGAGACGTTGCGGATGGTCTCCGACTCCTTCTGGGAACTCGTGCAGCGCTGCCACGAGCGCATTCGCGTCATGGCGCGGCGGGCCTTTCGCCTTGTGAACTCGAATGACACGAAGGCAAAGACGTGTTTGATTGAAGAGTTTAATGAGGAGAGCCGCATTCTTAGTGTGCTTCAGCGTGCTCTGCTGCGATGCATGATTAATGCTGCGTGGCCCGAGTCTGGCATTCTCTACATACATGCATCCAAGAAGGGAAACCAACAGCATGCATCCCGCTTCAACGTACAACGTGTGGCCGTTTCCGTGTTATCTCTTTTCTTCCATCCTCTCTGTTTACTCTATCAGCTCTCTACACTATTCCCAGCAACCGATATAAAACACCTTCTTTATCACCATTGGAATGCAGACAAACTCGCACACTTCGAGAATAATGATTCGTTTCTGTATCATTATTGCTTTCAACCAAAAAATATAAACTCTCCGTTTTACGCAGAAAATGGAATGATGCAGATTCGGTCCTACTGGTTCATGTTATCATACTACGGCATTACACGCGAGGCATTTTACATGAATCGTACCGATTCCTCAATAACTACATCTGACCACCACCTCCCACTACCAGTACCACCATCATCGTCATCGTCTTTACCATTCTTAAGTAAGCCACCTCATCGTGAAAAATATTATCTTTCAAAGAATCAGGCAAAACGTATTCAACTACTTGCGGCGGCCACAGCGCCTTTGATGCATATGCGGTCTACGGATTACCAGCAGGCCATGGCAGATATAGATGTATTGAAGCGACATGTGTTTTCTCATCATGATAACTATGAGAAGGACATTGGTGTTGGGAAAAAATATAAAAAAGAATTGGTGCACATGCTTCGACATTACTCCCCAGATGCCAAACCAGTGATTAAGCGACTTTCTTTCTCAGAGGTTTTTTTGGCATATTCTCTTGCAACCTTGGAAATGTTACGTGCATCGTGTGGCTCCATCTCCACCATCACTCAATATCAACACTATGAGGTGAGAGAATTTGATGCGAGTAAAGATATAAAAACTATTTTGCAGCACATCACTCAGGCAGTGACTAAAGAATATATTTTTGCCCTGCGTGGGATGCTTCCAAATTTTGCAGCAAGTAGAATTGATAAAAATGCGAGACAACTTGTACTAATGTATGGATTTGCAATCGACTCTGTTCGCCTTTCTGCCAAGGAAATACTGAATAAAATCATTTCTCATTTCCCCGCGTTTGCTATAAACAGCACCGCCCTTCCTCTTCTGTGGACTGTGATGAATGTGCTGGAGGTGGGGAATGCGTCGGAGGTGGAGCGGTTCTGCGAGCATCTGCAGTTCCCTGATGTTCCCGCGGTTGCCACCGATCCTGACTCCCTCGAGCGGAGAAACCAATTAAAAGATATAGAGGACTTCGCAGAGTACTGGGCGAACGTCGCATATCAAGTTTCCCCCTCGGTGCTACTGGAGCACGCGACTCTTTTTATTGTGGAGGAGCAAATGACATCCGGCGCGCTTGGCTCCGGCGCAGGCTCGCGGCTGGCGCTGCGGGTAAATAATATGAACTCCGAAAGTGATTCGTTATTGTTGTCGTCGTCGTCTGTGTCATTAAATCAGAACTCCGCGCAGGTTATAATTAAGAGAAGCAACGCGCGGGGCCAAGTGATGGCGGCGCTTCGATTGCCTCCGCCGTGCGGCCTCGGCGTCTTCCTGCTCGAGCGGCTGCGGGTTATATTAAGGGACGGGCTCGAGACGACGATGACGTCAACGGCGGTGAAGTCGCAGAAACGTTTATTTGCATCTTTGGTGGGCATTGTTCATGCCGCCACAAAGGTGAGACAACAGACCGAGGATGATAATGAGGATAATGAAAATGAGGGGAATGAGGAGGTGGATGAATATGAAGGAGAAATGGGGTGTAAGAAGAAGAGGAATGAAGAAGTTGTGAATGATGAAAGACGACAACAGCAGAAGAGCCTCCCCTCATATGAAGAAGTATCTACGCATGGTGACAAGGAAACACTGCACAAATTGTCTGAGGCGGAGACAGTTCTGTCTATCGTCGCTGCATTTCTTCTTTCCTCCCGGATTCCGCCCTCTTCGCAGGTTGAACTTCTTCAACTTCTTGTGCAGGGCCCAATACAACTGTTCTCAAGATATTACATAGCTGCCGCGATACAAAATTGGAGGTGGATTATATCTGAGAAGCCAAAGCGATATGCCGTCTCGCTCTTATCGCAGGTTATTGAGGGATTTTTGTGGACCTACACACATCGTCTTGGTTTATTTGACGGCATGAGACCAAGACAAGTCGATAAAGTAGAGTCGGGAGATCTATCCTCATCTTCCTCCTCATCCTCATCGTCGTCGTCATGTATACAGAATAATGTTCTGTATCCCAAAGAATATAATGTCAATTCTCCACATAAACTTCTGATTGATTTTCTGTTTGATTGTTATGTAGATCATAAACGATCATTGTCTTTCCATCCAACCATTCTCATTCCTTTATATCATTTCTCTATGAGACTGATTAAAAACCCCTCTCAGTTTTCTATAAAAAATATTTCATTCTCAGAGATGATGCGGTGTATTTTACTATTGAATTCTATATGTCATAACTTACACGTCGTGAATGAACGTCGAGTGTCTATTGGACTACATGTGTTGGTTCCGTTTTCCGGCATTGGAAAAATACGTCAGGGTTTATATACATGTTTCTTGCAATGGTTTCATAATATACCACCGTCTTGGTATTTTACACGAGACCTGTCCGCTGCAGAGGAAATGTTGATCGTACTGAGAAAATTACTGTATGCATTAGAATATGATCGAGGGATGTTAGAAAAATGTACGCATGGATTTCTTGACTTTGATGTATGTACGAATCACATTCACTCTTTTATGAATTTGACTCTTATTGGATGCCGTGTGCGCCATGTGTTATCTGGTATTCCTTCCATGCATTCTATGCACACCTCAGCAGGGGCAGGAGTGAGTGGTGGTGGTGGTGGTGTTTCTGTTGGTGATGTGAGTGACGATGAGGTAGTTCAAAGTGTCATAAGAAATGAAAAAAACCGACTAATGAATCTAATTGATTTAATGACATTGTTATTAAAACATGAGTACGTGCGACTTTCTCTGTGGCTTCATCCTCGAACAGGAGAAAAAACTAGTAAGAAAAATGGTAAGCAAAGTCATAAGAAAAGTAGTGGTATTGGTTTTGGTATTGGTCGTCTTCATTATCCCCACATTCACCATAATCATCATAAAATAAAGTTGGTGGAGGGAATGGAGAATCTCACAAACATTTCTGAGAATGATTGGAGAAAATATTGCGAGACTGCTGCAAGACATGACCCCATACTTTTATTATCATTGGTGGCGCGGTTTCCAAACACACAAACATTGTCTTGTGCAACACGGTTCGTTTCCATGCAACCAGAGGTGTTTTGTCATATTCCTGAGGCTGTGGATTTTTACCTTAACAACGCAGTGCTCATGAGTGGGTGTCCCGCTTTGGGTCTTTTCACAAACTGTACGATTGTTCAGGCGCTTAGATTTTTAGATAAATCATACATGACACGATATCCACATGTCTCTTCCTATGCTTTGAAGAGTCTGTTGTCTCAAAAGAGCGAACATCTTATATTTTACCTCCCACAGATATTGCAAGTGCTCTCCAGTGATATGACGGGGGATATTGCGGTGTTTCTTCGTGAGATGTGTGGGAAGAGTGAAATGTTTACACATCAATTACTTTGGTCCTTGCGCACGGAGAGTGAGGGGGAGAGTGAGCTGGCAAGGAAGTGTAAAGAATTGTCATATGATATACGAGGAGGGTTTGATTCGAAGAGAGAGAAATTTTATGAAGGAGAATTTTCTTTTATTGATAAAATTATTTCGGTATCTGGAGAAATGAAACCTGTGGAAAAAGCTCAAAGAAAAGAAAACCTACGACGTCGTTTGCGTGATGCCGAGTTCCACGATCCGATAGATCAAGAACATTTGTATCTTCCTACAGATATTCGCTGGCGCATTGTGGGCCTTATACCGGATACTGCCGGTGCAATGCAAAGTGCGGCAAAGTGTCCCATTTTGGTTCAGTTTCAGTGTATTCCGAGGGAGCCAGAAGGCACCCAAGTTGATGATGGAGATGGTATGATGAAGATGCTCAAGGCGAAGGAAAAGGAAAAGGAAAAAAATGGAAGTGAAAAAGAAATGCCATTTTCAGAAAAAGTAGTAGTGAAGGCATGTATTTTCAAAATGGGAGATGATTGTCGACAGGATCAAATTGCATTGCAGCTTATCGGGTTGTTTCAACGTATTTTTGATATTATTGAGGTGCCTTCCTTCTTGTATCCCTACCGAGTGGTGACGACGGGGAGAGACACAGGCGTTATTGAGTGTGTTCCGCAAGCAATGAGTCGAGATCAAATTGGAAAACTTGTAGAGAGTAACTTGGCGGAATATTTTGTACAAACATACGGCCATCCCGAGTCTGTATCATTTCATCGTGCAAGAGAATGTTTTATACGAAGTATGGCGTCGTACTCCGTTGCCTCTTTTGTGCTCAATATAAAAGACCGTCATAATGGAAATCTCATGATTGATGCAAACGGATACCTTGTACATATTGATTTTGGATTTTTATTTGATTTTTCTCCTGGGGGAGACATCAATTTTGAATCCTCCCCTTTTAAGCTAACTGCAGAAATGGTACAGCTAATGGGATCCCCTGTGGGTGGTGGGAAGAAAACCCTGCGGAGTAGTTCGTTGGCAAAAGCTTTGGTAGACCCAGAATCGTACAATTTGTTCATTGATTTGACGGTGCGATGCTTTCTGGCGGTGCGGCAATATGCTAGACAAATTTGCATACTGGTGGAGTTGATGCTCGACAGCGGGTTGCCTTGTTTTAAACCACGCAAGACAATTCAGGACCTCGCATGGCGCCTTGCGATGAACAAGGGCGAGGTGGAGGCAGCGGAATTTATGCAACGACGGATTGCAGAATCAAGGGAAAATATTCGAACAGTTCTATATGACAGGTATCAAAATTTTGCAGAAGGAATAGAGATGTAATAACTATGTTCAAAGGTAAGGGGGAGAAAAAGGTGTGTTTTGTTTTGCTTGTTTGTTTCTTTAGTATTGCTGTCATGTGGAGTTGACTATATACGTACTAACGCCCTTCGCGGGTTGATTTTTCCTCTCTCTTTGTTTTTGTTTAAGCCCATATACGGGTTGCCCGTCATTCTTCAAAATGTATCCTTTTTCTCCTCCCTTTCCCTCTCCTTCTTTCCCTCCTCTTGTTGTTGCGGCTAAACCGCTGCTGTTTGCGTTGGGGAATTTCCCTCTTTGCTTTCCATTTCTTTTCGCCAAATGCCCCGAAAGAATGTAATGTTTCTTGATTTTTTATGGCCTTCATTCTTTTCTACCCTTCGTTGCTCAGGAAGGGTTCTCATTCTTATTTTTTAGGGTCTATCCAATCCGCCGCAGCCACCTGCTGAGGGGGATGCGCGGGCATGCGGGCCGTGCACGGCAAAATTCCGGGCTGAGAAGCCGCTCTGGTTTGTGCCCGTGCCGCGTTTTTTAGTATTTTGTTTCGTGCGTTACCCCCTTCTTCCGAAGAGGAAGCGGCACGGCCATCACCATTGTAGTGTGCAGCGCGTTCTGTTGAGCATCGGCGTGTTCAAATACCTAAATTTTAGATGCCTTCCATGTACTCGGAACGCTCTCGAAAGAAGCCGCGGCTCCCCCGACCAAACCCTCCCAAGCTTCACAATGAACTCTAAGAAGCTCTCCGCGATGAGAGGAATTGTGTGCGCTTACAGTGGGTAGGGGCGGTCGGAGTTGTTGTTATGGTTGGCTCTGTCTGTGTCACCGTTTGCCGTTCCGTAAACTCGGGACCCGTATAGGATTCTACCGCGGTCGTTTGACCGAGGGGAGTTCGGAGCCGCCCCACAGCCAGAAGGAATTGCGTCATCTTTTTCGCCTCGCCCAGCTTCCTGCTGGGCAGCCCCTCTACATTATACGTGGCAAAGGGTTCGCGCAATCCAGGACACGCCATCAGGCGAGCAGACGTTTCTTCGCACTGTGTGCGTTGGCTTGGCGTCGCGCGATGCGGAACACACCCGTAGGCCGCTTTTCGGTGCAGGGTGCCTCTGCCGGAGCCCAAGCAATGCTTGCCGCGCGCTGGGCAGGTGAGGGCGGCAGGGTCCCTGTTGACTACTTCTGCCGCATGTGGACGTTTCATTCCGTCCGTTCCTGTGCCGCGACTGCCGCGATATCTCCCGCAGCGGCATAGCAGGGGGCCGCGGTTAGCAAATAGCCCCCCACACTCACCGCATCGAACTGTATTCTTTGGGGGGGGCGGTTTCACCCCTGCCTGTAGAACTGCTTCGCGTTCGATTCCGTATTCGGGGATGCTCCATAGACGGGGGGGCTCCGCCAAGATTTCTCCAGGGTGGATCCACTCGTTCTGTGCGGCAAGTGCCAGTTTCGTTTCGAAGCCCCTCCGGCACGACGAACGTGTGGGACGCAGCGGTGGTGTGAGTTCCTCCTCCTTCATGGGTAGTTTCGGCTCCCCTACGGCGTTCGGGCGCTGAAAGGGACCTTCCGGGTGCCGCAAACGAATGTGTAGGAAGAGCGGTTGGCAATTACGGGGCCTTTGCCACAGTGATGGCGGCGGTGTGCGCATTGATCCCTTCCTTGGCTGCCATCGTGTTCCCTTGGGCGCTGGCGTCGCCGCTGTTGCAGCGCAGGGGTTGGGGCGTTGTGGGAGCCGTTTGGGCAGACGGCGGGAGTCTTTACCGCCCGTGCGTCAGGAGGCCTCCCGTGGTCTCACATCCGAAGCGGTGAAAATCACAGCATATCATCGTGGTGGGGCGCCTCATTTGCCTCTGCCTGCCCGCGGGCTCTAAAAGCAGGCTCTGAAAGCGGGCTCTAAAAGCAGGCTCTGAAAGCGGGCTCTAAAAGCAGGCTCTGAAAGCGGGCTCTAAAAGCAGGCTCTGAAAGCGGGCTGTCAAAGCAGGCTCTGAAAGCGGGCTCTGAAAGCAGGCTCTGAAAGCGGGCTCTGAAAGCGGGCTGTCAAAGCAGGCTCTCAAGGCAGGCTGTCAAAGCGGGCTCTGAAAGCAGGCTCTGAAAGCGGGCTCTGAAAGCGGGCTGTCAAAGCAGGCTCTCAAGGCAGGCTGTCAAAGCGGGCTCTGAAAGCAGGCTCTGAAAGCGGGCTCTGAAAGCGGGCTGTCAAAGCAGGCTCTCAAGGCAGGGGCGGCGTAGCAGTCCAGCTTAGAATTCGTTTCGAAACTGCGAGCGCCGCTGCCGAACGCGCTCGAAGGTTCTCCGGTGCGGCGTGCTCTCGCTCCTCTTCGGCTTCTTTTTTCCCCGGTGGCGCAGCCCGGCGCCGAAGGTGCGGCGTGAGGGTTTTCGTCACCAGCGCGCCGTCGGGAAAAAAAGGCCCCCGAAGAGGGCCGAACGCCGACCCAGGCCCAGCCACCGCCGCGCCGCCGGGCAGCACAATTCCCCGACGGCGCGGAAAACCCCCGCAAGCCGCAGGGCCCCTCGGCGGGCGTCGGGGCCGCAGGGGTCCGGGGGCGCCGCCGCACGGCCGGCCGCTCATTCTAAAAAAAGATCGCGTCTACGCTTTCGGGGCATTGGGAACGCCGCTGAGGAAAAACGGGGAGTTTTTGAGGAGCGTTTGGGCAGAGAAAAGAAAAAACAAAAAACGCGGACGGCGCGAACAACAGGCGGCACGAGGCCGCGCAGGCGCAGGAAACGCCCTCGCCAGGCCCACTGCGCCCGGCGTTGGAGGGCACCAGCGAAGCGCACACACCGCAAGCAGCTGCGTAACAAGTGTAAAAAAAACAATGAATCGAGCACACAACACCAGAGAGCAAAAAAAAAAGAATAATCATCAACAAATTCCCTCGGAGAGGAAGAAATCAATATTGTGTTGATTATTTGAAGATTTTTTGCCCGTTTTCTTTTTTCCTTGCATTGAAGAGTTTGAAAAAAAAGACGCTCCTCGTCACGTTTCCGACTTCCTTTCTTTTCCTTGTTCGTGATGAGAGGTACAAATAAAATAAGAAAATAAAAATAAAACAACAAAAACATATTTGGGGTTAATCTTTTTATCGGTGTGTTCTTTTTCCTTCCTTCTAAAAAAAAAAAGGCATAGGACAAGAAATTAAAACCGGTTTTATTTTTCCTTTTATTTTTCTGCCTGAGTCTATCTTTATATATAAGTATGTATCTTTTATCTTTTTTTTTCTGCTATTTTTCCTTTAGAATTATTCTTCGTCCTCCTCCTTTGCTTATTTTTTTTTTTTGTCTGGCTCTCTGTTTCATCGGCCGGTCTTATCCGGAAACCGCGCCTCCCACGCTCTCACGATCCACCGGCGGAGTCCCGTGCCGCCCGGCGTCGGCATCGAGGCGCCTAGCGCCCGCGCCCCGCGGACGGTGTCGGCGAAGTTTGCCGACGTCCCCGGCGGGAAATAAACGACGCGCCGCTCCTCCCCGCCGAGGCCCGCGTCGCCCAGCGGCGTTTGTGCCTCGCGGCCGCCCTCCCCCGGCGACGCCCCGCGCTCGGCCGTCATCGCCGTCTCTTCCGTCCCGCCCGACAAAAGGAATGAAAGCTTCCACTTTTTTGCTTGGCTACACTTGCGCATTTGTGTAAATAAAAAAATAAATATACGGGAAGGGAGAAAAAGAAGAGAAAAGAATAAAAGAAGGAGAGAAGAAAAAGATAGAATACACACACATACACAGAGAGAGAGAGAAAGGGGGTTGCAGTAGCAGCGGTGTTTGTTCACACATACATACACACATGGCGTCTTCCTCCTTCTTCCCTTCCCCGTGTGCTCCTGCAACGGCCGTCGCGTAATAAAAATAATAATAAAACTCACGGAGAAAAATAAGCTAATCATCGTCATATATAAAAAGAGAGAGAGAGAGAGCACCTTCCCCCCTCTCTCTCTTTGCACAAAAAAAAAAAAACTACGAAATTTTGAGCCCAGCGACCGTCGACGCTAAACTTCCCACCGCGCCGTTCTGCCCCGACTGCTCGCCCTCCTCCGACGCGCAGTCATGCAGCTGAATGTACTTAAGCACCACCCGCTTGCTGCTCTCCTCCAGCTCCCCGCCCAGTATCATCTCGTCCAGCACAAAGTAGGCGCGGTGAAAATTAAAAATGAGATCGAGCTCGCACACATTACCAAAGTACCGGTCAAGCACCTCCACAAAATAGTGAATAAGTTCCAGCGCTATTAACTCGTTGTCATCCCTGCCGATGGCGGCGATGAAGTAGAGGGAGGCGTAGCGGCGGCAAATGAATTTATTGCCTCTGTGCTCCACCACGTTGGAGAAGCGCGTTGATCGATCCAGGGCGAGCTGGTACACCTCCCGCACAATCTTCGACTTCTCCTTCTTGGAGTATGTGGCGTACCACTTGGCTAGACGGAGCTTGCCCTGGCGACTGATAAGAATCAAATATTTCAGCATGGGCCGCAGGAGAGAAAGAGAAAGAAGAAAAGAAGAAAAGAAACGTCAAGAGTTTCCCACCTTTTTTCTCCTTTCTTCTTTTTTCCTCCTCTTCAGGACGTACTACTATCTTTGCTTTGTAAGATTCCTCACGCCACACATGAAGGAAAGTAAGAAAGAAATATATGTACACAAACAACTACATTATATATATAGATATAGATATAGATAAATAGAATTACAGTTGCACAAACAAGCAGAAAAAAAAAAGGAGTCCCTTCTCTCCTTCTTTCTCTCTCTCTCCCGTTTATGTATATATTTATGTATGCATGTGTGTATATAAAATGGGAAAAGCCCCAATATCAACTCTTCAATTGCCCCCGCCTTCTCAATGGTATCCCGTCATTTGGCAAGCGACTCCCAAAATCTGGGTCGTAGAAACGGTCCTCCATGTACTTTAGCATTCCCCAGTTAGACGACATTCTCACAAGCGCCTCGTCCTCATGTTTACTGTCTACATTCATTATTGCGGCTGCTCTTGTTGGTGATGAACTCCCCCGCGCCACCATCTCCTGCCCTCGCTGCCGCCACACGCCCTCCACCCGCACAACATACTCCGAGACGCGGCAGAAGACCATCTCCGCGAGAAGGGCGCGGCATGTGTGCTCGGCGAGGACCTGCCAGTAGTAATAATCCCTACGGGTATCAGTATTATTAGTACTAGCGCTACTACTACTGCTACCAGTTTTTCCTCCGCATGTATTCTTCTGCAAAGGACAGGCGATGCTGTCGGGCTCCAGGGCCCACCGCAGCTGCCCCATCACACCGCGGCAGAATACACCCTTCCAATGATACGAGTATTCACCCGCAGCGCTGTCTGGAATAAAATCACCCCGTTGTTGTTGCTGGTTGTGGTTGTGGTGTTCCCCAATACTAGAGGAAGAAGAGGCATTAATATTAATATTATTATTATTATTATTATTATTTCCCCACGTATTAGTGGTAGTACTCATAGTCTCCTGTCCACTGTTGTTTGTGTTATTATTATCCCATGGAACCAAGCTTTTAAAATTGCACAAATCAAAGACAGTTTCACTGTTATATGTGGATGAAATCATCTGCGTCAATGCGGAGATCTCCTTTGCATCTGCATATGGAAACATATTCACAAGATTTGGAAACAGTTCCTTAAATGCCACAAGAGAGCCGTGAAATGACGCCCCTCCCCCAAGCGCCGCTCGGTCTGTTCGAATAACGCCGTTCTCCACAAGATACCGCAGGCATGCATACAGCTCCAGTCGCCGTTCATAGTGCTCAGCGCGGTCGTAATATTTCATCAAGGTACTAAGATTATCCTTCCCCGCAGTCGGCGCATACACGTAATCAAGGTACGATTCCCCCAAATGTTCCTCCACAACATCATTTACACTACATGAAAATAAATCATTATTATTATTATTATTATTATTATTATTATTATTATTATTATTATTATTATTATTATTATTGAAGGAAGACGATGATGATGGTCTCCGCAGTAGTGTACACTTCTCCACCTCCCACCACAGCGTTGCGGGTGTCCACAGTCTCCCGTACTGCACGAGGGCGTTGTAAAACATCTCCAAACAAATGTGGTCCCGCTTTCCCCTGTGTTCATTCCACCCATTGTGCGGCTCGCGGCAGAGACTACACCAATTCTCCGTCTCATTCCACACCCACGTGTACCCCAGCGTCTCACTAGTATTCATATTATTCATATTATTAATATTATTAATAGTTTTATTATTTTGGTTCGTCAATGCAGCGGAGGAATCCCGCGCATACACGAGGCGGTGCCGCCGCTGGTGCCGCAGCACACCCCCCGCCGTCGCTGCAACGAATAACGATGATGTTGTTGATGTATTTACGTGTGGAGGAATGTCTCGCAGAAATAAACGGCGGAGACCCGCGGCGAGGAGGGGCGCCGCCGACATAACAGACAAACAGCCGCAGCCACCACCGCGACTGGGCGGCTCTCTGTCCTTTTGATAACTGTGAGTGAAAGAGATAAAAGAGAGGGAGAGAAAAGAAGAAGAAAAATAAGTGTGTCTACATATATACATGCATATAGAGAGAAATAGAAATAGAAATAAATGTGTAGGGAGGAAGAGAAGCATAGGCCACATATGAATAAAAATAAAAATGAAAATGAAAACAAGAACTTTATATATATATATATATATATATATATATAATATAGTTGGATAAAAAAAAAACACACAGTAAACAAGAGATGAAAACAAAATAAGGAAGGATGGACAGATTAATATACTTATTTATTTATGTAAATAAAGTAATAATAATAATAATAATAATAAATGCATTTAAAGGGAGAAAACATCTTCACAAAATTCGGAATATACACACAATACAAAGGGGGCTGTTGGCACAGAGAAAAGAATACTGGAAAAAAAAAATAATACGCACATTTGTAATGTATGCTCGTGGTAGACTTTGGATGGACTGTCATGGTGGTAGTATGAAGCTGCCATTCAAGCACAGTAATAATAATAATAATGACAGCATCAGTAAAACGTCAACAAACAAACAAACAACAGCAGAAAAAGAAAAAAAAGAAAAAAAAAAGGATAAATTGAGGAAACCCCCACAACACACATTTACACAGCCCACTACCATGCATACATACAACTTCTCCCCTCCACGTACCAACAACCCTCAAGAGAAAATGTTAAAAAAAAAAATGGGGAACACGCATGTTTACAGCATATACATTGGAGTGACATTACAAGAATAAAAAAAAAAAAGAGGGAAAAAGAAAAAAGATATCAACAGAGAAAGCGAAGTAAAGGGGAGCTCACTGTGTGTTTTTTCCCATCATCCCTCCTTTTTTCCCCCTCCCCCTCCCTCTCTTTCCCTAATAGATCTATTTTTCCTTCCCGCTTCTCTATCTCTCTCTCTCTATCTGTGTGTGTGTGTGTGTGTGTGTCTGTGTGTAATATATTCACAATGAAGTTTGTGAATGATCATTTGCCTGTTGCTCATAGCAAAATTCAGCATAATTCTCTTATTACACTCACTCCTCCCTTTTTCTCATTTTCTTTATTTATTTTTATTTTTATTTTTTTTCTTCTCTCTATTTCATCTTGCTTCCTCAGCAACACTGTATGCACATATATGTATTTATGCACCCCGCTCTCTCTTACCCAACCCCCACCCGAACAACTGCGACTGCGAAGTCCCCAAAGTGACACATCTCTGCCCCCTGCGGAGCAAGGAATAGGAACTCAGCAACTGGAGAAAACAAAAAAAAAAAGAACTGCATAGAAAATAAAGAAGTAGGCAAAAGGAAACAGGCAAAAAAAGAAGAATAAAATTCCGGCAAACAGGGAGGAAAAAGGCAAAAAAAAAAAGAGCAATAATAATAATAGTAATAACGATGTAATGCACCTCGTGCCAGCCCACAATCACGATAGGATGCATATAAATATATATATATGTATATATTTATTTATTTATTTATTTATTTATTTATTTATTTATTTATTTACATGCTTTTTTCACCTCTATTTTGATGTATTTCTTACCAGCTTACTTCGTCTTCACCTTCCTTCAACACAGAGAATAAGAGGGGGGAAATACACAGAAAAAAAAAAAAGAAGGCAAAAGAATATTTTTTTTTAAATGAGAGAAAAGGGGGAAAAAAGATGTTTTTTTTTCTGTTTTTTTTTGTTTTTAATTCCCGTTTTTTTCCTCCCTTTTCTTTTCCTTTTTTAAATATTTCTTTTGCCTTTCCTCCTTCTTTTTTGATGTTGTTCTTGTTTTCTCTTTTGTTTCCTTCTCTCTGTTCACTTCATCCTGCATGATTAAATCGATGTGCTAATACTATTCAGCGTGTATAACGACGACTCCATCATGGCGTCCAGCGGGGCGTCGTGGCAGGTCCGGGCGGTGTCCACGTTACTGGACGTGCAGGTGAGTATTAAGCTGCTCACGCTTGCGTCGTCCAGCCTGCCCCCCCGCCACGTCTGCCGCACCGCCTCCCCCCGCTCGCCGGCGTGAAAGACGGGGAGTTGGCCCACGTGGCCGGACTGCAGCAGCAGACGGCGGGGGAGCCACTCCCTCCCGTCGGGGTTCTCCTCCGAGCCGGTGCGACTCAGCGAATATATGCGGGAATGACAGGGAATATTATTATTATTATTATTATTATTATTATTATTATTATTATTATTATTATTATTATTATTATTATTATTATTATTTAGGTGCTGCTGTTGTGAGTGGTGTTGCTGTGGGTGCGGGCTCCACATGAGGGATTGGCAGGCCCCCTGCGCAGAGGCGGAGAAGTGCATAAGCGAATTGGTTGACTGCTGCCGTGGTGTTAGTATGGAGAAACAGCCCTCGCTTTCACGCGTCATTACACGCTGATGCGTTCCACATTCATCACATGATACAAGTGCTAACTTGTTCGCGCTGTGGTTGATATTATTATTAAAACTATTAATATTATTATTAATACTATTAATATTATTATTATTATTATTATTATTATTATTATTATTATTATTATTATTTACATCGGTGTGAAGGGCCGCCGTTACCGCTGCGGCATCGTTATTATTATCACGTTCGATGTGTTCGTTGTCCTTGCAGCCAATCATCTCATCTATACTTAAAATATCAACCTCCTCTTCTTCCCTCATATATTTTCTTTGCGGCTGCGCAACTGCCGCGCCGCCGTGTGGGTACGATGCAGCAAACGATTGGAGATGTTTCCGAGCGGAAACAGTGTTCATAAAGTGCACGGAAAATGAATCCTTACACCGCCTCGATGCATCAGACGTGACTATGGAACTGGCGATGGCGCTTATGTCATTTCCAGAGGGAGCGCTGCGGCCGTTCATCAGGGCTCCAGCACGTTTCTCGCCGTAATGCATGCCCAAGAAAAATCCCTCCGGACACGAGGAAGAAAAAGTAGTGACTGTCTTTCTTCGCCTTGGGAGTTTATTATCATTATAATTATAACTAGTGAAACTATTATTATTATTATTATTATTATTGTTATTATTATTGTTATTATTATAACAGCAGGACGCTGAATGTATTGTGCCTCTTCTCAACGTCGGTGCCGTCTGTGCTCCCCAAGCTCGCCTGGGCGGGGCGGGGGCGCAGAGGTCGCGTGGGGAACTCCGCGGGGTCCACGCCGCCGCCACCACCGCGGCGCCCACTGTTGTTGTTGTTGTTGTGCTGTTGTCCCGCGGCGACGGCAGCGCAGCCCCAGAAACTTCACCGTCACTGTTGTTGTTATTATTATTATCTTCACTATCTTCTTCATTATTAATATTATTTTGTTCTTCCTCCTCTCCCTCGCCGTTGCCGCCCCCCCGTGGATGTATACTTCTCTCGCAGAGGTCGTCGCCGCTGCCGTTTGCGAGGACGAGTTCCCGCACGGCCGGCGGGGCGTCGAAGTCCTCGCGGAGGCTCCCAAGCGCCGCCCGGAGTTTCCTCCTGCGCCGCAGCGAGAAGTCAGGAGCCTTCATTCCATTATTTTCACTATTAATAATATTGTCTCTATCTTTACTATTATTAATATTATTATTATTATTATTATTTCCATCTTCATTAATATTATTCATAATATTGTTGTGAGTCTTTTCTTCTTCAAAGGGCGTGTCTCCTTCGGCACGTGTTAAACTCATGAATACAGGGACTCCCCTCTGCTTGTGGGAGACTACTCTCTTTTCATTGTCTGCCATCCTTTGATGATAATACTGCTGGTGGTGGTGGTGGTGGGAAAAGAGGGAAGAAAAAACAAAAATAAATAAATATGTGTAAATAAATAAATAAATAAATACACTATATATATATATATATATATAGAGAGAGAGAGAGAGGGAAGCACACGGAGGGATTAAACAGTTTATCATCACCCCCATGAGTAGTGGAAGATGTGACGTTACGAAGAAGAGAGGGAAAGAGAAAAGAAAAAAAAGGAAAAAAGAAAGAAGAAACAACAACAAAAGATATTGAAGGAGGGCGGTACTGTGCAGAAGAGCAAAAAACTTCGCTTTTTCCCCGCCCCATATGCTCTTGTGTTTATTCTCGAACTTTCTTTCTCTTTTGTACCGCTCTGCTCCCCACCGCCTCCCTTACAGACACACAAACAAACAAACAAATAAATAAATAAATAAATACATAGAAATAGATAGATAGATAGGCACATGTATATATTACATGCATATGTATGTACATATATATATATATATATAGAGAGAGAGAGAGATAAAAACTTATTATTTTTAAATGCACACATAGGCATGCGTAAATACAAGGGAAAAAACAAAAATCACATTTTTCATGCTGAAGATCTACAAAAGACAAGCACGCAGACATATGTACAAAGAAGAAACAAGAAGTGCTGCTGCAACAACAAAACCAATAAGAGAGGAAAAAAAAAAAAGAAAAAAGCATACACAAACAAAAACATAAAAAAAAAAAAAGAGAGATATGGAGAGAAGAATTATTCTTTCTCCTCATGCTCCACGGGAGCATTTATACTGTTAATCTCCTGATCTTCCGTGCCTACACACGCCCAAGGCGTTTCTTAATAAAACGTGTAATCACCCGCCTATACTTCAGTTTGCCATGGACCAACTTCCAGTAGCGGTAGTGCAGCCAGCCACTCGAGACAATGGACAGCACACTCAGAGTAAGGTAAACAATCAACGTTTTCTGCATACAATCCTTCCCCTTGCACACACCCCTTGTATCAATGGGAATATAAGGGGGTAATGTAAGTCTGTGCTGGTGGTACACGCCAAAGAAGAGTGCACGATATAATAGCGCAATGCCCAGAGAGGATCCAAGGAAACAAAATCCGTAATGCATTCCAAAGTCACGTTTAAATATAATTCCAATAACATATGTTGTAATAGACGTACTGAAGCCAAAGGCAAATGCACAAATCATGTACACTGCGATCAGTGAGTAGTTTCCAGGGAAGGAAAGATAAAAGATCATGGAAAGAGTCATTAACACACTTGGTACTGGAAATCCAATGGTGGCAGGAAGCATCATACCTCTCTCCCGTCCAATCGTAAAAAGAATGGCGTCATATGTGCCTATAAACACCCTACCAAAGGCTGTGGACACACCCGACAACGTCGCAAAGAGAATATAAGTTTTATACTCAAGATTACTGAAAACACTCCCGATCATAATTTTCATATTCCAGTTTGCCGTCACTGTAATCCCAATACCCCAGACAACAAACACGGTGAAGAAAATCAACCACAAATCCACATATGTCAGACTCTGTAGGAATGTTGTCTCATAAATGGGTGTGACAAAAACCTCACCGCATACAGTAATGGTTTCAATGTGTGGTTTATCATAGGAGGATATCTCACGTGTAATTATATCCATTTCAGCTCCCTCTTCTATACTCCCCGGCGATGCACGCGGCGCCAATACATTTGTCGCGAGGGAAGTATTACTCAGCCACCGTCTGGCACTCCGCAAGTCCATGTCCACGGAGTCATCAATTGGAATTAAGTCATCGGCCTCGAGAAGAGTTGCATCGGGGTCGACGGGGAGGTAGCCGGGGCGGGGGCTGCCCCCACGTTTCGTTCGGCCCCCCCGTTGCTCGGCAGAGGCAGAAAAGAAAGGAGCGGCGAGCTGCGCCGCGGGCAATGCAGAGTGGCCCTCCTCGTTATTAGAGGGAGCAGTATTTACCTGCAGGGTGCATGCATGGGCATTTCGTGCACTACAACATTGCTCATTGTCTGGAGTAACAATTTGATCCAGAAGAATTTCTTGAAATTTGATTTCATCTTCTTCGTCTTCTTCCTCTTCGCCTTGTTGTTGCTCTCCTTCTTGTTTTTCTCGTCGTTTTCCTCCTTGTTTTCCCTCTTCTTCTTCTTCCTGCTGCTCCCCTTCCTTCACATCCTTTCGCTTATCATTTTGAACTTGTTCTCTTCTCTCTTTTAACTCACGTTCCTTTTCTCGTGCCTTTGCAATGACACGTTCATCCTGCGCCGTTGGTCCATCCAATGCATGCACTGGGACTAACAATATCGTCATTAACAAAGTAATGACAATAGCGCCTATAGCAATTCCTCTATACTGGCCCTTCGTCATGTCTTGTTGATAGTACGCCGCACAAACCGCCTGTATGGACAAATATACATTCATTAACACTAAAACTCCACTCAATATATACAAGCGCCTCTTTGGTAGCAGCTGTGACATGTAGCGATTACGAATTAAATGTCTTCTTAAACGTTCCTTCAAAGAAATGCGGGGTTCCTCCCACCGTGTGATCTCATACGGCGCGTTACGTATGAAAATGGTCCCAATAATTCCAAAGAAACACACAATGGCCATGAGAAAGTACATCAAGTTATCATACCGGTTATTAAAGAAACCTCGGAACAGACATGAAATAATGGACGGCCCAAGACCTGAGAATGTCTTGAGCAAACCAACAGGCTGCCCACGGTCCCTGGGCGCATATGTCAACACAGTGGGCAATGTAGCCACATCAAATGCATAGCAGCCCCAGTTCATCATGGCGAAGAAGATACAGAAACGCAACTTACTCGCCTCAATGTGTCCTGCGAAGGTTAAAGCAAACAAAAGATGGCTTAGGGTTGTGATGAGTGTGGCAATACCGGTCACAATTTTTGGTCCAAAGAAATCATATAACACTCCAAATGGGAAAATAAATAAACCAAAGGCCGTGCCGGCCGCAAAGATATCCACCATTGTGGGGATATCGTAGCCATACGCCTGCTCCATGTATATAGAGAAGAGTGCGTGAAGACCTTGCGTGGAGCAGTTGATAAAGAAAAGCATACCCACAAAAATCATCCGAAAACGCATAAAGTCATTGATCTTGTGTGGATCAATGAGAATAAATGAGGGTTCATTATTATTGATCTCCCCCTCTAGACTTCCTTCACGTCTGTCAGTAAGAATATTACTTTGCTGGCGCTGGGTGAGTGGGGGCTCATGGAGGGAGCCATCACCACCCTCCCCGTCGTGCCGGGGGAAGAACACCCGGGAGGGAATTCTGCCCAGCGGCAAATCCCGCTCGTCTTGCTCCATGTGCTATAGAATAAAATACAGGCTGAAGATTCCTCTCCCGGTTTTATTTACTTCTTTACTTATTTTCCTTGCTTTATTACTATTATTATTATTATTATTATTATTATTATTATTATTATTATTATTATTATTATTATTATTATTATTATTATTATTATTATTATTATCCGTGTACCGTTGACAGTCTTTTTTTCTTGTTGTTCGTTTTTTATTTCTTTTGATCTGTGTCTATCCTTCTTGTTTCTCGTTTATATAAACAGCTAAAGGTGGGTAGGTGGGTGTGTGTGGATGGATGTAGATGTGTGGGTTCTTATGTTATATTTTATTTAGTTTGGAATCGTACTTCGTCGTCCTCTCCGTTTAGCTACAGTAAAGAAAAATATGGAATAGAGTAGCAAAGAAAAGAAAAAAAGAAAAAAGACATAGTCATTAGCAGAATATATTTATTTATTTATTTATAGGGGCATGTGTGTATGTATGTGTACACTTGGGTGTGTGGTGTATATCACCACAACATTTTATTTCAGAGGAACTCCCCACCGCTTGTTGTTGTTGTTGTTTAATTTTATTTTTATTTTGCATGTATGTATTAACGATTAGCTTGTGTTTGTCGAGCAAACTTACGCACCGTACAAAGTTCTCCCCACCCCGTCACACACGAGTGGGAGATGCATAATAATATTAACAATAATAATAATAATGAGAGATCTATGTAAACACAGAATGTACAAACAGAGGAACAATGCACTTCCTGTCATTCCGTGTTTTTTTGTTTTTGATTTTCCTTCAATTTTATTTATTTATTATTTATTATTGGCAGACATCATATTTCTTGTTTGTTTCCTTTACTTTTAAATGTTAATCCATCCGCAGTGCATAAAACCAAATCCTTTTTGCATGCAACATGAACTGAAAAAAAAAAGAAAAAAGAAAAAAAAAGACCTCCTCACGGTGCCACGACGACGCCGTTCTCCTCCCGCAGTTTTCCATTCCGCACCGCCGTCGCGATCGCCTGCCGCACGTGTTTCGCGATGCGTGCGTTGTACCGCTCCGCGACCTTCCGCGCCAGCAGCCGCAGGCCCACGCCCCCGTGCTCGCCGGCGCCTTCATTTGCCTCCGCGAGCTCCTCAATCACCCACCGCGCGACCTCCGCCACCTCGTCGTCGGTGCCCAGGACGAAACTGGGAACGATGCAGTCGGCCGCCGTGACCGCCCGCGGCAGCTCGAATGGATCGCACCTCAGCCGCTTCGCAGCGCGGGACTCACCACCACCTCCTTCTTTATTTTCATTGTTATGATTTTCATCGCGGCGTCTCGTCAGTTTAGTTTCTCTCGTCACTTCGGTCTTCTTCCGTGATGTCACCCAGTCGTCATCATCGTCGCTGCTGCTGCTGAGGTCCATCGCAGGGCGGGGCGGCCGCAGTGGTTGCCGGGCACTCCCCCCATCTTCCTCTTCACTATTATTATTATTATTATTATTATTATTATTTCTCTGCGGGGCGGTGTGTTTGCGCCGCTGCCACTTCCCCTGGTACTTCTCTGCCTCCGTCATGCACGACGTGTGGTGCCGCACGGTGTGGGCGTCGAAGACCTCCATGCAGTCGACGCAGGTGAAGGAGGCGCCGCAGACCGCCGCGTGGCCGCCGACCTTCGGCTTCTTCACAACGTCTTGGCAGTACCCGCAGGTGAAGGAGACCATTGAGTATTCACTAATACTTAATACTTATATTTAATAATATTTAATAGTTAATAAATATTTTAATATTTTAATAATTAATATTTATTAATAATCAAAGTCAGACTTACCGCTTAACTCCGATCTTCCATGTATACATGAAACATCATCAAATAAAGAGAGAAAAAAGAAGAAGAAAAAAAAGAAGGAAGAAAATAATAGTAAAACAACGGGCCACGCAAGATGAATTATTTTTACAAACCCCCCGCGGCGCCCCCTCTCCCTCCCTCAATGCACACAGAGAGAGAAAGAAAGAGAATGAGGGAAAACAAAAGAGAGAGAAATTATGAGAAGTACAAATTGCCAGCATTCATCACAACAAATAACAAAGAAAGAGAAAAATAGAGAGGTACAGTAAAGTAAATACATAAATAAAATAAAATAAAATAAAATAAACAAGAAAAAAAGAAAAAAAAAGTTTCATGTTTCCCATCTCCTAAGTAAGCTGCTGCAATTCAAATAGACTATGATGGTACCTTTTCATCATTGCAGTCAGAAAAACAAAAATAAAATAAAATAAAATAAATACATAACGCCCACACATACAAAGACAACCGCGGCCACAACGACGACGGCACAAATTTACAGTACTATTATTAGTACTATTATTATTATTATTATTATTATTATTGTCTCCCTTTTTTCTTTCACCCTTCACAATGCATTATGTATATTATGCACGTGCAGAAATAAATCCTTTTTTTTTTAAAAAAAAGCCAGACATAAGTGGTAAGCTCGGTTTCTATACTACGCCTTCACTTGCTGAAAAAAAAAAAAATAATAATGATGGAAAACAATAACATAAAATAATAAATAAGAAAGAAGAAGACATAAAAAATAAAATAAGATAAAAAGAACTATAATCAATCGACATTTTCTTCACATAACGTGAGAACTTATAACCACCAAATAATAAATAAAAAATAAAAAAAAGTACCAGACACAGAGGAAGTCTTTACTCTAGACACAAACACAAGCACGGACGGAATGGTAAGAATACTTTACTAACAAGACTTCACAGATTGCAGTCCCTTCACACTGTTGAGACGAATGGCTCTCCCAGCTGGCACGAGGTATACAGACCTCGGGGTACGGAAAGAAGAAATGTATAGTGTAAAAGAGAGAGAGAGAAAGAGAGAAAAAAAAAGGAAAGGAAAAAAAAAAGAACAAAGAGAAAGAGAGAAGGGGAAAGACGGGAAAAGGGTGTGAGTCCCCCCTTTACACAAAGATAGAGAGAAAAACAAAAAAGAAAAAAGAAAAAAAAGAAAAAAAAAGAAAAAAAAAGAAAAAGAAAAAGAAAAAGAAAAAAAGATCTGTGGTGGAAGTATGCTCGGTGGCTCTGCTTCCCCGTGAAGCTTCCCAGTGTAAAAAGAAATGAACATACATCCACAGTTCTTCAATTGTTTTCTTTCTCATTTCACTCTCGCTCTCTCTCTCCCTCTCTCTTTTTCTCTCGGTTCCGTCCTCTCATTTTTTCTCATCGCTTGATGTTTTTTCTTTCTTTTGTTTCCCCGGCCCAGCCATCCCGCCGCCGCCACCCCCACTTATTGCTGCAGCAAGCGCCGCACGTGAAGCATACATGGACGGATAGACGGACAAATATATATATATATATATATATATATATATATATATATATATATATTTATTCATTTATATGTATCTTTATCTATGTTTTTACCCACTTCTGCACCGAAGCGCAGGCACCCAAACATTCCTCCACATTTAAAAAAAAAAAAAAAAAGATTCTGCGTATGTCCCATCGTGGCAGTGGACAGACACGGCAGAGATGTTTTTTTTTCTTCTCTTTTCTTTTCTTTGGTGGCACTCTGCAGATACATACATTGCAAGAAAGAAAGAAAAAAAAATATAAAGGACTCGGTGAAGTAATTTTTTTTTTTTTAAAAAGGGTACATGTCATGAAGTGGACATATATCAAACAAAAAAATAAAATAAAATAAAAAAATTAGGCAAATGCCACCATATGCCCCCGAACCAAAGAAAAGAAGAAAATAAAGAATAGTGAAGGGATGTAAAGTATAATAGTCACGAGATTACAAGCAACTATCAAAAAGGAGTGAACAAAAGAAACAAAGAACAAAAAAAAACAGACAGAAACAGAGGGAAATTGTTGAGGATAAAAGAAAAATACAAAAATACACACATATATATATAGAGATTAAAAAAAAAGATAAACATAAAAGAAATGTTGGTTACAAATACGCACAAACACACTAACGTCCACAAGCACACAGAAAAATGCATATCATACCAAACAAACAAACAGAAATGATAACAACGACAATAATAACAATAATAATAATAATAATAATAATAATAATAATAATAATATCGCTTCAATCAACACATTTAACATACAAAACAATAACAACAAGAAAACAGAAAAAAAGAGAAAAGCACAAAACTAAGACACGATATATTATTTGCTTCCGTTTTCTTTGCTTTTTTTCTCTCACATCATGCTTTGTCTTTTTTTTGTACAGAAGGACCAGAGAATATAAACCGCCAAACAGTTCGTCAGGCACACACCCAAAAGAGAAAAAAAAAAGCTAGGTGGTAAGGGGAGTAAACTACGACAAGAACAAAAAAAAAAGTAAAACATATAAACAAATATACAAAAGAAGAAGGTGAAAACAACGCTACAAACAAAATCCACTACTTTTATATTATTAGTTTTTTTTTTTTTCCTTGGGGATCCTGAACGGGTGGGTGGGCCCCGCAACGTCCAGTTGTGACTGCTGGCAACAAAAGGACTGCGGGTCTCAAAAAGAAAAAAAAACAAGAACAAGAAAAGACACGAAGGAAAAAAAGAAAAAAAAGAAAGGAAGCAACACATTAAAAGACTAGCTAGCGTACAAAACTACACGACTGAAACCGGCGCATAGATGTCTGCAAACTCACCACTAGCGTGGTTTGATTGATACGGGTTATGTGTATACCGCGTTACACGAGTACTGCTCCCACTTCCAGGCAATGACTCCTCAAGAAACGATTCTTCAGTTGTGTTTGTGCCATGAGTGGAATAAAAGGAATCCACTGTGGAAAATAGCTTCCCTTGTGGTGAAGCTGGGACATCCATATGTGGTCCACACTGTGACATCATTGATGGGATATACTGTTTTGGGGTCGCTGTTGACGGCTCTTCAATGTCTGGTGAGCGACGCAAACTGGAGCAATTGCTTCCCAGTGTTGTCTGTGGGAAGTTCAAACCTTGAGAAGAATACGATATACCCCCTCTGTCCATATGGCTCAGGTGCTCTGAAGAGTGCATGTAAGACACATTTTTATTGTACGGGTTGGTACCATTCCCCATCATCATTCCTGAAGACAGCATCCGTTGCTGATTCGCCAAACGGTAAGGAGCATACCCTCCTCTCATACAACAAGGTGCCGACATTTCCGGGGTGCCATACAACATTTGCGGCATGAGACCCCCACAATAATTCCCACTGGATACATTCGTTCCGTGTGGGGCTGACTGAGGGAAGTACTGGGCCGCTGTTGCGGATGCTGGTGACCCTGCTGCTACCTCTCTTCGGGATTTCCACACAGGGGAATATGCGGACGGACAGTTCCCGCATCCTTCCTGCGGCACAGGGTGGTGCATCACGCCACCCCCGCTCGGCGGGCGCGGCCTCTGCAGTTGGTTGGGCAGCGGCGGCTGGGGCGCACTCGTCCACGCGGAGTTCATGGGGGCGGTGGCCTGGCGTCGCTTGTGCGTCGGCGCGTCCTCGGCGAGCTTCACCATGAGCGGGATCTGGTGGCAGGACGGGAACGGGCGCGTGTTGTGGATGCCGCTGGCCGCCCTCTCCGCGGCGCCCTCCGCGAGGAAGGCGACGAAGCCGATGCGCCGCACCTCGCAGCCGCAGCTGCAGCCGGCCGTGTCCTTGTGCAGCGTGACGCCGCCGACGGGGCCGAAGCACCCGAACACACGCGCCATGTCGTCCGGCGTCACGTCGAGCGGGATGTTGCGCACGAAGAGTTTGAAGATCCGCCGCCGCGCCTCGCCGACCGGCGTGTCGTCGTGCTGCCGCCGCGCCCAGTGCACGGAGATGGTGCAGCCGTGCAGGTGGAGGCCGTGGCAGTTGACCAGCGCCGCGCGGGCCTCATCGTGCGTCGCGAAGCGCACAAAGGCGGTGCCGAGATTCTCGCCGGTGTAAATGTTCCGCATCACCGCAGCCGACAGAATCTCGCCGAAGGGAGAAAACACGCGCCGAAGCTCGTGCTCGTCCACAACGCGGGAGAGGTGCCGAATGAAGAGGTTGTCGTGACTGTACTCCTCATTCGAAGCTTGATTAAGCATATTTCCGTGTCTTTCTTCTTTGAGTTTTCTTTGCTTTTTTTCTTGGTATTTGTGTTAATTTCTTTTTTTTTCTTTCTTTTCTTTTTTTTTGTTGTCGTTTTTTCTGCTTGTTTGTTTGGTAAGTCAAAATATCTGCAGCTTTCGTTTTAATGTATGTAATTTCTCCTCTTAAAAGCGCGAATTCAATATATATGTGTGCGTATTGAATTAGCCCAAGAAAAAGAAGCAATCAAAACAAAAAAGGAAGAGAAGAAAAAGGAAAAGGAAAAAAAAAGCAAAAGAATAAAGAATCCAAAAAAGAAATACAAAAAGTGATGCCCCCCGAAATGTGGAATGCAGAAGAATTACACAGACACAGACATCTGCTTACTGTCTACGTCGCATGTATTTTTACTAGAAGTTAATCAGCAATACGTTTCCTTCTGCCGTCTCCCCTGTTACTCGCTCCTATGTTATTTGAGCCACTCACCACATTGCTCAATTTTTTTTTTACTTTTCATTTTCATTTTTTGTTGTTGTTGTTGTTGTTTTTTGCTTGCTGGTGATCATTGCTACTTCCGCCGCTGCTGTTGTTTATGTATAAAACAACAAGTACGCGTTACCACCACCACCTCCTCCTCCTCCTGCACAGCTACATCGAAGTGCAGGGAAGGAAGGGAGAGAACTGTGCAGATCTTCAATATTGCAGCTCCTACAGGTATGCACACACACAGAGAGAGAGAGAGAGAGACGCTCTAAAAGAAGTGTACAGTTTTCTTTGCTGTTTGGGATTCCTTTGAACGCTTTGCCTCATCCACCTCAAGGGCCTTGTAGGTTTGTTTCAGCTCTCGCTTCTTGCTACGTCGTTCACGTTGTACTTGCTTTATCAACTGTTGCCGCATCTTTTTCTCCTCCTTTGTCTCCCCCTTCTGCCGTGCAAAGGCAACGAGATGTGTAGTTAACTCGGGCACACTCTCCTCTTCTTCTTGCTTCGTGTTGTGCTCCAATGCCGTTGTCCCCGAAGACGATGAGGCCGCGTGTCTCTTCCGGTGCTTTCCTGAAGGCGGCGCTCGGATGACATTCGGTTGGTTGAAGTGCGTTGAGTACGTCGACACCACCGTCTCGCAGTCAAGCCGGTTACTTTTGTCCCGCACCTCTTTGACTGCGTACGCCTCCTCCTCCTCTTCCTCCTCTGCGTGTCCCTCCGAGCCCGCGGTGTCTCCCTGCGCCGGCCGCTCCAACTGCGCCCCCCCTTCCACGCGCTGGCGGGCCGCCCGCCGTATCTCCTCCGCCTCGCGCTGCAGCTCCGCAAGAAAGCGCGTCTGTTTGTCCGGCAGCACCGTCGTGGTGTGCAGCTCCCCGCCCGGGCCCATGTCGGTTCCCGCGGCGAAGGCCATGTTTTTGAGCTGGTGGATCAGCCCCCTGTTCCGCAGCGGCTCGGCGGTGCCGTAGTCGACGCCGGCCCGGTCCACGACGAACTCCTGCAGCGCTCGCATGTACTGACTGACGTCGAGGGCCCCGTGCGCCCGGGGGTCGTCGCTGTACGCCTCGTTCAGCCGCGCGTCGACGTTGAACTCACGCATCACCCGCGCGAACTGCCGGTCGACGCCCCGCGTCGCGTCGTGCTGCGCGTAGATCGAGTCGTCGTGGCCGGCGGCACCCCCCGCGGTGTCAGTATTATTATTATTATTATTATTATTATCATAGTCGGGGGAGGCATCGCCATCGTCGTCGCCGTCGCCAAAGACAACCTCCCGCAGAAAGTCGTCCGTGAACTCCACCTCCTCCTGATCGTCAAACAACAAATCGTCGTCCTCCTCGTCGTCCCCGTCATTCCCCCTTTTGTTATTTTCATCGTCGTCGTCGTCCTGCGCCCGCAGAAAGTTGTGCCTGTTCATGTATGCCTCCTCCTCCGGCAACCGCCCACACGACGCCGCTGCTGTTGCCGCTGTGGTGGTGGTGGTGGTCCACTCCCGCGCCAAGTCACCCACATTCGCCGGGTCGCAGTCGCCACAATCATCATAATCATAATCATCTTCATTATTATAGTCGCGGCCGCGGCGCCAGCTCGATGCGGTTGAGGGTAAATGTCGCCGCAGTTGTTTCTCCTCCACCATCACTGCGACGTTCTTCGTCTCATCGTACGTCGCGTCATCGTACGACGGGTGGACCAACTTAAACGTGACGCCCTTCGATCGCTTCGGCGGCATCGCACTCACTTACTTACTTGGCCACTTACTTACTCTCCTCTTCTCATTCTGTGTATGTGTACATACATGCGTGTAAATGAAAACACACACAAAGGCATGCATATATATATATATATATATATATATATATATATATATATGTGAAGAGAAATAGAGACAAAAATAAAAGCGGACAGACAAACAAAAAAAAAATCTCTGCATCATGCAAACATGACGTGAAGAGACAAGCTCACGGCGTGCCGCAGTTACTTACACAGAATCACAACAAGAAAAAGAAAAAAAAAATGAATAAATGGGTCAGACTAGGAGAGTCCAGGCTCCCTTCCAAACTACTCAAAACAATTCCAGACTGCATCCTCACTGTTATTATTATTATTATTATTATTATTATTAGTAATCACCAACGAACCCAAGTATATCTTCCTTCCTTATCCCTGGCATTCTGGAAAAATACTTTTCTCTCTCCACACACACACTACCAATGTCGGTAGAGCAACGAGGAAAGACACAAAAATGAAAAACGAAAAGAAAAAAGAACTCTTTTTTTTTTTCTCTCATACGCACACACAATGCAAACGGCAGAGAGAGATGGGGATCGAGGGAGTGAAAACAAAAATGAGATATGGGGAAGGAAACCTCAGCGTGAAGATATCGCACAACTGCACACAGAAAATGAAGTAGCAATGTCTCTCCTCCATCCAAGAACGAGAAAAAAAGAAAAAAAAAGGAAAAAAAAAGAAAATATCACACAATCCACTTCAATACATAGGCCCATAACGTTTTCCTCCTCTGTACGATGTTTTGGTCTGTCTTCTTTTCTTTATTTGCTTCTCACACCATCCCTTCAGCACCTTCATTCTCAGACAGACTTCGTTATTTATTATTATTATTATTATTAGGTTGTTATTATTATTTTGTTGTTGTTGCTGTTCTGTTTCTTCTTGCAGAATCATCCCCCGCCACAGCAGACGGTTAGATATAACCACTGCCGTATTATACAGGCAATGAGAGAGAAAAAGAGAAAGAGAGAAAAAGAAAAAAAGAAAGAAAGATGTGTTGATAACCCTCTCATTTAGTTGTGCGCATTCCTCTCTGCCACTAGTGACAGAGATGTTTGTCACCGGTGTGTCCTCCATCCCCCATCACTCCGCAGCGCACCTCTGGCTGCAGCACGGATGATGTAACTCCACTCGTTACCCCGTCGTGGGTAGATGAGAGACATGGCGCCAAAACTGAACACATCGGCAGAGGCCGCGATGGGTCAAAGACTGCCGTGTTTACAAGAAGAGGTTGCGTGAGTGGGGCCACCATGGTGTTCTGCGGACAAATAATCAGCTGTGGTAATGACTGGGGAGCTGCATGCATGTACATTGGGATAGCATGCGCAATAGTAGCAGTAGGGGGAATATTGATGGGAGCAGCTGCCGCAGTAGCAAAGGGGAAAACAGGCGTAGTACTAGTAGAAGGAACAGTAGTAGTAGGAGGAGGAATATATGTTTGTACTTGAGGTAAAGCCGTTGAGGCAGCTCCCATAGAACTTGTACCATGTACTGTCGGAAAACATCCAAACATGGGCGAAGTACCATAAACACCCGCTCCTCCTGGATACACATTTCCTTCACCCACACTCCATTCTGTCTGCTGCTTCTTCTTCGTTTTATTCGATGTATTCTGGAGGTTCTTTCCTGTCTGATTTCCGTAACGATTATTATTATTATTATTACGTTTATTATGATTTTCATACTGCGGGCCGTCCACCGCGAGCTTCAACATCACGGGGTTGTTGCCGCAGCTGGGAAAAGGCAGCGTGTTGTTAAGAGCCTCACAGGCCCTCTCCGCGGCGCCATCCTCAATGTACGTGACGAAAGCGATACGGCGCTCAGGCTGCTGCCGCCACCGCAGCGACTGTAACTTTGTGTCTTTATGAATGGTCACCTCACACACCGGGCCGTGCACACGGAACACCCGCCTGAGTTCTTTACTTGTCACATCGCACGGGATGTTCCGCACAAATAATTTACGTATTCTTTTTCGGGCCTCGCCCACAGGAACATTATCGTGTTGTTTATTTGCCCACTTTACAGTTATTTCCTGGCCGTCAATTTGTGCTCCTGACATTCCCTCCAAAGCTCGACGTGCGTCCTCCGGAGAGGCATAGCGGACAAAGGCTATGCCTTGGCTTTCTCCTGTATGTATATCTCGCATGATGAACATCGAGTCAATTTCCCCATAGCGATGAAATAACTTCCGCAGGTCGTCTTCCTTCGTCTCGTGGGATAAATTACTTAAGTGTAGGTTTGTATTACTTCGAGTATCGGAATGAGAATTAAGACTCCGGTCAGTTGGAGCTGTTGCGGCTCCTCCAAGAGCATCACTGCTCAGTATTTTAGTGTTATTATTAGTAGGAGTAGGAGTAGGAGTAGGAATAGTAGTAGGAGTAGTAGGAACATTATCGTCCTTCTTATGCAGGACAGATAATTCTTCAAGGACCTCATCGTAATTCAGAGGCAATGAAATGAATTCCCGCAGCCGAGTCTCGCGTGGCTCCACGGCGTTTCCCGGCACATGCCCCGTTTTCACTGGCGGTGTTGCTGAGAAATTCGAATCATTTTCCCCCGTGTAGTTTTCTGAGCCGCGACAACCCTCGTCAACGGGCTGCAGGAAACTCTCCACCGCCACGGGGGCCTCACCGTCCCACTGCGGCATCCTTCAGTGAGAGACAATGTGTGTATACAGAAATACCGTATAAACTTTTTATGATAATTCTCTTCTTTTTGCTTTCTTTTTATTTATTATGTATTATTCTTTTCTTTTGTTTTATTATTATTATTATTTACAGTCGACTGCTGTGGTTGCTGTCTTGACGAAGTCTCCCTCTTCCCCTCCCTCTCCCTCGGATGTATATATGTGTAGGACCAAGGGATGGATACTCCACTCCTCTCTCTCTATGTATATATGTATTAACCCGCAGTAATCACCGAGAGAGTTGTGATACCACAAAGCAAACAACAAGAATAAAAATAAAAATAAAAAATGAAAATGAAAATGGAAAGAAGCAAAGAAGAAAGAACTAAATAATATAGAAAAGAAAAAGAAAAGCTCTGACTAGTGACTTTTCTCTCGTAAAACTTTTTGACCTTTTCGTTCTTTTTTTTCTTTTGTATTGTGTTTTTTGTGATTTGCCCTTTCATTTATAAAAAAGGTATTGAGGAAAAAAAAAGCAGCAGAAACGCATGAACACATATAAGCAAAGCACTCATGTATATATATATATATACATAGGGGGAGAGAGAGAAAAAGAACATCGGCACCTCAACAGACTGCATGGAACTCGCTCATTCACAAAGGAGAGATTCATCTCAAAGCAAGCAAAACACAGACAAAGAGAAAAAAAAAAAGAAAAAAGAAAGAAAATAAAAATAAAAAAGCGACAATACCAGCAGCAGCTGGGGCGATGGAAGATCGAGTAGGAACGAGGCCAAAGACCCAACACGAGCTTCCCTGTAATACATCCATTTCAGTTTTCTCGTTTTATCTTCCTTTTGCAGTTCAACCCACAGAGAGAGATACATACGCACTGAAAAGACACATATAATTGAAAAGAGAGGAACGAAAAATATTGTTGTTGTTATTATTATTACAACAAATAATAAATCAAACGGAATTGATAAGGGGACAGTCACAAAGGGGGAAAGATGACTCGGAATGAATCACACACGTTCATAGCTGGGGCCACGGGGGCGGAGCGCTCTCTTCTCTCTTGTGGTTCCCCCACCCCCAGTGGCCCCGCAATATATAGAGAGGGAGAGAGAGAAAATTTAAAAGTTATTTATCTACTCGTATTTACTTCAGGCTCCATCTTATGTTTCATTCTTCTTTCTTTCCTTCTTTCCTTCTTTCTTTCTTTCTCTCTCTCTCTCCCTCTTTTATTTTATTACGATTATTATTATTATTATTACTATTCTCCTTGTATCTAATAACATGGCCATAATGGACGACAACCAACGAACAATGAATGTATATAGATAAAAAGTGCGCTGTTGTCTATGAATAAAGAAGAGACATTAGGCTAGCTGCCGAACGAAAATAAGAACACGAACAACAACAACAACGAAAAAAAAAAAAGTAGAGATGATAAACATCCCATTCATTTATGCATACGCAGCCGCATGTATGTGTGTACACAAAAATGCAGAGCAATAAAGAAAGGTCTCAGTACAGCCATAACCCACTTCTCTTTCTCCTTTTTCACCTTTCAGATTATTCATGCGATGCCCGTGATAAATACCAATAGGATTTTTAAAACGGCGTAACGAGAGGGAAGATCTTTCACCTCTTTTTTTCTCTTCATAATTATTCTTCACATTGCAGTAATTCAATTTTTTCATTCATGACATTTTAACCGCAACCTTCCCCTGATCTTCATTACCTTCCCTTCGTAAATTCACTTCACTCATTTTCTGCTTTCTTCGCGTGCATGTGTGCATTCAACGACCATCAGAATGAAACATATATTTTTCAAAAAGAAACGTAAGACTGCAGCTACACACACATGAAGATGAGTTACGTTGCATTTCGTAAAAAAAAAAAGGGAAAACACACCAAACGAAAAAGCGATGAGAAGAAAGAAAAATAAAAACAAAACAGAGAATAAAATGATGCTGAGTGAGGTACAATGAACGACAAAGAAAAAAAACCAAAAGGACATGAGAGAGGAGCTTCTCGTTCAATAAAAATTCATATACCTTTCCATACATATAGGTGGATACAGATGTACAGACAGAGGTATGAGCGAGAGGTGAAAGTTTGTGTCTTTGGTTACAAGAAGATAAAATAAAATCCAAAAAAAAAAGAGTAATTCCACCAATCTCTACTTCACAAGATACATCCGTGAACTGTGAAGGTTGTAAGGGTTATGTGCGTAGCACCAGCACTTCCTAGAGACCATACAAGTAGGCAGACTGACCTTCATGCACTCCCCTCGCGGCGTTGGCAGGGGACTGCTGCTACTCGGCGACGTCACGAGTTGGTGGAAGGCCGCCTCCCCCGCCAAAGCACCGTGCGACGTCGCGTCCTCCGCTGCCGGTGCCAATACATCGCTCTGGCTGCTCCACTCATGCGTGCACGCCCCACTCACCTCCTTCGAGGTGGGCCTGCTGCTGCTCGCGGTCCGGGCATCGGTGGCCTGGCGTCGCTTGTGCGTCGGCGCGTCCTCGGCGAGCTTCACCATGAGCGGGATCTGGTGGCAGGACGGGAACGGGCGCGTGTTGTGGATGCCGCTGGCCGCCCTCTCCGCGGCGCCCTCCGCGAGGAAGGCGACGAAGCCGATGCGCCGCACCTCGCAGCCGCAGCTGCAGCCGGCCGTGTCCTTGTGCAGCGTGACGCCGCCGACGGGGCCGAAGCACCCGAACACACGCGCCATGTCGTCCGGCGTCACGTCGAGCGGGATGTTGCGCACGAAGAGTTTGAAGATCCGCCGCCGCGCCTCGCCGACCGGCGTGTCGTCGTGCTGCCGCCGCGCCCAGTGCACGGAGATGGTGCAGCCGTGCAGGTGGAGGCCGTGGCAGTTGACCAGCGCCGCGCGGGCCTCATCGTGCGTCGCGAAGCGCACAAAGGCGGTGCCGAGATTCTCGCCGGTGTAAATGTTCCGCATCACCGCAGCCGACAGAATCTCGCCGAAGGGAGAAAACACGCGCCGAAGCTCGTGCTCGTCCACAACGCGGGAGAAGCGTCGGACGATGAGGTTCGTACTGCTCTGCGCCGCGGTCGGCACAACGTTGCTGCTGTGGAGGTTCTTCGCGCCCCGCCACTGACGCCTTGGCACCCGGTCAGGTTTCTTCGGAACTCGAGGATCCTCTGTGTCGTCCGAGAACTCCATCAGCCCAGTTGCATCTCCGCTATCATTATCGCCACCACCACCAAGGGGGAAGAAATAATCCTCCAACAGCGGGATTGGGCAGACAAGTTCCGGGTGGTTGTTACCGCTGGTGCCAACTAAGGAGGAACGTGCAGCGGCCATATGAAGTCTGTTGTATTGTATCGTGAAATAAATTTATTTATTTACTTGTTTATTTATTTATCTATATTGATGTTTGTTTGTATGTATGTATACCGCGTACCCCTTCTCTTTTAGAGGCCTTCGTTCTGTGATGGTGAGTGTGAGGGAGGGATAGAGAGTCAAGAAAAATGGGAATAAAAATAAAAGAGAAGCAGAAAGAAGAGGAGGTACAGAAGCAAAGAGCAAACAAACAAACAAACAAGAAGGGAGCGGAAAAGGAAAGCATTTATTATTCTAATCTTCTGGGACCTTACGCAGGGTGGGGTAATGAAGTAAACTAGAGGAATGCGCCAAAACACATTGGGGCAGCTGCCGCAGGACAAAATGATAGAAAGGAAAAGAGAAGAAAAACGCTTTTCTCGCAGCTTAAACTCTCTCCTCTCTGTAATACGCACACACACACACACACACACACATACACAGTGAGATATATATAGAACCACCCTCTGCTTCCTCCCACTATGGAGAGGTATGTTTCTTGCACGGGACAAATTTGAGAAACCAGGAACGAAAGAGGGGAGAAAAGCACTCACCCTCACTTCCCCCACCCCCCTATCTTTGCACCACGAAGTATTGGCATATGGGGCTTGGAATCCGCGACTGAAGCCTCAGATTGTAGAGGGAAAGGATGTAGCAAACAAACTCTGTCAAGAAAATCACAAAAAAAAAAAATTAGAAAAGGTTGAGAAGGAATGAGGTCGAAAAGGAACACACAAAGTAATAAAAGGAACGTCTATCACAGTCTAGTGCAACTTGGGCAGAGAATAATGCATCCATACACATCTGCACCCTCAACGTAACAGCTGAAAAATAAACAAAGATCGAGCCTGTATATATAGACCTACAGGGAGATAGATTACTTTTGTATTGTATTGTATATGCATTTATTTGCATGCCTCAGACTCTTTACTCCACCCCACCCACCCCTACTCCCTCTCGGACTACTTTCTTCTTTCCCAGTCGTGCCTCGTCCATGGGTGCTGCAGAACCTCTGTCATTGTCGGACGCTCGTCTGCGTTTTTCTGCAGCATTGCCATCACCAAGTCACGTGCCAATGGTGACATCTGAACATCATCCCCAAAGCGAGGGTCAGCCTCACGAATTGCATTCAATGTGTCCTGCTGCGATACACAGTAAAAGGGTGGTGTGCCGCTAATCATCTCTGCAAGCATGACACCAAGGGACCACACATCTGTCTTGAAGGTGTGGGGCATGCCGCAGAGCATTTCCGGAGATAAATAGTCCAATGTACCACAAACAGTCAGCCGGCCCGCGCCACCACTACATGTCTGTGGGTCATTATTCACTGCGCTCGGTGAGTTATCGCTGCCAAAGTCGTCAGGATGAGTGGAGGGCTTCTCTTGCCTCCCGTCGCTCGGCTCCACAACGGCTTTGCTCCAGCCAAAATCTCCCAGCCGTGCCACACCATGCGCATCTAAAAAAACGTTCTCCAGCTTCAGGTCACGGTGGGCAATTCCGTGACTATGCAGGTACGTCAGAGCCCTTGCAACCTGTCGCACGTACCGCGACGCCCGCCTTTCATCAAACCTTCCATTCACCGTCGACTTCAGTTTCTGCAGGAGCGTTCCGCGCGGACACATCTCCAGCACGAGCACGACGCTCTGCGGCGTGACGTAGTAGCTCAGCATTCGCACAACGTTGGGGTGGCGCAGTGTGCGGTGCACATTGATCTCCCACTGCAGCTGCTTCTCCAGCCGCAGCTCGCGCAGCCGACGCCTCGAGAGTTCCTTCAGTGCGACGATCTGCTGCGTCGGCAGGTGGCGGGCCGCGACGACGACGGAGTACGAGCCGTTGCCGAGCACCTCCAGCCGCTGGAAGTCCCCGTCGCGGATGTCTTCCTGCCGAATGACCGGCGGCGGCTCTCTCTGATGTTCTCTGTGCTGTGAGAGGGGCGGGGCAAAAGACGAGGCCTGTGAGGAGACCTGCGAACTTGGCTCGTACTCCGCCGGCAGCCTCGACGAGCTCCCGCTGCACTGCTGCCACATTATCCAGAAGGACAACTACTCACTCCGTCGTGGGGTCGCACACTCACAGAGAGAGAGAGCGAGAGAGAGAAAACGACACACACACGCACACACAGAGGCAGGCAGGCGGATTTATACACGGCAGGGTAGCTATCACCTGTCTACCACCAATGGCAACAACAAACTCGGACGCACTGTCGCCCAAAGAGAATAAAAAAAGAAAAAGGATAATACACATAATCCATAGACTACAAGACCAGTACTCTTTGCGCAGAGTAACACAACACAGGTACTGCAAAATAGAAAGAAACCCAAACACACAGACGAGAAAAAAAAAAGGAAATTAGGAGCTGCCGTAAAAACAGCAGGACATTAACGCAGAAAAAAAAAATTTCTTTGGTCTTCATTAAAAATCTTCATCATCACCAAACTCTGTTTCCCAACAGACACACATAGATAGAGAAACAAACATCATATACCTCTCGAGCCTAACTGAGCCACTCATTTAGGTAGGCACAGGTGCGTGGGTTCACAATACCAATGCCACTTGCAGAGCATACCGGAAGTTGTGGGCATCCCAAGCACGGCAACCCCACTGCCGGCATTGCCCACGCGCCGCGTTGGGAAACCGACGCCGGGCTCCATAGTCCACCGGCAAATATATCACCACCGCCACCTCCATGCAATACACGTCCATCCTCCACCGGTGGCATCCCACCACCACCCGATATACGGCCACCACCTGCCGCGAGTGTTGCCGTGAAGTGTCGCAGGACGTTTCTTCCAGTTGCTAGTTGGTATTGCGGGGGTGATCCTATAGAGGGTGGCACGCAGTCCAAAACGCCATCCAAGACCAATGTCTGCACCAGCAGCTGTGCGTCCCGTTGGGAGATCCGCCTGTTGAGAGTTCTACCGACATTGCCTGAAGTGACAGTTGACCCACTAGGAAGTGCCGTCATCACCACCACACCTTCACCACCACCGCCACCGCCGGGTGAGGAATCCCCGGCGGCGCCACTTCCATGGGATTCATGTAAGTGCTGCATGATCTGCTCCAAAGAGACTGAATGACGCTGTGCCACAAGTGCCACAATGCACCTTCTCATCTCATCCACAAACCACACATCCATCTCACGGGAGTCCTCACCACTATAAAAAGTACCCCCGGTCACCTCATCACTAGGCTCAAATTCAAACAGAAGATAAATACGCTTTGCACGATTGGAAAAACAGCGACGCTCCTTGATGCGCTTCTGTGCCAGAAGCATTTGAATGGCCTTTGTAATTTCATTCTTTGGCAAGCGAACTTTGCTGCACAACGTGGCCTGGTCGATGCCGCTATTCCCGCTGGACCGAATGGCGTCAAGAACCAGCGATGGTCCCTCCGGCATCGTGTTCGACAGCGCGATGTACACATTTCCGTCGCTGCTCCCGCGCCGCAGCACCACCTTCCCTCTCTCCATGAGTCCCCGCAGGGCGTCAGCGGCGACACGCTGATCCAACGCGAGGTCGCGCTGCAGCGTCGTGAAGAGCACCGCCTCCTGCCCGGCGATCAAGAGGCTGCTGAGGATCTGCTGCTGCGCACTCGCCACACTCGACAAGACCAACGACATTACCGGCGTTGTAGAAAGAGACGATGCGCAAAAACAAATGAGAAAAGAATTCCCACCACAGACACTTCACTCACTTTTTTCTTTAATTCAGTTTCCGAATCTTCTTGATTTCCTTCTTTTTATTTTCCCCCACCCCCTGCCCACCTGGATTGCGCAGAGGCTCAACAAGGAGAGGTTCTTTTCTTTCTATTGGAGCCAGGGTGTAAAGAAAAAGACAAGAGGAGGTAAAACAATAAAAAATTAAAGAAAGAAATCATAAACAACACACAATACAGAGCATCAACAGCATACATGTAGATTGGTAAAAACGGAAAGGAGCCTACAGGCAAGCAAAAAGGAAAAAAAAAGTAAATAAAGGATGAAAGAGAACCAAAACAAATAACAGCAGCGCATGGACCCACTCAATCACGTAAGAGGTGGAGAACGAGAATAAAGGTAATCCACGTCTCCTGAAATAATACTAGAAAGAAATAAAAATCAAAAAAGGCACGCACACACATACACTCAAACACATATGTACGATGATCAACAACGGCAATAACGAAGAATGTTTCCCCCTCGGCTTCCACACACCCCACACTCGTACATGCCTCCCTCTCTCTATGCATTCGTGGACCCCCATTTCCACTCAACCATCTCTCAAATTTCTTCCCTTCCCTCTTGTTTCTTTCTCTTGCGTGCTTCTTCTCATGTTTCTTGGCTTCTTTGTTTGTTTTCTGCTTCTTGCTTCTCACTTTTCCTCTTTTTCTTTGCATTTTTTTCTTCTGTTATTTTTCTTTTTTGGTTCGGCCAAAACCATGTGACGATACACGCAAGAAAAATCAGCATATTCATTATACACATGCACATACCACCAACAAAGATGATGTGCCATTCCTTGGCCCATCCACACGAAACGCGACGCATCAGATTGTTTTCTCTGACAGCTCCACAATCAGTAAGAAGGAGAGGGAGGGGACAGTTTACACTTCAGAAGTAATACAAGAAGAGAAATGTGTGACTGGTGGGGGAACAGGGAGGGGGAGGAAGCATAAAAAAAAAAAAACAAGAAACAAATCCGGAGAAAAATTGGGAGAGCTGTGAAGCGTTTCAATCACCCTCCACATATAAATATGTTCATTTCAACCTCCTCCACTGCATCCTGCACAGAACACTAAATACTAGTAACCTTTCTGCTCTCCTTGATGTGATTATGTCTACATATACATATGTATATCCTTCACATTAATTGTATGATTGTGTATATGTATGTGTTTTATCTTGTTTTTATTTTATTTTGTTTTTGTTTTTTTGTTTTATTCTGCGTGTATGTATGTATGTATGTATGTAAAGCGTACTGTGACAAAGCTGAAAAATCCCCCACCCATCCACACCCGTCAAAGTTTTGATTCAGCAGTCAGCACGTTGTACAAACTTGTCGCGGAAAACTTAATAGCGGCCTTCATATCGTCCACGTTCGTCGATGGACTGTTGGTGAAGGCGGAAAGCACAATGCGAATCTCGTTCTCATCCACGATGTATCCCAAGCCGTAGCCGTTCGGTGTCACAGGTCCAAAGGCGAAGTGCTCCATCCATGCGTACGACAAGTTACTTGTGCTAAGCAGCCAGTTGCAGGAGTACTTGTAGAGATCATCGTTGAAGAACTCGAGGGCGGCGTTGTCGGACTGCTCTACAGCCAATTTCTTCAGCGCCGCCAAATGTCGGTCCACACCACCACCGTTCGCAGCAGCCTTCACGAGAGCCACATGGCAGTTCGAGGCGGCCTTCATAAGCGCTTTCAGCTCCGCACGGCTCCCCTCACTTGCCGACAGGGACTTCTCCCCCTTTTGATTGATGGCCTCTACTAGCGTGTGCATCTCCTTCGTTGCGGAGCGGATTGTCTCGGTGCGGCCGTGGAAGAACTGCGCGGTGGAGGAGGCCTCGTACGTGGGCACAAGTTTGTTGCGGCACTTGTGAAACGCCACGTGGAAGCACATCTGGGCGAATGCATCGGGGCTCAGACCCAGTTTCTTTATCTGCGCTTTACCGAAGGGAAGGTGCAGGTGCTCCAGGGCGGTGCCGGAGATGAGGTCCAACGTCTCTGCGCGGGCACTGCGAATGTGGCCTGCGAACGCCTTTCCGAACGTCACGCGGAGGGGCTCTACCAACGAAGACACATGCGCCGCGTCAACATTAGTATTAGTAGCGTTAGTGGTGGTGGGACTCTTCTCAATATCCTGCAAAACATCACCGACCCATCGTGCCCACTGCACGGCGTCGCTACCGGCGTGCTCAAAGTTGAATGCTACTTGGCCGTCGGCGGAGACAATGACTTGGTGCTTGTCGTACCACCTGTTTTCCAGCTCCTCCTTGTTTCCGTGCAGCATCGCCCCGTCCTTCAACTTGTTGTCACTCCCCCACTTCTCAGAATCGAAGCAAAGCACAATTATGCCCTCCTGTACTTTACGCAGCGTCTCTGCATTCTCAGGCGTCTTCACTAGTTCTGCGTACGCACCCGCCCATGTTTGACGGCTGCCGGCGGTGAGTACTGACACGGGTGCCGTGTTGTCGTCGTCTGGAGTTATCGAAAGGATGTATTCAAAAGCCTTCTGAATCACGGCCTGCTCCAGTGGAACTTGCTGATCATCAAACACACGAACAGAATAGAGATAGCCATCATGTAATACAACAACATGGCGTAGTTTTTCAAACGGAGTTGTACGGAACTCATCCTTTTCTTCACGCGGAATCAACGAAGCTCCAAACTGCCGTAACAAAGGTGATAGATCCCGCTTTGCGTCATGTACTTCTATACCCTCCTTCATCATTTTTCGTACCCACTTGACGATGCCGTGTATAATGGAGGCTGCGACACTCGCTTGGGTTTCTCCCATATTTTTAATTTTCTTTAGTGAAATTGAGGGATTTGTATTTACAAGCAACGGAACTCGGTTTGTCAAGTACATATTATCCCAAATGGGCTCAATATAGGAGTATGGATACTTACCAGTTACCTCGGCGGCCTTATCTGCTTCTGTGAGTGCCTTCTGAAGTGTTACGGCAGAGCTACTGAAAAACATATCCAACTTTACAAAGTGAGCCTTTACTTTATCCGCTGACTTGAGAGGGAGAATACTCGCCCGATACCGCTCGCATGTTTGTCCAAGCGGCGGAATCGGCAATCGCGGCAACCCCAGTACGTTAGTGGAAAGATCCTTCGAAAAAACACGCTTCATTTCCTTTATCAGATGTATATATGCACGTATATATGTCTCCTTCTGTAGATAGATAATATGGATGGAAATATAAACACACACACACCTTCTCTCTCTCTCTCTCTCTTTCTCTCTCTACTACACACAGACGCTTCACACAAGAGTAAATAAATAAATGGAATAATAATAATTATTATTATAATAATAACGAATTTCCTTTCTGATCTTCTATTCTTACCCTTTATTTTAAGAAAACAAAAGGAAAAGGGAAAAAAAGGGAAAAAAAAATATATAGACTGCGTGGGTATTTCTACGGCAATAGATAACAAACAAATGAAGTATGAACTAATTTCTTGTTTTCATTTCGTAAAAGGTGCACAAACATGTGTACCAATATATGCATTTGTATGTGGGAAAATGCATAGATTTGTAATTGAATGTGAGCGTGCACGTGTATACGTATACGCATGCATATATGTGAAGGGAATGAAACCTTGTTAAATCCAACAATACCAAATGGCTGCGGCTTCTTCTTTTTTTTCCGTTCCTCCACGGCCTTATCTTTTTATTTTTTTTTAGTTCTTCATCCAACACCCAGTTCCTCTCAGATTGTCTTGCATTCCTTCTTTTTTTAATTCGTTCTCTGTCTCTCTCTCTTCTTTCTTTTCATCCTGTCACTGTGTGCGTCCATGTATTTTGTTGGCTTCACTCCCCCACCACCACACTGCAACCACTACCACAGCACACTACACAGGCCACTCACTTCACTTCTGCCTCGCCGCCTGCGGTGTCGTCGCCCACTGTCCATGAGCGGATGACGCGGTCCAGTGCGACGTCGTCGTACCGCTCGAAGATGCGGGGGTCGGTGGGCGAGAGGAAATTGAAGTTCCCCTTCGCGATGTCATCGTCGGGGATGCGGTCGAGTAGCGCGGTGTGGAAGCGGACGTAGTGCACCAGCGCGTAGTACGTGTAGAGCGGCACGTCCTCCGGCCGCGGCAGGGGGCAAAACTTCATGAGAAATCCTAAGAGCATCAGGTCCGCGCCTGCGCCGTCGTGCAAGAGGGCCTCCTCGAAGTTCACTGCTGTGACGTAGTACATGTCCTTTATGTAAAACCGGATTTTGTTGAGCGGTGGCCGCCCCATGATGTCCTCGGAGGTCGATGCCCAACTCTCAAACATCGTGAGCAGAATCTCCTCCAGCACCTCGCGGCGGCGGTTGAACTTCTCGATGGGGATGCTCGTGGCGCGGCGGCTGACCATGTGCACGTGCAGCACGTAGAGCCAGTAGGTGAGGTCCATCTCCGCGTACTGCAGGTCGAAGAGCGCCTTCCACTCGGGCAGCGAGATGTGGTGGCAGAGGTGCCCGGAGATGAACTCCGCCACCGCCCGCACCTGCCCGCCGAGCGTCATCCACCGCGGCCGCTCGCCCTCGTAGACCGCCATCGACGACGGGTCCCGCACGTCAACGTCTTTGTACCGCTCCGTGTTCTCCGCGACGAGCGACTGCAGGAGTTCCTCCAGCGGGAGGACGTCGGTCGTCGCGCGGGGCGTCAGGAAGCCGTCGGGCCGCGGCCGCAGGAACTTCGCCTCGCTCACGCCCGCGAATTCGCTGCCGAGACTCGCCCACGCGGCGGCGGTCATCCATGAGGAGCCGACGGCGGCAGAAGCACCCGCCACGGCCGCCGTCGGCTCCTTGCTAATACAGAGCCGAAGAATCGTCCTGGCCCACATCTGTACCCACACAAACGCGTCCTACTACACCGCCCGCAAATAAGAAGTCCAGAACGAGTCCACTACACACCCACCACACTTTTAAAGGAAAAAGGAGAAAGGAATCTGAAAAGAGGAGGAATTTGAAGAAACAAAAAGATAAATAAATAAAAGAAAAATCCCCCCACCGCATGGTGATTCATGCCATTTTGCACGTCCCATGGAACAGGAGAATGAAAACAAAAAGGCTAATGGAATGGGGAATGCAAGAAGAAACACAAACAACAAGAACAAAAAGAAGAAGCCACAGAGGAATTACTCCAGAAACACATACAGAGAGCTAGAACTGACGCAGACAAAGAAGGAACAAAAACCGGGAAAAAAAAACAATCAACCGGAGAGTTCCTTCTAAAAACGCACGCATCCATCTTCTTTTTTATTTTTATTTTCTCCTCCGCTGCCACCATCTCTCTTACATCTGTTGTTGTTGTTGTTGCTTTTTCCTTCATCTCCCTTTTCACTTGTAAGCAGAAGCAGCCAACGAGGCCTCGTGCCGTCCAATTTGTCCCATGATTGCATCAAACGTGTCATCCACGTCCTCATCCTCCCAGTCCTCGTCCCACGACTTCATGACCTCCTCCTCGAAATGCCCGCTGACGCGGCGGGCGCTGAGGGTGCGGTGCGAGTTGCTGAACGGCGCCTCCCCCGCCGCCGCGTTCGCCCCGCCCTCCGCGTCGCCGAAGGACTGAAAGTCGGCGAAGTGGTCCTCCGCCTCGCGGTACCACGCCGACCAGACCTCGTCCGCCCGCGTCAGCTCCAGCGAGAGCCGTGCCGTCTGCAGGGCGTCCTTCGCGGGCGGGGGCGCCAGAGATGCTCCGCGTGTGCCGCTCATTCACACAGCTCTTTGAGCCTCCGGGGTGCGGCAAGCAAAAGCAAAAGAAAAAGAGAAAAGAACGATCTGAAAAAAGAAAAGGAAAAAGAACTCGGGTGGTATTTGTGGGCGCTTTATATTTCCTACCTTACTTGTTTACCTTCCTCTTCCCACACCCGCGAAAATATATAATAATAAAAAAGGGGAAAAAGTAGATGAATGGAGAGGAGTGCACATACGTAGGTTGTACGAGTGCAAAGAAAAATAGGAGATGTGAAGGTGCAGTGAGGTCAAGAGAGAAGAACGAAAAAAAAAAAGATATCCCTTACACGACAATAAAAATTTAAAAAAAAAATGTTCACGATAAACCGCCAAAGAAGAAAAAAGAATTCTTATAAATATATTCATATAAATATCACAGTAGTAACCAAAAACAAAAAAGAAAAAAAACGGTGATGAGAGAGAGAGAGAGAATAATGTTCATCCAATACCCTTTCAGGTCACTATACTCACGCCCTTTTACCCACTTTTCCTTAACGGCCCAATGCATATAAGATGAACATAAAAAACAAGGAAAAATGAAAACATAATATTCGATAAGGTCTTTTCCCCTTCATTTGGTACTAATAACAAAAAAAAAGTTTTTGATTTTGTTTCTTTACAAGTGGAAAATAATGTATACAAAGGTGTGTGGAAAGAAATCAATCTGCTTACGATAGGGAGTAATATCAGTTAAGCCCTCATTTTTCACCTACCGACCAATGATGGGCAAGAGTAGGGTGGGTAGGTTTCTTTTGTTGAAAAATTTTTTTGTTTTCCATAAAAGAAATATAGATTTTGTAGTCTGGACAAACACCAAATGAATATATATGTATAGCAATTTCACCATATCTCGTGAGAAAGAAAATAGATTGTACACCATCATTCTTGGAGTCAATTTTCAAAAAAAAGAAAAGTAAACATGATCACAAGCACACAGAATTATTGCTTAATTTGTTTAATTTATTTATCTACCTCCTCCCAATTGGGGGGCTGAAAAATACAATTTTTTTTTTCCTTTTTGTTTCCCTGTTCCTCTTTTCTCCTCCTTATCTTCAGGTTTGTTCCACAAACAAACAAATACAAGCAGTTGTCAGACCTCTCTTCTTTGCCACACACACACGCATAGACAGGACAAGGAGAACAGTCATATGAGATTCCCCAAGCAAGTTAATTTTCCACCCCATACATCCCCTTCTCTGTTACTCCCTTCACTCAGGCGCTGCTGCTACCGCTACCGCTGCCACTTCACTTCCATCTTCTCTTCCACTTCCCTGCTCCCCTTCATTATTCTTTCCTTCTTCACTTCCTCCCAAAAAAGGTCTCGCTGGGCATTCTGTCTTTTCTGCAATGGCACCCAAAGATGCACCGTAGCGTTCCATGTAGTGACTTTCGTGAAAGAATCCTTTTCCTTTCATGGGGCGAAACATTCGCTCCATGTATGTGGGTTTGCAAATGTAGTTCCCATAGCGATCGACGTCTACCTCAACACCAACCTGACATCCATACATGCGGATCAACGCTACTGGATCACTCTCATTCACAACACGGAATGTACATGGAACAGCCTTGTTGTAGTAGGTCTGAAAGGGTTTATTGCCGACAGGTGGCTGTCCAAACGTATAGACAGTCACTTCTGGGATTTTGTATTCCTTTCTCACCAACATTTGCTTCACACTATATGCACACAAAACTGCAAGGGCTCCACCAAGACTATGGCCCGTACAAAAAATACGGTACACTTCAGAGCGCGCAGAAAGGTATTCCCATAACTTTTCAAGGATATATTCACGATGTGCATCCCAAATTTTAAGGAAACCCCCATGTACACTCGGTATTTTCCCACAAAACATACGTCGTGAGTCTAATGACTCTGCTTGTATCATTTCCCGCCATTCTCTACGACGAAAACGCAAATCCTGCCAAGCATTGGTCATGTTTATTGTGCCACGGAAGGCAATTACAATGCGTGGGGGCTTTTTTTTTTGAATAACAACATGGGGGTCCAACGCAGTTATAATCACTTGCACATTCTCTGCCTCCTTCACCTCACAAAGACGGTAACCGTGGCGTTCCACATTCATGGGCGGGGCTGAGGGAGGGAGATCAATCTGTACTTCTTCCGCATGAACCTCAGCAACACCAGTAGCAGTACCAGCAGCAATGTTGACAACAGTGGGGGGTGTCTCATTATTCACTCTGGTCCTCGTCACATCCTCTACAGGCAGACGCATCTCCCCATTTCGGGTGATGGTAGGAAAAGAAGGAGAAGCAGAGGGGGAACGCAGGCCAGAGTGGTGAGAAGCTATACAAAATGTTGTCTTTTCCATATATCCCTCAGGCCTCTGTGTCGCTCCATACGCCTCCCACGAGAGGTTGAAGCAGTCAATCGCACTCTCGATGTTGAAAAAGGGAAGATATGGAACGTTCTGAAAGGGCCGTGCAGCCGCGTCGAGAAGAGCCGTCTCGAACTGCTCGAACGCCTCGACTGGTCGCGAAATTAAATTACGCTCCGCGAGTCGTATGATCGTCACCAACCCCTCGCGGAACCGGCCCAAGTGACGCAGCATGGCATTAGGCACTTCATCACCACCACCATCATCATCATGATCATCATCATCATCATCCTCATCATCATCATCATCATCATCTCTCTCATAATACTCACCACTTTCTGCATCGTCTCTGTCCTTGCCCTCTCCTATTTTCCTTTCTCCTCCTCGTCCTGCCTTTCCCTCGTCTGGATAACTCCTTTTTTTTCCCCCTCTCTCCCAGGGCATCACGTCAGCTTCTTTCATCGTCAGCGTCATGTTAGAGAAGTTACTTCCACCCAGTTCCGACTCTCTCTCACCCCCACACGACGTGTTGCAAGGGAAAGGAGCGCTGGGAATGTTTCGTGCGTGGGGGTAGCTTTCGAATTGCACAGCAGACGGTGATGTGGGCTCTAAAAACTGCGTCCTTGACCGTCTATGCAATCCAGAGAAACCATTCAGTTGCGCACGTTCATTTCTATCAGGGACTTCCATGGAGCGTGCACGCTTATGGAACTGTGGCTGAGCCAACATGGACGCAGAATAGCTCTGGTTTTCAGGGAAAAAAAAAGTGGAGGCCTTATTCATATTTATCACATCTGGGTTATCAGTAGTGTCATCATCATTCAGAGGCACTCCTTCCCGCGCAGACGTCTCATGAACTCCATGGGTTATCACCTCTTCAGGAAAGGGTTCAATTCCTGCATGTCGAGCATGTGAATTCTGCCCTTCTCTTTGCACATGCCGCGGTTGGGATTTTTTCAAAGAAAATCTATGAGCCCTATTCCTCTTTCTATTCTTCTTTGCCATTTCTTGTCGAAAGCGATATTCAGACTGATAAAAATTAAACCACATTTCCTCGTCTTCGGAATTAAAAATATACATACTCCCACCATGACGGTTCAGCCAACGGTACCACGTGTCCGGCCACACCATACACTTCCACCTCGGGTCCTGCGGGTGTATTGGGAAAAGTCTACTTCTATTCCGGGTCGTGTATACAAGCGTCATGATGTTCACAATAAAAGTGGCCACCATAATGGCGGGCAGTTGTAATAAAGGATGTGTCAGTGGCATTCCAGGAATTTTTCGGTAGCGAAAAATAAACATAAGAACATGAAATATGTAATAGGCAATAGACATCATAAAAATAAGAATCAACACACGCGATGCAAGTTGTTGTGGCCGTGATTCCAGATATGGCTTTTCCCCCATATTCCGATGCACATAAAAAAGCAAAATACAGCACACAACGGCTTCAAGTACCATGAAAGAAATCAACAAATAATATATGGGAGGCACATACATATCCTGACTATCTACGGAGGCTGTTAAATTTATGACCTCCCCCACAATGCTCAAGACAAGAATAGAGACAACAGACAGAACTATCAGACACTTTGTCCATAATGGAGGATCGTACACACTCGAACTATGACATAAATAACCTTTGATACCGCTGAGAGTAGAGAGGTCATACGTAACAAACTGTTCATCTGTTTTTGGTGGAGTCCACGACATAGAAGCTGTGGTGGCAGAAAGCATAAATCCCAACACAACTGCAGCAAACCATGTAGGAAAATGAAATTCTAAGAAAATAAGCACTGAGGAAGGATACCTTCCTCTATAACTTAGTGCATAAAGTGGATTCATATACCAGAAAAACGCAAGCTGCAGGACAACGACCCAACTTTGTTCATACAGTGTACTGGTGAATTTCTTGTATACAACGAAACGTACCAAATGTAGGAAGGAAAGAAAAATAAAGAGATACCTCCATACAAAAACACCCAACGAGTAGCCATGTGGTTGAAAAATAATACCAATAGAAGAACTATTTGCTCCACGTGCAAGAGACCCCGGTACATCACGAAGTGCAAAACGCTTCTTCCCACTAGGTGTGTCATATAAAACCGGCTGTGGGGGTAATTCTACGTAATCACAACGTTTATATGATCGTTTACACTTTATACTAATAGGCAATCCCAAGTTGTTCTCGTAATCCATCGCGTACGGAATCACCGCCTCTATGTCGTACACACGAATGGACTCTGTAGTGCCTCCCCAATCATCCGGTGACATCAAACTAATAACCATTGTTGGGTAGCGCACCATGTATTGATCAGACCACAAGTCCCCAGACCCTCCTTCCCAATAAACGGTGTACAATCCACTTGTAACATTTTCTACAACCTCCTGGACACATGAACTACTCCAACCTTCATAATTGCGCAAGTCCCTTACTCTTTCACCGCATAAATTCATCAAATCCAACGATAAAAATTCCATACTCTGTACAACGATGGCCGCAATAAGTACCGCATACCACATATATAGCATGGCCCTCGTAACAATCGGTGACAATCCTTCAATCTGCAGCTCCACGGGCTCAGATGAGATGCTGCGAGAAAACTCGAAGAATTTTTTTTTTTTTCTTCTCAGCGCTGGGGCTGATGGTGACCCACTGGGCATGATGCAGAAATTCCGCCGTGGTGCCCGTGGGATTGTACGCGCCCTCCCCCTGTCTCCCCTGCCCCGCACTATTTGTGAAGACCCTCTCATAGAACTGTCTTGGCACTCTCTACAGGAGGAGACATCGGAGGCTCGTGACGACACGACGGGCGAAGTCCCTCGCACCGAGTTTGGTAAAGGCATTTCTCTGCTGCGCTGATGATCGCCATAATGATTTTGTTGTTCTTTCTGCTGTTGTTTTCCATTGTCCTCTTGCATTTTATTTGTTGGCAGGGGCCCTGGAAGTACAGTCCCAAGTCAAGTGACTACACTGCCCCCGCACCCCCACGTGCAAAGTGTTGAAACTGATGCGTATAAATTGGTGGAAAAAAAAAAATGAAAAAGAAGAAAAAAAGGAAGGAAGGAAGTGAAAAAAATCACTAAAGAAGAAGGCAGAGATGTGTATACACAGCAACATAGAGCCGAGAGTATCAACAAAAAAATGGGGTGAGGCTTCGTAGTGTAGTTTTTTTCTCTTTTTTTGGGGGGAGGGGTGGTCACGAGAGAAAAAGAATAAAAGCAAGAACGTACAAAAAAAAAAAAAATGATGTCTTGCACTGCTGCTCATCCCTCCTCTTCTCAGTAAGACCTACAGAACTCGAAAAACTTGAGAAATAAGACACAAATAAAGAAAGAAAAGAATTCCAGCAATAACCTGACGTGGCATGGCAATCCATCACAAAAAACAATCGGAAACAACGACCACACACATAGACGTCTCCAGGCGCAAAGAGGTGTGGGAGTGGTGGGTTCGCTTCTCTCCCAGTGTACACTTTATAATCATCATCACAGTCTCAATAAAGAGATTGAGAAGCGCAGTGCATACAATCAAAACGACATGTGTGTAAAAGAGAGAGTACCCACATCACCTCTCTCTCTCTCTTTCTCTCTACACTGGCAATGGTGCCGCTGCTGGTGGTGGTGGTGATTTCGGCTCCGACTCGGTGGCATTCGGTGGTGCCCCTGGGTTTCGAAGGTACGGCTCAAGGCAACGCACCTTGCAAGCGCCTCCGCTATTCCTTGCAGCGAGAGCATTGAGGGACTGTGCATACGCGGCAAGTGTGTGATTCACCACAGCGAAGCCCATTCCTTGTGTGGGACGAAACAAACGCTCCAGGAACATGGGCTTGCAAACGTAGTTTCCATGACGATCAATATCGACTTCAATGCCAACATGACATCCACCAAACAGTGTGAATAAAGACACCGCGTCGCTTTCATTGACGATGCGGAAGGTTCGGGGAACAGCCGCGTTGTATGCATTCTGAAAGGCCTTATTCCCAAGTGGTGGCTGTCCAAATGTATACACCGTTACGTCTGTAAGAGCATATCTCATAATACGCAGCATTCGACTCACACTATATGCACAGAGACATGCAAGTGCCCCGCCGAGACTATGCCCCGTACAGAAAATACCATAAACTTGCTCAGAGTGTTCATTCAAGTACGACTTCACGGTGCGAAGTACCGATTCTTTGAGAGAAACCCACATGTTAAGAAATCCCGTATGTACTTTAGCACTGTGATGAACACTCCACTTTCGCATAGGATCAACTTCCCGCCAATAGCGTCGCCGAAAGCGTAAATCCTCACGCGCATTAGAAAGATTATCTGTCCCGCGAAAAGCAATCACAAGCCGTGGCTGTTTGCGGTGGTGACACAGAAAAGTTGTGTCCATGGTAGTGATAACCACCTGCACGTCGCGGACCTCAAACACAGCCAGTTGTTTATATCCATACTGCTCTGTACTCATCCTCGGCTTGCGCAACGGACCCTCCACTACAGGCATTGAGGGATTCTCATTGTTTGCAGAATTTTCGCTACCAAGGTCGTTGTCATTGCGGGCAGGACTCCTCCTCCTTCCCTTCCTCTTGGTGCTGTCATCATCATTAGCAGCAGCGTCAGCATTCTTGTTTATTTCATTATTATTACTACTACCATCACCCCTATCAACATCAACGACAACACTATCATTATTATTACTACTATTATCATCGGCAGTAATATTAAAAAAAGGACAGCGTGGGAAACAGCAGCGATACACCCGCTGCAGCACACCCGCCTCAAGATCCACTGATATTTCCCTAGCGTATGCCAACATCTCCGCAATTTCCCGTCCCTCCGTTGACGTGTATGCCTCCCACGACAAATTGAGGCAGTCGATGGCGGTCTCGAGGTTGAAGAACGGCATGCGGCCGCCGCGGCGCTGGAGGAGCGACTGCAGCGGGTCGACGAGCGCCTCCTCGAGATGGTCGATTATTATCGCCGGCCGGTCAATCAGCTGCCGCTCCGCCCGCTCGAGAAAACTGAAGACACCAGACCTCGCGCGGTTCGGCCGGGGAGTAGGCGGCGAGTCGACACATGATGAGGAGGATGAGGATGAAGATGAGGAGGAGGATTCATTGTCCCCTCCTTCTTTATTGTGGAAAAACTTGCATACATTAACATCAACATCGCTATCATTGTATTCTTTTTCCTTCTCTTGTTGAGGCCCAACTGGCATGTAATTACATTTTTTTCCTTCACGTTCGTAGTGGGCTTCACAAACAGCCACAACAACATTACTATTATTATTATTATTATTATTATTATTATTATCACCAATGTGTGTATTATTCCTTTTCTTCTTCACACCCTCCTCTTCGCGTGAAAAGGGTCTCTTCTCTATTTTACTGTATCCTCTTTTGATTCCTGGCTCATTATCACATGATGTTCCATCGATAGATGACCTCCTCTTCCCTTTCTGCAGCAAATTGAAATATCTTTCCTGCCGTTCATTGTGAAAAATGTATAAAATCCCGCCATGTAGCCTCAGCCATCGATACCACTCACTCGACCAGACAGCACAGCGCCAGTGGGGACTCTCTGGTCGTATCGGCACACGACGAGACGCCACAGTCGTTGTGTACACAAAAGTGATATGATTTACAAAAAACGTGGAAACAATCACCGCAGATAGTTGTGTGAAGGGCTGATATGTAACAATGCCAATAATCTGAGGATAGAGCAAACTATCAAGAATAATTTGTACAATAAAATACATCACAGCCGTCATGAATACAAAAATAAAAACACGGCACGCCAGTTGCTGAGGCCTTGTTTCTAAATACGGGCACTGCCCAAGGCTGCGATGAAGTCTCATGAGTAAAATGCAAGAACAAATAATAAAAAGTAACATTAAGGTGTAAAGCAGGTAATGTATGTACAAGCACGTGAAATCTGTGCACATCATACTTCTCTTCATGTCCCAACCTCCGATGAAACACTGGGCCACATCAAGGAGGAGTATACATAAAAAATATGTCACTATTGTCATGACTGCCCATAATGGAATCGGATTATCTGTCGCTCCTATAGGGCGAACATCGGTTGAACCCAAAGTGGACATCTTATGCGAAATCCCCGACGGAGTGGTGGGAGATACATGGTGATGTGTTTCCTCTTCTTCTTTTTCATCTCCTTTTTCTTGTAATATTTCTCTCTCTACTTGCTTGGGGTGACAACTGGATCCTCTCCTTCTAGTGTCTACAATCGGTTGTAAAGAGTAACTCTCGACACACGAGGATCTCCTCTGTCCTCTGGTTGCATCAAATACAGAAACGGATTTGTATCGCATCATCATTTTCTCTTTGTTTTTCTTGGTCCAGTTCATAGAAGCCGTGATTAATGCAAAAATAAAACAACTGAGTACCGCAGCGAAGTAAGTCGGAATATGAAACTCGAAGAAGTGATACACAGACATTCCTCCTTCTCTTCCACTATAAATCCCAAAAGCAAAGAGAGGATCTAGATACACATAAAGAGAGAAATGTAGGAACATAATCCAATACTGCTCATACAAAGTAATAGAAAATCGTTTTCTATAAATAAATCGTATGAGATGAATAATGGAGAAGAAAAGAAACGTGTAACGGCATATAATGGTGCCCAGCGTGTATGTGGACCGCTGGAAAAAAATACCCACAGAGGATGTATTGGATACATCTCCCAGTTCCTTCTCCACATTGAAAAGAGTCAGAGTGATCTTTGACTCATTTGTCGCCACGGCAACAGTTTTTGGAAGAACTACAGAAGAGCAACGGGGACTAGTGCGATAACATATCGTACTTGTGTTGTAGAGAAATACATCTGTAGGTGGTACTATATGGCTTCCACTCCCACTCTCACTACTCATGCTACTGTTATTATTAACACTATCAAGATTAGTATTAGCAGCTGTAGCGTTATATAAAGAAAGTGGGGATTCTTCCAAAGAAACCATAAGATGATAACGTTTCCACTCCACTCCGTCTGGTAAGTTATTCTGCGGTGACGCCATACTCAAGATAACTCTTACAAATCGATTTAGTTTTGCATCCAAAAGATCACCATACCCAGTGCCTATCCAACGAAGATTATACAAATACTGAACCTGAGAACTACTATCACTCATTGTTTCTTTTTCCTGTTCCTCTTCTTCAAAAAGAGGTGATGCATATTGTAATTCATGTATGGGAAGAGATGGTAGCAATTCCTTCCCTTCATTAAACATGGACCTGTTAGTAGTAGTAGTAGTAGTAGTAGATGGAAAAATATGACTCTTGACACATGGACTATTCCACGTGTTGATATGATAAATACTCTCCGTGGTTGCCCCGCAGATGTTCGTCATCTTCCACTGCAGTGAAATGACCGACTGCACAATCAACGCCAAGAGAAGAACGGCATACCACGAATACAAGAAAACACGCGCACACGCCGTTGAGAGAGTCTCAATCTGCAGCTCCGCCACCAAGCGACCCGGTGGTTTGCTAGACCCTCGTGGAATGCGAAAGTCGCGGTGGCCGCTGTCGCCTCCTCTCCCTGTATACATGCCCACATCATCATCATCATTCTTCCGTTTCTTCTTCTTTTCGTTATCTTCTTCTGGGGAGTGTGAGGTCTGCTCAGCCAGCAATGATGACTGCGGGGGATCGGATGTAGTCTCGGGGGCCAAGAGCGGCTCGGCGAGTGCGTGGAACTCACCCACTTTGGCCTTCTTCATTCCACAGCTCGTCCTTCTGATATATAACCAAACATAAAAAAAGAGAAGAAAAATGGAAGATAACAAGAAAAAAAAATATGAGAGGACCAACACCCAACACAGCCAATCAGAATAAGTATATACAATAGAAGTAGCAGTCCTCCTTGTACCATTACTATCTCTCGCTGCAAAGCAAAACAAAGAACCAAGGGAAGCAAAAAAAGAAAACAAGGAAGGAAAAACAGAAAATAACATAAACTTAACGGTCGCAATGCAAATCGGAAAAGGGTGAGAGCCCGCATTTTGTCCAGACAGTTTTCTTTTCTTCTTTTAATTCTCTTCGTTTTTTCTTTCCTTCGTTCTTTCTTTCCTTTTTTCTCTTTCAATCGCACTACAGGCAGTCATACCTTGTTTACTATGTCAACAGATTCATATATACCCGTATGTATGTATGAGAGCGGTCTCCTTTTGTGTTGTTGTTGTTGTTGTTGTTTTCGCACATTTGCTTTTCCCATTCATTTATTGACCCTCTTTTGTTTTATATTTGGGGTTAGGCCAAGCTGTTTAACCTGGATCCCCACGCACAAGTGGATAAGGAAGGAATGGCAAACAAGAAAACGAAAACAAAAAAAAGGGTTCCACAAGCATACATACACACACGTAGGCATGTATACATGACACAGAGAGATAGAGTAGATGTTACTCACCGCTCCATCTCTCACTTTCACTCTCTTTTCTTTCTCTTTTCTTTTCCTTTTGGTCACGCTACAGATATAAAATTTATTTCAAGTAGAATTAAACATGTCCACGTACTGTGCCCGTGGAAGTGTTCCAGCTCCCGCACGCAGCATCCCACTGGGACCAGTTGGGGGGCGCAACATTGAAGGCGGAGCTCCTCCTCCCATTGCCGTCGTCTTCCCCATCATTAAGGACGGTTTGGGTGGTCCTGCCTTGACCATCTCCGACACCTTCTTCTCTTCTTCGGTCTCTTCAAAGAGATATCGCCCAGTAGAAGGGTCGAACTTGGGCGGCTTCTCAGTGTCAATAATCATCTTTTTCGCCTCGTCCCTCTTTGGTTCCTCGCTTCTACCACGACGGAATAGAAAGTTGGTGATTGCTTCTAACGAGGTAGATCGTGGTGTTGACTTACTTTCCGCCCCTCCCACATCGGCTGAGCGACCTCGTTTATGCCCCTCTGGTTGCGATTGAGGTTGCGATTGGGGTTGTGATTGAGGTTGTGGCTGCAACATCTTGAGCCCCATCGACTCATTAGGAAAAACTTTACCAGGTGCCGCAGAAGAGTTCCTCAACAACGATGATGATAATGATTGTGGGGACGGGGGCGGTGGGGATTGCTGTGGTGGTGCCTCCGGTGAATGCTGCAGAGATGACATGGTAGAAGTTGGCATTGGTGTCGGCTTTTCCGAACAGACGGAAGAAGAACGTGGTGGTGGTGGCGGCGGTACACCACCTTTCGGGTCAAGCCCTTCACCTGGGACTCTACTAAGAGGCGCACCTTTAGACGGCATTGAGAAGGGTGGCACATCCGCCTTTGAAAGTGGTGCAGATAATTGCGGAACGGCATGTTGTTGGTTCTGTACTGTTGTTCTTGTTGCTGTTGTTGTTGATGATGCTGGGGGTGGTGGCATTGTTGGAATCACTGTTGCTTTTGGTGGTTGGTGCGGTGGTGGTGCAGATGTTACCGATCGTTCAGCCGGTGTCCCAAACGGTCTCTTCGCGGAAGGTGAAAACGACGGCATTGGCGGAATGTTGCGTGTCGGTGGTGTGTTGTTGTTCTCGTTGCTGTTCTTGGTGTTCTTCTCATCATCCGACACTCTCTTCGCCTTTCTTTGTTCCTCTGTGGAAGGGGTTATCTTTTCCTTCGCGGAGGCAGTAGATGAAGCCATCACATGTGAAATAAGGTGGTTCAGTGTAAATGCATGAACACTTGGAGACTCTGGCGGCACAACCCGCCGAACAGCCTCCATGAGATGTGAGGCCTCTTCACTTAGACCCACCTCACGCAGCCACAGGACCTGCATGAAGTGAAAGGCCGCCCTGTACCGCTCTGGACAAACTGGAATTCCATGTAATGCCGGCGGCAATCGTTTTTGACTATCCTCCACGGATGCAACTGTGCGGCTCTCCAAGTGAAAACGAAGGATTTGGAGAACATCCGTCAGAAGTGTGGACTTTGGTGACACAAACGCACTACGAGAAGACTGTGGATGATAACGTCCGCCCAATACACCCAGGCGGGCGCGGAGGAGATCCATGATGTGTTGCTGTTTAGGTTGGACAGGGCGGCCGGGCTGTGGTGTTCCCATTGGGCTTACATGGGCCAGTAAGAAGCAGCAGTGGGCCTCATCAATCATTCCCTCATTCACCAAAGTGTCCCCAAGCTGAATCAGTCCCTCTGCACTCTCCTTTGTGAAGTTCGAGACTAGAACGGCTGCGTGTTGTACCCATAAAGACTGCATTGGATACTTCTTATTGCCTTGGGGCTCCACAGAGCTTGGTACCAGTGATGATGATGATGATGATGACGGTGCAAAGGGAGGCAGGGGTAACTCATTAAACATACAATAGGCGTGGGCCAAGGGCGAGAATGGATCCAACTCCTGTTGCACTACAGCGCGAATAACACTCATGTAATGTTCCTTCTTTGGGCACATCATTGCAATAATAATGGCATGGGAGTAAAGACGGTTTTCCAATGCAACCTCAACTGCACTTTCACGCTCTCCTGCGCAAAGCAACTGCTGAATCCTTTGCAGGCCAATGATGGAGCTCTGTTCAGGCTTTGAGTTTAGTGGATAATGTGGATGACTCTCACTTTCAATCGGCAGTTCCTTCGCTGCAGACGAAAGTAGCTTTATAAGATAGCTATGCCCTTTCGCACGCCAATCCGGTGGGGGATCCTGCAACGTAAAAATCAACACCTCCCGAAACAAAGAGCATAGGCCGGGTATTTGTCGCACTATTTCTTGCAGGTTCGTTAATGATACCCCCTTATCCCCGTTGGATATGAAAGAATAAGAAGATGAAGCCAAGATCTGCAGCCTTTTAACATAATCCTCAGCAACTTTAGAGCACTTTGTCGTTTTTGAACGTCCAGAAAGAACATCTGCAAGACGCTGTGACTTCATGACAACCGAGGGACCGGCGGAAGACACATTACTATTAGAGAGTGTAATAACATTTCCAGTAGGTGTAAATAAAGCAAAACATGGTGGCACCCTTACGCTTGAACGTTGTCCTGGGCAAGGCTTGCCTCTCGGGATATGTTTTTTAGCTCCAAGAGAAATTCCATCTTTCTCGTTTGAAATATCCGGCTGTTCTATTGCCATCATCGATGAAAGTGGTGGACAAGATGACGGTGGTGGTGGTAAAGTGGCACTAGCCCCAAAAGATGGCGTTTCCGGTGCTGCCGTTGCGCTCGAATGTGGCCCACTCTTCAGATCATTCTCTTGCACACAAACAGGCTGTGCTCTGCCAGTAATAGTACTATGAGTAGTAGTAGTATTGGGGGTAGCAGTAGGCCTCACCCCGCGTGTCGGTGAATCAGCAAATATGAATGCATCCTTACCCTCATTCATCGGAGGATCAAGTTCGTCAGTCTCCTCAACTCTAGGATTTCGTACAGAGAGCACTTCATGCACCACAGAAGTATCATCCTCGGTAGTGAAATGAACCTCCTGAGATCGTTGACGGGATGGAGGAAATGGTGCCGGGGAATATTCATCCATTTCAACTCCCGGCCTAGCCTGAGACGTCATGCACTGCGTCTGTAGATACATTCCGCCGTTCTTTGGCGTATTCAGTCCACGGCGTGATGAAGCATCTAGTGCATTGAAGGGCCCTGATGTGCCAATTTCACCACTTTTTGATCCTTGCATCATAACAGACGTTGATGGTGGAAGCGGTAAATTTCCAGGCACAGTGCGTGTGGGGTCATTTGCGAGAGACGTGGCTTTTCGTGTTTCATTTGGTGAAATAGTTGCTTTTCGTGAAAAACGAGGCGGCTCCGTATCGTCCAATGAGGCAATAACACTTGAATTTGCATCCGTTCCGGCGCACAAAGGTGGTGTCGACTTAACAGTTTTTTCTTCCTCCGGAAATGCCCGCTTATGTACTCCTGAAGAGAGCAAGGATTTTACACTGGACACCGTATCGTGAAGTTCTGTGTCTTGTAATAAAAGCTGCTGCTCTATCAGTGAACTAACACCACCACCAGGAAGGGATTTATCTGGGGTGTTTGCTCCAAATGAGCCAGAAGGGAGTTGTGTCTCAGAAGTTCCGACTCCCTTAGAGAAGGCATGTGGTAGTCCTGGCATGTTCGCTGTTGAAAGAACTTTCGGAAGTCCGGCCGGAACTTCAGAAATGTCTGGTGCAGTAAAGATACCAATGATGTTGTTTTGTCGTTCCCCATGTGGCAAAATCCCCAGAAATGGAGATGTAGCAGCACCAGCAGTACTAGTTGTTGTTGTTGTAGTATGTTTTTCTTCCCTCTGCGTGGTCCAACGAGGTGTAGAAAAGAGCTCTTGTATTCGCTGTTGCCGCTGTAGTAGTTTCTGTTCCTGTTCTTGTTCTTGTTCCTGTTGTTTCTCTTCGGTGTTCACTCCTGAACTTGGTGACCATCGTGACTGTGTGATCTGGGCGCTGCCGTTGGACTGAAACCTCAGCCCCGTATTAATACGAGGGCTATGCGTGTGCCCTGGGCCCGTGGATGACTGCCGCTGCACGGGAAGCGCTGAAGACGGTTTCAGAAAGTCCGGTGGCTCCCTCCTAAGCAATTGTCTCAGATACGACGACCTCTTCACTCCCGAGTCATTTGTACCAGTGTCAACCTCGGAGGTTGTTGAATGAAAACTGTTTAAGGAGGAGCCGCGAAATGCTCTTGAAGATGAAGAAGAAGGGGGCCTCGCAGTATCGACAGCGGGGCGTGATGACCGTTCCTGTGTGTATGCAAATCTGGACGCCATGCCAGCATGCTCCAGTGGCCTTTGTGGAAACATGAGGTCATTCCCTGTTGAAGATAGAGTCTCTTGTTGCACTTGCCCCTGCACCTGCGGCTCGTGCTGATGCTGCGGTGGTGGTGGTGGTGGTAATTGCTGTTGCTGTTGCTGTTTCTGTGGTAATTGCTGCATCTCCTGCGAAACCTTTGGAGCGGCACTATGCACCGGCTCCGAATTCACGCGAAGTGAATTTGATGTTGCGAAATTCGACGGCAGTCGCTGTGGCAGTGAAACACCCCGGTCGCTGCCGTTGTTGCTGTTGTTGCTGCTAATCCCCATTGTAGAAAACGGGTTGTGTGCGAGCACCTTGGTCCGTCCCTCGTGGGACGGGGGGGCTGTATACATGCCCGCGGGGTTCATCGAGCGCGAGGAACTCGGGAGAGTCGGGTAAGGTCCGTGCATGCCGGTGTGCGACATCCCCGCCGAAGCGTCAGCAATCAAACGACTTCTTTCAGTTCCTTCGTTCGATTTCACTGTGTGAGTGGGGGGAGAGTGAGAGAGAGCCTGTCTACGTTTGTGGTTCCCACTATATATATATATATATATATATATATATATATATTTTAGGTTGATTCTTGGTAGCTACCCAGATCAATTGAGTGACGAATAGCAAGTCAACAAAAAAGAAGAAAAAAGGGAAATAAAGAGTAATAATAAAAAACGATCGGAACACAAAAGGAAACAAGACGTGTGTCGGAGAGGGAAGAGAGTCACTTTGCGCTTTGGCAAACTCTTTTTGTTTTTGTCTTCCCTTTTCTTTCACTCCTTGGCGAGTAGGGAGTGTGGAAGAGACCAGTGACGCTTTTCCCACACGATCCTGCAAAGAGCGGGGATGTAGAAACAAGAAGGAAAAAAAAATTTGTCATGAGACCATTGTAGTAGAAAAGACGAACAGGAAGAAAAAGGGAAAACTACAGAAAACCAAAAAAAAACACAAGGGTCTTCTCTCTCAGACACACATGGACTGCTTCTGACCTCATTTCTTTTCTTCTTTTGTTTCGTTAACTATTTTCCTCCTCGCTTTTCGTATCACTGCCACCAGCACAAAAAAAGCAAACTAACTAATCATCTAGCAAAGACGCCAAAGCGCTACCTTTGCCACGTACAACAGTCGTAGTGGTAGTTGTAGTTGTTGTTTTTGACACCGCCAAAATTTTTCCATTTGCTTTTGTGGTCGCTTTGCCTTCATTCCCTTCGCCCTTTTCATTCTTGGCGTCGATGTCAGAGTCTGACTCACCCATGAATGCATTCTTCTGCTTCGTCCCGCGGTCATTGTACTTCGCTGTGATGACTGCGGCCACCTCCCTGTCGTCGCCCGCATCACTCTTTGACTGTGCGTGCAGAACCCGCTCCGCCTCCTCCCGCCAGTAGCGCAGCTGTGTCTCAAAGCGCTGGTATGCATCCTCCTCCTCTTTCTTCTCTTCATCAACATCAATATCATTGTCATCATTATCATTTGGCAGCATCAGCCCCGCGTCATCCCTCTCTTCACGTAGAGACCACGATGATGATGATGTGGCTGTTGTCTTCTGTTTTTTTCGTGCCCGGATAGCATGCAGCAGTTCATCGCGAATATCAACATCTTCCGCACTTGCCCGTGACTCCACGAGCTCCTCGATCAAGCGCTCCCGCTCCTGGATCTGCCGTATCGCCTCGTTCTCCTTTTCCAGTGTGTCCACGGTTCCCCTCTCCGCCTCCTCCGCCGCCTGTTTCGCCCGCATCGCCTCATTGATTTGATTCATCCCGTAGAAGTCCCCCTCACCGCGCTTGCAGTTGCGACTGCAGTGATACCCGCCCGTCAGCTTCGCCGTCTCGTAGTCGGTCGTCAAGTAAATGTGCCCCTTGCAGAATATGCAGCGGAACTCCAGCTCCCAGATGCGGAGGCCCATGTACTTATCCTTCGTTGGCCGCCGGTTCACGTACCCGTGCGTCCCGCGGGCAATGCGGTGGTTGCAATGCAGACAGATTACATTGAACGGAATGGCGAATGTCTGCCGAATTGCGCCGCCACCGCTGCTGCTATCATCATCACCGCTTCTTTCCTGTTGCCGCTTCCGCTTGCGCTCGCGCTGCTGCTGCTCCTCGAGTTTGCGGTAATCGGTGTCGGGCGCGAGGTAGTAGCCGGAGCTGTACGTCGCGTTGATCTTCGCCATTTGGGAAATGCCTCACTTCTTCGCCTCTCCCTTTTTTTTTCGTCATGCAGACAGATAGAACGACAATGTAGGGGAAAAAAAACCATGCAAGTCGAAAGACAGAACATAAGAATAAATAAATAATAGGACTGTAGAAGCACACACAGAGGGAGAAAGAAAACAAGAAAATCAGAAGGAAATATGCATCAAATTTGCTCCCTCCCTCTCTTTCTATAGAGCTATATATAAATAAATATATCTTCGATATTCGCTGTTGCGTACTTGTGTTTTCCCATCACTTCTCACCTGACCACACACATACACACATTCAACATCCCACCAAGTCCGCACCTTCGCTCCTTGTTCCTACTGGCCTCTCTGCAGCGGAAGCAACGATAGATATAACCGCATCACGCACTCCATCATGTAGTCGTCCCAATGTTTGTCCGCCCACAGCCGCAGCGCCATCCAGCATCACCATCGTCCAACCAAACTCCGCCTCAACCGCAGATGTATGCAGACATTCGCCCAAAAGACAAGATGACCACTTCAACTGAGAAGACTCCGAAGTGGTCACATGGTTGTCATCCTCAAGTACAATCAAAACCCCATCCGTCTTTGGCAATCCAAGCCAGTGATGCTCGAAGTGCTGCATGGACTTCACAATCCTGCCCAGCAGCAACGCTCTCCGGTCTGGCGACATCCTTTGCCTCTCGCACTCCCGCATGAGCTCCTCAATAACAACTGAGAGAGGACGACACATGACAACATGAACCCCACGCTGCAGTCTGTATCGAAGAATGGGAAGATTGTGGTGGCGATTAAGTGCAGTGAGGGCCCCGTGCAGCTGCGGGTCTACCTCACGAAGAGAGAAAAGGTCAGGATTGCTCAAGAGGTCATCCACTAGTGGAGCATAAATAGCCATTTCCTCTTCCACGTCAGTCACGAGTAACTTCTTTTCATTACCATTATTACCACTAGTACTATTAGTACAACAAGAAGTCCTCGTCAAATCACAGCCATTGGCTCCTACGAGCTTTACAGGCATACTCCACTGACGTCGCATGTAGTCACATAGCAACCAACACTGCTCCGTCACAAGGGCCGAGCAGTCACCTTCTAATGTCACCATTTTTCCTGGAGCCTCTGGAAATGTGAAGAAGACATCAATGGCCTCACCGGGGTTAGACAATCCCATCCCAGCAACTGTGGAATACAGTGTGGCGGTAATCCAGTTATCATCGGCTTCAGAGCCCTCCTTGATATTATGAATAGCCTCAGCGAGTGAAAGCACAGGCATACGTCGATGGTACAATGCATAGGCCACAGCCCCGTCACTTTGATTCTTTGAGTCTGTCACAAAGCACTCGAACCGATGCATGATGGGAACGTGATTATTGACGTATGTCCACACATCGCCCTTTTCCCCCTCCCATAAGCTCAAAAAATACAATGGATCTGTAAAGCTTGTAGAGGGAATTGTATGGATAATGGGATCCTTGCAGATGGCCTTCACAGATGCTGTAACTTGATCCATCAATTGTGGATCCTGTACGTCTGCGTACACAACTACCTGTTCTATAATTCCCATTCTATAAACACACACACACACACAAAGTCCCTCTTAACTATTATTAGATGTATGTTAACAATAGTAATAATTATTACTATTATTATTAATCTCTGTGGTTTTATCGACGCTGAACTTATATTCCTTCCCTCTCTCTCTCTCTCTCTCTCTCTATATATATATATATATATATATATATATATATCCTTATTCGTATGTACATTTATTTTGTGTTTTGTGATAGATGATGTCAGATAAACAAACAGACCGAGAAAAGAAGGCAAAAAAAATAAAATAAAAACAGGAAAGCACATGATTTTTAAAGCAAAAGATACATACATAACTACACATGCAGATGTTCAGATGTATGTGCGAGTGTGCAATTCTTTTTCCCTTTTGTGGTTTGATGACAAGGTGTGCTCCTCTGCCACATCTATTCCAAAGCAGGCAGAAGAGGCATCCTTAAAATGCAAGAATGGAGTGCAGACAGCACTGATGGCATTTGCAGGTGGAGTGGGGTGGGGTTTGAAAGGGAACAGCAACCCAAACTCTGTACATGGCGGAAAAGAAAAAAAAAAAACGTTCATCAAATAGTTGTCTCCTCCCGTACGCATACTTGTACTCTTTCTTCTTTTACCTTCCTTTTTTTCTTTCTGGTAGAAGGGGGGAAGTAGTGGAGGGGTGGAGGAGGGAATTATTAATCAGCCGCACCACCGTTGCAATATCCTCTCATGCAGCGCGGCCGTCCGTTCACCCAACCGCACCAGCGCCTCGCCCGCCGCGACCATCTCCCACGCGGCGTATGCCACCATCCCCCCGATCCACGACCAGCCAAAGTAGAGCGCGAGCGACACTGACATCCACGCCGGGCAGAACATCACGAAGAGGAGGTGCAGCACCCCGCCGTCCTCGCTGTTCCCGCGCAGCTCTGCCGCCCGTAGCACAAGCGAGAGAAGCGTCCACAGCAGCATCAGCAGGACGGACGCACTCAGCACGAGGCGGAGGCGCAGAACAACTCCCGCCATGTGGGACTCCTGGTGCGCCTCGATGAGGGCAAAGCGGGTGGCGAGCCAGCGCTCACGGCGGTGGTCCCTGCCGGACCGCACCGCCTCTTCTCTGATCTTGGCGAAGCCGTGAAGGAAATCACCGTCGTTTACATCCTGTGGGTCGTTGACGTCAAGGAAGTTGTAGCTCTCACGCTCCATCACGAGTTCCCCCACGGAATGCGGGGATTTGTGGCTGAGCATAATATCGTTTAAGACCCACGTTGGGTCGTCGGCAAGAAGGCTGCGCACGTGCTGGCGTGGAATGGAGTCGCCAAAAAGCACCCATGCAACCAAAACAGTGAGGACGACACATGGGAAGAAGCGATACATGATAAAATCCCAGTTGCGATCCACGATTACACTGTGAGTGGCCTGAACCATCATGAGTCCTCTGCGAAGCCACCGAAACTCGTGGCACTTCCACTTGTTCTCGGGCAACTGGCGCTCAACGAGCCGATCACGCATCACGTTCCGCAGGTGCCGCAGGTTCTCCAATTTCGCCTCCTCCATGGCGTCCTCCTCTTTGCGTGGGCGGTAGTGCTCGGCTCCCTTCCGTGAACGACCACGCGGCGGCTGTTGCTCCCACCTCTCCCCTTTACTTGGGGATGTTGATGTTTCTGTCGATGATGATTGTGATGGTGAACTTTGCGGTTTGCTGGGAGTCTTTATATGTGTCATGAGATACTCCACATAGGAGTCCGGGCAGCCCATGCCGTGCTTGATGCAGGCGGAATGTATCCCAAGCTCCCGCGGTGGGTCGGGGACTGGACTCACGCCGGCCGCGGCCAACAACTCCCGCAAACGCGCCACGACATTATCGTTTTTCCGCGTCCCCTCCGCCCGGGCGAAGAGGCCGAAAAGAGTGAAAAACACAAGAAATAGAACCGCAACCCGCATATATCTCTATTCAGTATAGATATATATATATATATATATAATTATTACTACTACAAACAAATAGTGGTGATCCTTCCGCTTCTCTGTTTATTTCCTTCTCGTTTTTTTTATCGTTCAACTTCTTTCTTTGTGTGTGTACGTAACTATTCTAACAAGATAGAACTCTAAACGATTCACGTCCGTTCCAACACCTGTGAGTGGACACTTAAATCCCTTCAGTATAGGGGCAAGGACTGGGGAGAAAGGCAGAAGAAGGCAGAAGTAACCAGGCAGCATAAACAGAAGAGTAAAGATATACATCAAGAATATAAATATATTTATTTATTTATTTATTTATTTATTTTATTTATTTGTATACAGAAACACGCACACACACACACACACACACACAGAGAGAGACATATATATCTTTTTCTTCACAGTTAAGTGCGCAAATAAACTGCCTCATTGATTTGAATAACGTCAATCAATCTCGTCGTTGTGAAACTACACTTCGGCGCTATTTGCCTCTGAAGTGTCTCAGCCATCACACCGCAGCAAAAGGAACTACAGAGACGAGAGCAACAACAAACTGAAGGTTCATCAAATCCAAAACATCTCCAGGTCTTCTCTCTTGGGTGGAGGGGCGCAGAACGTCCTGCAGCCACGCCCTCGCCATCACCACAACGCGATACCATTTTTGCATCTCTTTTCTGCTGAAAGAGTAACTGTGAGGGTGAAGAAACATCAACGGTGTTTCACATTCCTCCCTCTTTTTAGTGCTGCGGCTGTTGCTCCGCGGAGTTGTAGATGATAGTCAATCCTTTGACTAAAATCGAGTCCATACACGTGAAGCTCATCATCGTAAGTTTCGATAAAACCACAAAGAACTAAAAGGGGATTGAACAATACCATCCAATGAAGATAAAATGAATATTCGCATCATCCCCCCCCCTTCTTTGCGGGGAACCACAAGTTATTTCATACATCCAACGGTGTTTCTCTATTTATATCTATGTCTGTGCGTGTGTCCTGTTATAACTGCAGCAACATAAGAATATTTAGAGGGTAACTACACAACTTCCACATCATTTCCATGAATTGAGTACTTCCTTGAATGGATACATTGGAAAATGGCAAAACATCACTGCGGTCAGTCCCATCCCAGTAGCATACTCTAGTTGCACCTGGATGCCACCTCATCTGCTCCTTACCGGTACCTCCAATTGAAGTCCCGCATATTATTCCGACGGCGATATCTACGCTTCATAGTTTTCCCTTCGGCCTATCTTGGGATGTACCGGAGCTTGCTGCAAGCATTGACAAATCCGTCCTGTCGGGCACAATAATAAAAAGTAAAATAAAAACTACTTCTTCTCTTACTCCCACTTCCCATTGCTGTTCTTTCCACTTTTCTCACTCATTTGTGAAGGCTGTAGTGACGCTCAGGCATCCATAACAAACGAGGGACGCTATCACACTCCTTTCTCGTTCAAGGCCAACAAATCATGATTGCCAAATACCTGAAAAAAAAAAAAATAATAATAATAATAATAACAATAATTAAAAAAGAACTCACACTGGAAGTTCAGAAGAAGGCATTCAGAATCCTACGCAGCACCACACCACAGATAGCAAAGAACGGTGTGAACATCATAACAGAAAACGGCGAGCGGGGGGCCGGTGTGGCCTCAACGGAAATCACAATGTGCGCCCCAAAGAGCACCGATGTCACCGACGCGATGGAGAACCACGAGAAGGCCAACCAAGAAGACCGCAGGGTTGCAGTAATAACTGACTGCGTGGCACCAAATCCCAAGAAATAGGCCCAGTGAGCCTCAAACAGTTTCAGTGTTGTCGATAGATTCACGCGTGTTGGACGTTTTGCTTTGCGGTCAAAAACATACTGTGAGGAAAGACGGTAGTCAAAAACATAAAAAGCGTACAACCAACTGTTCATCATGAACGCGACAATGTGTCCCACTGGAGAGGGAACAACCGCCTCTATCACTACAGACACCAAGGCATATACAGCAGTCACAAGTGCCTTAAACATAATCTCACTAACAGACATCACGGCGTTGCGAAAAGAAAACAATTCATCGCCGCCATGCGATGTGGTTGGAGAACTGATGTCACTCTCTCTGTTGTATTCTCTTGCATCCCACCGCACGCCTGACGCAGACGAAGTACGGTGCTTCTTCTCAAGGTACGCCTCCGTGTAAAGAGCGCTGTACCACCGCATCCCAAGAGCCTGTGTGATTGCATACACAGGGAGGACCCACATCACGTCAAAGAAAGAAACCCAAACTTTTCCCATAAGACTCATTTCCTTCCCAGCCACCAGTGTGTAGTTTCCCTCATTATTCACGCTCTCAATAATCATGGCAACGGCAACGCCATTGCCGCTCCACACGATGCCCTCACACAATGACCAGATGAAGGAAAAAAAAAAGGAAGCAATCCAGAGACTAATGAAAAAAACACTGTTTATTACCAAGCACGACCACATAATCTGTTGAAGATGTGCATTGGAACGCAAATAACCCAACAATTTGACCACATCCAAACTCTGGAGAACTCCAAACGTCACGGCACAAAAAATCGTCAAGGTCCCCAGGCCAATGCGTTTCAGATGCAATGCAGCGTTCCCTGTAAGCATTACTATTACTTGAGCACTATTACTACTACTACAGTAAATGGGCAGCACGCAGAAAAAAAAAAAATGTCTCCTTTTTTCTTGACGGTCTTTGCCGTGTGGGAAAACCTTTTCCCGTGCACACACTTTGTGTTCTTTTTGTTTTGTCTTCTCCCCACACACACACAGGGAATGAGGAAAGAAAAAAGAGAAAAAACAACCCAACGGGAGTGGAGAGTGTCATCCATATAAAGCTAAACAAATGCATCACGCACACAGAGAGAAAAGGAGAGCAATATATTGATCTCTTCTTTCCATTATCATTATTACTTTCGAGTGTAAGAGTCTTTTGTTTTTCTTCGTCTGTCGGCTTATTTTTCTTTTTTTCGTCTCAAGAAAAGGAAGCGATCGACCGAAGTGGTGGTACGACGTGCGCAGAAAGAAACCAGTGAGGTTGCATGAACAGATCTTAATCAAGAGAACAAAAAGCACATATATACCGAAAAGAAAGGAAGAAAAATGAAAAAAAAGAAAAAGAAGGAAGACAAATCATAAAAAAAGGAGAGGAAAGGATGGACGTGCAGGAAGTTCTCACACAGAAAAAAACCACCCACCCCTTTTCTCACCACTCCGCTTCATTTCACTCCACTCACTTCCCAGAAAAAAAGAACGAGAAAAATAATGATACAAATCATCAGTGTCTCTCCACACTCTCCCACAGTAGTCCAAACCACTGACCCGATCAACGACATGGCCGCAGCGCATGCTCAGCAACGAACGCCTTCACATGCGACACGCAGCACAACGGGTTCGGTGAGCCCGACAGCGTTGACAGTTCCACCCCCAACGTTGTGGAATTGGGGTTGCAGCAAGATGGAAACTCCGTCGATTGTCCTGGCAACGCCGTCAAAGCACCTCCCACTTCTGTTGATGTTCCCACAAGCTCCGAGCGTCTATCAGTGGAGGTTGCGTTCGCTGACAGAGAAGTGGGATTAGAATGCGACGTAGTACTAATACTAGTACTAGCAGCAGCAGTAACAGTAGTAATGCTTGTGGTATTGTTGTTGCTGCCCGATGAACGCATAGATATCACAGGTGGGGGCGCCAAGGAAACCTCGTAATTAAACTTGCGACGAAGTACAAAACTACGTCGCTCAGGCCACTGAACACATACCAGAAACGGTTCTCCTTCAACGGGTGGAATCTGCTGTGTGTCCTCCATCACTTGAGATAAAACATACTCCTGCAGTAAAGCCCGTCTCTCCATCCTCGTGCTGTCACTATAACTTTCTTCACTACTCCTTCTGTTATGAGAGTCGTCTACAGCATCATCATCATCATCATCATCATGGATCCCATCCTCTTCTGCAATGGAGTCAACGAAATACACAGGCAAATACGGCACCTGCTCGTCAGACGTCATCAAGGAGGGAGCCTCCGTCGAAGAGGTTGCGGGTGCCGTAAAAACATCAGTATCTCGTAGACACGAACAATGATGAGTTTCAGAGGTTTGTTCGGGGTCACAGGAGGAGTCAGCAGGTAGGGAAGATCTCATTTCCTGTAAAGATGGATTTAAGCGTTCTTCTAACCGTTTGAGAAGCATTTCCATTTTACGTGACCACCAAAGACAAACCTCATGAAGAACAGCAGTGCATGACCTGTGTACATCCAGAGGAACATTCCCTGTGCCGCAGAGCACAAACAAACACCCACCTCCTCCCGTAACGACAGATTTTATCGCATCGCAAGAACCTGCCAGCAACACCAGCTTGTTAGCAATAGGGCGCTCAAACGGTAATTGCGGCACACCAGCAAACTTCTTTTCTACCCATGGAAACTCTATTGCCCTACGACCACATTGCACCGGCCTCTCTCCGTGAAACTGAACAATACGGAAAGTAAAATTTGATGGTGACTTCATCACCATGGATGGTGTTCCACAGTCTGATTCGGCCAACACATCTTGCTCATGGTTCACTTCCATCACAACAAGACGAGGAAAAACACGAACATCAAAAAACTCCAAGCACTGTTCTATTAATTCACGATGACTTGGCCCAAAAAGAGATGAGACGCAGTACCATGAATATGGCATTTCACTAAGAACAGAATCAAGTTGCCTATTGTCAGTATCACAGCTCATGTAAATAACAACAATATCAACAGGTGATTGATGCTCTTGTTCTTGCTCTTTTTGGTGTTGTTCTCCTCCTTGTTGTTGTTGTAATGGAAGCAGCAACTGCAATGAGGATAACAACGTTGTGTCTTCTCTATTCACCTGGACCCCCGACTTTTTCTCTTTCATTTGTTCATCTCCTGAATTCTCTAACAGGCCGGGATCACCTACTTTTCTCCTCCTCGATGAATTCAGTGATGTTACCGTAGATGAGCACTTTGAAGAAAACCCCCGCGGGTCACTGTCCATTAAACTGTTGCTAGCGCGGGGATCACTGAACCCCCCCATTCGATACGACGGCATGCCGCTTGTCGTGACAGGCATGCTTCCACTTAAAAAATATGTGCTTAACCCTCTCCCCTCCATATTCCAAGAAGAGTGTTTCTCATGGTCGTCAATGTCATCATCGTCATCATCAACATCGCCATTCTCACTCTTGTTGAGAGTCAAGTATAAACGACGCAGCGGAGGCAGAAAGCCCACCGATGAGGGATCCCACCCAGCACCAAAGTACAAGGCAACATGTGTCGCACCATCTAAGAAATCATTAGACTGGGTGTGTCCATCGGGTTCAGTCGTGGATTTCGGCAGACTATGGGAAGGATCATCATCATTGAGGAGTTCACCCACACAGCGGGCATGTGAGATAACTCGTTTCAAAAGAGATGGAAATGAAAGCATCTGTGTAGAATGCTCTGGCGTCTCATCTGCCTTTTCTTCAGCCTTTTCAATAAGCCACGGAAAAGCCGAGTGGAAATGGATCTCACAATCCACATGATTCGTTCCTCCTCCAGTCCTTAATGGAAATGGTTGCGAACAGTCCATCCCCCCAGAGATCAACTCCCTTTCGATGTGCTCAAGGGCGCGGGTGGTCAAGAGTCGTCCATCAGGATCAAATAGAATCACTGATGGCCATGAAGTCACACCAAATGTTTTAATAACTTGCATGTACGCACCAGCACTTTCCAAGGAGAGCCACCCGCCAAAAAAAGGGCTGCTGCTGGTAGTTGAAGCATGAGGCAATGAGACGGAATCTACTGGCAGCATGCATAAAGGTGTACTAGACTCCTTCCCCTCCTTTTCCTCCTCATCCTCCTTTGTACATTCAGGCTGAGAATAAGAAGACGGTACATCTTTTACAGTAGATGCAGCATCAAGAGCTGTTGGGTTTGCTGAGACAGCCTGTCGTTTCTTAAGAACATTATTTACAAACGAAGGATCACCTGTCTCAACAACAGGTTGACGTACCTCCAAAATAGAAATGGGAATCACATTCTTCCCGTTGTCTTCTGATGCGGCCAGCATAAGCTGACGAATTAGAAGCCTATAAAACATCAAGAGCAATGACCTAATACGACGGGATGTTTTACTTGCAGAGGCAGCAGTCGCACCACCACCACCATCACCACTAATACTACTATTTCCTTGTGTACCATTTGCAGGTGCGGGTGCAGTTACTGTAGTCGTAGTAAGTGATGATCGCACCGTGCCCGTCACCGCCAGAGATATAGATGATGGGGCCGATGCAGAAAGACTGCTGTTTCCCACGCCTAATGACTGCGATGTAGTCATAGAACTCGCCCTCGGCCTCGCGGCGGTGATGTTCACTCCTGTGGGGTCGGAGAGATAGAGCAGGACGTACTTCCCCCGCAGCCACGAGACAGGGACGTAGTCTTCTCCACCACCCTCACGATGTATACAGCTTTCATCAACGATTCCTCCACACATATCACACAGCTGCCACTGCGTCTCGCTGGCGTGTCCCTCCTCCTTGCTTGTGGGAGGCATCGCTTTTTTGTGTTTGGCGCACTTCTCTTTGGAAAATTGCTTCTTTAGTCGGAAGGAGCCGAAAAGGTGTTGCATCTCTTCCCTCTTTTCTTTTCTGTTTCTGCTTTGCTTTTTGTTTGCTTGCTTCACCCTCCCTCACTACCCGCACCCACTTCACTTGGGCAACTCTTCTTCCTCTGTTCTCTCTTCTTTTGTACTCTTGTTTTCTATACTTCTTCTTCTTCCTTGACACCGTTGTAGTGCCTCCCTAACAACCCTTAAAAGCACGAGAAAGGAAAAAAAAAAAACAGGGAAAAAGGAATAGCAATAACAATAACAAGCACGTGCTAACGACATCTCAGAGATAGGCCACATATCAAACCACTACAAATGAGGCAGACGGATGAGCATGTTTACTCATATAACACAAAGGAGAATGAAAAAGTGGATGATTTATTCCATAAGTCCTGCACCGAATGCAGAGAGAGAAGTAGGCAGACCGAGAGAGAAAAAGGGAAAAAAAGAGGAATCCATATATTTATGGATATGCATACACATGTCGAAAATAAAACAACAAGAAAAAAAGACGTAAAGAGAACGGAAATCCAAAATCAAAAAAAAAAAGCACCATTGCTCCAGAGTGCAGAGTATTTGTACATAGTACACAACCACAAGAACAGCAAACAAACACCATTTATTCTCCTTCTCTCTCTTTTTTTTCTCTTTCTCTCTTCGTCTGCCGCTTATTCCATCCCATATCCATTGAATTCATATTGTTCATTGTACATACGTAAAAAAAAAAAGAAAACAGATACCATGAGCAAGGCAAGGACAAAACCACAAAGAAAAAAAAAACTTTGTTTCTTTGTTATACATACAGACAAGTTGGTTCCTTCCATTGCTACTACACGCGTGTTGGTGTTCACCATCTCCATCGCTTCAAAACTTCCATTATATATATATATATTCTTCCGCCTGTATACACACACAGAAAGAGACACACGGAGAGAGAGAGAAATCTAGTGACGAGAGAAACGCAGCACCAAAAATGCAAACTTATCAAACGTCAATTTTCCATCCGTTGCGAGAGCCTCCACATCTTCCGCCAACTGTTGCTCTGCCTTCTGCGTGAGACCAAAGCCACGATCTAGACTTTTGATAGTCTCCATAAAAGGAATCACACCAATTGTGCCGTCTCTCGTGATATCCATAGAATCAAACCACTCCCACAAGTCGGCATCATCAATCGGCATGCCGGTGAGGTTCAGGACCGACGGTGTTGTGTAGGCCTCAGTAACAGGCGGGTGCTGCTCGCCACGTGCTAAGCGCAGCGCCTGATAACCACGACTGCGATACAAGACTGGGTGGCCCTGTGAGCCCTTCTTGTATTCCTCTCCCACTTTTCGCTTCACCTCAGTATTGGACTCTTTAACAGATGATACGCTCTCCTGCTGACCCTCTGGGGCATTTTCTCTCCCACCTTCTTCGGTCGGGGTCTCTCCTTCTTCTTCGTCTGACACTAGGGCGGTCTTTGTATCCTCTACTGGCGTGAAGAGTGATTTCTCTGTCAAGAAGGGCTTAATCAATGTCGCCAGCTCCTCCCCCGTGCAGTCAGACTCCGCCGCCGGCTCCGCCAAGACAACGTAACTGCGGTCACGCAGCTGCACGCCGAGTGCAGGTCCCTGCAGGCGGTGCCGCATCAGTGGCCCCGGGCTGCCGTGCTCGCCGTCGTCCCTCGGCAGCGTCATTCCGAGCTCCTGCGCAAAGGCCTCCTGCTCGAGAAGTGTGGAGGCGCGGAAGGCCGTCACGAGCCGCAGCACCCGCTCCTTTGACTTCGTCTCCAGAAGATTGAGCAGACGTTTGGTGGAGGCGGCGGCAGCCCCACCGGCCTCCGCTGACGCTGCCGTCACTGCAGTCTGGGACATTGTATGCGGGGTATGTTTATTTTTTTCCTTCCGTCTTTCCGTTGCTTAATATTTTTTCCACTTTGACTCTCAGGGTATTGGCTGGCGTGTAATGCTTCTCCCTTCTTTCTGTCCTGTACTCGTCCTCCGTGGTCAGCTTTGCTTCTGGTGGTTAAAAAAAATAAAAAATTATAGAGAAAAAAAGAGATGAAGAGAAAGAGAGAGTAAAACCCAAACACATGTATATATGTATACAAGGAACAGAAAGAATAAAGAGCTTGTCTGTTTGCATAAGCAAATACCTCTGTCATCCACATACACACAGAGACAGATTCATTGGTACTCATGTTGATTTCGTATACCCTGTCAAAAACAGTAGTACTAGTAATGACAACAAAACAAATTAAAAAGAAAACGTATTTATGCCTTCTGCAATAATTTTTTCCGGGAGTATCCCACGCAGATTATTCTTCCTTTTTTTCCCCTTTCGCTATCCTTTGTTTTCAACTCTTTTCCCCTTATGACTGCCGCTCCCGTCACCACCACCACTACTTATTTTGTTCTTCATTTGGTTTTCTTTACAAATGGTTACATTCTTCTGTAGAAAGTTTCCCCATATAATTTATTACCAAGAAACATGGGTCCCAAGAAGAAGAAAAAGAAGAGGTGAGAATGACAAAACGCGAAAGGTCCCAAAAGGGAAGAAGAAGAAGAAAGGAGCGCTGAGAGATGTATACATCTCCATTTGCATAAATATCATTTTACACCACCCCATCTCACCATAAATCTCATGCTGCACATGGCAGTAAAACCATTTCGCGAGACGTTTTGTTTACTGTCTTTCCCCTTTCTTTTCCGTTCCTTTTTTTTCTCTTTTTTTTCCCATGGGGTGAAGTGGAGTATACTCCTTGCTATCTACCGCTCTCGGACGCATAGTCATATTTATTTATTTGTTTCCTTTCATTTTTCACCAACCCCGCCTAATTTCCTTTTTCTTTTATGAGTATAACAGGGGGGTGGGGAAGACAGATGGTATTTGAGTGCTAGCATGCTAGTTTGACCTCTCCTCTCATCGACCCACTTGATATAAGGTATATATATATATATATATACATGTGCATACATACACGTGGGGAAAGAATTTATTTTATTCAGACCATGGGAACTGTGTGCCTTCTGGGTCCTTCACAAGCCTTTCACGCGCCTTCATGGTGACAACCGCCCCTGTGTCTGCGTTGACGCCGATGAGTGTTGGGATGGACTCCACGTTGAACATCGTGCGGAGTGCGTCCATCTCCTTGTTGTTCTCGAAGGGGATTGCGAGCCACGGCATCTTTGCGAAGTATCCCTTGAAGGCGTCCTCCGCCTCGTCCCACGTGACGAGGACGACCTCGAAGTTCTTTGACTCGTGGAAGTTGTCGTAGAACTCCGCAAGCTGCGGCGTGAACCCGCGGCAGGGCGGGCACCACGAGGCGGAGAAGTAGAAGAAGACGGTCTTGCCGGCGAGGGTGGAGGGGTTCACCGACCCCGCCTTGGAGAGGAGCTTCACGCCGCTCGGGAGGTACTTCGTCAGGCCCGACATGTGAGTGAGTGTGATTTGCTGATCTTTCAAGACTATGCATATATATATATATATATATATATATATATATATAAAGGGAAGTAAGTAAGAAAATGAATAAGTTTTGTAAATGTCAGTGCAGTGTGAAGAGAAAAAAAAAGTTATCATTACAGTCATCAAATTAAAAGGAGTGAGACGACACAAAGACGACGCCTAACTGTCGTGGGAAGGGAAACTATACAGCAAGAGGAAGAAGATCAGAAGCAACGAGAACAGACAACGACAACAACAGCAAACAGGACAATATCAAAAAAGAAAAGAAGAGAGGAAGGGAAATCCCTCCAAATATGATGAATGAGCGCATCGTCAAAGCGCAATTATATTCATTCACTGTCGCGGCCATACCTCCACGCATCTCATCTCATTTTTATTTTCCCCAATGATCACACAAGAGGGAAGGGGTTCTTCTTTTTTTCTCTGTATGTATGTATATATATATATATATACATAAATATTTATGAAGCAAGCTGTCACCACAACTCGCACACAGACAGACAGAAAGAGGGAGAGAAAAAAACCTGAGTAGGAAGGAGGGGGGGGGAACAAACAGAAAAGAAAAAAATCTTGGGGACAGAGAAAAACAAACAGAAAAAAAAAATGATTTGCTGAAGACAATTCTTTTCTTTAACCCTTTTCTCATCCACACACACACACACATATACACATATGTCATCCTTATTTTCAAGGAAAATCGCACAGAAAAACGAACAAACAAAAAAGGCCTAAAAACACACGCATAAACACCTGAATAGGTGCATGCGTATAAATATAGAAAAAAAAAAAGGGAATAAAAGCAAAAAAAAAGAAGGCAAAAAAAATAAGTAAATAATAATAACAATGGAACTGTACAATGAGGTACACATCACTGCCACGTTTGATACAAGGTTAAAAGTACAAATGCTACCAGAAGTAATGAAAACCATGAAAACCTGCTACCATCGGTGTGACCATCCTTGTCAGACCATGGAAACCCATTCGCGGTCTTCAGGTTCATCGCCACTAAGTTCCGTGCGTTTTTTGTCAGAAGCTCCCCGGTCTCGAGGTCGAACAGGTAGAGCGTCGGAATTCCCATAATTGCGTACCTCCGCATCAGCGCGGCCCCAACCGTCTTCGCCTGTGCGTACGGCACCGCCAGCCAGTCGCCGTGCGATCCCTCGCCGCCGCGAACCGGCACGGGGCTAAACTTCGGGTTGTAGAAGTACGCGAGCATCGAGCGCTCGTCGCGGTCCTGCGAGACGTAGACGACGTCGAAGTTGTGCTCAGCGTGAAAAGACTCGTGGAAGGCGGCGAGCTGCGGCGTGAACATGCGGCAGGGCGGGCACCACGAGGCGGAGAAGTAAAGAAAAAGGTACTTCTTCCCCTGCAGCGCCCGGGCGGCGGGGACGGTGGTGCCGTCCTGCCGCATGAGCTCCAGCGACTCCACGCCGAATATCTTAGACAACATCCCGCTCTCCTTCTGTGTGTATGTACGTACAGCCAATCAGCCAGTGTTAGTAAGGAATGAAAAAGGAGATATATATATATATATATATATATATATATATATATATATATATATATATATATATATGATTAATATTTTGTCTTAGCTTTTGTTCTTTACTTGTTTTTTTCTTGTTTTGTTTTATATATTATTTGTTCTTTTTAATTTGATCTGTCCTCCACGCACTGCGTCTCTTCTTAATTTTTTCTCTTTCTTGCTTCTCGCTGACTTTACCTTTGATTTTATGTTATCACTGCTCTGTTTCCTTCACCCAGCCCAAACCCCAGCAGCACACAAAGAGCAATAGAGACAAAAGAAAGAAAGAAAGAAAGTGAATGAATGTGATCAGGCAGCACGGAGGAGTTTCATGGGAAACAAAAAAACATATACAACCAACACCAGCCATCGGTGGAAGAAACAAGAAGTATTTATTTATATTAAAAATAAAAATAATAAAAATAATTTTCTCTGTATTGCCCATGCAGAAGGAATAAATGACCACTCGGATCGCATCCCAAACAAACCAAAATAAAAATAAATAAATAAATGAGAAACAACGGCCCATGAGTTGAAAAAGATACACAAAATACTGAGAGAGAGAGAGAGATAAAAAAAAAAGGCAAAATGCCAAAGAAACAGATAAACAAAAAAAAATCAACGGATGTATGCCATGAAACAATAAAACAACGGATAATTTTTATTGATTATTAGTAGTCCAAACATCTCCCCACATTTTCCTTCGCCCTCATTTCCATATGTACATACACACATAAGAAGTGATTCATACATCTCAGGCGCCGTGACCACGGCAGCAAAGAAGCAAACAAGGAGAAAAAAAAAATGTGTACAATTGGCATTGTGTGGGAGTAACAAAGAAGGCAATTCAATGTGTATGCATGCGGGTGTATAAATGTGAAACCATTTCAGTGCAGTACAGCTCAAAGAAAAAAGAAGGAGAATAAATTACTATTATTATCATTATTAATACAACAACTACAGCAGTCCCCAAAAGCAGAAGAAAGAGAAGATTAATAATAATAATAATAATAATAATAATAATAAATGTGAAAAGAGAGACAAGTACTCTCAAGAAGAGGAGAAAATTTCCTCCTTGGGCACCGCAAGGAGAAGTGGGTGGAGAGAAGCGTGTCATCTGCTCAACTCTCACGCCCTCCCTTTCGTTTTCTTTTTTTCCCCGTTACCTTATCAACCACATATTCGCTCACTCATTCCTCTGTCATTTCCTTGAATACCGAACCGTCCACATTATAATATCTGCTCTCTTGCCCATTTATAATTTCACACACTCTGCTTACTGCATCCTTTCCCACCACTCACTCTCTGCATGTATGTATACATACGTATACCTCTGTCTCTGTCTCTGTATGCATGTCTGTTTGTTGGTGAGGAATTCTTCCCGGCGGAGTGGTGAAGGGGAGGGAGAGGGATATTTGTGTGCATGCAGAATACTGGCCAGAAAGGAAAAAGATAAAAAAAAATAAAAATAACAAAGAGATTTTTCTTCGATACAATAAAAAATAAAAATACACGAACTCCCACCCGTGAGCACTCAGTCAAGCAATTTTTAGTATAGATGGGACATCTCATGAGATGGAAAGAAACAGAAAAAGACCAAAGATATAAAAAGAAGGGGAAAAATAGAGAGAGAGAGAGAGAGAGGGAATAAGATAGCAATCGGTGTGCATACATGTAAACAAACAGAGACATACATTTGAGTTATAATCAAATATATATGCACCCAGAATGTTACACATATATAAATGCACGTGGGGCTAAAGAAGGAAATATAAAGACTATGCAAAGAAGACATTATTGTAGCATCTATATTACCGTTCACTTTATGTATTCATACTTATTCTCTCTCTCGCTCCCCCTCCCTTTTCCTTTTTTTCATTCTCTTTTTGGGAGTGGAAGGGGAGGGGGGGTTCAAAAAAATACTCTTTTGCAAATTTTTTCAATCTCATCCCCTATCCGCACGGGTAGGTAGCTGAATACAAGGAAGAGAAGGAAAGAAAGAGATGTTTTTGCGTCGGCCCCACAACTCTCAGTCCATTTTCACAATCAGTCAGACCAATTATTTCATGCTTCATGTTTTGATTTTTCTCACATACATACACGAGTCTCAATGTACTCATGAAAAATAAGGGAAAGGTACAAAGTTAAGAAGGGGAGGAGAAACTAACTGTGTTAAAGACGTCGTCTAAAAACGAAAATAAAATAAAACCCAGGAAAAGACAAACATTACAAGCCAAAAACAAAAAGGAGGGAGAGAGAATAAACCAGAAAGGGAAACAGAAAAAAAAAAAACGTGACACTTAATGTCATGAGACCTCTGCATCCTGCGAGGAGTCTCCGGAAACGGTTGACGCCCCCTTAGCCACTTCATGCAGCCAAATACGGCATTGGTAGAAGGAATGCAAATACTGTGCGAGCTCCCTGAAGAGCACCCGCTTCTTTGCGCGGTAGTAGATGTATATCTTCCTGCAGTCAGCCTGAAACTCACAGTCAAGAAAAATCATATTTTCCACATGGCAATCCACAAAATTTGCAGGATTTAGCTGATGTTGCAGAAAAGTCAACAAATCCCTTGCCAGGCTACAAAGTGTCTGATTGTAATGTATCTTCTCCTCCTCCGTAGCTGGGCGAAGAATGAAGGCGGCCGTGACTACATCGTGCTCCGTGGGAAACCCGCGCCGCGCCAGCTCCGCCTTCTCGAGCCGCTCGAACTCCTCCACCGGCAGCACCGCCTCCACCGACCCCATCTCAATACCCATGTCGCCCTCGAGCACAACCATCGCCCCAATATCGTGCCGGATGCCCGCGGCGCAGACAGTCCGCCTGCAGCGGTGCCCAACGAGATAAACGTACCGCGCCTCGTCCATCCGCGCGGGGTCGTCGCCGTCGTTCTTCTTTCCCGGGCGTGGGGGACGGCGGTTGGTGTGAGCCATGAGATCAGTGAAGAGTGGCGGAAGGGAATGAAAAATGGAGAGAGTGGGAAGACATTCCTCGACGTGGCCATCGTTGTGGTTGTTGTCGTGTTGTTGCTGCTGCTCGGCATTTCTGCCAGGAAGGCCTCGGGATCGATGTGATGGAGGGACGCTTGAGTTGTTTTGCGATACAGCAGGCCCACCCTCTTCCCCGCATCCCGCAGGCATCGTCAAGGGCGGGACAGAATGAGAGACAACTGCCGCCGCACCCCCATTAATAGCAGATGCACTTTGTCCTTCTTCGTCGGGTGCCAACCTCGCTGGAGAAAGAGATGGTGGCTGCTGTGGGGTGGAATGAACAACAATGCAACGGGAGGCAGAAGAAGGAAATGGCCGAGTAGAAGGCACTACTGAGCAGCCAACAGAAGCAGCAGTAGTAGTATTCGCACCACCAACCCTTTGGCAGCCATGTAGCTGCTCTCCAATACTGTCTTCCAGGTCTTCTGTCATGAGAGTATTCGTGTAGAAATCAGTGAATGGATAATGCATTGGCGTTGCGGCGGTGGTGGTGGTGCAGTGCGGCGGCTGCTGAAAAGAAGAATACATGCCAGGAGAGTACACCCCACCCACTGCAGGGAAGCACAGCACCGTGCCGAGTGGTGTGGCTGTGGGTTGCAAAACACACATGGGATTCCACGTCGTATGATTGTATGCAGGCAACGAAAATGCATTACCGGTCATATCACTGGTTACAACAACATGCTGCCCTTCCTCCCCATCATTCTGCTTGCCAGGGATGTTAAACGCCGCGGCTGTTGTACCGATTACATTTGTGCTGTAAGGGTCATGTCGCCACAGAATTCCAGGCGAATTGTATGAAAACCGGGATTTCCTTCCCTCGTGTAGTTTGGTACCACTCTGTTCAAGCTGCATGAACTCCTCAAGTTCCTTCACCATGCCAAACGGAACGGAATATGCTTTCCCGTTAAAGGCGCGGAACGGTGCCCTCTGCACGTCATCCCTTGGCGGCATCATCCCAGTTTCTTTTATTTGTACGTTCGAAGGAGAAAAAGAACAAGAAGACTCCTTTTCATGCGGTTCCTTCACGGGATGCAAAGCGATCCGGCCCTGTCGTTGATGACAGTTACAACAGCATTGGCACTTCTTATCGTCGTAGACGTACTTACCATCTGCCGGCGCTTTGGTCTTCTTCCATGCATTTGATATCGATGCCCCGTTTAATGTAGATATGACGGGCATGATGATAGTAGCAGGGAATCTGAAGGATCTCTTATTTCGCTTTTACTTGTTATGAGTTTTCTTCGTCAATACGTATATATTATATCTCTGCGTGTGTCCTTGTGTATTATTCCTCCTCTACGTATAACACAGAGAGAGAGCGAGCTTTCCTTTTGACTGACTGTATATATGTCTGTCTGTATTCTATGCAGGCGCGAGTACTTTCAGAGTAAGAGGAAGGAAATAGAAGAAAAAAAAAGAGAAATTATGAACACAACAACAACACTACAAAGAACAACACCAGATCATTATCACACAGGTAACAATCACCAATGCTACCAGCAAACAAATGAAGAGCGGGAAAGAAAAGAAGACGTAATCAGTATAAAAGAGAAAAAAGAGAAAACAAGAAAAACACCATGACGTCTGCTCTCTTGATGTTCTCTTACTTCCCCAGACACAAACACAGACACATAAAGATACACAGCTTGACGCCTTTTTTTTCTTCGTTATGTTTTCATTTCTTTTTCCTCTTCTTCCTTTTATTTTTGCGATGTTGTGCGCTTCATATCATTCCCCCTCCACACATATATACACACACACAGAGAGAGAAACAAAGAAGCAGCTCTCTCTCTCTCTCTCTCTACTCAACACGCTGCATGGGGTGCAGGGGTTCCTCTGCATCACCATACACCTCCTCACGCGGTCGCTTGTGTACTCCACCATCTGAATCAAACATGAGCACATACCGTTCATACGGCAGTATCTCTGTATTTAGCGCCTTGGCAAACAAATTGCGGATTCTGAGACGGCTGTATACAGCATGTCGTCTGTCGGCGTTGGGTGAAGCAGTCGGCTCCAAGCTTTCCTGTGCACCACATAGCTGAAACAGATAACTGCTTGTGTTATTCTCCTCAAATACGAGTGGCTCAAATGTATTCTCGCGTGACGTGTGGTAACTCACTGTCAACCCACTGCTCACCTCCCTCGCGCTCTTCTTGTCAGCCACCAATAAATTCGTGTTGTTGACTAATGCGTGCGGCCCGCCGGTCTTCGACTCCTCGTCGACAACGGCGCCCTGCAGGACGATGTGGTGCAGCGGTTTCTCCAACTCGCCCAAGTTCTCCATGCATTCCCGCCCGCCCGCCGACATCTCCTCCGCGGCCCTGCCAAAACCGGCCGGGAACAACGGCATGACCTCCACCGGGAAGACGGGCAGTGGCTGGCGGTCCACGCCGAAGTCTTTCCCCACACGCCGCAGCGCCGCGCCGAGTTGAATATCCGGCTCGAAGGCGCCCTGTTCGTGCGGGTCCAACTCCCTCCCGCTGATCTGCAGCTGATCCTTGCGCCGCTCGTTGCCGCCGGGGAGAGCAGCGATGTAGTCCCGGAGGAGGTCCATGTATTCCCGCACCAGCGTCGACCACAGCTGCGGGTGGGGTAGCTGAAGGCCAATCATTGCACGCTCCAGTTGTTCTGCCGCCTCCCCGCGATCATCGTAGTTGGAAGAAAAACGGCACAACTGATGCCACATACTTCGCTGTTGCTTTTTGTTTGTATCTTCAAAGAGCAATTGCCATAAGCGACGGGTAAATCTCATTGTCGCGGGGTTCTTACTATCTAAACCAAGCTTTCTCCGTGCCACCGTTTCGAGCATCGCCTCATACTGGGCATCTATCCCGCGGGCGCAACGGAATGACTTTTGAACACCAGAGAACCATTCCTTGGCTGTCTCCGGTGTTGCGTTACCGTTGCTATAACTTACCTGAGATAATCCTCCTCCCCCTCCCTCTCCGTCATAGACGGACATATTAACTTCTCCCAGTGAAGTGAATGACAGCCCATGCAGTCCTTGCGATTCTGGTGAAGATGTTAATAAGGGCTGACCTCGAAGAGACTCGGGAACAATACGAGCAAGACGTTCCATGTGTCGCTGCTCTTGGGACACTAATCCTATGTCTGTGTACAAGGGACGCTGGAGGAGAGTTAGTGAAGGTTTGTCTCGCTCCAAAACCAAATTGAGGTCTATGTCGGTATCCAGTAGCTCTGCATCTGCTTTCTCCAGATATGGATTCACCTCCTCTGGTCGCCAGGTCTGTGTTACCGGTAAACCGGCCAATGTTGCCTGCCGCCGCATTTCCTCTTCACGCCGCTCAAGTTCCATTGAGATGTTGCGTGTCTCCTCCACTACTTCTGGGCGAAGCAAGTAGTAAGACAAAGGAATGCGGTCCAGCACACCTTCAGACATAGCGTCCAGCTCCGCCTGCATGACACCCAGTGGTGAGGAATCATTAAGCAAATTATTCATTTCTTCTGGAATGTATAGCAGTGGGGCTGCAGGCACACGAGGAAAAGGCACCTCCCATGAAAACTCAAAGTAATACTGCTGCAGACAACGACGAATAAATCCACTCGGTGTCATCATCGGATCTATGATCGGAACGCCAGCAACTGAGAGCTCCGGTCTACTGTGGCCTTCCGTGATGATGTCTGCAGCCACGCCATTTTGATTCCAAGAGCCCTCATCATCCATAGAAATGGGGTTGTACGCCATTTTCCCCAGTCTCTATCTTCCTCTCCTCGTTCCTTTATATTTTTCTTTGTTTGCTTCCCTTATTTATGTAGGCCAGCCTCTCTCCTTTTCTCTCTGCCTCCCACACTCTTCCTAAAAAGAAAAAAGAAGACGAGTGGTGGTCTCGCTAGGCTTAATATATTTCCCACACCCTTCACCACGAAGACCAAATATACATAATAAGAAAAAAGAAAGGAAAGACACAGATGCCCATATACATGTATACATTGTGTGTGTATCCAAGGAGCAGGAATAAAAGAAATAAGAACGTTTTTTTATTTAAAAAAAAATATATATATCAACAACAATGTTCTACACCTTACCCCATTCAGTGCCATCTCCATACACACAAAAAAAAAAATTTCCTTTGTCATCTCAATTTTCTGTTTTTTTTGCTTAGTTTCGTTTACTTTTTGTTTTGTTTTGTTTGCTGTTTTTATCTCTCCTTTGGACCTCGGGAGGCGTTTGGTGGTGTCATCCCAAAGGCCTTTCATGCACTTGTCTACATTTCATATAATATATATATATATATATATATATATATATGTGCACACAGAACTAATTACATCTGATAATTTCTCACTGCAATGCGAACCTCGCCTCACCTCTAGTGGTGGGAACATAAAACGAAAATAAAAATCCAGAGAAAATTATTTTGGGGCGTCACTGCAGAATCAATATTCATATATAACGCAGGAAACACCAGCAATATGTTACCCACACTCCCACAGTTTCGTTCTTTTTTTTTTTTTAATCCACCTACATGAAACACAGAAAAGGAAAGGAGAAAAGAAAGGGAATAGGGAGGACAAAGCGGGGGGAGGAGAGGTGAAATTAAAAAAGAGGAAGAAAAACATAGATTCTCTCCCAGTAAAGCACATTGTAATTCCTAGAAAAGGAAAAATGGAGTAAAGAATGGGGAGAGAGAGAGAAAAGAAAAAGATCACTGCAACTGATCAGCAACTCTCCCTCACTTCCCGAGGTTACGGTTTCCCAGGCTTCTACTACGTGCCATTGATGTATTCCCAATGCTTCGACTGCGGATAGGAGCAGAAGGTGCCAGCTTCATTTTCTTCACGTTTGGCTTTGCCTTCTTCTTCTCAACTTCCTCCGGTCTGTAACTGACCTCATCCAGTCGCTTCTGGAACAGTCGGATGCATTCAGTCTGCGCCTGCTCGTCCGTTGCGAAGGGAAGCCACTGAATACGTTCCTGCATAACCACCGTGCCGTTGTGGAAGGGCGCCTGCTGCACGGCGAAGGGGTCCACATTCTGCAGAAGATAGGCCAGAAGTGTCGGCATGGCACCGCGGAGTGCGAGAAAGAGTGGCGTCTCGTGATCGTCGTCCTCCATCTGCAGGTCGTGGCCCATCTCAACAAACCGCATGGCGTAGTCCTCCCGATTGTTCAAAATGGCATAGTGTAAATGTGTCTTGCCCTCCTTGTCTTGATAATCCAGTCGCAGAAGCTGTGGCTTCACGTTTGACAGCATTGCCTCGAAGGCAGGTTCATTCTTAAACTCTATAGCATACATCAACGGCGTAACACTCTCCTTGTTTTTCGCTGTCGGAGAAGCGCCAAGTTTGAGAAGTAAATTGAGCATTGGCAAGTAGTTATCACCCAACGCCACGCACCAGTGTAACGCGGTCTGGCCTTCTGTCTGCATATGGTGAGACCCAATCTCGGAAACGGCGAAGTCATCGCACTCATTCAGCATGATCTCCACATTACGGCCATGATCCCTCGCCCCATCAACAATGGCTTCTACAAGTTCCTCTTTGGTCGAGAGAACAGCAAGATGCAGTGGTCTCTGTCCGTGCCACGAGCCGTATACATCGCACAGGGAGGCAAGGAACTTCGCAGTCTCTACGTGGCCGAACTTGCAAGCCAGGTGTAGTGCAGTGCACCCAAACTTGTTGGGGATCGCTGGATCAATGCCCATCTCCACAAGACGCTTCACTTCCTCCGTTTGCCCCTTCCGTGCCCCACAGTGGATCTTCTCCATGTTCTCATCATCTACTTTGACCCGGGGAAGCTTCGGGAAGTCCGCCATTCTTCAGCCAATCAGAAATATACTTGGGAAATTCGCTTCACAACAGAAAAATAAGCAAAAGCCCACAAAAGATGCACTTTTGTTGGCTATGAATACAACTCTTTTTCCCTTCCCCCAATAACACCAACAAAGATAGCAAAAGAATAAAAAAAGAGAGAGTTGAATAAATAATCAAGTCAACCTTGGCAGACCTCTCTTCCAGGAGTTCCTTCCGACACGCGCCAGCAACCAGTCGTAAAGAACAGAGAAATCGGGCAGCACTGGCAACAGCACAGAGAACCACGAGGATGAGAACGGTATGAACGATTTATTTTAGAAAAGAAAACAAAAACGGATCAAGTTAAAGTAAGAGCACTGATATCAGTGCTGTCCTCCGTCACTCAAATAGTTACTGCTTCTTGGTCTTGGCGGCAACGGCCTTCTTGGCCTTCAGAACACGCACAGCCTTCGCGCGGCGACGGTCGTCGCGGTTCTTGGTGTTGCGCAGACCCTTCGCCATCGTAGACTCCTTCTTCTGGAACGGGTTCAGGCGCATACGCAGGCGGCGGTTGCGGATGCCGTTTGACGGTTGGGTGCGGCCGCTCGGCTTCTTTGGCTGGAGCTTCTTCGGCTTCAGCACGCGGCGCACCTCCTCGGACTGCATGATGCGGGTCACGTCCGTGTTCGTCAACATCGGGGTGGGAAGCGTGAAGCCCCTCTTCACCGACGACACCTCCGTGAAGGTGCCGAAGATGCTGTCGAGCTTCTCAAAGGCGCCCTTCGTCCAGATGATGAAGCGGCCCACGTGGCCACCGGGGGCGAGGTGCAGCAGGTTCAGCGCGTTCACGTTCGCCAGGTCCAGGCCAAAGACGTTGCGGAAGGCGCGGGTGCCCTTGTTGTCGGGCATCACCAGCATCGGGCCGCGGCGGGCAACGTAACGGCGGTTGCGCATCTTACCGCGGCCAGCGCGGATCTCGCGGGAGTCGTTCACGCGGTTCACGTCGTCGATCGCACCGATCGCCTTCAGGAACGCCATCGCCTCCTTCGTCTTCTCGTACCCCTGCACGGAGTCCTCCACAACCAGCGGCACCTCCGCCACGTTCTCGATCTTGTGCCCGCGCGACATCACGAGTGACGGCAGGGACGAGGCAGCGAGTGCCGACACCACGGCGAAGCGCTTCTGGTGCAGGTTGATCTTGCGGTGCCAGCGGCGGAAGATCTTCGTCGGGGCGAACATGCGGCCACCACGGCACATGTTACCGAAGGCACCAGCGCCGGACGTGCTCGTGCCACCACCACCAATGCGGGGAATACGAGCGACGGCACGGCCGGTACCCCATGACTCCGCGGAGTGCTTCATACCGGAGAGACGGTTCACTGCATAGGCCTGGCGGGAGTTCTTGGCCATGTTCGTGTGCACGAACTGCACAATGTCGTGGCGGATAGGCGCTGTGAACACAGCGGGCAGTGGGCAGGAGCCCAGAACCTTGTCCTCCGACGCGGAGTACACACTGACAGATGGACGAGCAGTCATTCTTGATTTTTCGTAGCGACAAGAGGCCTATATACAAATTTGCAGCAAAACCGAAAGGAACAACAGGAGAGAAAGGGAAAAAAACAGAAGGAAAAAAAAGAGAGAGTTGAATAAATAATCAAGTCAACCTTGGCAGACCTCTCTTCCAGGAGTTCCTTCCGACACGCGCCAGCAACCAGTCGTAAAGAACAGAGAAATGTCAAAAACAATATGGGTCGGTAATTCTATATAGTAGCAACACGCACTCATTCAATCAGACAAAACACGAAGTATCTTCCATTCCCCCACTCACTTGTTATTCTTCCCCACTGCTTGACGCCAAATCGGCCCCAAGAGTGCGTAGTTGTCCATTAATCTCTTGATCGACGGATTTCAAGCGGGCTTCCACCATGGCTAGAAAGATGTTAAAGTCCTTCTTTTTTACAATCGTATCTCTCCCACCACGGAACAAAGGTAGGCATTGTTCTTTGCAATGGAAATGTTGTGCCGAAGAGGCACCGGTGTCGTTTGGTGATGTCCCGAGATCCCCTGGCCATTGGGGTGCAAATGAAGGAGGGGAAAATGGCCTTGGATTTACTGTTTCAGGATCAAAAGACGGAATGCCCCCTGCCATGGTGGAGGAAGGAGTCGCAATGTTAGTGTTACTTTCATTGCGTGTGAGGAAAACACTACAAGCATCTACCTCAGTGCCGCCTCCGGTGCTTGTCATCGAAATAGTGCGCTTCACCCCAAAGTCATCCTCCCCAGAACGAAAAGACGGATTTTCATCAGCTGGCTTGCATTGCTCGCCTATACCTTCAAGAAATTGCACCTCTTCTGGGTGCAACTCACGTATACCAGGTATGGCATAACGCAGACCAATCATCTCAAAATCCCCATCGGTAAAGCTCATTTGTTGCACTCTACGGAGGCAACGGGTAAAATCGCTAACTTTTTGTAAATCGATATCATAATATTTTCGAGGCCGTCGGCGAGGTAATGGACAGGTGGAGGAGCTATCAGCCCCAGAATGCATGGACAGTACTGGTTTAAAATGCATTGGAGAGAGGGGTGTCTCAACATGCGACATGGGATGTTGATTTGGCTGCATGTCTTGGGAAGAAGAGAGCGCCCATGCAGGCTTACCACTGCTGCTATTTCCATGGCTATCTACTCTGTGGATTCTATTGTGGCTCTGAAGTCGCTCTGACATGGGCTCCAACGGATCAAAAACGGGAAATGTGGTTTTGGAGAAGCTTTCTGATAATGCAGTGGGTCGTGGTTCAGGTAGTACATTCACTAACACCTCGCCACTACCACCGCCACAAAGATTACTACAATTATCCGTGCTACTTACATGGGGAAACAATCCCATTTCGGGTAGTTCAACTGCCTCTGCTCCAGTATCACCGTGTGGATACTGTTCTTGATGATGTTCTTGATTGTGGCTCTCAAAGACATCATCCGTACTGCATGAGTGTGGAGAGACGACGCCAACGTGAGATGTTGATAGAGACATACTCTTGTTTGTGCCCACCGCCGCGTCAGACGTCTCACTGCTGCTCACAATGGAAACAATGGCAATGTCGAGTACAATATCGGCTAAAATCTTCCCCATACGAACACGCTCAAACTTAGACAGCAACGGGCGCTCCTTTCCTCCCTGGGATGTTGTTAATGATAATGATGATGTCGCAGGGGGACACTGCAAGCGATAACGCAAGACCTCCTCCACGCGTGCGAGGCCGTTTCGCACATCTTCAAGAAACGCAGGAATTTGCTCCGGACGGACATGAGTCCCGGTTCTCTCCAAGTGGCGTTGATATAAGTTTTCAACCGTCCGCAGGCTTAACGTGTGGTGTGGTCGCGGCGGAAGAGAAGACGGAAGCATCATTGTGCTCACCCTCCCCCTTTCTCGAAGACGATGTTCTCTAGTCCTACTTTTTTGTGGTTTTCCTTTTTCCCCTTTATATTTGCACCCGTCACAAGCACAGAAAAAAGGAGCAAATAAAAATAAAGGCAAAATCCCAAGAAAAGACCGCAGAAACATTTTCTTTTTCTTCTCTTTTTTGTCTCAGGCTCGTGTGTACTTTAGCTGTAATCCATAAGGAAGGAAATATGAGAGAGAAATCGACGAGAAAAAAAAAAGGGACAGCACACCATTCACTCTATGCTTTCCCTTTTTCGTAGCTTTAACAACACTCGTGTTACCACTTGAATGACATCATCCTTTCGTCGCGATCCAGCTGCGCTTTCACCTAGTGCGCTCAAATATCCCCTCAACTGCACTACCGTAAGTGTCGGTAAGGCGTTCTGCTCAAACGCCGCTTCCACCAGATGAACAATTGTGTCATCTGAAGAAGCGTTATCCTCTCCTGTGGGAGGAATCTTTCTGCCACTCAATACATTTCTCTTCGACTGTGGGCATAATCGATCCGCATTGTACGATGGATCGAGTACCTTGGTGTTAAACTCGTGGAAGAGCTGTGCGTAGTGTCTCATTCCCTCATGGTCAGGAAGTGACATGTCTGCCACAACTCCGGGCCTATTCTCAGTGCCATCAAACTTCACCGTCCCTTCCTCTTCTGCTGCAGCTGCAGATATGTCTTTTAATGCCAACTCCTGAAGAGTTTGGTACCGCAGTTGAAGTGACGGGTTTGGAACGGCGTTAATATCATATGATATGGAGAGAGATGTGATAATTCGCTCCGCCAGGTCCAAGTCCTCCTGTGAGGGGATCGTCGTTGTAGCATCAAAACAAGGCAAAGAGGGCACACTTCGGATATCCTCAGCGTACGGTAAAGGTACAACATAGAGACCGAGTCCTTTCGTAGGTAAGCTCTGCGTTGAAAGAGACATGGATGGAGACGACGGCACCAATGCAACAAGTCGAGGAGGAGCTCCACGCCGAGCCACGTACTGCGCAATTGCCACTTTATTTTGTCGAAGAAGTGCTCGTGAGAGTTTAACAAAGAGACGAAGTGAGGCATCCCCGCCGTCATGTGGATTCGGACAAAGAAAGCTTGATTTGCATATAGCGTACTTATGCTGCAAAGCGTCCTCTGCGTGCTTGAAACAGGTAATAGAGAAGCCAACAGGAGCACCAGCCGATGCTCTTGTGAGAATTTGTTTTCGTTCTTCCGGAGAAAAAAAAAAGCGCCTCCCGCCCACAACGATGGAGTAGAATAAGCTCTCAGGACTCACAGTTGTTTCAAGGCTCTCCTCATCGTCGTCCTCTGCCTCATTCTTTGCCTTTTCACTCCCCTCCGCGTCCACATGCCCCGTCATAATATTCTCAGATCCCCCAATTTTGTTCAGATCCTCTGGACACGTCGAAGTTGGTCGTGTTCTCCTCACAAACAAATGTGACCGTCGTGATGCAATCGCATTTGTTCGGCGATCCAACCACGCCGGGCGCGGCAGGGACGCGGGCAGCAGCGGGTTGTACACGCTCACCGCCATTGTGGGCACCGGTGACCCGTCAACACTCATGCCAATCGTGAGTTCATAGTTTTGAGCCGGTCGCTGCGGGTGCGTCCGTCGCTTTACCGCGTCCCGCAAGTGATCAAATGTTTCCATGCCAACAGTCAGGCACAGGCCGCCACTGTGCTTTCGCTCAGTTTCTCCTTTGATGCCCTGGGCCTTTGGGCGTAACTGATCCCAAAATATTCCGTGATCAAAACATCGCTCTGTATTCTGATCAAAACATGTCGATAAGCTTGCGTCGTCAACCACAGAGATTACTCTGTCAAGCATGGGTAAATTTGAGTGGGGAACTTTACCAAGGGCAAATATTTCAACAGTCACATCGCACTCGTGCAACTCCTGTATTCGTGATGAACAACGCTCCATTTCAGGCATATCACCTTTATGTGGGTTATCGTCATTTGTAAAAATAAAGATCCGGCGGTACTTAATCGTATCGTTGTGTAAACTAAGGAACATGTGCTGAGAAGCCCACAGCACATCACTCAAACGAACTGTGCTACCTTGTACGTGTCCAATATTTTTCTTAAACTCTTCGTAGCAAGTGGAAGGTATATCCCCTGCGGCCACAAGTTGCTGCAACTCCTGCACAGACTGCACATTAAGAAGACTAAAAGGATGAAAAATATAGAGCCCAGGTACATCGTAGATATTACGCCGCATATTTGTATTGTAAAAAGCCAGAGCGACCAAGTCCTTATCACTCGCTATCACTTTGTCTTTATACAGACTAAGAACGCAGCGAATCGCACTTTGGAAGGGCGTGGTGTTGTGATGGTTCCCCCCCGTTATCATGGCTCCCGTGTCTTCTCCTCCTTCATTCCGAGTCGCAAAATTCATTCCTGTCGCCGTCTCCACTGGTAATTCCCTCCGTGCCTCGTCTGTATCATCCACATCAAACTGTAAAGAGAAGTTCGTTGTTTGATGCTTTATTCTGGACGCATCTTCATTCAACCCTTCCGATGTTCGGCCTGATATCGACACACCAGAAATCAAACTGGTCATGTTTCCCGAGCTGTTGTTCTTCTCGTTGTTGCTATCGTTGGCACCCACAAAAAAGTGAGCCTTACTTGAGTAGTTGAGGTATCCCCCCTCTTGAAACATACCAAGCTGGCAGTCAACCAGACACAGCACAGCATCCCGCCTCGTCTTGTGCACTGCGGCATTCTGGAGTCTCTCGTGCTCGGCCGACTCGCCCAATGTCTCCATCCCAACAGCTGCCTCCAACCATTCGGAGTAGTCCGTCATTATATCCCCGCCCTGTTCTTCTTTCTTGACATAAACCCAACCACCACCACCTTGCTTTTTGTTTTTGTTTTTGTTTTTGTTTTTTTTGATTGCCAATGTAGCCCTGTGATGGATGTATGAGTGTGTATCTGTTTGTAAGGGTGAGATTCAGGAGAGAGAGAGATAATCCAAAGAGAGAAAAAAATAAAAAAATAGAGAAGGTAAAATAATAAACAAGAGGAACAAAAATAAAAGAAAAACACTGAGTAATGATAAATGAAAAACCGGCAAGAGGAGAATCTTCACTCACAAGGTACAACAATAAACCGTCTTCCCCATTACCACCATGGCTGAAAGAATGAGTGAGTAAGAGACGGAATGGACAATATGAGAAATAAATAAAAGCAGACAAAAAAAAGACTATGAGAGAGAAAGACCAAGGCAACGTGTATGTCATGGGATCTCTACAGTCTGTCCTACATATGTATATATTTTCTCGTTTCTACATGATGTCAGTATTGCGTAGTACATCTTTTTTCCCCCTCTCTTGCTCTTTCTCGTTCTTACATACACATATAAACATATATAAACCTACAGGCGATTCTTCTTCTTTATCACCACTCGCCCAGAAATCCAGCCTGTGTGACACCGAGAAAAACAAAAAATAAAAAAAGAGGGAAAAAGGAGCAATCCATTCTTTGGATTTTCTGTAAAGCTCATGAACGAGTCTTTAAGGCTTCAAACATGGCGTCACGCTCCGCGATCCATCGCTGATACTCCTCTTGGCTTAAGTTGGCCATAGGGTTCTGTAGTGGTTTAGAGGGCAGTCCAAGTTTCTTTGCCCCAATCACCGTCAAGACACCTTTGCCGCCATTCTTTGTATTTGTCTCATCCCTCCCCTTTCCGTCGCGTCGCTGTTTTCCATCCACCTCAAACAAGCCTGTATCTGCGCCGAATGGATTGTTGGATTCCGCCTGCTGTTGTCGCCGGATGCGTTGAAACTCCTCTGCAAGATAGTCTGTTCCCGACTCACTTATTAGCAGCGGTGGGATTCTCGTTTCGCACAGTGAGTCACGGGCACGCTCCTTGCAGGCAGCGGTCCATTCATCTATGAGGCGGTGATACTCCGTCAACAGTGAACCATCCACCGAAAAGTTATCTTTGTTATCGCCACGCCCACGACTTTTTTGAATCCTCTCACGTCGCTGCTCATCAGCCACGGCATTAAGGCCATCAACGTCACGCTGCATGCGACGCATTGTAGCCGTTGCCTCCTTTACAGTTGGCATGACAAAATTGCGAGGAGTCCATGCAGAGCTGTCACTAAGCCTAGCTTTGCCCGAGTGTCCCTGGTTATTCCACCGATCCTTCCAAACTGGTGGAGATGGACTCATTGCTTTTTGTTGCGTCTGCGATTCAGTCGTCAGATGATTGCTCTCCGATGCACCAAGCTGACCGTAGCCATCTACAAACAAAGGTGCACCATTACTCTCCATGAATGCAGCCAATGGACCCTCAGTTTCTCCTTCCACCTTTTCCGCTCCGTTCTCCTCGGAGCTCTTTCGACTTTGCGGTCTTCGTGGCGGGGGTCCACTGGAGGATACATCCGTCGCTGCGACCTCCTGTGCTTCTGAGAAACGGCGCAAATTAGCCAACAACCCACCACCACCACCTTCTCCTCCTTGGGCTCCACTGTTCGTGTTCGAAGTGAGATCAGAGGTAGAACGATGAGAGCCGTTAAACGCCTCAGAGTCAACAACATCTTGCGGTAAATTTAACTTTGAACGGAGATTGTTAATCGCCCTATCGGGATTCTCTTGAAGTTGTCGAAGAAACGTGGCAGTATTCACTTCCTTTGAGGAGGAAATCTGAGTCCCCCGAGGACTGGGTTGCTTTTCCGGTGTCGTAAAGTCCTGGAACAGAGTTCCAAGAGCAGAACTTCTTTGCCAATCCACGTGGGAGTCGTTTTCTCCCTCTTGTAGTACAGATGTCATGATACTGGGACGACCATGTTTCTCAGACAATTCATCCATCAAAAGTGTGGTGAGATACTGCGCATTTTCTTTCCCTTCTGCATCACGCATAGCAGCTGCCTTAACCATAACTTCCTCCTTGCTCTTCTCACCCAACTGAGACGCAGCGAAAAGGAAGCAGTATTTATGATGGCGTATATTTGGAGTAAGAGCCATGTCACGACGTCTTTGCCGGTGTAGCGGTAATCCAATGGTTACATCTGAATCAATAGCTGAGACGCAAGATTGAATGCTCTTCGTGTCTGGAAATTGAAGAACATATCCTATCGAGATGGCCTCCTCCACTGTAATCTCAACACGCGGTATACTACCTTGCAGAAAGATATGGACAGGTGCAGGAAAACCAAATCGAGCCACGTTGGAGAGTTCTGCTCGCTCCTGCTGCATTTCAATAAGTTCATTTTGTTTTGTTTCCACCTTTCGCAACTTATCGCGGCTGTCCAACAACGCTTTCAAGTGCTCAAGGTTTGGCATAGGAGCCAACTTCAAATTTCCCTTCGGATCGGAATTGAGGGCTCGCTGCCTCACTAGGAGAGGCTCCTCTTCTCCATGTACGTCTGGTGGCTTTCGCAGTGTAGACAATGTGAAGGGTTGATGCGCAATGAGAGGATTTACATAAAACGGAAGAGTACTCCCTGTAACCACTTTTGTTCCCTTCTTTGCATTTGATAGTGACGCTTGTGGTGGTGGTTGTGGGTGTTTCTTTGTACGGCGTGCGGTAGTCGCAGAAACGCCTTCAATCTGTGGGAGGCCTTTCACTCCACTATCCACCAGGTTGGATGTATCTCTCTCAACGATTGGTGGAGCCGCTAACGGCCGATCCCTTTCGCCTTCTGAGAGAGCGCTGTAAGAAATATCGTCCCACTTCACAAAATCACGGAATCGGAAGCACATGGCCTTCAGCTGCACCTCTGCAAGCCACTTTGCGTAGCCCATGTATGTATGCCCGCGCGGCGGCGGCCCCACTAGCGGCATCCGCGAGCGGCCCACTGCGTCCACGTCACACTGAGGAATGGGAGGCGCAAAGACATGCTGCATCAGCTGCGTGGCGTGGGCGCCAACCTCACCGGAGTGACGGCGGAGAATTTCAATGCGGCGGAGTACATCGCGGAGATGCGGGCGGCTCAACTTCCATCCCTCCACCATTGACTTCGAGACGAGGCCCAGCGGCCAGCGGTGCATAATAATGGTGGGTTCACCAATGACACTCCCGGGGCCGTACTCGGCGACGCCGTCCACGATAGATGAGACTCTGCCGTGGAGAATAATCAGCATCTCCTCACACCGTGTGGAAGTTGAGGTAAGTAGTGTCCCTGGTGGGTACACAACGGGCTCTATTCTTTCTTGAACAAGACGAATGAAACTATCAGGCACCTCTCTAAAGAGCTGACAGCTGTCACGTAGCACCTGTGCCAAGGAAGCTGTAAACCGTTGCTCCCCTAGCCATCGCATCCGCAATGCAGCAGCCTTGGTGAGCAGATTCCGGCGCAATGTGTCATCACGTCTTATTGTGGCTGTAAATCCCTGTTGAGGAAGACACCAAATATCACACGCCGTCTGTGCACGGAGAACAAATTGTCTGGGCTCCGAGAACAACACAGATAATTCACCAAAAGAAGCTCCTACCGGTATTTCTTGTAATACTTTCCTTTTCAAACTGTACGCTTCACAGCGGCATACTCCTGTATCGTGAGAGCTTGCTGCTGGAGGTTCCTCAATCACCATAGTGCCCCGACGCAAGAAACACAGTTGACGAGCAAGTGTATGGGGACATAAAATAATCTCACCTGGCGCGTAAAACCGAGGAGTCAGATGCGTAACAAGGACACGTATTGTGTGCGCTGGAGTATCTTGTAATAACCAGCTCTGACGCATAAGGATTTCATTCACTGGATAATGACGAGAAATACACTTTACTCTAGCTGCTGCAATGTATTCTAAAAGAGTAGGTAAATGACGAGGTTGGGAATTTGAACCTGCAGCAGCAGTAGCAGTAGTCGTAGGAAAACCAGAAGAAACTTTATTCTTTTCACTTTGACGCAAAGCAAGTTCCATAAGGGAATTATGAAGATCCCTGGCTCGGATACGCATAGTCACAGTGACCCGTGAATCATAAAAACCCTCCCCTTTAACTGTAGTCGATGCCGCTTCTGCTGTAGCCGTGGCAAGTCGAAACGGCTCTAACCCCAACGCCTCGGCGGCACAGGAAACATACGGAGCTCTAAACAATTCCGTTCGCGAAGGCCAAAGTGTTGGTTGGCCAACAACTCGTGAGGCACGACGGAGAGTGCGTTGAATACTCGAAGATACATTAGAAACAGAAGCCACATCACTTCCCACATCACTGGCAGGGTCTACAGGAGCAGAGATAAGTCGAAAGAGCTCCGGCTGAAACCCCAAAGACCCATTCAAACGCAGTATTTCATTAGAAGAAAAATATTGTCTTTTGCTACCATCACCCATGGGACTCTTGCGATTCTGTGCATGATAACTCACCACCTGAACACTTCCACTTAGCACCACATGCACAAATTGGGATTCTGGACACTCTCCAGGATACACAAGAACTGCACCGGGCTCATAGCAAGCTGGTGTTAACTTCCCTTTTAAAATTGAAGCAAGATCCTTCTCATCCAATGGCATTGGGACCTCAAAGAGCTCAAGGGATGCATCTATGATCGCTTTCGTAAGAATCCGAATACATTCTTGGTACATTTTACTCCTCTTGGCCTCATCAAACGGCACGTGTTGCTCCGTGAGACGCTTCCGTCGAAAGAGGGCGGACTTCACAGTCATCACAGGGGCAAAGAAGGTACGAAGGGTGCTACCTGGCGTGGCACACAGAGCGGTGTTTATGAAGGACACACGGTCCACCTCAATGCCCGCCACCTCCTGCTCGTCCTCCTCCATAGACATACTTCGGCTGGTGCGCTGCGTGGATGAGGCTGTGTTTAATCTCACTGTTGGCAACGCCTGGTCCGTTCTTGACTGCACCGCCATCTTCTTCTCACCGCTCTTGTTCACTGTGTGCATCCCGCCGGGGTTGGTTGGTTGGTTAGTCGGTTGGTTGCAGTCAGTAGCCCAACGGATGAAAAACAGTGAGAATCAAAACCGCTCTGCACGTATGTATGTATGTATGTGTATAGGTGCGTGCTTGCTTTGGTGGAACGAGAAAACGAGCAAATAACCCTAGAAAAAAAACAGGAAGATAAAGGAAAATATAAAAACAAAGAAGAAGAAACACAAAAACTGTTGTATTTCACTGCTATGTAAAGGAAAGAGGGGGAAGCCATATGGGTAACAGGAGAGATGGTGCAAGAAGAAGAAGAGAGCATCAAACAGAAAAAAAAGAAAAAAAAAGAATCTCTCCCCTTCATCATCATTACTCATACAAATAAAATACGAGTAAGAAAGAGAAAATGTAGCGTTAGTTCTCAAAAATCCGACTTCTTTCTTTTTTTCCTCTGTTTTTCTTTACTTCAGAAGAGAACTCTCAGTAATATGCGCATACGCACGCACAAAAAGAGAGAAAGAAAGAGAGACTGAAAATAATAATTTAAAGAAAAAAAAGACACAAACACAGAGACACGGAAAGATACATATGTTTATGCGTGTGTGTGTGTGTGTGTGTGTGTGTGTGTGCCTTTCCGCCATCTCACTCTGTTCTTCTAAAGCCGCAGAGCAACTTCAATATCTCTTTCTTCTTTTTTTCTCTCATTTTCCTCCTCTCTTTTGGTTACAACCCCCTTGTCTTCTTTGGATAAAACAGCGAGAGCAAATATCTACATTACATTGCTATCAACATTCGTGTTTCATTCCTCCTTTCGTCTTCTTCCTTGTACGCATACATATTCTCTAATACCATTTACGAGCTCGCCTTGGTTGAGAGACGGTTAGCCATCGCCTCCACGTCCTCTGGTGATATTTTCACGGTCGGTGGGTCGTACGGGTATACGTGTTTCTTAAACAGCTCCTCGTCTCTCTTCGCGTAGTCAACGTGGAAGAGCCGCTCCACGCTTGCCTTCAGCTGCTCCTTGCTGATCTTCTTCGTCTCCGCCTCCGGGAGGTACCGCCGCTGCAGCTCCTCGCGGCGCGCCTTGCTCTTCGCGACCTCCTGCCCGTAGATGCGGTCAACCTGCTCCTGGATCTCCGACTCCGGCAGCTTCTTGTCGCCGCGGTGCATCTCCTCGTACGTCCGCCGCTCCCGCTCCTCGCGGCTCTGGCGGAAGCGCTCGAGCTGCTGGTCGTAGATGCGTCGTACGAGGTCGTCCTCCTCGTCCTTGTTGATGTGGTGCGGCGGGGCGCACGGTTTCGAGAGCTCGCGGCGGCGGTCCTCCTCCCGCTTCGCCGCGCGCTCCATCTGCTGGTAGTACAGGCGCCGCACGAGGTCGTCCATCTCCGCCTTGCCCAGACGGGGAGAGTTCTTCTGTGGTTCTGCTTCGCCGGGCATCACGGCTTTTTGTGATGCCTCAACTCAACCTAATATCTCTTTCGTGTGCACCAGAAAGAAAGAAGGAAAAAATGACAAATGGGAAATTAAAATTAAAATTAAAATAAAACGATCCTCTGAAGTAAAGCCAGATGTGTCATTTCAATATTGCAAATGAGCATACGGTTCGGTTCCAAGAATAGAGTAAAAATATGCAGATATACCTTTTAGACAAGTGGTGAATAAATGGTACCAATTAAACTAATACACACAGAAAAGGAAAGCAATGCATAACAAAAAGAAAAAGAAAAGGAAGCCGTTTTTTTTCTTTTTTTCATTAAGCGAGAGATATGTGTGGGCATATGTAAGAACTCCTTCCACCCTATCGTACACGTCGCTTCAGTTTCAGCTCCTCGGTAAACACAGCATGGCTCTCCGTGTAGCTAGCGGTAGGGTCGTGATAAAAACTTTCCGCAGACTGTGCCATACTAATCGTTTGTACTGGCCCCTTCTGCTCAAACACACCAAGGGCTCTACCACTATTCAGCCCAGAATTGTTATCATGCGATACATCCCGTTCATAAAACAAAGAAGAGGCCTCCTTCACATATGGAGCTGCCGCATCCCATGGCAGCACATCCAAATCTGAATGTCCCATTACAAGACAGTGATGTTTCGCTGCACGAAGAGTTGAAAAAGTTCTATCAAAATCTTCACTTTGTAACAGAATAACCAACTCATACTTCACTTCGTCAGGTTTTCCAGGCACAGGGGTAGGCACACAGGCACTCCGAGCCCATCTCACTTCAGGGGATAGTTCACGAAAATAACGGTGAAACTCACCACGGAGCTCCTTCTCTACTCGCCGATAGGCCAAATGGAGCAGTTGATCCTTGTGAAGTACACGATCTGTCGCCTCGCGGGCGAGGACAAACTCAATGGGAGACGCAGGGTTGAGCACGATGTCTACCTTCTCAGGCACTATAGAAGCATTGTGCAGCAAGGTGTCCACATCAGCAAAGTATCCAACAAAGAACGGACGCAAAAGAGGACCAAACACAGGAAGAGGAGTGGCCTGCTTTATTTGAAATGGAGCTGTGGCGCGCACTTTGGCCCAAAATGCCTCGTGAAGAGCATCCCGACACGGCGCACTATTTTCTTCATGGATTGTTTCTTGTTTCTCCTCACCCCTATGCATTTGCTTCGCAGAACTTTTGTTGCGATTTTTGAGAATCTTCCTGTTTCTCTTCATTTTCTTCTTCTTCTCATGGGGAGAATGATCCCCTCTCTGATTCGTGCTAGTTTTGTCGTCCTCTCCTTCCTTCTCCCCACACGGGATGGCCACAGGATCAAAGAGATCACTAGCATCCATCCAAGAAACATCCTTCTCAACAACTTTCTCAGTTGATTGCACCTCCTGCTCTGAGACAGACGGCTTCAGTGGGGCAAGCGCCGAAGTGGATAAATGCTGCTGCATATGCCGCTCCCACCACTCACTTTTGGATACATCCGGCAATAACAATCCCTCGCCATTTTGCCTCTTCTCCTCTGCAGCCTCCGCTGGGCCGTCCACCCATAGCATCCCACTAGGATCCCGCACTGTGAACTTAAACCGCTGACAAAAGAAGCGCAAATATGCCAAAGAGGTGAACACGGGAAGGGAAATGTACTTGTCGAGAGCGAACACTTGGGGCTTTGTGTCATACGGGTCCCATTGGCCCACAGGGGATGCCAAGGAAATAAATGAGCCCTTCAAAAAATGTCGTGTAAACTCCAACTCTGTTCGTGCGTCTCTATTCTCACTGATGGCCAATGCAATCGCACTTTCCAAGGCATCATTTTTCGGAAGCCAATCCACGTGTACACCAGAGCGCCCCGATGATGATGGCGACGTAGTGGAGAAACCTGAGCACCTTTGCTGAGCTCCGTTAAGTCGGCGTCGGCGTTTATGTAACTCCTTTTGTGCTGATTTGCTGAGAAGCTGAAGACGCCGCAGGTGTGATCGCAGCTCACGTGGTGTAGTGCCACGAATAAAGTGGCGTGTGACAGAAAGCATCTCTCTCGCGTTCTTTCAATCACACCGTGTATGTATGTATATATGCGAAGGAGAGAAATTAAATTATGGCTCTTTCTCTCTGTACTCCTGTCACTTATGTACAGTCAGACATAGAGAGATTGTGAAGGAAAAGAGGGGTTAAACACAAATGACTAAGGATGCTTATAAACGTAGATAGATGCGCATGCATACGTATACAGGAGATAAGAAGCGATGCAAGGCACTCTTTCCCTCTCATCAATAAAAAAAAAGAAAGAGGAAATAGATGGGGAAAATAGAATAAGAAAATGAGCATCGAATCGTATGAACACCCCGGTCCGCCAATATCATTGTCGTTGTTGTCCCTGTTTGTTTGTTTGTTCATGAAGCGGGGATACCAAAACTAACACATCATATAAAAGCAAGCCGAAAAAGAAAAAAAGAAAATAAAAAAATACAATCTCGTAGCCCAGTCTTTGATACGATACAATGAGGAAACGGCACCATGCCCAATTCACCACTATATAGGCAGAACGAATACAAACTGTACGCATACATACAAAATATATATATATATATATATATATATATATATATATACATATATGTGTATATATACACCCCCTCAACGATCCGCAACGTCATCGCTATCACTTTTTTTTAAATCCCCCCACCCGCCAGCAACACAACAAGTCGCTCCGCAGCCATAACAACAACAGACAAAGGCAGAAACAAAAAAAAAGCACACAAAACCATGTAAGTCATCACCGAGTACGACACAATAAAGAAAAATTCGACACTTCTCTCTTAGTGGTCTACTGTCAACACAATTTTTCCGTTTGTTTTGTTGCTCTGCATAAACTTATGTGCTTCAACAACATCCTCAAGGGGAAAAATATGTTGCACCACTGGAACAATATCACGTTTGCTTATGTACGGAATCACCTCCTCTTCAAAACTCCTTACGAGTGCTGCCTTGTACTCATCCGTTTGATCCCGGAGTTTTGTAAAAATAACACTGCTGCGCTTGCCGAGGAACGGCACAATATTGATGTTTAGCTTTGGGCCACCCATGAATCCAAAAACAACAATTCTTCCGTCCTGCGCCAGCACCTCGCCGTTCTCTTCCAGGTACGTTCCACCCACCACGGGATCCATAATGAGGTTGATGGCATTGTCTCCCAGCGCATTCCGCACCTTTGTAGAAAACACTTTTCCTGATTCATCTGGCGTTCTGTCAAACACAAAATCCGAATATTTATTGCAAAAATCAACCTTTCCCGCCGAACACGTCGCGATTGGAGTTGCCTTAAAATACTTCGCTGCCAGCTGCATTGCCGCCGTCCCTACCCCGCTTGCCCCGGCGTGGATCAGCACGTTCTGCCCCTTCTGCAGGTTGCCGTGAAGTCGCAGAATCTGCCACGCGGTCAGGAACGTCTCGGGGATCGCCGCGGCCTCGGCGAAGGAATATCCGTCCGGCACCCGCATGACGGAGCCCTCGTGGGCGGCCGCCATCCCCGCGTAGCCGCCGCCGCTCAGGAGCGCCATCACGCGGTCACCCGCCCTGAACCGCGTGACGCTGTCGCCGACCCGCTCCACCACCCCCGCGACCTCGAGGCCCAAGACCTCGCTGCAGCCCTTCGGCGGGGGGTAGTGGCCCCACCGCTGCGAAACGTCGGCGCGGTTGACGCCAGCCGCCATCACTCGGATAAGCACATCGCTCGGTCGGGTCAGGGTCACCTCGGGGATCTCGGAAAGGTACAGCATGTCAACATCACCAAAGGCCTTTAATAGCACAGCACGCATTGACTTCATCTTTTCAGATATTCTTTTTTTTTTTGCTCTTGTATGAGTGTGTGATGGGGTGCGTATATGTGAATATGTAAACAAAAAAAGAGAAAAGAGAATATGTAGTCAAAAAGAATGTGGAAAACCGAAAACACGGAATAAAAAAAAAACATCCAAAGAATGGTTGATGAAAAATGAAAGAAGAACCCAAAAGAGAGAGAGAGAAAGAAAGAGGTAATTGACAGTACAAAGAGGATGATAAATACTAGACACACAGAGAAACAAACCAATACACCGTCAGATTGCTCTCACATTACGGTACAACTACGAGTTTTCCCTTTGCGTCTTTTAGATGTTGTGGCTTCCTCAGGTCTCGACTTAACTACAGACTGTGGAGATGTACTAGAGGCTCCATTCCCACTCATCCCCTCTTCCGTCTTGCACTCCTCCACAAAATCCCAATCATAGTGGGATTCATAGCAAGCCGCCTTACACTCAATCACACTACGGCCAAGTCGTGGGTCATTATATGTTCGGCGGGTGTTGCCGCAATGTCTACACCTAGCAACATACACAGGGCACGTCGTCATGAGATACACACAGAAACAAAAAAAAGAACAACAATTCTCCCCAGACGTTTTTGCGTGTGTGGGTGTGGGTGTTTATTTTTCCTTTATACCTTCTGTCACCGGAAGCTACGGAGAGGGTGGGGGAGGTCTAAAAGAAGAAGCCCTTCAAAGGAATATATATATATATATATATATATATATATATATAAAGAGAAGAAGAAAAAAAATGTAATGTTCGGAAGAAATGCAAAAAAAAAAAAAAGCATCGCCGTTTGACGAGACGAACCACACGCAATCAGACACAGACATACATACATGCAACGTCGCAACAAGAGAAATACATAGAGGCTCACAAAAAAGTAAGCAACAGAGCATTTAAAGTAAGCATTAATGAGGGAAAAAGAAGCAGTTTTGTGCCTTTCCCTTCATTTTCCCACCTTTTTCTTTCTCCTCTCCTTGTTTTTCCTATTCTCATCACGGAGAAACCACTAATCATGTACATATAAAATCATCGCAAGAATGTCAAACAAGACGACAAGGAACAAGAAACACGCACACACACACGCACACACATAGAGAGAGACACAGCGAAAAAAAAAAAAGGTAATGTCAATATCGTTGATTTGTTTCTCCCTTCTTGCACAGAGTCGGTAGAAGTGAAGCAGCCTCAGCCAAATCCTCCAACGCATCCATGTCTGGGTTTGCGCGCAGGTTCTACTTTTTCTTTTCCTTCCTGCCGCGTATCCTCTTGCCTTTCCTCCCTTGGGCGCTTGGTGTTTTCTTTTTAAATTTTATTTTATTTTTCACTTTCTCTTCTTCTTGCCGTTCTTGTTGTTGTAACAAAGCTCTCCCCTCACAGCCCCCCCCCCCAAAAAAAAAAGGTGGTAAATAAGCTCTTCTGCATTTTATTTCCGTGAGATCTACGTTGCTGTTTTGTTTGTTTTTAAGATACATACAGCTCAGTCACTCAGTGTGAAGAACTCTCAAACCGTATGAGTGCTGGATACGGTAGCCGACGTCAATCCACCTGAGGAATCCCGCAGGTACTGTGAGCCTCCTCCTATAAATAAAGGACGTCCGGGTGGGGCGCTCCTTGGAATGGATTCTGCACCGCTCCTGCACTCGCTTTCCATTGCGTTCATCCCCCGAGCATCCTGCTGCGACCTAGGACGATGAGGCACCACGCCTCGTGCCAGTGTGGAAGATTGAAGCAGGAAAGGATTCTGCAGGATCTGCCGTAATGCGTCATCAAGCTGTGCCAACTCCTGACGATCAGCCTTCTTCATCTCTAGAATACTCGTGGCTTCCTCCAGCTGCGAAATACGGCTTTGGATTCCATCACTGTGACCTGCAGCAACCTGCGACTGCAGAGATGTCAGTGGTGGCGTTGTGCTGTGTGGGCGGGAGGTGTCCGACCTGAATTGGTCACTCTGGGAACGTCCGCCGTTGCGCAATGCATGCTGCTCATTCCCCTCTGCGGCTCGCCCATTCAACGAATCCCTCCTTCCACCCATCGGACCCGTAGATAGGTATGGCAAGTATGAAGGTTCTGACGTCTCCGAGGGTGCAGGTACACGTCGCACGGGATAACCAAAAGCAGGATTTTGTGAGTCTGGATGTGTTTGACCACTAGAAATTCGGTCCGAAGACATGGCAGGTAGGCGCAAATCCTCTTCGTCATGGGGTCCCTGCCGTTGCTCTTGTGATAGTTTGCCGAGTGGGAGATTATCTATCACCTCTTCTATGAGTCTCAAACGCGACTCAATATCTGCCAGAAGGGACTTTTCCAGAGTTGACCCGTCCGATGCTTTAAATGACAAATTACGCAAGCGATTCTCCACATGTCGCAGACGGTTTTCAAATCGCTCCCTTTCTTCTTTTTCATCGGATGAGACCGTGTACTGCTGTAGTTGTTGTTGGTTTTCATTTTCTTGGTATTGGTTTTGTTGTTGCCGCCGTTGAGCCTGTTCCAGTGCAGGAATGCGCCTGATCTCAAGTTCCCTCACGCGGTACAGCACGGCATCCAGCGAGCTTTGCAAATTGTCAATAGTGTTTCGGTCCACGTCATTTGCAGAGGGTCCACTTGAAGCAGCAGCAGCAGCAGCCTCGACGGCGCTTGCACGGCGAATTGCTCCTGCTGCACTCTTGGCAGACAATGCGTCCGATGCCTGTTGTCGCAGCATTGACCGAAGCACGTCCAGCTCTTCAAAGATATTAGTGAATACAGGAAGGGAACGCAGGTACTCCACACGTTCCTCCGTGGAGTGCTCAAAGACACCTTCGGCATCACGCCTTGTCAGGGTCTCCGTCTTCTCTGGTATGCCCTCCCACACCTCTACGAAGCTTTTTAAGTGGCTTAATGACATTCCCATATCATGAATAAGTTTCTGTATTTCGCCGATTTTTGTGTGAATCTGATCCACCTCCTTCGCACGAGTTGTGGATTCTGCACTCAGACGCTGATCTATATCACTTAAACGCAGCTCAATGTACTCCGATGTGGAAGTCACATTCTTGGCGTTCTCCATGCAGGCATCCGACACGCGAGAAATTTCAGAACGCAGTTGGCTCAACTCCGTCTGGACCCACGACTCGCGAGACTTGCCACTCATAAAAGATTCCACAAGTCCCCTCAGCTCTGCGTTCTCTTTAGAGAGTGCATCAATGCGATTGGTGAGCTTGTCAATGTCGACATCGTGACCATTACCCTGATCCACAATCAAGCGCACCAGGTGTGCGAGGCGGCTGTAACTCAGCGTCAGTTGCGCCTCGATCATGTCAGGAATCGTGGTGACATCTACGTCTACGGCAGGCATCGCGCCTCCTCCTCCTCTGGACTACGTGTGTCTGTGTGTGCGTGTGGTTCTCGTTGCTGATGATTTCGCCTTGTGGTGGCGGAGATGTGCTCTGCTCCAATTGCTGAAGGGAGTGGAGTGGGCAAAAAAACGAAAAAAAAAAGAGATGGAAAGAAGAAGGGAGGGAAATAAATAGGATACAACAAGCAATTAATGAGTAGCAGTGGGCACAATTCATAGGGCTGAACAAAAAAAAACGACAAAAAAAGGATGAAATGATTTTGTGAGATGAAAACAAGACGAAAAACGGAGCAATGCAGACTTGACATGAGAAAAGAGGGCCTGGGCGCCTACCCAATAACCTTGCAGCCCCATCATAGAAGTAATATAAGATTTTTTTGTTTTTTTTTGCACCTAGATTTTTTCTTTGTTTTCTTCTTCGTCCCTTCTTTTGGTGCTCTTTCCTTTTCATCCCCTCTTTATATCATTATCTCTCTTTCTGTCATTTCTTCTTGTGGTATGCTTCCTTCTAAATTTCATCCTTTCTCAACAGTGAACATGGGCATATATGTATAAATATATATACATAAATAAATATATATAAATATATATATACATATATATATAGGGAGAGAGAAAAAGAGTTTTTTTTTTTGGTTTCCGGGTTGGACATTCACTGCCACCAATAAATAATCATACATCTGACAACCGAAAGGTGTCGTAAAGACTAGTGCGCTGCTCGAGCTGTCTGCGCGGAGCTTCGCCCCTTCTGTGCAGCGCACCAAGCACAATTGTAAACTACACAGGGTGTCGTGTGGCCCAGAGCACTTTGCTCCACCAAGAAGCCCTCTTCCATCTTTCCACGTGGAGTCAGACTGATATTACGCAGACGTCTACTATGTGATCGCAGTTGATCAAGCTCCCCTGTGCGATCTCTGGGAGACACAGACCCTTCTCTATCCCCCGTAGGTAGACTGGCGCTAGACTGCTGCAATCTGGCATCTTCACTTGTGGTAGCATTTGTAATAATTCTGGTAACAGGAGTTGTGGTACTGGTATTTGCACTAGCTGCAGCAAGGTTCAAAGCAGCAGCAGTGGCAACCCCACCACCATCGCTGGGGTTGCTCATAGATCCAGCTAGAGGCAAATTTCTGCTAGCATTCATGGGATGATGCGGAACAGAACTGCTATTACCTTGTGGAAGGTCTGTCGCGCCGCCGTGTTGCATGCCATATAAAGGCGCTTCCATCACTCCTGTTAGCTCACGTGTGAGTAATGGACCCCCAAAACTTCCTAGTTGTGGAGAACGTAATACAATCCCACCATCCCCTTGCCTCATTCCCATGGCCTCAATGTAGCCATTCATTTCTGCTCCCCCCTCAGAAGATGTCATCACCAGCATTCCCGGTTGAGATTTGGGAGAGTGGGGGAAGGTAAGAGGAGGATCCAAGAAATCCAAATCGTCATTACTCCTTGAATTAATCACAACTTTGCCAGGAGTCTCAGGGTTTTTTCCGTTGAGAGCATGTCCTGCCATTGTGGAATTATTGTATATAAGCCCAGATTGTGTTGAACGGAGCGTAGCCAAAGCCCTATTCACTTCCTCCATGCGTTGCTCCACCTCCTCTTCAAGATCATGCATGCGTGTCTGGTACTCCACATCGCCCGAGGTCGCTGCGCCTTCTGATTGCTTTTCTGATGAAAGAACCGTCGTCTGTCGTTGAACTTTTGGTGGTACAGGAAACACTATACTGCCAGAGCCTTGTGTTTCACTATTTCCCGCTTCAACCGTAGGCATTAAAGCCTTCTGGCTCATAAACAGGCGTCTAAGACCGACTATCTCCCGCTCCAATTGTTGTATCCGCATAAGTGACATAGAGGCATCCTCACGAGCCTTTCTGTCGATCGAAGAGTAAGCAGAAGCGGTGTGAAGAGATCCCTTGTTCATTGATGCACGGCCAATGATTCGAAGACGCTCCTCCAGCGATTGCCAGCGTTTTCCCCAGTCTTCCTCAAGATCTTGTACAGCCTCAAGCGATCGTGCAGCGTCGTCGCGAGCCATCTGATCTACCGCAGACCCTCCTGCCTGAGGTTTACGATCCAGAGCAGCGGGATGTTCACTTTCCCCAGAGGGTCGCATGGAAATAGAGCCCAAATCTTTACCGATGGACAGCGACAGCTCCTTCAGTTTCCTGGACACAAACTTCTCCAGTTGAGTCACATGGTCTAACGCGGCGCCAGCATCCTCACGAGCTACGATATCCACAACTCCATAATCCGCAGGGCCTTTCCGCTCCCTCTTGGCCTTCGCATCACCCACGGCGCTCTCACCGATCCCAGTAGTGGCGCTGGCGGTGTTCTTCTGGGAATTCGTGATGTTCTCGGGCGGCGTCAGTGAACGCTTAATCGGCGATCTCTCAGACTTTCTCACAAAACTTCCACCTCCCCTCGTAGGGCTGGAGTCGGAGGGGGCAGCAGCTGGTGAGACGTCGCGGCTCTTTGATATTGTCTTCTCCAACTCCTTAAGTCGTCGAGTGACAAACCGCGTAAGCTCCTCAATGTTGTCCCGTGCCTGCTCATCCACAAACTCCGCTGGAGAAACAGAGGAATGTCCGGGGGCGCTAGTTGCCTGCCGCGACGAGGAACTACCCATAGCGCCAATCTTCTTCAGTTTCTGCTCCAGAACATCCAGACGATTCGCCAGACTCCTCGGGCTCTCACCATCACCAAAACCTACACGATCCTCCTCACGGGATGCACCGCGATTATAAGATTCTTCACGGACGTCACGCTCAGCTGAACCTCGAGAATCATCACGCCTACTGCGATCACGTGCGCCTCGAGATTCTTCACGCCTACTTCCATCACGTTCACCCCGAGATTCTTCACGGGCACTGCGATCACGTGCACCCCGAGACTCCTCAGGAGTATTGCGATCACGACCACCCTGAGAACCATCGGGAGTATCGCGATCACGTGCGCCTCGAGCTTCTTCACGCCCACTGCGATCACGTGCACCCCGAGATTCTTCGCGGGGACTGCGATCACGTGCGCCTCGAGCTTCTTCACGCCCACTGCGATCACGTTCACCCCGAGATTCTTCGCGGGGACTGCGATCACGTGCGCCTCGAGATTCTTCGCGAGCACTGCGATCACGTGCGCCTCGAGATTCTTCACGGGCACTGCGATCACGTGCACCCCGAGACTCCTCAGGAGTATTGCGATCACGACCACCCTGAGAACCATCGGGAGTATCGCGATCACGTGCGCCTCGAGATTCTTCACGCCTACTGCGATCACGTGCACCCCGAGATTCTTCGCGGGGACTGCGATCACGTGAACCTCGAGATTCTTCACGCCCACTGCGATCACGACCTCCCCGAGACTCTTCACGAGCACTGCGAGAATCATCACGGGCATTCTGATTTCGTCCTTCCCTTTCCTCGGCTATTTGACGAGCAGAGGGAGAAGCACGGCGTTCCATGAGAGAAACAACGGAAGTTCGGGCCTCATTCCGCAGCAAACGAAACGGCTGGAGATTCAAAATACAGGCGGTATATTCTTGGGGTGTAACCACAGGGTCCCCATAAGTACTTACAAGAGTATCGACTTCTTCAGGGCGCAGACCCCATAATGCTCTAAAGCCTTCTAACTGTTTCACACGGTTGCGAAGATCGTCGACTTCCTTCCGGGAGGTTCCGGAATCGCCTGATCCCACACGGGCAGCATACCTTGGAGATCCAGCTACCGCCTTGCGCATTTTGGCTATTTGTTCTCGCATAGTATTCATCTGGTCTTGAAGGTCACTGATGATAATCTGCTGCTCTGACTGTTGATCCATCAGGAGCTGAATGAGGGACTTTAGACCTCTTGTATGAAGAGTAAAGTGGCCCTCAAATAACTTACCATCATCCACAAAGTTAATTTGGCGTGAGGGGCGAGGAGAATTTCCGAGGTTTGCGGCAACAGCATCAGGTGTGTAGATGGGGCTCGCTGCCTCTTGCAGGGGATTGGGATCAAATTTCACTGCCGTGCTCTCCGGTGCCTTCATCTTCAAGAGCTAGACGTCTTCAGTGATGTGGATACGGACCACGCTACTTTTCTCGTCTTCACTTCTTCAACACAAAGAACAACAAAATGAAACGAGAGAAAGAAAGGGAAAAAAAAGACGATGTGTAATGCGTGTGTGCGTGTGTGTGGGAATCAGTCAGATTCCAATTTAACAGAAATAAATAAAAAATTCAAGAAAACATGGCATATGCTTCTACTAGAGGGAGAGAGAAGACAACACCAAAAATAAAGATAAGAAATAAAAATAAGGTGGCAACATCAAAAAATAAAAATTAAAAAAAGCCACGATGGTGACCATACAGAGCGTGATGACACTAAAGCATGTATGTGTGTACGTGCGTACGTGTGTTTCATCTGTACATTCGTCTCATTGCTGAGATTTTCCTCTAGACTTTTGTTGCTGTTGTTGTTTTTTGCGTTTGTTTAACTGCCATTTCGTTTGGGAATCAAGCACACTCTACTGCTACCTTTTTGATGGCGTGACAAACAGCAGCATTCACATAACAAGCCCCCGACAACACCCAAATGCACAACGTAGGTCATATGAAAGAGAAATCTAGGCGAGAAATAAGGAGAGAAAGAGAGAGGAGGAGGGAGAGGGAGGCAGAAACCACAAACAACACACACACACACACACAGAAAAGGAAATAACTGGCATATAAAATCAACAGGAACAGATCGTCGGCTCATCCCTCTTCTAGTCAAGATACCACGTCGTTGCTGTTGCTGTTGTTTTGTCTCAGCAGTCTCCTGTGTACATCTCCACCCTTTTGTTTTTTTCCTTCACTGCCGTCTATTTTTTTTTACTTTTTTTTTTTTGACGGTGAGATTCACGAGGTGGTGACAAAAAAAAATAAAATAAAATAAAATAGGTCCAAAAAGGTAAAAAAAAAAAAAATAGTTGCGCGTCTTCCAAGTCTATTCTCGTGAGCAGCATTGACCTTTTTTTTTTCCTTCAATATTTATGGTTATCCCGGGCGAGGGGAGTAACAAAACAAAAAATAAAAGGAAATGTCTCAGTATACTGTATTTTGTATTATAATCTACTGTTATGACTTCTCTACCTGAGAATTTCAGGTCATTGTCATTTCTAAACCAACTGGGTGTTACCACAGCAGCGGCACACTGTAGCGTCACGCACATTCTGCCACAAGCACCGCTCGCATTCTACCTTCTCATCCGTCTTCAGCACCTTATACTTTTGAATCCACACCGCCAACTGTCTCTTGAGGAGCTCATTTACATCAAGAAGGTCATCCGTCAGCTGCGTGGCGCTCTCCTTCCCGTTCATCCGGTGTGCGTGCTCCCGCAACAAAAGCCGCTCGTAATCCTCCAGCAACTTGCGGAGGTCAATGTAGTTGCGGCGTTGTTCCTTCAGCTCCGCATCGCGCTGCTCAATCTGCCGCCTCACCTCCTCGTTCTTCGCAATGGCCTCCATCAGGTCGGCCTCCTGGTCCATCAATGTGCGTTCATTGTCCTCCGCGGCGGTGACGGCCTCGCAGCGGCGGCGCTCAATGTCAGCCGTACGCTCCTGCATGTGTTTCTCCAGCTCTGCCTGCTGCTTGCGTAATTGCTCCTCCATTTGCTGCATGCCGCGTTCTCGCTCCGCTGCCTCCTTCTGAAGACGGCAAGAGAGCTCTTCCAGGGCCTTTTCACGCTTCCGCAACTCCTCCTGGTTTAGCTCTACCTTGCGTAGGTAATTCGCACCCTCCTCAGAGAGTTTGACACGACGAACATCTTCCTCCTCCAATGAAAGGAGGTAGAGGCGTATTTCGTTCTCCTCGGCGGCGACTCGCTTCTTCCACTGAGTCTCATCGGATTGCAGCCGTGCAATACGACGAGACAAACGTTCCTCCTCTTCCCGTAATGCGATTTCCTTGAGCTCCAACAGTTTGTGAGCACTCCCTCTATTTCCATTAGCCGCCCCACGACACAGGGACAACTCATTTTGCAAACGACACATTCGCTCAATGTGGTCACGTTCGCCCTCCTCCTGAGTCCGGAGGTTATCAGACATCTGCACTGCTGTTCGCTCCATCAACATCCGTTGAGCATTTTTCATGTGGCCACCGAGGGCCAATTCACGTTTGCAGAGTTTCTCATGCGCGGCGGCAAGTTCTTCTTCTTTTCTGCGGAACTCGTCCATCTTTTCACGGTCCAAGGCCTCCAGCTCTAGCAAATACATTTTTATCTCCTCATCCTTCAAAAGGAATTGTTTTTCTCTTTGGCGCTCCAGTAACTCCAGGGAAGCGATGCGTTCTTCCAGACGTTTTTCCTCTTCAATAAGTCCCTCTTCACGCTGGTCCAGTTGTGCCCGAAGCTTCTCCAATGCATTCGTATTCTGCGCGTGGTTCGCCGCCTCACGACGGACAATATTCTGGTGCGGTGTGCGTGTAGAATACTCAAGCTCCTTCATAAATTCATGCTGACGCTTCCACGATGACACCAGTACTCCACGGCAATGTGTTTCCATCGCGAAGAAGAACTTCTGTGTCCACCTGGACCACTCCTTATGCTTGTGGGCATTTTTCTGCTGCCGATGTTCCAGTTTTACCTTTTGCCGGTGTATCCGAATTTCTTCTTTTTCCATCTGCATCTGTCGTTTGATGAGGCGCATCTCACCCTCTTCTTGCAGCTTTAGAACAACCCGCTCATGTCCCTCTGAAGAGTCGACACACCACAACTCACGACGCTGCAGTGCCTCTTCACCCAGTCGCAAGCACGTGGCGAGGTTTTCTGTGTCACCATCAATCAACGCGAGACGGTTCTTTAGTTCGGCCTCAAGCATTGTCGCCGCCTCACTTCTCGCACGTGCCTCTAGAAAGACATCTGCGATGGCATGTCCACTTGTATAAGGAGTCACTAGGTGATCTTCATTCCATTTCTGTTTTTGCTTATTAAACTCACGCTCCTTTGCAGAAAATTCTTCCTCTTTTTGTCGCAGTAGTGCTTCCCGTTCATCAAAGATGTTTTTCAGTTCTGCATAGCGCCGATTCATGTTCTTTGTATTCCTCCCGTCCAAGTTAGCCTCCTCCTGTTCTCCTCCTTCTTCCCCTTCTTCGTTCGAGCAAGCCTTATTATTATTATTATTATTATTATTATTATTGGATTGGGCAGCATTCACTGCACGGCGCAAATCTGCCTGCAAGCGCTGAGTGGCGCATTTCTCACGACTCGCCTGTTCTTCCATCTCCTTCAGTTTCTCATCAAGCTCGTCCTCTTTTCGCTTAACTTGGGTTTCCCTCTTCGCAACGCGCTCCTCCAACTCTCGCTGCATCTTCTGGAGTTCCTTTTCCCGCCGTTCAGCCTGCATCTCTCTCTTGTGAAGAGTGTTCATCTTCTGCTCCCACTGCCGCGTGGCCTTCTTTTCCTGCCGTTCCCGGTCATACTCCGCCTTCTGCAGTCTCTCGCCCATTTCCCGCATCCTTGTGCCATACTCCTCTCGTTCCGCCTCCATTTTTCGGAAATGTGCCGCCAGTTCCTCTTCCTTCGCATCTATAATAGCCTTGCAGCGCCTTGACACCGCCTGCTCTTGTCGCAATCGTTCGTTAGCCTTCGCCAACTGATGAATGAGATTCTGCCGCTGTTTGCTGCCTTGTTTCGACTCCAAGAGTTGCTTGCGCAGAGTTATCAATTCCTCGTTCGCCACGCGCAGCGCCGCAGCGGATGGGTCAATTTTCACTTGCGGTTCATTCATGACACATCGAGTCTTGGAGCCATATTGAAGTGTCTGCAGAGTGCAAGAACGATACAACTCGGTTGGGGCGATGGTGCATATCATTGTCGTTTTGCTGTTCCCTCCGAATGCATCCTTCAGTAACTTGGTTAGTATGCTGTCACGGTACGGGGGCTTTATGTTCCGTCGCTTTGGGTCCGACAAGGACTCAATTACCATGCCAAGAGCAAAGAGAGAAAGATTGATATCTACGCCCTCCTTGAATTGTTGGCCCAACAAACCTGCCTCACCTACGCGTTCACTTCCAGCCAAGTCAACAAGACGAATGGTCAAATTTTTGCTTGGGGCACTTGCCACTTCGCCCTCCGGGTCAGTGAAGGACAGTATCTCCGTGAGTTCAATAATGAAGATGGCGTGACTACGACTGCTACGTTCATTTAAAGAAGTGGAATATTTTTTCCTACACTTATCTCCAGTCTTTATTGCCTGTAAAGTACTAACCGTGTCTTTCACCAGCACTCGACGAGCTCCGACGAGTGAAAAATAAGTTTCATTTCCAACCGTCTCGTCTCGAAGAGAAACAGGTGCATTGTGGTTCAACAAATCAGTTATCTTTTCACAATAAACCTCCACAAAAGAAATGTGCACCTCCCAACTCATGGTCTCATCTGAAGAGGATGTAACGGAACGATTATTAATCTCCTGAAACATATCGCGGCAAAGACGAGGAACGATCCCCTCCTCACTCTCATTAAAAACATCCTCATTGTCGTCAACAACAATTGCTCCCGGGTCGCCCATCATTGTGTATGTTTTCCCACTCCCCGTCTGGCCGTACGCCATGAGCGTGCTATTAAATCCATCAAGCGCGTGATGCAGAAGTGGCCGTCCAATCTTCCTGTACAGGGCGGCCTGTGTCACCGCGTCAGATCCGTCTATTGCCTTTCCCGAACAGGACCATATGGGCATGTCAACAGCGAACATCTTTTGTCCCTCAATTTTGTCCTTGACGAAGACGGCGTTGCGGGATGGATCCATTGAGACAATCACGTCTCTGTCTCCTTCGATGGCGGACGGTGGTCGCACACGCACCGCAACGTGCACCGCCTCTCTGTGAGGTGTTGGCAAGCTGGGACTTGCCCCCGCATTCGAGGCTCGTCTCGCAGCTGGTCGTGAAACCGGCGCAGACGGAGCTGCTTTTAGCTCCATCTCATACCTTTTAGCTTTCAGCAAATCTCGCTTCAAGGACATGTTAATGAGTGTATGTATGTATATATCTGTATATCTACCTAGTTATCTACCGATGTTTGTGCTATTGCTCCTGCCAAAGTGGTGTGAAATTCGACTTAAAAAAAAGAGAAGTCACCCTCTGCAGCAGAAGCCAGAAAAAAAAAAAAGAAAAAAGGGAAATACTTTTTCTCTTATTGAATAAATTGTAAGAACATGAAGAAGCAAACAAGTCAAATAAGCTAAAAAAAAGCGAGTGAAAAGAGAGAGAGAGAGAAGAGGGTTGGAAGGAAGAAGTGAAATAGATAACACTCAAACAAGGCAAGGAAAATCATATTGCATGTATATATGATTTTTGTCGTTATTCGACAACCAAATAAAAACTAAATAAAAAAAATAGAAGAAAAATAGAAGAAAAAAAAATATGCATATGGGCTTGTTTTTCCTTCTCTTCCTTTTTTTCGGTTCCTCTCGACTTGTAAAAGTCACCAGAGTTAGATCCAAGTCTAAAAACAATAAGTTACGGTGGGCCAATAGGCCGCCTCATAAAAATACGGTAAAACCTTGTGGTTGCGATACTAGCTAGAAGCAGAGGGTGAAACAGAGCCACAACCATAACTGCAACAGTCACCATCGCCAAGCAGGGCTTCTTCAGCCTCGGCACCTGCCGCAAATCCAGTCCCAAGTACTCATCATAGAACTCATATGCCCCAAATTTCACCTGCAGCGTGTAAAGTACCCAGCCAACAAAAACCATGTAAAAAGCATGTATCCAATCCGTATAAGGATAAGACATCATTACATGAAACGACGTCTGACGATCGCCGTAATCAAAATCACTGAGCATAGCCTTTACCTGTCGGCGCTGCACAGCATCCAGTCCCAGTGCTCGATTAAGAAGGTGTTTGTCTTGAGTCCCACTGAGTTGGGTCTTAATGGTGGAGGAAATATTTTGCCGTATGTACCCTTTGAGTGCACTACTACTCTCTTCATTTAACTCCACATCTTTTCCATCCTTATCGCGTAGCTTTCCCAACTCTGTGGTGGGGGGAAACGCATACCCCTGAAACCGCATTACACCAAGCTTCTGCATCACCACCACGGGGTCATACGCCTTGGGGCCGCTACTAAGTTCCACTTTGAGTTTGTTGCTCGCACGGAGATAATCAATGGGCTGAGCTTCAAGACCACACTCCAATTCTTCCTGGCTATAAGAACGCCCACCCAATTTGGCGTCATTTGAACTTTTTCCACTACAATCATTACCAACTTTACTATTTTCAGTACAACCGTACTTGGTACGAAATTCCTCCAATAGTTCTCGATATTGTGTACTCCCCTGATAATACTCAAGACGACGAAGATCCAGTTCCATGTCCTGCAAAACAGATCTACTTTCTGATTGGGAGCTCCCACTGTTTACATCCCCCGCCTCCTTCTCTCCCTTAGCAAAGGGCTTTCCACACTCTCCAACATCCTCAAATTGATCTCTAACATTAAATATAAATTCCCCGTGCTTCGACCGGAGAACGTTAACACCATACCTCGGTCTCACTTCCTTTAAGTCCACGGCCGAGTTTTTGATAACGCTGAGGCGACTTCTTGTAACCTCAGGCTCGTCAGGCAGAAGATGGTGCCCCGCATGTACACTTGTCGAAGCCAAGGCAGCTGCTGTCTCGTCCATGTAATGACGCTCCTGAGAAGCAGAGGCAGAAGAGGGACGAGTGGGTAGTGCTGGAGCTAAGCGCTGCCCCGGACCCAGCCGCACCTCGGCACTACCACCAACCTCTACCTTGCTATTATTATTATCATCATTATTATCTGCGGTCTTCTTCTTCAGTCGATTCCCTCGAAGAAAGTGCAGAGACGCATCGCCCGCATCCCGCTCCTCCGGAGGCACATAAAAGGCGGGGCGGGGCGGCAGCGGATTCACCTCCACCGCACTAGGCTTGCCACTACTAGCACAACTACCACCAGGATTACTAGTAACCGCCCCGTGACGTCGTTGGGAAAAGCAACAGGCAAAGGCGATCATTTGTTTCTCCACAACTGCGGAGGGACACAGTCCTCGGCGCATGACTCACACTCTTCTTCTAGGCACATATAGGAAAGAAAAAGAAAAGAAGAGAAGGTAGTAAGCAAAGGAACAGAAAAAATAGAAGAAACTCTTTTAACGGTGGGGGGAGAGGGAGAGAGAAAGAGAGGAGGGAAAGTAGATGAATGGGCACATAATAGTATTTCTCAGTTATTCTTTTCTTTTCCCTTGCTGTTGAGGCTGTTGGGAAAAGAGACGTTTTCTCAGAATGTAGTTTGCATTATTCCTCATGCTAAAACATTGAAAAAAAGGGGAGAGAAGAAAAAAAAAATGTATAGAATGAAAAAGTTGGTACTACACTCCAATCATATCAAAAAAAAAAGGAAAAGAATAATGATCATGAAAATCTTGAGGAAAAAAAAGGGAAAAAACAAGACTCAGATTAATCACCAGTTCGCAATATCAAAAGTTCTCGCGTCGAGTCGTTCTGGTTCCTCCCCCAGATGTCCGTACTTCCGCGAACACAATAATAATCTTAATAATAAAGACGTGATTAGAGATTATATCCCAGTGTTTCGCTTCGTTATTTTGTATTATTTTTTTTGGTTTTTGGTTTTTGGTTTTCCCCTTCTAAGTGCCTTCTTGACTATACATCTCCTATCTTGATAATTACCAACAAAACAAGCATGCATGCATACGAACAGAAACAAGAACAAAAAAACCTTCTGGAAGAGCCAATTTTTGCTGTTGCCTTTCTTTTCTTCTTTTACCACTCTCGCACTTTCTCTCAGTTTTAGTAGTTCATTGACCTTCACAATTCATTTTTTGTTTGACTAATTAGATCGGCCCACATGGGCGCTGCACAAATATGGAAAACAAATCCCAGAAACACGCGAGGGATTCACACGCTAATACACTCTTCGTACGCATAAAATGTATACTCCAACCATTCCACTTTACTTCCAGATTTTTCACTTTGTTTTTTGTTTTTTCTTTTGAGTTTCTTTCTTTTTTTTGCTTTGCTTTTGTATATATCCAGTGCATTGGAGAGGAGGAGTCTCTTTTTTAGTATTATTGGTGTGAAGTCCACACACCACCGGCTTCAACTGGCCGCCCCCCACCAACCTCCAAAGGAGAAAAGCAAGAAAAAAAAAACCAAGCACGCGGACGCGAGAAGATGAAGGAATAAACCAAAAAAAAAAAATCTGAACGCCACGAATTCATGTAATGCAAGCAGTCCATCACCAGGGAAAACACACACACACACATACACACATTCCTTCTCCCTATTTAGACTTAGCAAGACTAATAGTCTTCAATATGCATACATATATCATTGCCTTTATACTTCGGATGTCGGCATGTGGAAAATAGAGACCAAAAAGCGACCTATTTCTTCCGGTAAGTGATGAAATGCACCTTCTTTAACCTCACCACGCGATCGGACTCGGGGAATGCCACCACCACATCAATCGGCTCTCCCACACGCTCCACGGCGGCTTCACTTCCAAGAAGAAGGTATACCTCCTCCTCCGAAAGCCCGCCACCACGCGATGCATCAGAGTCAGCAAGCCAACCCTTTACTGATAAACTGTCTCCCGAGCATTCATACTGGGCCCCGATGACTAAGAGGCCGCCCCGCTCCAGCCGGCTCAACATGTGGGACGGAACAAGCTCAGGGGCGGAGCTTCTCTCCAGAGTGTTCCAGCAGAGAATCAATGAAAACCCGGTCATGTGCCCATGAAGGTTTGTGGGATCAGCCTGGAAGAAGGTGACACGATCACGCGTGGCGTCCCAGGAATAACTTGATGCTTCAACGTGTTTTTCCACGCGCTGGAGTGAAGAGGAGTCTAACGTGCTGTAGGTACATGTACCTCGCTCCAGCATCGCATAGGCCGGGATGAGACGGCGGGCTGTGAAGTCCGAGCCAATCACCTGTTGAAAGAGAGAAGACATTTCAAATGATATCCGGCCAGCCCCACAGGCAAAATCCAATGCACGTTTGGGTTCAATCTTCGCATGTGTTTTAAACTGCTTCATGGCGTACTCGGCAATTTTGACGCAACCGTTTGGCATACCATTAAAAGATTCAGCAAAGTTTACATCTGTTATGATATCCACTTCAGGATCAAGTCCCAAGACACTCCGGCAATAGCGTCCTTCGTTAGTCTCTCCACCCTCCACATATCGCAAGCCAATGTACTGAAAAAAATGACGTCTGAAAGCAAAGCGAGCATCTCGTGTAGCCTCATTCCCAGTACTAACCCACGCTCCTCCCTTCATACAGGCGTGTTTACCATCAAATGTAGGCATTGAAAAATCATCGTACAATGGATGCACACTGTAGCCAGGATACGGGTAGACTTTAGTTTCACAATGTTGCCAAACATTGCCGACAATATCAAAGAAGGGGCCGTGTTTAAAAATGTTTACAGGACAACTGCTCTGAAAACGCTCCAGATTAAGATTACCAGGTACTTCATCCCAATCCATCTGATCCTTCCCTACATACCTATCCCAGAGGAGCATCCATTCCGCTTCTGTTAGCATACGAATGTTCTTTCCTGTTTCTTCACTCTTAAACCTGCAAAATGCATGGGCTTCAAGGTTATTTAACTCACATGGCCAATTCCACGGCAAATCAATTAACTCAGTCTGAAGACGAAGTGCATATCCGTCTGGTCGAGACTCATCAAGAACCCAGAACCATGGATGTTGTGGTTTTTTCCACTGCACCCACCTCCAACCCTCCTCATCCCAGTAGCGTTGCGTGTTGTATCCATCTGCCTTCATAAATGACATAAATTCCGCATTAGAAACAACATATTTGCTTGCTTTAAAACTGGGTACATCAACGACGTAACTTCCATCCGAGTAATCACAATCCCATCCGTACACTGAAGAATCTGGTTTGCGCCCAAGGTGTACTTTTCCTTCAGATACATCTATCAGTTCGTTTACAGGGGCCTGTGAATTTACTTCCTGGCATCGTTTCCAGAAACAAGACATGGCGGGGTTGACAAAACGCAGAGGAAGTTCTCGCACATGAACAGAGGCAGTCTCTACGTGAATGCGTTCATGTTCAGCACACATCAACATTATCCACCAAAACAAATTATCTGTATTTTGTGTACTGTTCTCAAAAGTCAAGGGGAGATTTAATTTGTATTTCCCACATATTAACATCGCATCGACATGCTCACGGACAGCTCGGCGGTATTCTGCCACTTGCTTCACAGTAGGCCAGTCGTAGTGCTCCTCATTGAGAGAGTCCCAGCTCATTTCATCCACTCCCACAGCAAACATCCCCTCAAACTGAGGGTTAATTCGCTCAGATAGCCCCGCTGCACACAGCTTATTGATGAAGAAACAGGCGGTGTGGCCGTAATAAAAAATCAACGGGTGACGAAGTTTGTGAATCGGTTGTTCAAAGAAACCCTCGTCTGTTGCCACAGACTCAAAAACTTTTTCATAAAGGCACATGGTGCTGTGCACGTAGTGGCGAATTTCCTCTACTTTCTGCTTTGCATCACCAGCAACAAGAGTGGGAGTACGTTGGTGAAAAAGGTTTTGCGGCGAAGAAATGATGGAAGGCTGATCCAGTTCCTCGGAATAATAATGCTGATTGAGAGCCGGCATGATTATATTGGTCCCTTTTTTGTTTTGGAGAAGTTCACTCCTCTCCCCGAGTAAAAAAAAAAAAGAATTATAACAACAACAATAATACCACAAAAACAAAGCAGTAGGATCTTTTTGGTTTGCACCCGACAGGAAAAATAAAAAAATTAATAATAATAATAGATCCAAAAAAGTCAAGCACACACATTCTCGCTTTTATTTACTTCTCAGAAAGCAAAAAAAAAAATGAGGGAAAAGACAAAAGGCAAAAAAATGGGGAAGGAAGAGAGTGAGTGAGAGAGGAAAATAGGTATACAGCGATCATAGAGGAGGGTTTTGCGAATACCGACCTTCGCAAACGTCTCTCTATAGCCACAGATACTTAACAATAATAATAATAATAATATAGTGCTATTAAGAAAAGAAAATGTGAAGCAAAGCGTTCAGCTCGCATAGCCGAAGCATCAACAGGTCAATTCTTGTTATGTCTGGAACTATCATCTGATTCCATGGGTCAACTGGAGTTGTTTCTGTCTCTGTTTGTGTGGTAACACTATGAAGAGATAGTTTAGGTTGTAGAGGAGAGGAACTCTCTCGAACTGGCGATGTAGCACCAGCATCATCATCATTATCTTCCTTTTGCTCTCTGTTACCTTGTGATGGTTCCCTTTCTGTAGTGGATAATTGTAATACTGAAGACAAAGCGGGATGCATTACAGATGATTCATGCATTTTCTTCACCGGAGCTCCAACAACGCCATTTATATCAACAATATCCTCTTTGGATGAGAAAGATCTACTGTTACACCCTTTTTGCCGCCGTACGCGCAAAATCTCTAAGAGTCGGTTACTGTGTTCGACAACATCTATGAGATCATTATTATTATTCCCTGTGGAGCGCATTTCTTCTGAGACGGTTTCGAGACGTGGGGCCCGCTCCCGCTTTTTGCCTGAAAAAGACTCTGGAACTACCACTGCTGCGTCATGAGTCATGTATGCTGCGCCAATACCTCTGTCACCCACATTTGAAGTGTCGCTGAAGAAACTATTCATCATATTCTGTGCCATGACAATAAATATTTCCTTCCGAGTTTGTTTGTTTTTTTTTTGCTATAATGCCAAGAATGAAAAAAGAAAGGGAAACTTCTTACAAGTAGAAGTAACAGAGAACTATACACCTAGCCAACAATATTCTTTTTTTTTTCGATGTTATTATCTTTTCTTTTTTTTTCCACTTTGGCTTTCGGAAAGCACATGGTTTCTCTCCTCCTTTTCTCTTGTCGCGTTTTCGTTCCTCTTTTTTTTTCTCCCTTCTTCCCTCTTTCTTTTTGTTCGGTTGTATTTATAGTAAAGGGGGCTCAAGAGGGAAAAAAAAAGATTATCTCCCTCGTACCCAAACACACGCACATATGCGGGAACATGGCAAGAAAAAAAAAACAAGGGAGTAAAAGTTTTTGAAATCCCAGAGATAAGAAAGCGCATTTGTGTGTGTGTGTGTGTGTAACTTTCCACACTGCCTTCTACTCCCTGCACGCCAAAGCAATTCCCATGAGTATTATCAACACTCCAGACATTACACTGAACACCAGCATCGACCGCGCTGTGGATTCCCCCAGAAACCCCTCGATGTCCAAGTACGTGTTACCACTGTAGCAGTACGATGTATTTCCCGCGCCGTCACAACTAAACGGCATATCCCGAAGACTTTGTGATAGCGCGGCACCATAGCCCCAACGAAGCAAACTCATCTTTCCAACAAAAGGCGGTATTGTCTTCAGATTCAGCAAAAAGCCGGAAAAGATGACACTGTATCCCAAATAGAGAGCAAGTATAATAGAGGCCCAACGATTACAGAGAAACGCGTGTACAGTTACATGAAGAAACACCTGAGTAATACTTAAAGTACCGACAAGAAGAAGAAATGTTGCCTTCATCTTCAAAACATATATTACGACAGGTAAAATGAGTGCCACAAATAATGACCAAATAAAAAAAGTACGCAAAACAAAAGTTATCATAAAACAGAAAGTGCTATAAAGTTCATTGTTGCGTTGATAAAGAAAAAGACGTAGTTGGTAATTCATATCACCCATTACTGTTGCATTTGATAACATTATAAGAAGAAACAGCACAAACTGAATACCTCTTATATTATACATACCCCTTGGTCATCATTTTGGTGATTCATCATCAAAGATATAACAAGCACTCCGAGCAACAAGCACGCAAAGTGAACAAAAAATTCAGAACTTCGCCATGTTTGCATAGCATCATACCAGCAAAGAAGAATGGGCTTTAATACTGAGTATTGAGGAGATGTTATATTCGTAAACATGGCCACATCTTTTACACTTTGCGGTGGATTGGAGCAACGCATGATAGCCTGCAGCACTCTACGACGCAAACGTGATTCAAAGAATTTGGAGGAATAAAAATCCGTTACCGATTCAGACCCTGCCCAAAGTGAGGCAATATCCAAGGCATCATCTCCACATACAACTGGGGTGTTACTCGTTGGAGCCCTCGCTTCTTCTATCCTAAAAGAGGACAAAGAAGAATCACGACGTTCATCATTCTCAATAAAATTGCTCTCTCTCATCGACAAGGTCGTGTCACTTACACAAAATGGAGATATAGAATTATTGTAGCCAATATTACTACATTGTGATGATATATTACTATGGGAATGGATTGGTCTATTGAGCGAACCACAAAGACTATTGAAGTATAAGGGCATCGTCGCAGCCTCGCCAGAGTAAAGTATGCGTCCTTTACTTCCAAACAGCAATAAAGTGTCCGTAATTTGATATAAATGAGCAGGAAGAGTTGAACTGGAAATAATAACAGTTTTTTCAAGAATAGTTGATACTCTTTTCAATACTACACTACATTCCGCAGAATCATTAGGTCCCAAGTGATCAAGAGGATAGTGCGCAACAATAACAGGAGGATCTCTTACTATTTCCATGGCCAAACGAAGACGAAACGCTTCAGAAGATGAAAGTGATTTGGAACTCTTGTGGCGATTTAATCCAGTGAGGAGACAAACTGCATCAACTAAAGTTTTCTTAAACTCTCCAGTCACTCTTGTTCGCATTGACACAACAAAATTAATGTTTTCCCCTACTGTCAGGTTTGGCATGTAGGTCTCTACGTCAGTAATAATCCCAACTGCCTTACGAAATACACCAGCCTCGACGGGTATGCCATTGGCAAGAACTGTACCCGCTGCGCACAAGGCTTTGCCTGTAATACCACGCAGTAGATGCGATCCGGTAACACTATCCACATCTGCAATAACATGTAAACCGCCTTCCCTCATCAAAGCAACAGCACCATCACAATAACGTTGTGGGGGGAAGAAACGAGGGAAGCAGCGGCTTAACCGAGAGTCTGATACAATAGTTACATCAACAACACAGATTGTCAGTCCACCAACGCGAAAAACGGAACGAAGATATCGCTCTGTGACATAGTCCAACTCTTTTACCGGAGTTCTGGAGTTAACAAAAGCAGAGGAGGTTAACCCACTGGAGTGAGTTGTTACTCTACTCGATACCAATGGAGTTTTTTCATCCAAACCACTTTCAGAGCTAACATACATTACTCGAGCATATACCAAGAAAATAGGAGTCACTAAAGGAACACTTAAAAACTGAAATGAATGAGGAAAGGTGTAGAATATAAACAGAAAATAAGGAGAAAAGGTCAAATTATTTCGGACACAATCACAGAAAATTTTCCTTTCATTAATCAACAGTGGCAAATATATTTTTCTTACTTGTTTGCATAATATAATTATAATTATAATTATAATAAAATAAATACCATATATGAGATACAATCTAAGGTATGCATCTTTGCAAAGTGCAAGAGGAGAACCAAACCCTCTTCGGTTTATGCTTTTTTCAAACCAAAGGTCTCTGTCTCCACTTCACAATTTTTGCCCCTTCGTAACGCCTTCCTCAGGTGTTGACATTCCTCGTGAGGGTTTATAAGCGATATTGCTTTCTGATTTTATGTAGCGGAACTCTGCAAAAGACTCCGCGATTGGCCAGCAAGTTTGCAACTTCTTTTAACTCTACCGACAAGGCGTCGGATTTAGACATTCCTTTCCTAATTTCGCCCAAGCAGCGACGTATTATTGATCAAAATTCGGATGCGAATCCCTGATGTGTGGACAGAACACCATGAGTGCTAAAGCGACTTCACGAATCTCGGCCTGCATGATCAAAGGTCGGTCTCTTCGGACCGTCTCGACCCAGCAATTAATACACTCCCCCCCCCCCCAATCTGACCGAAAAAGAGAACTGCACCCCAGCCCCCTGTTGTGTGGAAGAAACCTGCAACGGGCGCTCATTTAATGCAGAGTCCTCCAGACAGTAAAGTGTTGTAAACGTAAATAACATACGGTTACCCAATCATATACCATCTGGCGTCAAGACTATAATCGAGTTATTCAAGCGCTTCACCTGTTACCGTGTAAACACAGTCGATTCCTCAAGTGGTAGCAGATGTCATCCACAGCGACACCTCTTATGAAATCCTCTCTCCCATGTTATCATTACATTTGTTTGGCCCATTACGTGCCATTTGGATGGATCAATGTAAATCAATTGTCTTTCGTGGGCCATGTCGAATGTGTTACTTACGAACATTAGGTAAAGTCTTGGTAGTTCGCAAGCTATATTTATAAAACACAATTTCGTTTTTCAGAGCTTCACTACCAAAAGAAATACAATGGGAACTCTTTTAAAAATAAGTATTCCCAAGAACGGTAAATTCAATATTTTTAAAGAATAATATATACCCAGCACATGGCATCCTCAACAATTATTGCCCCCTCCCCTTTAGCTCGCAAGCTTACAAAAAAAAAAAACAGAAGCCAAAATTAACCGCGACAATTCCTTCTTGGGCCATGGAGCAAGAAGGTGACTGGTTAAGCCAAGGGTAGCTTTCTCCACCCTCCACAGGGTACCAATAACAAGGGAAAGGGCGACAAAAAAGCCTGCAGGAGTCCGCTTCCATGCCCTCAATAGGCAGTAAACAAAGCTTGCTCTTCTCTTTTTTAATACAGTTCAATGTCCCTCATTGGTTATTCTCTCTTATTTTTTTTGTCTGTGTGCCTGTTTTTTTTTCTTGCTTTTTTTTGGAGGAGGAGTGGGAGGGGAGATCTACTTATGATATTGCTTCCTCTCTCATCTTTTTGTCTTTCGCTCTCTTCTCGATGTTGTTTTCTTCCTTTTTCTCCAGAAATAAACAAGCAAAGAAACACACATCACGTAACGTTTACTTTGTATCCTCTCCTTTAGACGAAGCCTCACCTGACGGTTTTTCAGCTGCGTCTTCAGTATGAGACTTCGATGCTCCTCTACAGCGAGCTCCAATAGAAATCAAAGTGGCCTCTGAAATAGGTGTTGATCCTAAGCCCAGATCAAAAGCATCAAAAACAGTGGATACCACATGAGATGAATTATGTGTGTCATTTCCAATATGATCTATAACATCGGAGACAGTTACATTTTCATTCGCGGTTTTGCCTTTGCGAATACGTTCGAACATCGTCTTCACTTTGGACTCCGTCAAATATTCACCAATTGATACCTGAATATCGTGAAAAGATATATCTTTATTGCTGCTTTCCGTTTTGGCACTTAAATCCTCAAGCTTTTCCATAATTCGATCAGCAGTTCCAAGGTCGTCCCCAAGAGAAGAAAGGGTATCCACTTTCTCACAGAGTGTTTCCAAATTTCCACGAGCCCCCTCAGGAACATACTGAATGCCTAGCAACTGACGACGCTGTTCAAGGGGCAACCGCTTCATAGATTCCTTCAAACTGAAACGAGTAGGTTTAACCCAAAACAATGTGTTGTATGGTACATCAGGATCGCGACTCAGTGCAACCCACCATTCCAGCTGAATACGAAGTGTTTCAGCATCCTCTGTCCAACGCATACCCCGCACAATATTGGCCTTTACCAATTCCTCGTCTGTCAAACCATCCATTCCTTCAAGCCGAAGCAATAGATCATCTTTACGAATAGTGTGATAACGGCGTAGGATTTGTCGCCGCATATACGGTGCCATTATTTTAGCAGGGAAAAAACCATGGTAAGTTTTAAATACACCAACTGTTCTTGCCAATCCCAAAGCAATACTGTCAGGACATTTGTAAACACTCAATGATCCGTCGCGATCAAAATGGGGAGCTATCAATCTTATCTGAGAAGGATTCACAGTCTCTCCCAATGCAGCAGAACGCACTACCTCTTGTTGCTCCTTGGTAAAACAAACAAATGCCGTAGTAGATAAATATTCCATCACGCGTTGTCGTGCACGAAGTGTTCCCAGTGCAGTGGAGAAGGCTCGACTACGACCCTGGCTTTTTGTTTCAAAAGTTGAGGGAATCAAATCCGGAAACATCTTTAATGCAACAGGAAGCAAGAGTTCAGCAAAGGGGACCACTATAAAAAAACTAAAAGGGACAAGCCGGAGAAGGTCCTTCGTAGCGCCTTCCAAAAGCAACCGTTCACGACGGGTGAGTGCAACCCCTGCCTTAAGCTGACGAGAATACTTCCAAGCCAACCTTGTATTCATGAAAAAAAGTCGAAAACCGTGATATACATGACGAAGCCCTTCCCACGCAGCATTGGCATAGTATCCTACTCCTGAACGTCCAGTTGTTTTTGAAGAACTGACCGTACGAAAATAAACCCGGGAAACCCTAAGCATCTCAAAAGAAAAAAAAAACTCAGCTTTCTTTTTTCTTCTTCCTTTGATCCTCTGTTGACCTCCTAATACTCACAACACTTGGTTGCTTTCTATAACTGCTGCTCCTCACTTTCCTCCCTTCCCTTTTTCGTTGTGTCCGTGAATAGCGATCCCTATTTCACCTATTTCCCAAGGCTAAATAATAGTAATAATAATAATAATAATAATAACAATAATAAAACAAAAAATTGTGTTTCGATTCCGTGCAAAGAAACCCCTTACTCTTCTTATTTGTTGTTGTTTATCAGTTAGAAAAATAAATACGTCAATACAAATTAGGAGGGAAGAAAGAGAAACAAAAAAGCTTTTTTTTAATGGATTTATTCTTATCTTTTTGTTATTATTTTATTTTTTGACATTATTATTGGTACATTTATATATATATATATATATATATATATATATATATATATAGAAAGGGAAGGAACATTAAAATCCCTGGAAGTGTGTTTACCCTCTTGTGAAACAGACAAGTAGCAAAAAAAAAGCTTTCGCACACGCACAAAGAAAAAGGTGTTTCCACACCAAGAATGTTTGGATCATTTTTCAATCCATCTCAGAATTCATAAATAGAGATGCAGGAAAAGAAAAATCAGAAAGGAAAGAAAAAGATAGAAAAAGATAAGGGGAAAAAAGGCGAAAAATGCCTAGTTCCCCACGCACAATGTCATTATTCGCCTTTTTCCTTGGGACTAATTTTACCCTTCTGTGGGCAATTATTCGTTTCTCCATCTTTACGATCCAACCCAAACAATTGCAAGATTTCTGTCCATAAAAACGTCGTCAAATGTTCATTTTCATTATCTTGACTACTCACGGAATTTTGAAGTGGTTCATCCTCGTTTTTCTTTTTAGTAGAATCAGTACAAGACGTGGTTACATCATCAGACGTATAAGCAAGTGCCGCGTTGGCATCACCTTTCAGTACAACAGATAGTGAAAATGTAATAAGTAACCAGGGCACAATAAAAAGTAGGGCGGGTTGACCGTGTTCAAAAAATACCATAACACCCATTGTATTCATCAAACTCAAAGCGTAAGCAACAAGTGTAATGTGAAAATAAAATCCGGATCTCTCTACGCACTCTGAAGAAAAAATAAGTGTCTGCGCAATAAAAAAACCTGGAATAATAAGATCCCCCAATCCCAAAAGACTTACTGACTTATGGTCACCAAAGAGCGTTCGGGGGAAAACGAGTTTGATCGGACCATTAATTCCGCTCGCCACAGTAAGCATTACGTCCGACCCAAAAACCCAGAAAATGTCGTAAAAAAACAGCCCTAGCAGCATTACAAATGAGGTTTTAAAGGATCCCATATGGACGGAGCTAATAGCAGTGACTCCAATAGCCACAGCCAATAGATTGTTTGCCACCCAACTATTAGTCATATAATACACCCCTCCCACTGCACAACAAAAGATGCCCGTAAAAACATTTGGATTTATATAGGTCTTTAAAAACATGCCCAAAGCAAAGACACCGACAATACTTAAATAAAAGGATATCAGCATATTGAAATACTCTAAAGGAATAAACCTCAAAGACACATAAGCAAGGAAAAGTACCATTGACCCCATAAGAGGTAAAGCCAATGTATCATTGGTCGATAGAACTTCATCAAAGCTGTGCCCTTTCTTCCTTTTTTCAAGGGTTTCGTGTAAAAGTCGCCGTGAGCCAAGGTAAACAACCAAAACAGCGGTGGAGAGAAGAACTCCAAGAGCCAGATAGAACTGTGCCTTTACAAAGCCATCCTCTGTGTTTCCCATTCTGTTTAAATCTCTCTCCCACCAATCCCGTAAACTCGGGTGTCCGTTCCTGTACAAATATATAAACCCTTTTCTTTATATTTATTTTTTTTTTTTTACTTCCTAAAAGGATACTGCTAATATGGTTTACCTTTATACATGTAAGGGAGGAGAAAGAAAGGGGAAAATACGCTTTTATATGGGTTTTTCTCTTTTTTCTTTTTTTTATTGTATTATTATCATTCTCTATTTTTTTTTTTTTGGAATCATTAAAAATCATATATATCAAGAATATTACTGGCAGCAAGAAAAGCATGGGGAAGGAATATAGTTAATATTATAAGAAAACTACGATATTCGTCGTTTTTTTGGAGGAATCACTCGACCATATTTTTCTTCTTGATCTTTCACCAGTTTAGCGTGCCTCACAGCTCCTTGATGTCGTTTTGATTTTAAATGGATATCCATTTGGTTCCCACCAGAAACAAACATCTCACAAATCTCACACCATTCGTACTTCACTGCTGGTGGTTTCTCTTTTATTTCAGCCAAGGGAAATGTTATTCCATTAATCTGTTCTTGATCTCGTTTCACCAGAAACTCAGTTACATTCTCAACGGTTGTAATAAATTGGGATATCATTTTTGAAGAGTCGATGCACACAAAATTCCTCGTTTCCTGGAAGGAATTGAAAACAAAGCGAAGGCGGCCGAGAAAACGATTCTTAATCCAACGCTCTTGTTGCCGCGCATATCGTTTAGTATTAGTTTTCAAAAGGTCAATTGATTTCCTTAATTCAGATTCCCCCTTTATCTCTACATTCGATTCGGTTATATCAAAGGCGGTAAGAAATTCCTTATATCCAATAGCATTTGTTAATCCAACATCCAATCCATATTTCGTTCTTCTCTCTGTAAATTGAATAAATTCTTCAACAATACCTTGCTTCACCATTTTATCTACCCTCTTGTCTAACAATTCCTTGAGTTTTTCATATTCACAATGTATCCATAATATAAAACATTTCGTAGGACAAAAACGAAAACAAGGATCCGACCTAGTGGTATATATTTCCGAGGGCAAGCAATTAGTTTTATTGTAAATATCAAGAAGACGAAAAATACGTCTTGTATCATTCGGATGATAGCGAGAAGCAATAGCAGGATCTATTCTATTCAGTTCGTCCCATAAATATTGCCCACTTTGGTTTGCCAAGGAAAGCAAAGAACTCAACTCTGTATCGCAAGAAACCGAATCCTTTATATCCTCGGTCGTCAAAACATTATCAAACAAAAGGGCCTGAGCATAGTAACAGGTTCCCCCACAAACAATAACGGCAGAAGAAGAGTGATATCTAACAAAACCCTCAATAAATTCCACAGCATCACGTACATATGAATGAATATTATACGATTCATCTTCCTTTGAGTTATCCTCCACTTTAGGCTCCTCTTTGTCACTTCCTCTGTAAGGAAGGGTAGGGTCTCGTATCTTCGTTCCGAGGGGAGAAAGAAAGCCCATAAAATAATGAGGAATACCTTCCATTTCATCAAAAGAAACCTTATTTGTCGCAATTGGAAGATCCGCGTAAAACTGCATCACATCACAATTAACAATTATCACATGCTCAAACCCACAGTTATCCTTGAGCGTTTTTGCAGCTCTTATTGCAGCCAATGACTTTCCACACCCCGTAGCACCTAAGACAAAAAAGATGGGATTTTCACACGTCTTTTCCTCCGAAACCATCCCACTGCACTGTTCATACAAATGAAGGGAAAAGAATGCGGAAAAAAACAAGTAAAGAATATCACTGGAAATTAATAAACTTGGCATTTATTTGTTTTTCAATACGCCAGGAAAATTAAATACAAACAGGAAGAAATAAGTTAATTGACTACCCCCCACAACAACAAGAAAAAAAAACAGAGAAACCCACCCCCACGCCCAAAGCAAAACAAAAAAAAAGCCACCACACGCACCAGCCCGCGGCGGACGAGTCCTCTTCCCATTTTTCCGTTCGGCTTTTGGCAGCAATGGCGCCCAGGCACTGAGAGGCAATATAAGTTCCTTTTCTTCTCCTTCGCGCAGGGCAATTTTGCTACCACGCGCCGTCGCCTGGCGATGCCCTGCGTCCGCCCGCGCGGTTCGCGGGCCGTCTGCGTCACCAACTTGCCTTCACGGCCCCCCCCAGCAGCGCCACACAAACCCTCTTTCCCTTTTCTTGTCGAAAACCAAATCGCCACGCCTCCATAACTCTAGAAGAAGCGCCGCCCCTGCTTCAGCGTCGAAAGAAAAAAATTGTGATTCCCCTTGGCGGAAACCGAAAGCCATTAACACGCCGAAGTGCCGGCGCCATCCGCCATAAACGAGTTCACGAGATTCGCGGGGAGTTGGCGACGTTCCGCGTTAAACACCTTAGGGGCTTATAAGCTTTTTAAAACCAATCAAACGCTGATCCGGAAGCTCGGTGGACGGAACCACCCCACCACACCGATGCCAAGGGACACTGCCAGTGATTACCCCTCCGGTCCGGTAATGCCGACTACCCACCCTTGCGCCAAGCCTAAGTGCCCCGTCTATTTGGGGGAAGCCAAGCGCCCGAGCTCTACTTCGACAAAGGCGGAGGACAGGCACGCTATGGCTACGGCATCGCGAAGCACCAGGACCAGCCGCGTCGAGCTTGGACAAGGTTTTGCCTTTGCCGGTGGAGAGGCACGTGCAAACGTGCTGTCGGCAGCGTCACCCGCACAGCGTTACTGTTGAGTGGAGATGTGGAAGTGAATCTGGGCCCGACACTGCACGCAATGGAATGAAACTCGGACGGCTTCACCCAAGCCAAACGACTGGCTCTCGGCAAGCTTCTTCACGATGAGAGTGTGGCCTTCCGTCTTCTCAGTGAAACCAAAATGTCTGAGCTCGATGTGCGTAGTTTTGCCGTCCCTGGTTATCAACATCATTGAATTGCTCGCTCCCCGCGCGGTGGCGGTGTGCCGAATCTCATCCGCGCCGATTTGCCAGTGGAGATCTTTCCCGCCGTGGCGGCTAGCATAGAGCATTTACAAGCTACGATCCACGTGTCCGAGAATCGCGCGCTGCATCTCACGCCAGCGCGCCGCCCCCCTGGTCGCGGCATCACTTCTACACATTTGGGCGCGCTGGGGGTACATGAAAGTGCGAACATCACCGGTGCGGGCTCTAACGCACACGCGTTGGTTTGGAATCGCGCGATCCCGGAAGATACTCGGAGGACCACGCTGGTGCAGTGGTGCCTTGAGAACCCATGCGCCATTGCTAACACCGGGAACCCCAAAAGATACACACCACAAGACGCAGGTCATCGCCACCGGACGTGACGCTTTCCCACGAGTGCCTGGCGTTAAATTGGACATCAAAGTTTTCGCCACACAGCGACCACCACTACACCTTCTATGACGCAGCCATGGACCATGAGGACAACCCCATACAGGAGCCACGCAGTCACAGACAACTCTTCTCCTGAAGGAAGGTCAAATGGCCCACGTTCCACAGAGAACTAATAGAAGGCTTAAGGGGATAGAAACACCAAACAATATACATACCATAGAGAGGAGCGTTGCGGAGGCCATCCGAAAAGCCACAATAGCAACCGTCCCACGAGGCAAAGGGAAGCGCCTCACACTCTGAGCAACGGAGCTGACGCGAGCAGGGAAAGAGATTGACCAGCGCACTGACCTTCTTAAATGTGACCATCGCGCACGCAGACTCCGCGGGATGATGAAACGCTCTGCCTCTCGCCGCTGGCAATCCACATGCTCTAAGCTGTCGGTTTCCAATAGCAACAGCTGGCATGTCGCGAAGAAAGTATACGCGCCACGCCCACTTGGCACACCAGCCGTCAAGCTGGACAACACAGTTCTCACGATGCACCCGCAGGCAACCACTTCATCCGCCTGCACAGTAAGAGGGCCAAACGAGACCCAAATGCACAGCTCCCTTCCCCCGTCCGCGTTCAGGGTTCAGAGTGCATACCAATAACGATGGCCGAACTGAACAGGGCACTCATACTCCTCCCAAACGGCTCTGCCTCAGGCCAGGAAGACATCCACGGAGAATCTCTCTGCCATCTAGGAGTGCGAAGCAAGAGGGTTCCTCTTAATTTATTTAACGAGAGTCTCCGCACAGGCATAGTGCCCAATAGCTGGAAACACGGGGTGATCATCCTACTCCTGAAACCGGGGAAAAAAAGCCACACACCTCAACTCCTTCAGTCCCATCACTTTAACCAGCTGCATATCCAACGCCATGGAACGTATTATTGCAGCACGCATCCTTGAAGTCGCTGACCACAGCTGACGCCATACCAGTCCGGCTTTCGGCCTGGCCAATCTACTATGGATCAACTGCTTCACCTCTGAGCGACATTCCACCGCCCTCGGGCAGAAACAACAACAGGGGCTGCGTTTGTAGAATGCGCGAAGGCCTTTGATACAGCTGACCACGATAATACCCTCCAAGCAATACGGGCACTTTCAGCGCCACTGCACCTCATACGCTGGCCGGCCTCGTTCCAGGTAGGGAGAGCGGCGCTAGTCAAGGTGAAAGAGACGGAATCCGAGCGAGCCCACTTCCAACATGGCGTCCCTCAAGGAACGGTGCTGGGACCGCTGGTGTTCATCATAGCGAGGAGCTCCCTAAGTATCAAATTCTCACAAGTTCCTTCACTTCATCACGGATTCTTTGCGGACGACTTTGCCCTCATAGCCACACTCAAAGACCGCGATATGACTATCAACACACTGCAGCTTGGCCTCAACGCAGTATTCAAATGGTCGAGAGAATACTCCATGGATTCGAACCCGGCCAAAACGAAGTACGCACTATTCGGCTCCACCGAAACCTCCCCCCTCACTCTATTTTGCGAACACCCCCCTGTAACACTAGAAAGGGCACCAACGCTACTTGGTGCCATATTCCAGAACTACAATGGCAGGCATCCCATGCGATGGCTGTCTGCAAAAGGGCCGAAGTCCGGATCCTCCAGCCTACCGCAACACCGTCCCCGCAATGGGGATCCAAGCGCGATATCTTGGCGCCTTTTATCTTGCGCTCGCAAAAGCAGCGGTTATGTACAGTATTGAAGTGTGACGGTGGGACTCATCGCCAACCTCCCGCAGGATACAGGCCACACGCCAGCACAGGGTAGCAAAGATCATCGCAGGGATCCCGTTTGGCAGCCGAGCATCGGATGCCCTATTAGAGGCCAACTCATTACCTCTGTATAAAGCAGTGCTTTATAGATCTTTAAAGTATATGCTTAAATGTGGCGCCCGTGGCGGACTTATCCAGCAAAGCGCCCGTATAGTATATAGGAAGGGGAACCTGGTTCGTGGTTTGCACGTTAGAATCATGGAACCTTACCCCACATTGTTTATCGAAAAGAGGGAGCTGCCTTTGCAGACAAGCTCGCCGCAGCCAAGCAGCAGGGTGTTATTTCATACCCCCATAGGAACGATACACGCAGACGACACAGAGGAAGTGAGGAAGGCGACGGCAGAGAAATGCACCACCAAGCGCTTCAGACGGAGAGGTCAATATCAGCTTCACTATGAAGCGTGGACGGATGGATCTGTCTTCCTGAGAGCAAAACCTGGAGGCGCAGCAATGTTCTGTAAATATGGAAAGCTGATCAGCACCGCGCGCACAAAGGCAGAGGGCCACCAGCGTGCAGCTACAGAGCGGAATGCACAGCGCTGCCGAATTGGTCAAACCCGCCTTCTCTGGATTCTCTCAGTGCTTGACGCGGTTCCTCGCAGACTCTCCGTATTTACTGATCCCCTCTCTCTTTTCACCGCGCTTGAGGCTGGCCCCCTGCGCTCAACAGGCTCAATACTGCGTACCCCACGGAAGCCGTTACCACGGATACAGCGCCGGAAGGCGCATATACGCCTTCAATTCATTTTGTTCACTGCGTCGTCGCGGAAAACGAACTCCGTGACCAGAAGGCAAAAAAGGACGAAGAACTACCGCAAATGGGCACCACATGGATCCCAGATGCAGTGGCATATGCCAAACGCATAATGCGAGAGGAAACCATCCCGGAGACCACCCGTAGGCAAGACATCACCAACGACACCAAGCCGTCAAAAAACAACCCTCAGCCGACAGGAGCTGAAGAGACGGCTTTGGTGCACTTCCGCGTTGGCGCCTCGCAACGCTACGGGTGAGCAATCCGAAAACTATGCCCGAGTGTTCCCTTCACCCGCCGTTGGCGTCGAGCCGGGGACAGCCAAACGCAAGGACAACAATCACCACGCCCACCACCTGCGCCACCACCGTCCCCGCTCCCAGAACCGCCGCGGAAAGCCAGGCCCTCTCTAAAGTGCCCCGTGTGCCAAAGACAATTTTTTCGGGACGAAGGGCTCACGAGACACACGCGCACCTATCACGACAGCCGGCCACCAACGGCAGGAACTAAGCGCAGCAGAAGCACGGGGAAGGGCACTGAGGCGACAAAACCGACCCACACCTGTGAGCATTGCGAGTTCACAACGCAGCACGCGAGCGCTATTGTTCTGCACCGGAAGTTTAAGCACACGAGGGCAGACGATCCTCAGCCCCCTCCGCCATCACATGCCGAAGCCACATGTGACGAGTGTGCAATTGTGGCTCGTACAAAGCACGGCCTCAACGCACATAAACCATGGAAACATTCAGCCATCGCCAAGGTAGAGGCCATCATAAAGAAGGAAGGCGAAGATGAAGAAGAGCGAAAGCACGCCACACTGGGGTATCCGAGGGGAGCGTTCAACTGTGGAACTTGCAATTTTGCGGCGAAGTCTAACGCAAGACTGGCCAGCCACATCCGCCGCAAACACCCAAACCCCTTCGCAGCCCGCAAACAAGCACAGGCAAACCCAGCCCCACCACAATGATACTCTGCGGTGTTTGTGGTTGTGGATGTGAAACCACGGAAGGGCTCCTGAAACTAAAGCGGTGCAAACACCCGTCGTCTGCCCAAACAGCCCTCACACCATGCACCACAACAACGGCGACCCAAGCGTCCAAGAGAACATGATGGCAACCACGAAAGCGATCACTGCGCACACCGCTGTCATCTCTGTGGCCAAGAGTTCCCTGAGCGATCACCCCTCTTCCCACACATTCGTTTGCAGCACCCGGAAGGTCCCTTTCAGTGTCCGAACATTCTGTGGTGGAGCTGAAACTACCCACAGCCGAGAAGGAACCCACACCACAACAACACTTCACATGTTTGTTGCGCAAGAAGGACTTCAAAATGAAACCGGCACTTGCCGCATACAACAGATGGACCCACTCCGGTGGAATCTTGGAAGGGCCCCCAAGCTTATATAACATCCCCGAATAAGCAAACGAACGCGAAGCATTTCCACAGTCAGGGATGAAACCGCACCACTGAAAAATAAAGTCCTATGTGGAGAATGTGGAGGGCCATTTGCTAACCGCGACTCCCTGTTATGCCACTGCGGAAGGTATCACCACAGCCGTGACACAGGAACGGACGGAATGAAACGTCCACATGCGGAAGAAGTAGTCAACAGAAACCTCACCCTCCTCACCCGCCCAACGTGCGGTAAGCAATGCATGAGCTTCAGCGGAGTCACCCTGCACCGCAAAGCGGCCTACGGGTATGTTCCACATCGCGCAACACCAAGCCAACGCACACAGTGCGAAGAAACGTCTGCTCACCTGATGGCGTGTCCTGGATTGCGCGAACCCTTTGCCACGTATAATGTAGAGGGGCTGCCCAGCAGGAAGCTGTGCGAGGCGAAAAAGATGACGCAATTCCTTCTGGCTGTGGAGCGGCTCTGGACTCCCATGGGCCAAACGACAGCGGTAGAATCCTATCCTGATCCCGAGTTTACGGAACGGCAAACAGTGACACAGACAGAGCCAACCATAACAACAACTCCGACCGCCCCTACCCACTGTAAGCGCACACAATTTCTCTCATCGTGGAGAGCTTCTTAGAGTTCATCACGAAGCTTGGGAGGGTTTGGTCGGGGGAGCCGCGGCTTCTTTCGAGAGCGTTCCGAGTACATGGAAGGCATCTAAAATTTAGGTATTTGAACATGCCGATACTCAACAGAACGCGCTGTACACTACGATGGTGGTGATGACTGTGCCGTTCCTCGTTCAGAGGATGGATGCACGAAGCAAGGCAAAAAAAACAAGGCCTGTTGGGGAATGGAAGAACCGATGTCGTGGGGTAACAACTCCGGCTGCAATCTGCTGACGGAGAAGTGCTTGATGAATGGGGTCACTGCGTATCCAGAAATGTTTTTTGTGTCCCAGAGTAACGCCATGAAATGCACGTCGGATCGTCTGTCACTGGGAAACTGCTTAATTTTCCGATACGACAGTTCGTTACCACCACAGTATCAGTATGTTACGGATCCCACTATCAGTGGCTACAAAAAGTCCCTTATGGATTACTGTCCTTATATTGAAAAGTACACAAATACTGGATGCAGCCATGGCGAATCAAGCGTTATGCCTGGAAGCCGTATTGGCCCAAAGTCAAAGTGCCTGAAGGGCAGTGGACTTTCAATTTCGAATGGAGCTGTTGGTGGCGTGTGCGCAGAGATCTCATGTGAAAAGGAAGAGGTGAGCGTGCGATACCTTGGTGATGATACGTGGTATCCATGCCCGGAGGGAAGCAGCATTGAGCCAAGCGGTGTTTTCAACTCTGGGATAATCCTGTGTCCTACCTATGCGGAGGTGTGTTCTGTATTTATGGACGAAGGTGGCAGCGATAACTGTTTTGTTGTCAACGGTTTGTCTTCTTTGTCATTAATATGCTCAATTCTCGTGGTGCTGGGTGTAATATCAATGTGACAATCGTGACGTCGCAAACGGGATTGTATTACGTAAACAAGTGTCTTAATTTGTATTTCTTTGATTGATGTTTTCTACCTTTTCCTTCCTCTTTTGTTTTGTTTTTTTGGGTGTGGGGAATTTCTTTTTCTTTTGACAATTGGGCCATAAATCTTCATGTTCGTCTGGACTATTTTCTATGTTGTTTGTTTTTTATCTGCATTAAAGACTGTTTCCTTGCCCTGTATCATAGTGGTTCTACTGAAGACTCATTGAGCATACCTAAAGTGGGCAGCAAGCTTGCCCTGGTCCATATTTAGCAAACAGAAAGGTGGGAACAACGTAGAACCTGCTGCCTTACAGAGCGCTTCTTTTTTGAATTGTTCTTCATTGAGCTTTTTGTTTTCAACCGTAGAAACGTGTGAGTCATAAAAAGGATGTGTAATGGTTTTCAGTGGTGGTCTGTGCAATGTGATTCACGAGGCTGGAGCAGGGATGGTATGCGAGCGACAATGTGTTGTATTTTTTTTTTGTCGTGCCGTGTGTGAAGCGTATGAAATTGACGACTGATAGCACGTCGTAGCACTGAGTAGTTCAGCCGTGTAGTGGTGCACACGCGCGTGTTTCTGAGCGTGCCAGGCGCTTTCCATTTTTCTCCCCAATCCTTCGATTTGTCTTTGTTTTTGCCTTGCACGCCGGGGGTGTGCGGTCTGCACAGTCACACTCTTAAACGATAAG